>CM060678.1:148034246-148655799 GCA_030686995.1 Artemisia argyi
GGGGTAGTTTCATAAGTCTTGAATGACCATTTTCTCTTGGTAAAATCTCATGGTTTCCTTTAGATGAAGTAGATCCAAATTGTATGTTCAAGTTATCGCCAACTTCTCTAATTCATGTATTTGCCTTGGTAAGCTTGTATGGTCATTTCGTCATGGCCTAGCCATGACCTTTGGTCCTTGTTTCAAGGTCATGAGACACAACCTTGGCTCTAGCCATGGTTGTGGTCTTGATTATAGGTCATAAGACCTCTTGTTCCTTTCAAAGTATAACCATAATCTTGTGACTTTCGCCTAAAAATGGGCTGTTTAGAATTTGAAGAATTTTATCACTCGGAAAGTGTTTTTAGGTCTCGAGCTTCTTTGTTCCTGAACGAAAACGTCGTTCCGGACAACTTTCGTGTTTTAACTTTTTGATGAATCGGACCAGAAGTGGGACTTTCAAAACCCAAATTTGATCAGAATGGTATTTGGCAGTTTTGCAGGAAACTTTGGTAACTTCAAATGGGCGTAACTTTTGACTCGTATACTCGTTTTGGGTGGTTCAAGTTGCTACGGTTTCCTTGTTAAGTCCTCTATTGTAATATGTAATGATCAAATATCATATTTTTACCATTTTGGTCGTGGTTTTCCAAGAAACTCACTAATTTGCTTGTTTTAGTAACTTGTTTCAATAATTCATTATAACAACATCTTTTACTCATCTTTATACATCATGGACATGATAACAAGACAATATATAGCACAAATAATATGTAAATAACATGAACATGATTATTTAACAAGAATCAAGTTAGGGTTTGCTTACAACTTTTGGCTTTCTACAAGAAAGGAAGTCAAGTATGGAACTAGGACACTAAACCTAAGCTTGTAAACCCTTTACCACAACTCTTGTAACCCTTGCTAGCCTTGATCTAACCCTTGTGAAAATCATTTAACTTCAGCCCTAGTAACCTTGTGTAGCTCCTAAATCAACCATGGAATCACCAAACAAACTTAAGATTCATGTAGAGAATAACTAAGCCATGAACTTTGATATGTAACTTGTAGCTTAAAGATCAAAGGATCATGGAGCTATGATTTGTGTTGGCTCGTTTTTATGGATGAAAAGATGAAGAAGAAGGTGTTCTTGAGTGGCTATTTATAGTATGAGAAAGTTAGCTAACCATACATGGGTTAGATATTAACCATGGTTAAGTTTAGGTGAAACTTTGTGCCCAAGTTAAGATGAATGGTCAAGATTGAATCACATGGTGACTAATCCCCTCCCTAAGTTGGTTGGGGCTGTGTGGTGGCCAAGTTGGTGACTTTTGGATGATATCTAAGAGTTTAAGCTAAGTTTTGACTCCGTAAAATGCTAACCGTAAGCTGTTAAGCCACGAAACTTAAAACCGGGTATCGTAAAAATACGAAACTTGGAAGAATGGTTAAACAT
The DNA here is from genome assembly GCA_030686995.1 of Artemisia argyi. Lineage (NCBI taxonomy): Eukaryota > Viridiplantae > Streptophyta > Magnoliopsida > Asterales > Asteraceae > Artemisia > Artemisia argyi. Next base: position 148,035,679 of record CM060678.1, read on the forward strand.
GTCATAATACTCCATAATAAAATATGAAATGAGTGGTTGGTTCCATTTGGGTGCTCAAACCCTGCTAAAACTGGAAACACGGGTCTAAAACGCGTAATACGCAAAACGTACGAATATTGCGTAAAATTGAGAAAAGTTAAATGTAACTTTTCTAATAGGTTATAAATGATTTAAAATGACTTATAATGTCTAGACTGAGCTCAGTCTAGTGTCGGTTGGTATTAAATGTCTTTTAGACATCAAACCGTAAGCCTAAAAATCACGAAATGACTTATAAAATCAAGGAATGATTTTTGGTCAATGGAGGAGGGAAAAATATGTTGACTTTTTCTAATAAGTTGAAAACTCAAATAGTCTTAGAAATGCGGTGCAGGTATAGGCTAAGGTTACGGCTGAGTAAAAACGCTTAAAAAACTGAAATTTCCAGTTTTTCACGGCCGAGGCTTATTTTGGTCATGTTTTTCTCAGTCATGATTTATTCTCAAATAAATCATGAGTGTGTCAAACATTTTTCTGATACGGGGAAAATTAACGCGACCGAATTTCGTTGTGCGTAGAATTTCTGAATGACGTTTTACCCTAAAACGTTTAATCCCGTGTAATTCCTTAATAACTTTCACGAAAATGAGCTTATGAATGTCAAACTTTTAATTTGCCATGGAAATGATTTATCACTTGAGCCCAAGAAATAAAAATCAAATTTCGGGAAAATTTTCGGGAAAAATGAATAGTAAAAGTGTATAGTGAAATTTTCCGGGAATAGTAATTATCCTGAAAATGCGAATTGTTACAGTCTCTACCCCTTACGGGGAACTTCGTCCCGAAGTTCTATGTGTGGTATATGTTGGAGTGGTGTCGATGAAAAGGTGTGGTTACTTATGAGGACTCGAGTCTTGAATTACCAGTGATATAGTTTGATTTGTCTTAGAATACGGTGTGTCAATAGAAATTGATAACATAGTTGAATATCAATAGAGATTCATATAATAGTCGAATATCAAAGGAAATTGATATAGTAATCGAGTATTAATAGGAATTGATATAGTAGTTGAATATCAAATAGAACTCGATATAGTTGTCAAGTATCAATAGCAATTGATATAGTAGTTGAACAACAATTGCAATTGACATAGACATCGAATAATGGAATAAATGTTGAACATGTGGTTGGACCAAGTCCTGTTTGAATTGTACAGCTGCCCATGCATATGGCTACATGGCTTCACAATGAGTTCGGTATGACTGCCCATGCATATGGTTACATGGCCTCGCAATGAGTTTGTTTGTTATTGCACTATCATTATGAAAACCAAAATGTAAATCTCGTACATAATGGAAATTGGGATAGTCGTTGCAATCATAGCCTAGTAGGTAATCTGTTATTGTATCTAGTGTTTATTGACTTCATACTTATGTTATTTCGGATATAATTAAGCCCACTTGTTTATAATTCTTTATTTACATAGAGAGGCATCCCAAACAATGTAACTAAAGGAATATAAACGTATGGTTCGATGATTTATAATTTCTTTATTTAAATGAAAAGGCATCCCAATCCATTCAAATAAGGACATTATAAATCATCCTACTCAAGAATTCCCGACACAACATTCATACTTAGCCGGTGAGTTACAAGGTAGTGTATTATGAGATGATACTGGTGTTCCAAAAGTACAAGATGAATATTCAATCTTGTAAAGCTGATAAGGGTGCTTGTGGTGTAACTAAGGATGATTTGAGCTTTAAAAGTGCATCAAGATCTGTTAATGAGCTTGTGTTTGTAACGGTTGTGAAGATAATGATGTGATATGTTGATGAACAAAAGTGTGTAGTGTATGCTTAACATTAATACCCTTAGGTATAGATGTTGAGTTTGCTTTAAAAATCTTAAGAGATTTTAAAGGTTTATGATGGAATGGTATCCTTAGGACCTAAACAGGATAGTACTTCTACAGGATGAAGAGAATAATTGATAACTATCCCAGATAGTAGTTCGGATTATCTCATAAATGAAAACTTTCAAGAAAGAAGTTAGGTAGTACAAATAAAGTGTTAAGATTTCGCTGAGTGGTAAGGCACTATCGTGTCTCTAGATTGTTTTAATGTATTCTGGTGGTTTATCGTGTTCATGTAGGAAATCAATCTAAACATAACCCTAGTACAACTATTCTCAGTATTTGAAAATTCTAAGTCGAATATAGTTAGTCAGACTATATTCCACTGTCCCTAGGTTAAATATAGGTGACTAGTCTATATTTAGCCAAGGTTCGATAAAATTTTCAAATACCTAAACTAGGTATACTTTTGATATGTCCGTTGCTTTCGGGAAACTGTCCACTAAACAAAGGCGATGTCAAACCCTTAAGTTGCAAGTCCCGTCCATACAAGACTTGTAACGTATGTTTTTCATATTCCATTGCATAGAAGGTAGTAAGGGTAGATACGTATGGAAAGGAAGTTTTAAGTAGTTCTAAAATAGAACATACTTGGCCAGGATCACGAACTTTTAATAATGAAGGTTTCATAAGAAAACTTTGATGAATGTAGAGAAAGTTCAGCTTTTGTCGATGATGGATTAGTTTGTCCTTTAGAAATCTCATATTTCTTGTTTTGAAATCGATAGATTGTAACGGGTTTTTGATATCATAAGAAATGATATTGATGATGTGATGGAATAATTCTAGAGACCATTTGCACAAAACACAATGTCTCGGAAGTAGGTTAGACCATTGTGCAATTCACAATGTCTGGGAAGTAGGTTAGGTCATTGTGTGACTCAAAACATTTGAGAAATGATTAAGACCATTGTATCATACAATGTCTTGGAAAATGAATGAGACCATTGTATCTCACAATGTCTTGGAAAATGAATGAGGCCATTGTATCTCATAATGTCTTGAAAAATGAATGAGACCATTGTATCTCACAATGTCTTGGAAAATGAATGAGACCATTGTATCTCACAATGTCTTGGAAAATAAATGAGACCATTGTATCTCACAATGTCTTGGACATATAATGTTGGAGTAGGAACATGATTGGGAGAGTGTGGCTGTGCCGAAATGCCTTAGAATAGGCATACACAGATATGTTTAGTCCATTGTTTAGATAAATGATTGAAAATAAACCGAGTTTATATATCAATATTCTAATATGTTCATGTAGCATAAAATGCCTAGTGTGTATATATCAATATACTTATATGTGTTCATGTAGCATAAAATGCTTAGTGTGTATATATCAATATACTTATACGTGTTCATGTAGCATAAAATGCTTACGGGGAAATGCTCAATTATGTTTAGGGTACATATATTAATATGCAATTATGTTTGTGTAGCATAAAATATCTACGGGGAAATGCTCAAAAGGGGTATATATATGAATATACTAATATGTTTGTGTAGCATAACATGCTTACTAAGTCCATAATCGTCTGGAGGATGGAAGACACGGAGAGCGGAAGGCTATAAAATGTTTTTGCTTGTGATTGTAGTTATAGTTTAGGTCTCAATTAGACCCGTTTCTCTATAACCATGGCTCTGGTACCAATCTGTAACACCCCCAATTCATGGATGCAGCGGAATTCGAACTGGGTGTTACTCGACGGCACAATAGTCACAATAATAGAAAACGAACTCCAATTGAGTCGTTTTAAAAGATTTATCATTCAAATTATATAAATATCAGAGGTTACAAAATGAGGTCCCAATTGGTTCCATGTTTACAATGTATAATAAATGAGTTTTGAATGATAATAAAATTTATAGCCCTCTTGAGTATCCGTGCCCTTCCGTGCCATCCTTGATCGTCATGAACCTGAAATACATGCTTGAGAGGTCAACACAAAGGTTGAGTGATATTCATAGAGTTTGTTTAATGTTTGAACACAATATGTTGGTAGTGTGAGTTATAGGCTCACACCAATGTTTGGAAAGCAAAATAGGTAGGCTATGTTGTTATACGCCCATAAAATGTATTATACACTAAGCTTATGACACCATAACGTTAACGTGTACCAATATCGATCGGCAGATTTATCCCGGTAGGTACTTTGCTAACATACCTAAATCTCAAATATTAGTGCATTTGTTTGAACTTAGTCAATACAAATGGGATTCGTCAATCCCAATAGGCCTATTCACAATATTCGCGCTCACTTGCAAGTAACCCTCACAAGTGATTAAATGGTTCATACTAAGGGATCTTGGTTTGGCAAGGATGTTACTTAGTGATAATAAAACAATCAGGTAAGCATACAATTAAAAACATTGTGCTCGGTTAAAAATAGCATGTATTCCCCCCAAGGGTTTGTAAAACAATGAAGTAATGTAAAGTGGGGCTATGAACTCACCTTAAGTTAGATAGCAAGTAATGAATGTAACGGTTGAATCGTGAAGGTTCTATGAGCAACCTATAATAGAATGTCGCGACTTAGGATCGGAGTAAAGAATATGAGGTAGTGCCTATATATATATCTTGCATTTAGTCCATGATGTGGTATGATGTATATTGTAAGTCTTTGAAAGAAAAGATTCATGAACATGTATGTTTTGTATATCGTTTACTACCGTTCGGGCCGACATAATTCAGAAGTCATGTTAGTAAGCGTTCGAGGAGCCAGGACACTTTAACTCATAAATCCACAACTCAACTCGACGGCTTACATAATGAACTCCTCACATGAGGCTCCCTACTATTGTAGTAGTTGATGAAATATATAGATATAAGTTTTGATCCGAAAGGTTACATGTCCGATATTTGAATAAACTTAGGAAAGTTTATTTGTACATGAAGATTGTTATTAGGGGTAGTTTCATAAGTCTTGAATGACCATTTTCTCTTGGTAAAATCTCATGGTTTCCTTTAGATGAAGTAGATCCAAATTGTATGTTCAAGTTATCGCCAACTTCTCTAATTCATGTATTTACCTTGGTAAGCTTGTATGGTCATTTCGTCATGGCCTAGCCATGACCTTTGGTCCTTGTTTCAAGGTCATGAGACACAACCTTGGCTCTAGCCATGGTTGTGGTCTTGATTATAGGTCATAAGACCTCTTGTTCCTTTCAAAGTATAACCATAATCTTGTGACTTTCGCCTAAAAATGGGCTGTTTAGAATTTGAAGAATTTTATCACTCGGAAAGTGTTTTTAGGTCTCGAGCTTCTTTGTTCCTGAACGAAAACGTCGTTACGGACAACTTTCGTGTTTTAACTTTTTGATGAATCGGACCAGAAGTGGGACTTTCAAAACCCAAATTTGATCAGAATGGTATTTGGCAGTTTTGCAGGAAACTTTGGTAACTTCAAATGGGCGTAACTTTTGACTCGTATACTCGTTTTGGGTGGTTCAAGTTGCTACGGTTTCCTTGTTAAGTCCTCTATTGTAATATGTAATGATCAAATATCATATTTTTACCATTTTGGTCGTGGTTTTCCAAGAAACTCACTAATTTGCTTGTTTTAGTAACTTGTTTCAATAATTCATTATAACAACATCTTTTACTCATCTTTATACATCATGGACATGATAACAAGACAATATATAGCACAAATAATATGTAAATAACATGAACATGATTATTTAACAAGAATCAAGTTAGGGTTTGCTTACAACTTTTGGCTTTCTACAAGAAAGGAAGTCAAGTATGGAACTAGGACACTAAACCTAAGCTTGTAAACCCTTTACCACAACTCTTGTAACCCTTGCTAGCCTTGATCTAACCCTTGTGAAAATCATTTAACTTCAGCCCTAGTAACCTTGTGTAGCTCCTAAATCAACCATGGAATCACCAAACAAACTTAAGATTCATGTAGAGAATAACTAAGCCATGAACTTTGATATGTAACTTGTAGCTTAAAGATCAAAGGATCATGGAGCTATGATTTGTGTTGGCTCGTTTTTATGGATGAAAAGATGAAGAAGAAGGTGTTCTTGAGTGGCTATTTATAGTATGAGAAAGTTAGCTAACCATACATGGGTTAGATATTAACCATGGTTAAGTTTAGGTGAAACTTTGTGCCCAAGTTAAGATGAATGGTCAAGATTGAATCACATGGTGACTAATCCCCTCCCTAAGTCGGTTGGGGCTGTGTGGTGGCCAAGTTGGTGACTTTTGGATGATATCTAAGAGTTTAAGCTAAGTTTTGACTCCGTAAAATGCTAACCGTAAGCTGTTAAGCCACGAAACTTAAAACCGGGTATCGTAAAAATACGAAACTTGGAAGAATGGTTAAACATGTCATAATACTCCATAATAAAATATGAAATGAGTGGTTGGTTCCATTTGGGTGCTCAAACCCTGCTAAAACTGGAAACACGGGTCTAAAACGCGTAATACGCAAAACGTACGAATATTGCGTAAAATTGAGAAAAGTTAAATGTAACTTTTCTAATAGGTTATAAATGATTTAAAATGACTTATAATGTCTAGACTGAGCTCAGTCTAGTGTCGGTTGGTATTAAATGTCTTTTAGACATCAAACCGTAAGCCTAAAAATCACGAAATGACTTATAAAATCAAGGAATGATTTTTGGTCAATGGAGGAGGGAAAAATATGTTGACTTTTTCTAATAAGTTGAAAACTCAAATAGTCTTAGAAATGCGGTGCAGGTATAGGCTAAGGTTACGGCTGAGTAAAAACGCTTAAAAAACTGAAATTTCCAGTTTTTCACGGCCGAGGCTTATTTTGGTCATGTTTTTCTCAGTCATGATATAAATCATGAGTGTGTCAAACATTTTTCTGATACGGGGAAAATTAACGCGACCGAATTTCGTTGTGCGTAGAATTTCTGAATGACGTTTTACCCTAAAACGTTTAATCCCGTGTAATTCCTTAATAACTTTCACGAAAATGAGCTTATGAATGTCAAACTTTTAATTTGCCATGGAAATGATTTATCACTTGAGCCCAAGAAATAAAAATCAAATTTCGGGAAAATTTTCGGGAAAAATGAATAGTAAAAGTGAATCGTGAAATTTTCCGGGAATAGTAATTATCCTGAAAATGCGAATTGTTACAAAAATGACCCAGTAGAATCAACTCGAAGACAATAAATGATCACCATAACGGTTTATCTTGAAAACAAAAGCACACGTGCAAAAAATGTTGTTACAGCCGGAGTTTGACGCAAACTATAAACCGCTGCCGTTAGGCGCGGGTAGTCGGCTAGTGTGTGTATGTATATGTATATATATATATATATATATATATATATATATATATATATATATATATATATATATATATATATAGAGAGAGAGAGAGAGAGAGAGAGAGAGAGAGAGAGAGAGAGAGAGAGAGAGAGAGGATATTATGAGAAGGGTTTTTAAAATGAGAATGGTAGGAAGGATTGTGTGAGTGACATGTGTCACTTTGCCACATCATATGACATGTGTCAACCCCCCCCCCCCCCACCCCCACGTGAAAAAAAAATTTCACGCCAAAAAAAAATTTTTTTTGGGCAAAAATTTTTTACTGCATCGTGATGCAGTAACCGTGATGCAGTAAAAAAGTATACTGCATCGTGATGCAGTAAAAAAGTGTACTGTAAAAAATTTTGTGAAAAAAAAAAAAATTTCCCACCAAAAAAAAAAAAAAAAAAAAAAATTGGCCCAAATTTTTTTTTTCCACCAAATTTTTTACTGCATAGTGATGCAGTAACCGTGATGCAGTAAAAAGGTATACTGCATCGTGATGCAGTAAAAGGATGCAGTAATCGTGATGCAGTGAAAAAGTATACTACATCGTGATGCAGTAAAAAAGTGTACTGCATCGTGATGCAGTAAAAAATTTTGGCGGAGACAAAAAAAAAATTTTTTTAGCGGGAATTTTTTTTTTTTTTTTTGGGGGGGGGGGGGTGTGATGTGGCATGGAGATGACACATGTCACTCCCACAATCTTTCCTACACTTTTTATTTTAAGCCCCTTCTCATTCTATCCCTACTATATATATATATATATATATATATATATATATATATATATATATATATATATATATATATATATATATATATATATATATATATATAATGTGAAAACAATCTTATCTGCAAGAACTGCGAAAACCACCATTTTACAACGAATAATACACAATGTACATCATTTAATGCTCCATAGCATTATGTTATTTTTATTTAATTCAAAAGGGTATAATAGTAAAAGACATTTTCATATTATTTTTTATTTTTTTTATAATTCCCATTTTTCATAATTCTTAAAATTCGGATTTTTTTTTTTTTTTTTTTATGCTAGCAAGTTTTCAAATAGTCATGGTGCATACATGTTTTTTTACGCAAATGTGCATACATGTTTTTTTCCTCCAAATAGTTATGGTGTATACATGTTTTCAATTAGTCAATATATATATATATATATATATATATATATATATATATATATATATATATATATATATATATATATATATATATATATATTTCTTTTATTTTTCAAATAATCAACGTGCATACATGTTTTTTTTAGCTAACACTTTTTTTAATCAACCTACCAATATTTTTATAAACACAAATTAAAGAACATAAACCATTATAAAAAGAAAAACAAGATTGATATACTTAAATGTTAAATTTCACTTGATTACAAGTACAAAAACAGATGAAATAATCATATATCTCCGAAGGTCGCAAAGTATCTTCATGTATAATCGTGTTCATCCACTTCCCGATCTTGAATGATATCATCATCTTCATCAATCAATCTGAAACAAGCATGCAGAAAACATAAATGTATTATCATCGTACCATTTCATTCATTTTATATTAACCATAAAACATGTATGTACCCCTTCCAAAAACATAAATGTATTCCTTCAAAAAAGCATAAAAAAATTTATACCAACTATAAAACACATAAAACATAAATGCACATCTTCGAAAAATATATATGTTTTAAAGATGTATGTTTGGAACATACATGTTTTGCACAATTTTAAACATATATTAGTATTTTGTATTAACAAAGTTGATGTGTTAAACTTTTACAAACATTGTTAAAACTTATTCCAAACTCCCATGTTACAGATTTTCCAAACACCCATGTTACACCTATTATAAACACCTCTGTTACACCGTTTCCAAACACCCCTTTAACACATATTCAAAACACCCATGTTACACATATTACAAACACCCCTGTTACACCTTTAACCAACAGAGATAACCACATGGAAAGTTGAACTTAACTAGGATAAATGTATCTTATGAATTCATGCCCAAACCTCAGTGTGATGGTAAACCGATTTCCATGGAGCTGACCAAGAAGAAGCCCTTCGTTGACGTAACTACATTCAATAATCCACATGTTACCATAAAGATTGATTCAATATTAGCAATAACTTAAAAAAATAGTGCACTTACCAAAAGTCACCAACTTTAATTCCAATCAATCTTTTATTTAGATTAGCCACTTTATTTGCACGCTGCTTAAATACAGTGACCTGTGATGTGAAGTATGCCAAAAATGCCAGATATCACAGAGAGGAAACACAGTATCTTTCAATAGTTAGCTATTATAGAAATGATCCTAGTATGTCGGGAAGATATTTGTGCGGAGGGTTTTTCTCTTTTTTATTATTTAAATTCTTGCTTGATAACACAAATACATTCCATGTCCAATATATCTACAGGACTAGAACGTTTTGTTTTCTACTTCTTTCCACTATATCTGCAATCTGTAACTCAAACATAGATGCCTATCCGACTTCCTCTTTCTCTTTCTATTCTTATGGCCTCTATTTCTTGTTCAGCATTTCTCAATATTTAAAGGTTGGGCTAGGCCTAGTCGAGTTGGTCAACAAGTAATCTGATAAAATGGTACAAGCTATAATTCGTTTTCTAGATTCTCACATTCTTAATTTTTTCTAGATCCGAATTCTTAAAACAGGTTTACCGGAGCATACAGATGATAAAAATAAAAAAACAAAAACAAAATAATAATAGTATGTTCCATCTGGTAATAGCAAAAGAAAATTAAAACAGTTAAATGCACAATTTAAACTCAATGTTCAAGATACAGAAAATTAAATCAAGTAAAGATGCAATACAGATATCTCGACAAAGCCCAATGTGCACCCTGATTACTGGCCTAGAAGCCATCACTAACTCGTGGTTAGCTTGCAGATAAATTTAACTGTTTATGTATGCACATTACCATGGATGTTCATAAAGGTACAGCTGACCAAACTTATATCAGCTAACAAAACAAGTACAATAGGTAACATCCTTGCAAAAATTTCTGCAACAACAGCTAAAAAATAAATAGAAAATGAGTTTGTGAAACATGCAAACAAGAAAAGGGGATGTAGCTCAGATGGTAGAGCGCTCGCTTAGCATGCGAGAGGTACGGGGATCGATACCCCGCATCTCCAGTTATTTCTTCTCATTTTTACAACCCCCCGCATTGAAAATGAAACCACAAATGGTTCTTTTAACCATTCAGTATTTCAAATTTGCATCCCTCTTTTGTCACTTGTCTCTTTTAAGAGTTTTTAATCTAACATGACAAGTATAACAGTGCTTATAACTTATAAGTGTGTAAACTGTAATTTTTTGTTATGTACCTCCAAGGTTCAAAGTCTGCAAGTAGCGGATTAAGAAACAAACTAACACATTTGTACGTGGGGGTAAATTGTGAAAACTATAACAGTGCTTATAACTTATAAGTGTGTAAACTGTAAATTTTTGCAAAAAAAATACAAAAACTTGTTCGGAAGCCACTCTAGAAATTATATCAGAGCCAGGTTTCGATCCTGGGACCTGTGGGTTATGGGCCCACCACGCTTCCGCTGCGCCACTCTGATTTGTTGATTATCTTATGCAACATCATATATCTATAATGGTGGAAATAGTTTGGTATAGCTTATAAAGGCAAAAGGCTCATCAAAATCAAAAACCATCACCGAATAGTGCAGTGGTAAACTGACCTCCTTACAAGAAGTTTAAGGTTCAAACTTCATATGTACACATTTAGAGGGTGTCTAGGGAAAGGGTAGGAACGATCACGAGGATACCTCGGTCAAGCTACGTACATCCGAGTCAAAGACTTGCCTTCTCTAGATAACTGAACAAGGAAAACCTGATCCGGTAGTTACTATAAAGGCTCATCGTTGTTCGAATCTTGTCCAAATCTCGTTCAGAGCTAGGCACTAAATATTGTTCAAAATTTTAAAACAGCATTCTGTATATCAAGGTATGCAGCATCAACATTGAAAAATGTTACAAGAAGTAGGATTGATATGATGTCTTCTTGTAGCTAAACAAAAAAATGAACCACTAAGCCATGTTGTGGCATCTGCTCCATTTCTTCAGGTGAAGGACTTAACATCCCAATCTTAGCATGTGTGAAGTCGGACGTGAGATGTTGCAAAAGCTATTATACGCTACAGAATTAGATACTAAATAAAACCAAAGATATAACCATTGTCAAAAGCCCAATAGCTGTTTAGTAAGCCAAATAAATGATGAAAAATGAAGTGATCGATATTAGTTATCTCATTACACCGGAAGCTGTTTTGGCAATTGGAAATTGTGGATTGACTGAAGGTCTGCTGAATCAATCTAAAGGTTGAATTAATATGAGACGATGCCATGGATACTATTCGAAGAATTGGGATGATCAAAACATGCATCCATCTTTTACAAGTGCTGAATATTGTCAAGTAATCCTAGAGTTGAATACACATTAGCAAAATTTTGTATTTTGGGGTCTTTAAGTTTAGTCTTTGTGAGGCGGCCAATATATACTGAGCTGAACCGATGTTAACGCCCCTAGAGATGAGGTTAGACCTGGTGGTGAGCCTATCAATTGAGGCACGCCAAACACAAATGTTGATCTTACAAGGGGACCAAGAATTCTAGACGCGTTGGAGGCCCAAACGGCTATCTGGCAGGAGAGCTTCTTGGAGATGACAGGTAGAGAGTATTCATTTTATAGGAACCTGATGCTTCTCTATCCAAACCCATTTATCAACCCCATACGATGCTAGAGATAAGTTACCAATAAGAGATAATAGAGAGGAGAGGTCATGAGAGCCTCAAGCCCACAGCCACTCGAAGATCCATTTACCAGCCCCCAACAATCACTAGTGAGAAGTGAGATTAGTAGATGACACATGACATGAATGTGTGAGTAGTAAGATGAATTAAGAAGATTTGGCAAGAAGATATATCATTTCTCATCCTTAAATTTACAATAGGAGTGTCGAGTACTAGTTTGTTTCATATCACTGCACATTCCCACTTAGGTGCCTGTAGCTCTTTTAACAGTTACAAGGTTACTCGAACTATGTTCAAAGGTTTAATTAAACAGCAGTTTCAAAACTTAAGATTCAAGTTTGTTTCAAAATTCTGAAGTTTTTTAAGACTAAACATGGCAACATTGTTGTAGTAAAGCTTAGTTAAGCCAATCAAGGAATGAACATATGAGCAAAAAACTCGAATTTGCATTAATAAATTCAGACTTGTCTTAACAATATACATACAAGGAAATGTATTGGTATCTAGGATCAGTCACAACCATGGGAAATGCATGATGACACTTGTGGAGAGTCCATCCATCAACCAGAATATTGACCCGATACGCCAGATAAAACTAAGAAAAAACACTAGCAAACACAAACCATGTCTTCTAATAAAAACTGAAAAAGTAAAAAATTAAAGGCAAAACGCATCTACATAATCCTTGAGACGAGTTAGAAAGGAGCTGAGCTTGTTCATCGGAGCTGGTACTTGGGTTTGGGTGGTGGTGCACTTGGCAAAACCTGACCTACCTCCAGCACAAGGAACTACAACAGTTAGCTCAACATTAAAGAATCACGAAGGAAATTTGTGATATCCATCTGTTAAGGTAAAATCTTGTGAGGATGTACTTCTTGTATAGGATCTTCGGATAAGCACAGAGACCTGCACACAAGAAGCACACGTTAGGCTCGCCCCGGGAGTGTTCCCAGGACCCACCTCCGGTGTAAGAGTAAGTATGTATGATACGAAGGGTAAAAGAGTAGTTGAGAGTAAATGCAATGTGTGTGTGTTAGTTGTGTGACATAAATGAGGTGGGGGTATTTATACTACCTCACCTCGCTACCTGCTCTACCTCGGGAAGGAGCAAACAGTGTTGCGCTGTACATGATAGGTAGGTGTCAGATCACGTGGGTGACACAATCCCTGAAAATCTGGGATTGTGGCGTGACCGTAATTAATGCTATTGTCCTTCGTGTAGAAGAGGGATCCTCGGATAATACGATGATTCTGTTTAATCCTCCGGCATATGGATGATTATCCGAAGGGTTCATTACCGGAGGAGGGAATAAAGTCCGAAGGTTGTATACCGTTCGGACACATACGCCAACATGTCCTCCCCCCCCCCCCCCCCCCCCCCAGTATTGGAGTATTGGAGTATTGGTTTGTAGACCGATGGTTCAATACTTGATAGTCCGAGTGATTTTTAGCGTGGCGGGCTCATATCAGGCTTTAGGACTCAAGTGGCCCATGGGCCGATTAAAATAATATTATTACTCGGTTACAGCTGGATGCCACTAACCTCGCTTGCAGATATCGAACAGTCCACGTTACGCCACGTCATGATGTACTGTTCGACACGACGTTCACGCTTCTCAAGGCTTTCCCCTATAAATAGCGCCCTCATGCTTTTTCTTTTTACACTTGCCATTCTGTTTATTCTTTGCATAGTATATTATCGCCGGAGCGTTTCACATTTTGCGTTTCGAGTTTTTACCGAGGTGCGTTATTTTATATTTGTAGTTTTCTTTTCATATAAATATCCCTCGGTATCCTTTCTTAAAAATGGCCACGAGTGAACCTGGTGAGATGAATATTCCGGATAACGAGCCTACAACTAGTAGATCCAAACCGATAGGAAAGTTTGATATGCACGTACATACGTCTAAATTATCCCAGCATACCCTAGATCGTCTTTGTACAGAATACGGCATTCCGGCCGACTTACATCCCATGGTTCCTCCCGATGGGCTTACTATGAATGAGTTACCGGAGAGTAAGATAGGGATTTATGTGCACCAGGTTAAATTGGGGGGTGTTAGGGTTCCTTTCTCTTCCTTTCTTCTAGCCGTGATAGGGTACTTTCGAGTACATATTTCCCAGCTTGTTCCTATAGGTTTGAATAGGGTTACCCTTTTCGAGGTCCGGTGCTATAGTTTGAACGTTGTACCTACCGTTCCCCTCTTCAGAGTTTTCTATCGGCTGTGTAAACAAGGCCATTGGTTCTCATTTGAGAGTCGTACCGGGAAGAGGGCCATGAAGTGTTTTGAAGAACAGCTGTCAGGTTTAAAGTTCTGGAAAGACTTCTTCTTCTTAATTGACCGTAGGGCTATTCCGGATGCCATGCCTTGGAGACACAAAGATTCCAAGATCTCGGACAGGTTTCCGGAGAATTATTCATTGAAGGATGCAAAGAAGATTGCCAGTAAGATGATTGTCCTTCGGAAAACGCCTTCCAGCCTTTTGTATGCATACGGACTTTGCAATGTCTTCCAAATTACCGGACATAGTTTGGTTATAAAGGATGCCGAGGGGCGTGGTAATGCTTTACTTTTTATTTGATTGTCCTTTGCACTTATCTTGCTTACTTCTCTTACTTGTTCTTGGTTTCCTTGTAGTTATCTCGATGTCTGAATATTTGGAGCTCCCGGACCTGGAAGGTACAGTAGTGAGCAGGGGGGATCCCTTTCCTGAGGGGCATGTCCGTCCGGACAAGACCACCAGGCCCCTATCTCCCAGAAAGAAACCCCCTGCTAAAAGCAATCTGCAGAAGGTGGTGGAAGTTGCTGATGATGATGTTGTGGCAGCTCGGGAAGAGAAGGAGAGGAAAGCAAAAGAGAAGAACCCTGCTGAAAAGAGAAAAACGGTTGTGGCCAGCAAGAATGCTCCGAAACGCAGGAAGCATTTGGTAGTGGAGGAGATTGTCTCTTCGGAGGGCAAGAGCAAGAGCAAAACTCTGGACGTTACTCCCATCAACCAAGCTGAACCGCAACCCGATGCCGGTTCTAGGAAAAAGAGATCTCCGGAGAATGAGGAGGGTCAAGAAGAAACACAGCCGGATAACAACTTGGCCGAGGGAGCCGGACATCATGATGGAGAGAACCCTGAGCCTTCTCCGAAGCCTCATTCTCACGGTATGTGATTTTTGCCTTTCTAATTGTTTTGTTTCTTTTGTTGATCATCCCTTATCTTTCTTGTTCGCAGATGTATCGGTTCATACTGCCCACTCTGAACATCATGTTTCCCACTCACAGGAGCCTTCAAACAAATCACCTCCGGTAGAACCCGGTGCGTTTATCTGAAGATCACCCTAGTCTCTTACTTTTTGTTCTCTTTTTTTTGTAACGTGTTTCTAAATTGTTTCTTCAGGTAATTCGAATCAAACCGGAGGATATTTTGTTCCTAGTTGGACCCTCCGTGATGAT
The DNA here is from genome assembly GCA_030686995.1 of Artemisia argyi. Taxonomy (NCBI): domain Eukaryota; kingdom Viridiplantae; phylum Streptophyta; class Magnoliopsida; order Asterales; family Asteraceae; genus Artemisia; species Artemisia argyi. The sequence goes on from CM060678.1 coordinate 148,051,143, forward strand.
GTCCGTATGAATTCCTTCCGGGCTTGCCGGGAAATGTTGAATCACCTTGCCACCCCAGCCGAAGAAGAGGCCATTTCAGGGCTTAATAACAATCAACTGGCTCGTCAAGTTTACATCAATTCTGGTTTTGGGGTGGTTCTCCAAGCTGCGCTTCTGCAACGCTTCAGTCAGCTGAACCGAGATCATAGGGAGCTGACGGAGGTCCATATGGGGTGTGGTGATTTGTCTGAGAAGCTGAAGGAAGTTGAAGAGGAGCGTGATGCTGGGGTGGCCAAGTTTGACAAACTTTTGAAAGAATTTCATGCCCTGGAGGATGAAGTGAGTGTAGCTTCCACTCGTCAAGAAGGTTTGGTTGAGCAACTAGAGGAGATGGAGAAGGATAAGAATGAATGGAGGTCAACGGCTTCGTCCCAAGCTGCTAGAATCAAAGAACTTGAGAAGCAATTGGCCGACAGATCTGCAGAGGTGAATGAGCTGAAAGTGCAAGATAAAGATTTGACAGCCAAACTTGCCCAGTCCGAAATGATTCGCCATAATACTGTGAAGGAACTTATTCCGGCTGTCTGCCGTCGACTTTTTCAGAGTCGTGAATATAAGAAGAGTATGGGCCGAGTGTACAGCCTCTCTTATACCGCCGGCTTTATTGACGGCGTGAAAGCCGAGTTTGACGGTGGAGCCAAGGTGAATCACAAGGAGGAGGATGTTGAAAGGGTTTTGAGTCAAGTGAAGAACCTTAACCGGGATGCACTGGCGACGTGGAAAGCTGAGTTCCACAAGATTTTTGATGCTGAGTACCCGTACGTGCAGAAGGTGGCTGGGTCATACCGTCTGCCGCTGGGGGACTTAATGAACTTGCAGCCGGAGGGGTATGTACCTCCCGAACCAAGCACTCAGGTTAAGGAGACTCCAATAGTGGTTGTTGCTAAACCCTCCACTCTGAAAGAAGGGGATAAGAAAGTACATGAGAGTGTTTTCTTGTAATCATGTTTAGTCGAACTATTTCCCGATACTTTGTAATTTGATATGCCGGACGTCTGTGTCCGTGATGAAACATATTTTGCCTTGAATGCATGTGTAGTTTTATTTCTTGCGTGTATTGTCTTTTGCACTTTTGACCAATGGTGCGTTAAGATACTTTGGCCAAATGATGTATTATAACGACCCATTTTTGTGTTAGATAAAACTTTTTACATAAACTTAACTAGGTAAAATAAACCACTGGATTGATGGTGTAGCATGATGAGCCGTTTTACTTCAACTTAACTAGGTAAAATAACGAATCATTGGATGAATCGGTGTAAAATAACGAATCATTGGATGAACGGTGTAAAATAACGAATCATTGGATGAACGGTGTAAAATAACGGACCGTATGATTTCGACTTATTGTAACCACAACGGTGTAAAATAACGAACCGTTTGGTTTTAACATAATTTAATCGCCACGGTGTAATATAACGAACCGTTTGACTAACGGTGTAAAGTAACGACCCGTTTAATGTTAATGTAAATTAATCACAACGGTGTAAGATAACGATCCGTTTGATTTAAACATGACTTAATCACAACGGTGTAATATAACGATCCGTTTGATTTGACTTATTTTAACCACAACGGTGTAAGATAACGAACCGTTTGGTTTTAATATAATTTAATCACAACGGTGTAATATAACGAACCGTTTGACTAACGGTGTAAAGTAACGACCCGTTTAATGTTAATGTAAAGTAATCACAACGGTGTAAGATAACGATCTGTTTGCTTTAAACATGACTTAGTCACAACGGTGTAATATAACGAACCGTTTGACTAACGGTGTAAAGTAACGACCCGTTTAATGTTGATGTAAATTAATCACAACGGTGTAAGATAACGATCCGTTTGATTTTGATATGACTTAATCATAACAGTGTAAGATAACGATCCGTTTGATTTAAATATGACTTAATCACAACGGTGTAATATAACGATCCGTTTGATTTGACTAATTTTAACCACAACGGTGTAAGATAACGATCCGTTTGATGAAAACAAACACATTAGATGGATGGGGAAAATTCTTCTCCGGATACTGGAGAAGTATAGATTACTACCAGAACAAAGCTGTTACATTGTACATTTATCGGAAACAATTCCGGAGGTTAATAGCGTGCCAAGCTCGGGGAACACTTCGGCCTTCCGTTGTTTCAAGTTTGTATGATCCATTGTGATATGCTTCTACTATTCGGTAAGGGCCTTCCCAATTCGGGCCTAGTTTTCCCTGGTTTTCTACTCTACTAGCTTCGTTCCTTCTGTAGACAAAATCGCCCATTTTGAATGAGACCGGACGGACCCTCTGGTTGTAGTATTGCTCAACTTTCGCCTTGTACTTTGCTTCCCGAATCGCGGCCATTTCCCTCCTTTCCTGTAGCAAGTCTAGGTTCAGACGTTGCTCTTCTTCATTGTCTTCCGGGTTGAACGTCATAGTTCAGTGTGTGGGCATTCCAATTTCGGCCGGTATAACGGCTTCACTTCCGTACGTGAGGCTGTATGGCGTTTCGCCGTTGCTTGTTTTTAGAGAAGTTCTGTAAGCCCATAAGCATTGGGTAGCTCATCGACCCATCCGGCCTTTGCCCTGCCTAGCCTTGTCTTTATACCGTGCATGAGGCTTCCGTTGGCTCTTTCGACTAAACCATTTGCTTGAGGATGTGCTACGGCCATGTTTATTTGTTTGATCTTTAGCTTTGCACACCAGCTTTTGAAAGGATCGTTCACGAAATTTGTGCCGTTGTCCGTGACTATGATAGCTGGTAGTCCGAACCGACAAACTATGTTGTCCCAGACGAACTTCTTAACCTCCTTACCCGTCGTCTTCGCAAGAGGTTTCGCTTCAATCCACTTAGTAAAGTAATCTATCGCTACAATTACGAACTTCACTTTCCCAGGGGCTTCTGTTAGTGGACCAAGCACATCCATCCCCCATTCATAGAAGGGCCATGGAGCCATGATGGAAGTCAGCGTAGTTTTAGGTAATTTCGGTACCGGGGAGTGAATCTGACAAGAGCCACATTTGTTTATTTCTTCCCGAGCGTCTTTGTGCATGGTTGGCCAGTAGTATCCCTGACGGATGAGCTTCGCCACAACCGCTCTTGGCCCGGAGTGCATGCCGCAAGCACCCTCATGAACCTCTCGGGTGATATAATTAGCTTGTAGGGGTCCTACACAACGAGCCATCGGACCTAGGTAGGTCTTTTTGAGCACCACGTCCCCCTTCATGACATAGTGGGGAATTTTCATCCGGAGAGTTCTTGCTTCGTTAAGATCTTCTGGCCAGATGCCGGTTTTCAAACATTTTATAATTGGTGTCATCCAATTGTCGCTTTCTTCTTCCACAATAGCTTTAACTTCTTCTTCCGACGTGGAAGGCCTCTCCAGTACTTCGACTAAGACTTCTTTAGTGAGATGGTTGAAGGCTACAGAAGCTAGCTTGCTTAATACATCGGCCTTTTGATTCTGCGATCTCGGGATGTTACGGATTCTGAACTTTTTGAACAGTCCGATGTGCTCTCTTGTTTTCGCTAGATACCGTATCATACTTTCCTTGGATGCCACAAACTCTCCGTTTATTTGACTTGCCACTAACTTGGAATCTACTCTGACATCCAGAGTTTCAACATTCATTTTTCTTGCTATTCGTAGGCCGGCGAGAAGCGCTTCGTATTCTGCTTCGTTATTGGTGCTTATGAAGTTTAGACGGAGAGCATAGGTGTGTTTGACCTGGTCAGGACCAATTAGGACTAGCCCTGCCCCTGAACCCTTCGTGCTGGATGCTTCGTCCGTATATAAAATCCATTCGTCCGAACTTGATACATCACATACTTCTTTTGTTAGTGATATACCATTCCTTCCCTTAAGGTCAACTGATATTTCCGAGATGAAATCAGCGAGCACTTGACCCTTTACGGAACTCTTCGGAATGTACGTTATGTCGTATGCTCCCAACTCCACGGCATATTTAGTCAGTCTCCCTGATGCTTCGGCTTTGTTTAAAATCTGCTTGATGGGCTGATCAGTTATGACTCTGATTGGGTGCGCTTCAAAATATCTCCTCAGTCGCCTAGATGCGTGCAGGAGCGCCAAAGCCAACTTTTCGATAGGCAAATAATTCCTTTCGGCCTCCTGCAGTGTCCGGCTGACATAATGAATCGGTAATTGTCTTCCGTCCCTCTCAGTTAGGAGAACGACACTTATCGCTTGACCAGAAGAAGCTAGGTAAACATATAGGATTTCTTTTGGCTTAGGGGTGATTAATAATGGGAGCTTCAGGATTAATTGCTTCAGCAGCTGGAATGCTTCTTCCGCCGCTTCCGTCCATTTGTACTCATCCTTATTTTCCTTTGTGATGTTTTTCAAAGTCTCAAAGAATGGGAGAGATTTTTCTGCGGATCTAGCTAAAAAATGGTTCAAAGCTGCTAACTTTCCACTTAGGCTTTACATTTCCTTCAAAGTGGACGGAGATTTCATCTCGGCAATCGCCGTGGCTTTCCTTGGGTTAGCTCTGATCCCTTCGGACGTTACAATGTAGCCCAGAAACTTCCCTTCTTCCATACCGAAGGAACATTTTTTCGGATTTAGCTTCATGTTTATTTGCCGGAGGTTATAAAGGGTTTCAGAGATATCTGCTAACATTTCTTTCTCGGTCTTGCTTTTGACCACCATGTCATCTACGTAAGCCTCCAGATTTCTTCCTATTTGACTTTGGAAAGCTGAGTCTACTAACCGTTGGTAAGTTGCTCCAGCATTCTTGAGACCGAAGGGCATCTTAGTATAGCAGTACGTGCCTTGCTCTGTGTAAAACGCTGTTTTCTCTTCATCTTCTTCGGCCATCTGAACTTGGTGATATCCTTTGTAGGCATCTAGGAAACATTTGTATCTATAGCCTACCACCGACTCTATCTTCCAATCAATCTCCGGTAATGGATAATAATCTTTCGGACATGAGGAATTGAGATTTTTGAAGTCGATGCACATCCTCCAACTTCCGTCACACTTCTTCACTAGAACCGGATTCGAGATCCATGTCGGATATTTGACGGGTCTGACTATTCCTGCCCTCAACCATTCCTCCACTTCCTTCATCACCACTTGATTTTTCTCTGCCGAGAGACTTCGTTTCTTTTGTGCTACCGGTGTGTCTGCCATATTGACGTTTAGCCGATGCTTTATCAACCATCTAGGAACTCCCGTCATATCCGACGGCTGCCATGCGAACACATCTTTGTTTTTCCTTAATAGTTCAATAAGGTTTCTGCGACCCTCTCGGGAAAAGTTCTTTCCGATGGTTACCAACTGCTCCGGATAAGCAGGGTTAACCAAGATTTCTTCGGTAGTTGCTGTTATGTCCCCTCCGTCTTTTATTTCATGAGGTTCTTCAAATCGAGGTCCCTCGATCATTTGCTTTTCCTCTAACCTTCGGCACTCGGATATTATTGACGGACGGGTTCTTAAAGTTGCTATTCCTTTGGGAGTGGGAAACTTGATCATTGAGTGTATGGTGGATGGTACGGCCCTTATTTCCTTCAGCCCTGTTCTTCCCAAGATCACATTGTACGGTGAGGGGGAGTTAACTACACAGAAACTCATCATTGTTCTTCGGTACTTGCCATGGTCACTGAAGCATACCTCTAACTCGATCTTCCCCAACGGTTTGCTTGTCTCTCCGGAGAAACCCACGAGGGAAGTGGTGGTTTCTTTGAGCCTGTTCTTGATGTCACTGCTAAGGTTGTTGAAACAATGTTCGTACATAACATTCACCGCCGACCCTTCATCTACATATATCCGTCGAACAAGATACCCACTTATGTCCCCCTCGATAATGAGGGGCTCATCGGAGAGATCCTCCGTCATGACCGGAGGGAAAATAATTGAAGCTTTCATCCATACTTCCTCATGGTCATGACTTCTTCGTCTCACTCCTCCGGAACATCTTATCATGTTAATCACTTTGTCTTTTCCTTTGTCATAGTTTCTCACCGGTTCTCTATCTCTTCCGGTATCTCTCTGTTTCCATTCTTTTAACAAATGATCGAGTCTACCGGACTCCAATGCCACTTCTAGTTGCTTCTTCAACTCTCGACAATGGTTGGTCAAGTGGCCAGCTTCTTTATGATACTCACAGAACTTACCCATGTTTTCACGCGAGGGTTTACCGCCCGTGGGTCGGGGGGCCGGTAAATTCAGATGACGTTCTGTGGCTAGAATCTCCCTTGGGGGTTTTGTGAGCGCGTTCAGTCCGGGACGCTGTTGTACTTCCCTGAAGGCTCCCACTGGTCTACGATCTGAACGATAATAATCGTTACGGTTCAAGTCCTTTCTAGGGGCCACATATGGGTGATACGCATCTTTGTGACGAGGCTCGTTCCTCCTTTCATTCCGGTATCTGTCATCTTTGAAACCTCTCCTTCTGTTTGACTCTAACCCTTCCCCCCGGGGTAACTCTGTGCTCCGGTATGCGTCTTCTGCCCGGATAAAATCATCCACCCTTGCAAACGTTTCTGTTACCGTGCGAGGTACCCTGTCCGAAAATTTCTTAGCCAAAGTTGGACACCTATGAGCATTCATGAAAGCCGAAATGCGCATGATTTCCGGCACACCACTGATGTAGCTGGCTTCGTCGGTCCATCTTTCCTTGAAGTCTGCCAACGACTCGTGGGCTCTTCTGACAATCTTGGTAATTTCCGTTGGATCTTTTGTACATTTTCTCCGAAGGGCAAATCGGGTAGAAAACTGTTCTCTTAATTCATTCCAGCTGTTGATGCTGCCAGGTTCTAACCGCTCAAACCACCCTCCAGCTGCTCCATCTAAGGTCTGTTGAAACATTAGACACCAAGTGGGCATCGGCCATTGCCCCTGGTTGGCTGCTCCAGTGAACCGGGTGATATGATCGTTCGGATCAGTAGATCCATCATAAAATTTCATGTTTAAAGGCATTGTATATTTTTCTCCAGCAAACTCTACGATCCGGCTAGTAAATGGTGACCGTAATGCCTCTTTGAACGGTTTGCTTAAGTCTTCATTCACTTCCACCACCTTTTCCCTTCGGGCTTCATTTCCCTCGTCTCCAAAATCCAAACGTATCGGCCTGAGCACATTTTCTCCCAAAGCATTATGTCTCCTAATCAGGTCAGTCAGAGATGCCATTTGTCCGAGAATTAACTCTTGAAGGTTTGGGGAATCATTCAATGGATTGTTTGTGTTGTCCGGGTTGGTGTTTGCTCCACTCCCTCCGGCTGATGAAATCGGGGTATGGAAGGGTGGGGGAGGAGGATCAGTCATCGTTCTCAGGTAGAATGAATAACCGAGTCCCACAGATGGCGCCAATTTGTTAAGGTAAAATCTTGTGAGGATGTACTTCTTGTATAGGATCTTCGGATAAGCACAGAGACCTGCATACAAGAAGCACACGTTAGGCTCGCCCCGGGAGTGTTCCCAGGACCCACCTCCGGTGTGAGAGTAAGTATGTATGATACGAAGGGTAAAAGAGTAGTTGAGAGTAAATGCAATGTGTGTGTGTTAGTTGTGTGACATAAATGAGGTGGGGGTATTTATACTACCTCACATCGCTACCTGCTCTACCTCGGGAAGGAGCAAACAGTGTTACGCTGTACATGGTAGGTAGGTGTCAGATCACGTGGGTGACACAATCCCTGAAAATCTGGGATGGTGGCGTGACCGTAATTAATGCTATTGTCCTTCGTGTAGAAGAGGGATCCTCGGATAATACGATGGTTCTGTTTAATCCTCCGGCATATGGATGATTATCCGAAGGGTTCATTACCGGAGGAGGGAATAAAGTCCGAAGGTTGTATACCGTTCGGACACATACGCCAACACCATCCATCCATACATAAATTTTGGGAATGAATACACAAATATGTGTAGTTGCAAACATCATATAAAGGATGTAGTTATAATGATTTTATATAGCATCCTTATTGAGTAGAATCAATGAACAGCTAATTACCAAAAAATTATCAAATTTTCTACAAATGAGATGACTCTATCGAACTTTTCATCCCACATTTGATATCATAATTATAATGGCATGATTCCATCTAATTATGATGAAATCAATGCGTGTGTAAATTCAATTATATTAGTTTCCATAGGGTGAAAGCTGAAAACACATAACATACTTATTCAAAACACACGATATCGCAAGGAACTATCAAAATTATCATTGTACGCAAGTTATTTTCAAATTTCGTACAATGTACGCAATATGACATGAACCAGCAGGTTACCAGGTTTCAAACTTTGAAAATTGACAGGGTTGGTCCCTGTCAATTTTCGTTGACTTTCACTGGTCATCCATTAACTTTTTATCACTTAGTTAGAAAATTACACGTTTGGTCCTTGAATATTTATAGGCATTTCATGCACAGTCCATCACAAAAAAAAAATCCAAAAAAAATATTTACAAAAAAATATATAGAAATTCAAAAAAAAAAATTAGAAATTAAAAAAATTATATAAAAAATAAAAAAAATCAAAAATAAAAAAAATCAAAATTTTTTATTGAAAAAAAAAATTAATATTTTTTTTAAATTTAAAAAATATTAGAAAATAAAAAAAGAATAAAAAAAAATAATAATAATTTTTAAAAATTTAAAAAAAATATAGAAAATAAAAAAATTTCAAAAAAAAAAATTTCGAAAATATTTTTTTTGAAAAACAAAAATTAGAAAATAAAAAAAATTCGAAAAAATATTTTCAAAAAAAATTGAAAAATAATTATCGTAAAAAATTTTCAAATTTAGAATAAATTATTTTTTTGTCGATAATTATTTTTAAAATAATCTTTTCTAAATTTGAAAATTTTTTCCAAATTTTTTTTTACGATAATTATTTTTAAAAAAGAATATTTTTCAATTTTTTTTGAAAATTTTTTTTTCGGAATTTTTGTATTTTCTAGTTTTTGTTTTTCAAAAAAATATTTTCGAAAAAAAAATTTCGAATTTTTTTAAAATTTTTTATTTTTTTTAAACTTTTTCGTTTTTTATTTTATTTTATATCTTTTTTAAAATTTATATATATATATATATATATATATATATATATATATATATATATATATATATATATATATAAATATATATATATATATATATATAAATTTATAATTTTTTTTATTTTCAAATTTTTAAATTTTTTTTTCTATTATTTTTTTTCGAGAATATTGAAATATTTATTTTCAAAATTTTTTTTGAAAATTGTTTTACGAAAATTTTTTATTTCTAATTTTTGTTTTTCAAAAAAATATTTTTGATTTTTTTTTTGAATTTTTTGATTTTTTTTAAACTATTTCGATTTTTTTTTTATTTTCTATATATATATTTTTAATTTTAAAAATTATATTTAATTTTTTTTTTATTTTCTAATATTTTTTTTTTAATTTTTTTTAAAAGAATTTGTGTTTTTTTTCATTAAAAAATTTCGTTTTTTTTTTCTATTTTTTTTGGATTTTTTTTTTTTTTTGATGGACTGTGCATGAAATGCCTATAAATATTCAAGGACCAAACGTGGAATTTTCTAACTAAGTGATAAAAATTAAATGGATGACCGGTGAAAGTCAACGCAAACCACAGGGACCAACCCTGTCAATTTTCAAAGTTTGAAACCTGGTAACCTGCTGGTTCGAGGTCATATTGCGTACATTGTACGAAATTTGAAAATAACTTGCGTACAATGATAATTTTGAAAGTTCCTTGCGTACATCGTGTGTTTTGAATAAGTATATTACGTGTTTTCAGCTTTCACCTTTTTCCATAAATGGCATAGGCAATTCTTGTGTGTGTGGCATCTCATCATCTGTAACTAATTAACTATGCAATTAAGAGAAAAGGTAAATGGCATATGCATAGTGATATATGCTGTGGCGATAGCATATTGTTGGCACGGTTTGTAAAAGACCCTTTTGGGTGTGTGGTTACCATCTGATGTTTCTTCCTGTCGCTCTAATGCAGAGAATTACTTATCTTAACTACTCCCTCCGTCCCATATTAAGTGTCTACAATGGAATCTTGGGATGTCCTAAATCAAGTGTCCATATTCTATTTCAACCAATGAGATAAGACTTTAGTGGGTAAAAATGATAGTATTTGATTGGTTGAGATGAGACTTTAGTGGAATTTTCTAAAACTTTGTGCACTTTAAAAATAGACACTTAATATGGGACAGAGGGAGTATTAGTTTACACATTGGAGAAGAATTAAGAAGGATTCTCCATCAACGTTTGTGTTTTGACATTTCACTACAAGAGGAGGTGATTCAAAGAACACTTATCTCCAAGCAATTCTACAATCCACCGTGGATGTCAAAATTGTTAGAAACAAACAACACTATCATACTGATTTGGGAAAAAGGAAGATGTGGATACCAGTCTTAGAACGCTAGTACTTGGGGGCAATAGCATTGATCAAGTAAGCATTTATTCTCACCTGAGAGGCATACAAAATATGCACAACTGATGGAGACAAAATGGTGAGAGTACAAATGAAAATGTTGGGTACTTCACCGCGAAATAACAACTTCTAATCTGGGAAAGAGCCAATCAAAACATAGTTATTGGCAAGTGGCAACACAAGAGATTTACATCAATTTCAACATCCACTTACCAGAAAAACAACATAACATTCTTCCATTCATTAAAAACAACCATCAGTTACCGATTTACATCAATTTCAATATCAAAACCCATTACATCCATAGAAACAAAACAACTCAACCGCTGGTAAACTTGGTGACAGCCTTGGTGCCTTCAGAAACAGCATGCTTAGCCAACTCACCAGGCAACACCAATCTCACAGCTGTCTGAATCTCCCTGCTCGAAAGAGTGTTCTTTTTATTATACCTAACAAGCTTGGAACTCTCAGCAGCCAGTTTCTCAAAGATATCATTAATGAACGAATTCATTATCCCCATTGCTTTGCTTGAAATGCCGATATCAGGATGCACTTGTTTCAAAACCTTGAAGATGTAGATCTTGTATGTCTCCACTGACTTCTTGTGTCTCTTCTTCTTCTTGTCTGCTGATGCTGACGTGTCCTTTGCTGGGAGCTTCTTCTCTGCTTTGGGTTTTGGTGCCTTCTCTGCTGCTGCTGCTGGTTTCTTCTCTGCCTTTGGTGCCATTGCTAAAAAATGATTTGTGTGTTTTTTGAATGTGTGAGTGATGAAGAGATTGTGGGGATGGTTGGGTTAAGGTGTTTTGTGATTGGTTGGTTTTCAGTCACGCGGATCGTGAATATTGGCCATTGGATTACAAGATTATATTTCAACGCTGGAGATGGATTCATTGGGATTTTTAACCTCTTTAACTTTCGCTTTTGGCGGGTTTAACCTTTACGGCTTTAAAAGGTTTGCTAACAAAATACAAAAATATACAGTATTCTCCTTCAAAGTTAGTGTGTTGATTTATTGTAATCCCTTTACTTAAAATGTGATTAGACTACTCGTAGTGAGACCGAATCAGGTCGGTCTCCTCATATTAGACGCGTCCCCTCCTCTACATCACACAAACCAAACACGTCCTCTACCTTAATTTTTAAAGTTTGGGTCTATCACTGGACCGAAATAATCAAAAGGGTTTGTGTGTGTCCTTTTTTTTTTTTTTTTTCTTTTTCTTTTTTTTTTTTTTTTTTTTTTTTTGTAAGGTTGTTTTCTGACTGTGATCTATTTACTACGAGTGTTTGGTCTGTGTTTGGGCTGGGAGAGTTAAAGCAAGTTGACGCTAATGTAGCGGGGTTGCTAGTCTCATTACTAGTAGTCTTAGAGTCATCAAGCAAATAGCTAACATTTATTATAGGTGTAGATATCTACTCCATATAAAATAAAATTTCATTCATACTTTAAGTGACCTAATTACTTTTTGAGCAATTTTTCGTAAATGCTCTTGATCCCTAATCCTTATGAGGTCATGTAACTACTCTTTCCTCTCTTAGGCTGAAATAAGACAACACACCGTTAGCTTGCCCTGGGGTTTTAATCTGAGACCAAGCTCTGGCGTGAGAGTAAGCATTGCTTGGTATGAATAATAGTGAAGAGAGAGTAAAGAGTAAAGAGAAAGTGAGTATCAGAGTGTGTATGAATATCATGTTCATCTGTGTGAATGACTCCTTTATACTACGTGGGCTTAGCTCCACGACACGAGCATTGTGGAGACTAAGTTTTCTTCTAGAGGCAACGCACAAATCGTTTATGAGCCTAGGCTTGGTCTTCGGGGTCTAAGTTGTCGCCATGCTCCAAGTACTAGCTGTGGACCAAGCTTCTCGTACACTGTATGTCATATGTTGTTGTACTGGCTCCAATGTAAGACACTGCTCCATTGTCATCGCCTCTGGACCTAAGGTGACATTCGTCACCCGAGCTACTCCGGTGGATTGTTCCAACGTGGAGCAGTGGCGGAGCCAGGAAACCGGAGCATGGGAGGGGGGAGTTATAGTTTTACATAGTTGTTCACACTAAAATAAAAGCAAAGAAAAAAAGCTTATATTGCGAAAATGCCCCAAATAAACGTATATATCACGTAAAAAACGCAATGAAAAACCTTCTTTGTATTGTGTAAAAGCTACAACAAGATAACTTACACTTAGTAAAATAACAACTATTCATGTGCAAAAGTGAGAGCAAAAAAACACCACCAAAAATATAACTTATATCATGCAAAACAACAACAAAAAATTGCTAATATCGTGCTTAAAAAAAAAAAAGCGTTTATCTTTAAGAAGAAACTACAACACGATTGCAGTGATGTTGAGCAACTAAAAAGCCATTTATATGAGAAAAAAGTTGCATGAAAACCCCGTTTATGTTTATAAAATACCGAGTTTTAACGTAAACAAAACAACTAAAAACTATGTTGTTTTGTTTATAAATGTTTGCGGTTAAAAAAATGTTATTTGTTGTTAACGAGAATGGGACATTTCTTTTATAGTAACCTTGCATAGTTTTGGCTAAACAATACAACAATTAGCAAAATTCAAACTTAATAACCTTTTCACCATTATATCATAACAATAGACAAACAAATTGAGAATAAACTATAGAGCATTTAAAGCCACATAAATAAATTGGTGGTTATAGACTTTCATAAGGCCTTTTCGGATAGAGATCTTTACATTCTTATTAAATTATATTTGATCAAGTTGTTTATAGGCCTTTTTCTTGGACTCGTTGAGGGCAAATCAAAGGGAAACATGATTAAATTTGCTAAAATTAAAAAAATTCACCCTCACTCATAAGTTTTTTGACCAATCATAGAAGACACTGCCCCCTCTCCTTTCATTGTCTCTCCACCCCTGACATGATTTTGTCTTAATAATATTAGGGCTTACTTACAATTTTCTTAATATCCGGAGGAGACTTACCACATCACTTAAGTTGTTTATAATGGTCCATCAAAGATAAATACCATCTCAAGAGCTACAAGCATTCACAAGTCCAAGCTACAGTCTACTCAGATTATGAACAAGCAACAAAGAAATAGGCAATGTGTAATGAGATCTTGTAATAATGTTTAGAGTTCAAAAGTTAGTTAAAAGTCAAAGTTAGGAAGTATGTTAGTCAAACTTCTATTCTGTATTTATACTTGTACTATTCATTTTCATAATTTAAGAATTCATTTTATGCAATAACACTTTCTCATTTTCCTCTCACTGGTTCTTGATTTCAACTCTCGTTATGGTACCAGAGCCACCACCTCCGGTGGCCTGTAACCGTTTCTAACAAACTCACCACCACTCTAACAAACTCCGGCAGCATTAATTGCCACTAAACCACCACAACTCCGCCATAACCACGACAAAATTCCGCAAATATCACCATCAATCCATCACAATTTTCATTATAATCATCACAAATAACATTTCAACAATCAAGAACAACCAGTTAATCACCAATTCAATCAAATATCCATTAATCACTTAACAATGGCACATTCAACCACCAATCAAAACCGTAACATCAATGGTGATCAAGAAAACACCAACTTGAATCAAAACACCACAAATTTGAATCAACACACAGCAGAAACTCATAATTCCACTACTGATATCAATTCCCCCAATCATCCATTATACCTACATCCAAATGATCATCCAGGCTTGATCTTAATCTCCAAGAAACTCACTGGATCAGATAACTACAACTCATGAAAGAGAAGCATGATGATTGCACTGAATGCAAAGAACAAATTGAAGGTTGTTACTGGTGAGTATGGGGAACCAAGCAGTGACTCAGATGAAAGGGAAATGTGGGAAAAAACCAATGATATGATCATTTCTTGGATCTTTAATACCATTTCTGATCAGATAAGTAACAATTTGAATTTCATTACTACTGCATCTGATTTGTAGAATGAGCTGTTTGAACACTATCCTCAATTAGATGGACATAGGATCTTTCAGTTAGTCAATGATATTGTGGGCTTGAAACAACAAAACAGTAGTATTGAAGTGTATTATCATAGGCTCAAAGGACTTTAGGATGAGCATGATGCTTTAGGAGCACCCTATCTGTGTAACTGTGTATGCAATTGTGAAAATGGTAGGAATAATGGAGATAGGGAACAGAGGAAAAGATTAATTCAGTTTCTTATGGGTTTAGATGAGTGCTATTCTAACCTTAGAGGTCAAATCCTTTTGTTGCAACCTTTACCCACATTTGCTAAGGCCTATAGCATGATTAGGCAGGAAGAAAAGCAAAGGGAAGGTACTTTGCCAAAACCTCTAGGATCCACATCATTTACAGGTCACTCAAACCCAACCAACACCAACAGATTTAGTAACTCAAACAGAAATGTCAATTCACAATCTCAACCAAAACCACAGAGTGGGAGAAGAAGTACATTTAAGGCTGGAGTGTACTGCACCAATTGTAGCAAAGAAGGACACACAAGTGATGAATGCTATAGGTTAAAAGGCAATCCAATAGGACAACCTATGCATGGAAAATACAAGCCTCCCATCACTAGACCAGTGAATGAAAACAGAGGAACTAGAGCTGTGTACTCTATTCAGAGCAATTATGCAGGACCTTCCACCAGCCAAGAACAAGTAGAAGCCAAAAATGGGAATGAGGCAGTCTTTGTGAAGATGGATCAGCTCTAAAATCAACTCAACCAAGTGATGCTAATGATGTAGCAGTGCCAGCAGAACCCTCCATCTGGTATTGTCAACTCATACACCATTAGAAAACATAAGTTCATTGCATCTATTATGATTAAGTTTAAGGCTGCTTGGGTAGTTGATAGTGGTGCAACAGATCACATATGCATAACATTATCCATCATGCATGACACTTTTCTGTGTAGCCCTCCCATACATGTTACTTTACCTAATGGCCAAATTGTGGAAGTTAAAATCTATGGAAAAGTTAGGATAAATGCAGACATCACCTTAACAAATGTCTTTCACATTCCATAATTTGCCTATAATCTGTTGGAAAATTTAGTGAACTTGAGGGATTAATTCACACCTGGTAATAGGTTTGAAGGTACGGAGTGTACACCCATTTGGTCACTGAATCCCCTGACTCAATAGTGGTTATGTATTGATTCTGCTGATAGCATGAATCTGTTTCTGTTGATAGTGTGATTCTACTGACAGTGGATTCTGCTGCTAGTTTCCACTGCTAGTGTTATTGTTTCCACTGATGTGTTAACATTACCACTGCTAGTGTTATTGTTTCCACTGATAACCACTGATTCCTATTATTATGGAAAGTATTATGATATAATTAATGGGCCGTTAATTATACATAATTCCATGGGCTAGGGTTTGAGTATTCTCTATTTATGAATAGAGGTCATAACATTCTGCATGGTGAGATTATCAACACAAACCCTAAACACTTGAATACGATTATGTCCTTGTTTTGTGCCTAAAAACAAGAACATCACTTGGTATTATCCCATAGAGATATTCGTGTAACCCAGGCATAAGGTCGAATAGTTTTTATTGGAAAGTGATAACACGATTTCAAGTGAATATCCGGTACTCATTGATTGTCTTTACTCTAATCTGGAAGCACTCAAACACTTATTAACCAACAATCAATATAAACTATTAGTGATAATCAATGGCTGCTGCTATGAGACAAATGGCTGCTAACTTTTCCAAGTTGGAAAAGTTTAAAGGTGTTAATTTCAGAAGATGGCAAAAGAAGATGCATTTTTTGTTGTCAAGTATGAATGTTGTTTATGTTCTGACAACTGAGATTCCTGAAGATTATGGAGATGATGCTACTATGGATCAAATGAGGGCAAGAAGTAAATGGGAGAATGATGACTACATATGCAGGGGTTTAATTCTCAATGGTATGTCTGATTCTCTATTTGATATTTATCAGAATGTTGAAACTTCTCAAGAACTATGGGATTCCTTGGAAGCCAAATATATGGCTGAGGATGCATCAAGTAAGAAGTTCCTTGTAAGTAATTTTAACAATTACAAAATGGTTGATTCTAGACCTGTCATGGAACAATACAATGAACTTCTTAGTATACTTGGTCGATTCACACAACACAAGATGAACATGGATGAGGCTATTTTAGTCTCTTGTATCATTAATAAATTACCTCCTTCTTGGAAAGATTTTAAGCATATGCTGAAACATAAGAAGGAGGAATTAACTCTTGTTGAGTTGGGCAGTCACTTGCGTATTGAGGATTCACTCAAAGCACAAGACATTGACAAGCCAAAGAGTAGCAATGCTACTGGTCCATCGGTTGTCAATATGGTGGAACATAACAACTCCTCCAGGAACAATGACAACAAGGGCAAGCGTAAGCATCAAGATAACACCAAATCTGATATTAACAAGAAACCAAAAGTGACTTTTTGGAAGTGTGGTAAAACTGGACACTTCAGGAAGGATTTTAAAGGTGTTAAGATTGGCAATAAAACCAATGGATCAGGCACAAGTGGAGGGAATGGTAACACCAATTCTCTGAAAGGTCAGAATATATTTAATAAGTCTTTTGAGATTTATTATGTTACATATATATCTGAAATATACTTTGTGCATGATGATGATGTTGCTTGGTAGGTTAACTCTGGTGCAACAATTCATGTGTGTAAAGATAGAAGCTGGTTCAAGACCTATGAGTCAATGAATGATGGTTCTATTCTTCATATGGGAAACGAGTCAACTGCCCTGGTGCATGGAAAAGGATGTGTTGATTTGAAGTTTAGTTCTGGAAAGATTGTTTCTTTATTTAATGTTTTACATGTTCCTGATATTAGAAAAAACTTGGTTTCTAGTAGTGTTTTGAATAATTGTGGTTATAAACAAGTGATTGAATCTAATAAGTTTATTTTATCTAAACATGGTGTGTTTATTGGTTTTGGCTATTTGTGTAATCAAATGTTCAGACTTAATGTTGTTTATGATAATGTTAATTCTGCTTTTATTTCAACCTCTAAACTTAATGATTCAACCTTATGGCATGCAAGACTTGGCCATGTACACTTTAAAACAATGCAAGATATGTCTAAGGATGGGTTAATTCCAGCCTTTGATATGGACACTGAAAAGTGTAAAACTTGCATGATGACCAAAATAACTAAGAAACCATTTCAAAGTGTAAAACGTGAAACTAAAGTTTTGGAGCTGATTCATAGTGATCTATGTGATCTCATGCTACTCCCTCTTTAGGGAACAAGAAATACTTTGTGACATTTATAGATGATGCTTCTAGGTTTTGTTACGTTTATTTGTTACATACTAAGGATGAAGCATTAGATAAATTTAAAGTATTTAAAACTGAAGTTGAATTGCAACAAGGGTCTCTAATCAAAAGATTTAGGACTGATAGGGGAGGTGAGTACATGGATACTCTGTATTTTCAGTCTGTTGGTATAATCCATGAAACGACTGCTCCTTATACTCCTCAACAAAATGGTATTTCTGAAAGGAAAAAACAGGGTGCTGAAGGAGATGGTTAATTCCATGTTGTCCTATTCAGGGTTGAGTCAAGGGTTCTGGGGTGAAGCTATGTTAACAACTTGCTATTTACTAAATAGGGTTCCTAATAAAAGGAATAAGGTTACCCCTTATGAACTCTGGACTAAAAAGAAACCCAACCTGAATTATCTCAGGGTTTGGGGTTGTAGGGCTGTTGTAAGACTCCCTGATCCAAAGCAGAAAACTTTGGGTGAAAGAGGCATTGAATGCATATTTGTTAGATATGCTGAGCATTCCAAGGCATATAGGTTCTATGTTATTGAACCTAATGAATCTGCTTCAATTAATTCAATAATTGAATCAAAGGATGCACTATTTGATGAGAATAGATTCTCATCAGTCCCTAAACCAAGTCAAAGAATTCCAAATGAAACTGATGACATTGGTGTATATGAGGTCTCAGATGAATTATCATCTTAGGCCCCTGATGAGGTTATGGAACAACAACCTGAACCTGAGCTCAGAAGGAGCAATAGGGTCAGGACTCCAAAGTCATTTGGACCTGAGTTTCAATTATACTTAATTGAAGGTACAAGGAGTGAGGTCTCTGACAAATACTCTTATTGCTTTATTGTTGAGGATGATCCCAAAACATTTGAAGAAGCAATGAAGTCCCAGGATGTTGCTTTCTGGATAGAAGCAATTAATGATGAGATGGACTCCATCATGGGCAATAACACTTATGTGTTGACTGATCTACCACCTGGTTTCAAACCTTTAGGTAGCAAATGGATTTTCAAAAAGAAAATGAAGGTAGATGGAACTGTTGAAAAGTTCAAGGCAAGACTAGCTATTCAGGGCTTTAGACAAAAGTCAGGGATAGACTATTTTGATACTTATGCTCCTGTGGCTCGTATCAGTACCATAAGATTGCTGATTGCTTTGGCATCAATTCACAATCTGATTATTCATCAGATGGATGTGAAGATAGCTTTCTTGAATGGTGATTTAGATGAGGAAGTTTATATGAACCAACCTCAGGGCTTCATCATGTCTGGCAATGAAAACAAGGTGTGTAAACTGATTAAGTCTCTTTATGGACTGAAACAGGCACCTAAGCAATGGCATCAAAAGTTTGATGAAGTGGTTTTGTCAAGTGGTTATTTACTTAACCAGGCTAACAAATGTGTATATAGCAAATTTGATGAATCTGGTAAAGGAGTCATTATTTGTCTATATGTTGATGACATGTTGATCTTTGGCACTGACCAAAATCAAGTTGACCTTACAAAGGAATTTTTGTCATCAAAGTTCTCCATGAAGGATATGGGGGAGGCTGATGTTATCCTTGGCATTAGGATTAAACATGAAAGTAACAAAATTTCTATCTCCCAGTCTCATTACATTGAGAAGGTGTTGAAGAAATTTAATTACTTTGAGTGTACTCCAGTGAGTACTCCTATGGATACAAGTGAGAAGCTAATGCCTAATACTGGTAAAACTGTATCTCAACTTGAGTATTCTAGGGTGATTGGCTGCTTGATGTATGCCATGACTTGCACATGACCTGACATTGCTTTTGCTGTGGGTAAACTGAGCAGGTATACTAGTAATCCTAGTGCTCATCACTGGCAAGCAATTCAGAGGGTTTTTAAGTATTTGAAGAGAACAATGGATTATAGTCTCTCATATACTGGTTATCCTTCAGTATTAGAAGGATACACTGATGCAAGTTGGATCAGTAACACTGAAGACAATTCGTCTACTAGTGGCTGGGTATTCCTACTTGGTGGAGGTGCAATTTCTTGGGCATCCAAGAAACAAACTTGCATCACCAGTTCAACCATGGAATCTGAATTTGTGGCTTTAGCAGCTGCTGGCAAAGAAGCTGAATGGTTGAAAAACTTGCTTCTTGAGATTCCATTGTGGCCTAAACCTATAGCACCTATTTCTATCCGTTGTGATAGTGCTGCTACATTGGCAAAGGCTTATAGCCAGATGTACAATGGGAAGTCTAGACACTTAGGTGTCAGGCATAGCATGATTCGTGAGCTTATCATGAATGGGGTGATATCTATAGAGTTTGTTAAATCTCAACAAAACTTAGTTGATCACTTGACGAAGGGTTTAGCTAGAGACTTGGTTTTGAAGTCTGCTAAAGGGATGGGTTTGAAGTCCAACTTAGTCACTGAATGCTAAGACACCCAACTCCCTCCTGAGGAAACTTGGGAGCTGAGTTCAATGTGGAAAGCTGAACATTTAGTGGACTGGAGTACATGTTTATTGTCATCCCAAGGTTGTGCTCAGAACCTGCTGGAAAAGGAGGATGAGGTCTTAACTTCTCAATGGTTAATTTTCTTTGAAAAAGTGCTAAGCAAAAGCATGAATAAAGAGGAACCACCTATGTAAATGTTGAAGTTTTGCCGCTTCAGGAAGCTTTGGACTTTTAGCTTTTACAACATTTATGAATTGGATATGGACACATGGCTTGTATAGTGTCAGGTTTATTTAAGTGTTTGAAAATGTATGTGTATTTTATCTTCAGGTATTCAAATGGGTTGAAGGGTTCAATTCTTATAACACCCTGATTCTCGAATATTTGAACGTGTAATGTACTAAGATGAGAATTCAATCTTCAAGATATTTTCATTTATGCATATATTTTGTTTTGTGTTTAATTTTTCATGCAAAGGAAGTGAACTAAATTTGGGGAGGATTATTGAAAAATTTAGTAAACTTGATGGATTAATTCACACCTGGTAATGGGTTTGGAGGTACGGAGTGTACACCCATTTGGTCACTGAATCCCCTGACTCAATAGTGGTTATGTATTGATTCTGCTGATAGCATGAATCTGTTTCTGCTGATAGTGTGATTCTACTGACAGTGGATTCTGCTGCTAGTTTCCACTGCTAGTGTTATTGTTTCCACTGATATGTTAACATTACCACTGCTAGTGTTATTGTTTCCACTGATGTGTTAACATTACCACTGCTAGTGTTATTGTTTCCACTGATGTGTTAACATTACCACTGCTAGTGTTATTGTTTCCACTGATAACCACTGATTCCTATTATTATGGAAAGTATTATGATATAATTAATGGGCCGTTAATTATACATAATTCCATTGGATAGGGTTTGAGTATTCTCTATTTATAAATAGAGGTCATAACATTCTGCATGGTGAGATTATCAACACAAACCCTAAACACTTGAATACGATTCTGTTCTTGTTTTGTGCCTAAAAACAAGAAAATCACTTGGTCTTATCCCATAGAGATATTCGTGTAACCCAGGCATAGGGTCGAATAGTTTCTTTTGGAAAGTAATAACACGATTTCAAGTGAATATCCGGTACTCATTGATTATCTTTACTCTAATATGGGAGCACTCCAACACTTATTAACCAACATAATCTTCTATCTGTTAGCCAACTCACTAAACAAATGTCCATAACCACTGTTTTCACATCATTATCATGCTACTTTCAGGGTCTCAACAAGAGGATTTCTCATGGCAACCTCTGTGAAGGACTCTACATCATCTATCCTGACAAATACACACTACCCTGCTCCACCATTCTCACCACCAGCAGTAGTGACAACACCACCCTCTGGCATTCAAGATTGGGCCACCCTTCTTTCCCTGTTCTGAAAGAAATCAAGTCCATTTCTGTTTCTTGTAATGATGCAATTTCATCCTGTAATGTTTGTCCTTTAGCTAAGAATCATGCTTCACCATTCACTCTAAGCACTTCCCATGCTTCCTTTCCTTTTGAACTCATTCATATTGATGTTTGGGGTCCTTACAAATCCCCCACAATAAACAAATGTAAATATTTTCTTACAATAGTAGATGATTTCTCAAGAGCTACTTGGACTTATCTTATTCCTAGCAAAGATCATGCTACTTCTCAAGTAAAAGCTTTTCACTCATATGTTTCAAACCATTTCAATCAAACAATCAAAACTGTGAGGAGTGACAATGGTTTAGAGTTTCTCCATTCATTATTAACCAATTTCTTTGAACACCATGGAATAAAACATCAAACAACATGTCCTTACACACCCCAACAAATGCAAGGGTGGAAAGAAAACACAAACAGTTGTTGGAAGTAGCTAGAGCACTTAGATTTCAAGCCAACTTTCCAATCCATTTTTGGGGACATTGCATTCTCACTGCAACTTACCTTATCAATAGACTTCCCTCAAAACCACTTCAAAACAAAAGCCCATTTGAATGCTTATATGGTGAACCTCCATCCTTAGACCATCTCAGAACAATTGGATGTCAAACCTTTGCTCATCAACATCTAAATGACAAATTTGAACCCAGAGCTATACCATCAGTACTCATTGGCTATCCATTCTCACAAAAGGGTTACATTCTCTACAATCTTCAAACACATCCAATTTTTACAAGTAGGCATGTCACTTTTCATGAGAATGTATTCCCATTCCATCTCAAGCCTCCCAAAACAGCACCAAAACAAACTTATGATAGTCACTTTAATCCACCACACTTTAATCAATCAACCCCTACCTCAAGCTGCAGTGACAACTCTCATACAACATCACCCAACACCAATCACATCAATCCCCCTGACTGCTTCACAAACACTCAATCAACAACCACTTCTGATGACATCCAATCAACACCTATCACAGAACCTCCACCACTTACATAACCACCACCAATCACAGAACCAAGCTCATCTCAACCTTCTACTCAGATTCACAATCCAACACATCCTCAACTCAGAACTTCCACTAGAACATCCAAACTACCCACCAAACTACAGGACTACAAACTCACTCTACCAAAATCATCTAAACATCACTTCACCAATTTTATTAATTATAAAAACATAACCACTTCACAAGTTAGACACCAAATCAATACTATCACCAACATCATTGAACCACAATCATATACTCAGGCAGCCAAACACCCAAAGTGGGTAGGTGCAATGGACTTAGAACTAGCAGCCTTAGAAGCAAATGGTACTTGGATCATCACTGAATTACCACCAGGCAAGATACCTATAGGCTGTAAGTGGGTTTTTAGGATCAAACTTAAGGCTGATGGAACCATAGATAAATTCAAAGCAAGACTAGTTGCCAAAGGCTTTACCCAACAAGAGGGTGTTGACTTCCATGAAACCTTTGCTCCTGTGGCAAAGATGGTAATTGTCAGAGCCCTATTAAGTGTTGTTGTTCACAATCAATGGTATATAGCCCAACTAGATGTTAATAATGCTTTCCTTCATGGAGATTTAGCAGAGGAAGTGTACATGAAAATACCACCAGGATACACTGGCCCCCACTCCAAGAACAATGTTTGCAAGCTTCAAAGGTCACTTTATGGTTTAAAGCAGGCAAACAGACAATGGTTTATCAAACTGACAACCTTTCTTCAAGGCTTTGGATTTGTATAGAGTTTTGGTGACACTTCTCTTTTCACTTACAAGAAAGATCATATTTTTCTATGTCTTTTGATCTATGTAGATGATATCATTCTCACAGGAAACAATCAGTCTTACATAGATCAAATCAAACAGAAACTACACATGGAGTTTAGTATTAAAGATTTGGGGTCCCTGCACTACTACTTAGGCATTGAGATTCCGAGGAATTCTACTGGACTCATTCTCACTCAAAGAAAATACACTTTGGAGCTACAACAAAGTGCAGGGTTACTTAATGCTAAACCTTCCTTAACCCCATTTGATCCTCTTATCAAGTTGAATCCTGTTGATGGTGATCTTATTGAAGACTCAGTTCAATACAGAGCATTAGTGGGCAAGCTTTTATACCTTGCTATCACCAGGCCTGATATATATGCAGCTCAAACCTTAAGTCAAATTTCTCAGGCACCAAGGACACCACATCTGAAGGCACTTGTTAAAGTTCTTAGATACCTCAAAGGCTGTCCAGGTCAAGGGCTTCTCTTTTGAAAAGATACCAGTCTAACTCTCAAGGCCTTCTGTGATAGTGATTGGGCAAGCTGCAATTTTACTAGAAGATCAGTGACAGGGTATTGTATATTTCTAGGATCATGTCTCATATCCTGGAAATCCAAGAAACAACCTGTGGTGTCTAGAAGTTCAACAGAGGCAGCAGAGTACGGGGCTCTTGCAGATGTTACATGTGAATTATCCTGGCTCAGATATCTTCTAAAAGACCTTGGTATTTCTATCTCATCTCCTACCACTATCTACTGTGATAATGCTTCAGTCATTGCACTTGCATCAAATCCTGTGCAACATGCAAGAACCAAACATATAGAAATAGATTGTCACTTTGTAAGAGACAAAATCACGCAAGGTCAACTTCTACCCAAGTACATCTCTACAGAGAATCAACTTGCTGATGAGGCGAAAAATGATCCGTTTTTGCCCGGAATTGAATTTATTTGATCAAATATTGCCTTAAATCGTTCCTTTTGTGATTTTAGGTACTTTTGGAGTGAATTCTGGAAAAGGAAGCATTTTGGACCAGGAAACCTCATATCAATTATGGCCCTTAGTCCTTTTGATAATAAGATGGTATTAAACTTCTACCATAGCCAAATCACTGTTGTGGTGTGTCTTTATGTGGCTAAACCGTATCCAATTGCCTGTTGTGTTGTCTTCAACGACGACTATTAATAAAAAGTAAACGTAAAAAATTGTCGCAAGTAGGCATGTTTCTTCAGTGGTTAGTTTTCTCCCCTCACAAACTTTATGCGGCTGTCTCAAATATGAATAAAATAAACGTATTGAAAATCTTTTTTTGTGAAATGCCGCTAAGTACGCAAAATCAACAACTAACGGTTCCTATAAACAAGTTTTATTTAAGATTTGAATTTCAATTATTAAATATCTTTTTATGGATAAATAGGTACGTATTAACTTTTTAATAATTAATAACGGTCAATTAATTTCCATTGTTAATGCATTAACAAACAAACAAACTGCATTTTAATATTATATTATTTAGTTAACTTATTTGTGGTACGTTTTTAAAAATGGAGCTTATTCGTTCCTTGACTTGCGCATGCGTCACACCAAGAAAACCCATATGCTTATTCAGCTGGAGAAGCGGTGACTGTGGCTCAAGATATGGTAAAGACAATGTTAGCCGGAAGGTACATTCTGGGTAAAGACGCATTGGGAAAAGCCAAAGCATTTGATGAATCTCATCAAGTATCAGCAAGTGCAACTGCCAAAGTTGCTGAACTTAGTGAAAGATATGGGATCACTGATAAGCTTTGTACTGGAGTCGAAGTTGTTAGATCTGTAGACAAGAATGACCATATTTCTAATACTACTAAATCAATAGTATCAGCTACTGGGAGATCGGCCGTTGTTGCTGCTACTACTGTGGTGAATAGTAATTACTTCTCAAAAGGTTCTCTTTGGATGTCTGATGCATTGAGTTGAGCTGCAAAAGCTGAAGAATGCTCTTAAACGATTAATGGTGAACATAGGAAAGTTATGAGTAAAGCTAACCCGCTCATTCGGCTAGGCCATGTAACTAAGATGTCGTTTTTCCTCAACTATATTGGTATGTTTATAATTTATTTTCCTTAACTTAATTTAAATGACTATAATTTTTAATAAGACACTGCTGATTCATCTTTTTATTGTCTCAGGTTGTGTAAACTCTAAGTGAAGGGAGATGGAATGCTGTTGAAAGACACTTAGAGTTAGACCATTTTTTAGCAAAGGTAACATGATCGAGTTATAGAAGTGCCCATTCAAGAGTAATCGCCACAAAGTTATTTGCTCTAGCACACCACTGGACTTAGGTATTATGCTTAAGCCTTCAAGTTCCATCATTAATCAGCATGCACATATGTGTAAACTCTTCTTTTACAAGTATCCATGCCAACCTCTTTGCTTTTATCTTGGATTATAAGTGTAGATTTTTATTAGTTATGCTAGGATGGGAAGTTATTCAGTAGCTGCAAGGATTCAAGATAAAGCAAAGATAAAACTTATACAGGTATAGAGTCATGTTAGCATATTTGTTATGTTGAGCCTTCAAGTTCCTCTTTGCTTCTTGATAATGTCATGTTAGCATATTTGTTAGTCAAAACTTATATAGGTATAGAGTCTTCAAGCAGATTATCTTCAAAGCAGTTCAAATTCGCTCTCTTTTGGTAAATGTCAAGACCGTCTTCTGCTAATGTAAGTTTTCATTACATTAACTCCATGAATTTGAGTATTTTAATAAACTTTAAGATTTCATTTGAGCCACGACCTTGAAAGTTTACACCATTAATTTAGCCTTTCAGGTTTTTACTTATTGTTTGTTTAACTTTTAGGGTAGGGTCGAGAGCTCACAATAGCAACAAACTCAACTTTCCCCATCTTATGTGATATAGAGTACTTTGATATTTTTAGCAAAATACTGAAAACTGCAGTTGAGAGGGTAAACTTACTTCCCAAGTCAATAACAATGATCAGTAGTAGAAGAATGTTATATTAGATAGCGTATATAGATCAATGTTAGTTACTCACCGACACAGGCACATTCATTAATACTAATTTTAGTTTCCTATAGCTTTTGGGTTTGCTCGATAAGATAATCCTCATCACTAACATGCTAACTTAAACATGTTCATTTGTATATGAATATCAAGGATTAAATAACATTTGTTTCAATGAATGAATGCATTCGTTTTTGCAAATATATGAAGAATTAGTAGTTTTGTATGCTGAATACCTAAAACAGCTGTCTTTTGGATCTTAAAATAAAAACTTATCTAATTAGAAAAACATGATAGACTCATTATTTAATTTTTGGCCCATTTAATGTGTTTGATGCATTTGACCATTTTCATTGTTAGATCACTTTTTAAATTCTACGCACACGATATACGTGTTTTTGTATAAATGATTTACGTATATGATGGCTGGAAACAAACATTGTCCAAGGTTGGGTTGTTTTTCAAAAAGTCGGTTTCCTCTCATGGGCAACTATATGTCGCTGGCGCAAGGGTCAAGAACATGAAGGGTTTGAAGATTCTATGTTGCGATAGAGATGGTAAATACAAAAATTCAACAACCAACGTTGTGTATAAAAATACTTTATTTCTCATTTGAACTAAAAGCATATACTTTGTAATGACGGATAATTTTTTAAGTTCTATTTCATCTTATCGGATTACCATTTCATTTCTTTTTCTTTTTCTTATTTATTCACTGTATAAACTATCTTTTTATGAATAACTTTGTACTTTTTAATTGTTCTATAATTGTAAAGGTTTATCTATTTTTCATTGCTCGTGCATTCAATATGAACAGTAAAAACGGACATAATTGACCATTCTTTAACTAAAAAGAATATGTCAACGATAATTATAAGTCATGCCCGCCCATCGGGCGGGTCATGACATCTAGTGTGTGTGTATATATATATATATATATATATATATATATATATATATATATATATACGAGTGAGATCAAATAAAAAAAGATTTTGGTAAAAAGAATAAGATGATTTTTTACCATTGATTAAAAATCAATGGATGAGATTAACTATAATCCTAACTAACTATTAAGGATAAAAAAAAGTAATTTCACAATCTAACTATAATCCTTAAAACCTATATAATAAAGCTCAACTTCACACTATACTCTAATCCTTTCTGCGTTTCACAACAATTTATTAATGTCTAAAGTACAAATTCTTTATTTATTATTATTGTTGAGGAAACATCATCATAGATAATAGCAACCAAAAATATAAATTAAATAGCTACAGTTCCTATCCAAGTGATGTGGACCAACATACAGGAAATCATCAACACGGTACTCAGTTGCCATATATGTGAATCCTGTCTTGGATTCATTTAGCTCAAAAGCCTCTTTTCTATTTTCATCTTCCATGATTTTACATGAATGACAGAGCCAATTTCCAAGGCCTATTTTATCAGTATGTAGACAAAAGAAAGCACCTCTTTCAGGCCAGTATAAACTCTTACAGTAATACTCAACGGGCAGGCCTTTATTTTTCCTATGATCAGCTTTTGCTCCGTTCAATTTATCAGAATTTGCATTAGCCTTGCGATGCTCATGAACCGAAGGCAATCTTCTGATCTCCACCACCACAGCTTGTGTAACATCATCAAGTTAAAAATCCATGCAATCATTAGTCAAAAACAATTCCCTCTTGTTTGTAATGTCACCAAGAATAGTGTCACAACCTTTTAACATCAATCGCCCATGAGCAAACTTTGTAGAGTCATAGTCTTCAAACAGGTATTCTACATAATAGATTGAATCTTCAACCATCACCGAACTGCCTAGAGCAACCACCTTTTCACCAAAGAACGGCTACCATATAAAGAGCCTTGCCATCAGCCATTTTCCTAACCCAACTGATGTCGGTTTTTGAAATGCAAAATTTCTTTTCCTTTGATGCAGAATGAGGTTTTTCAGGTTCCTGAAGAGGAAGGGTGCTTTCTTCTTCACAATCTTCCTACTCATTGTCTTCTGGTTCATCCTCTTCATCATCTTTATTCACATCACCTTCCTTTACCTCTTCAGGTGAGTAATTTGAGTAAAATTCACCCCAAATCCTATTAATCAAGCGTGTTGTGGTTGCAGGCTAGAAAAGAATTTGAACGGATGCGTGATCGTAATGTGAGGACTTGGACGGCGATGATTACTGGATATGTGCAAAGTGGAGGCCTTGATAGAACTGCCATTGAGCTCTATTGTAAGATGATTACACAAGGTGATGATGTCTTGCCAAATCATGATTATCCAAACGTATCACACTTTTACTTATTGACAAATTGCAGTAACCGGTCATTCAGTATCTGCTCAACCTGCAAGGCCGATGAGAAGTATTAGAATTACAGAATTCAAACAAAAGTTAGAAGTGAAACATGCATAGCTTAATAAAAGGTTAAAAATTTATTGGCCATTGCTCATTTATTATTTATTTTTTGTGTGAAAACTAGAGTCAGAAAAAAGAAGGCTTTATCCTAACATTTTAATAGATAGAAAAAGGCAATATAAGTCAAGTCAAGGTGACAAGGTTATCAGTATAAACTACTGGAATATGCATTACTAGAGGGATATGATTACGAGCAACAAGTCAAGCAGAAGCCCACTAGGGTTCAACAACATTAACAATAAGAAGTGAAAGAAGAGTAAGAGCTTAAACACCTTTTATAAATGGCATATACAACATATATCAGCAAATGACGCTTGCATACTCGTTATTGCAAGTAAGAACAAATATTCTGTTGATAAAACTAACCTGCAATCGAAGAACTTCTTTATAAAATCCAATATCTCGTAGTGCAATTGTAGATTTTATCATAACATGACCTACAATTAGATAGCACCAATGTGAGCAATCACTATCATGTAATCTAGACATAAATATTAAACATCTATAACTGCCAAGTATTCAGTTGAAGAAAAGTATGAGCAGTAATTTAGCAATTTAACAGACACCCATTCAAGAACTGCAATCACAGTTGGATGGCCCAAGCATGCAGAGATAGTATGACATTAAAAGTGGAAAGCCTAGTCTCATGAATTCAAACATTTTTTTTCTAGTAAACATTGTCATTTTCCAAGGGCAGAAGTTTGAATGCAATTAATAACCATTCCTAGAATATTCTCTGATTGATCGTTAACTGAAATGAACAATGTAAACCATGTGCTAGAATCGTTCCAATGATTAAGGTTCCCTATTGCTCTCACATATAAGCATAAAATGCATATACATATAATGAATGGTGCATCGAATCACTACTTAGTGTTTATATTATCAAACAGAAGGGACAATAGATTCTTAGAATACTATAAATCATAAGATTTATGCACAATGATACAAATCCAACAAAATTAGAAACCAACATAGTAATTACATCAATCTTAGCATGCAGAACCAATATTTTAATGCATAAAACAGTGTTATTCCACACAACTATTGATTATCAAAAGTTGTCATATTTTTACTAACTTACTAGAAAATATAATGCAAATTTAGCCACTTTTTAATACACAAAACACTTTTATTCTACAAAAGACATGATTATCTTAATGAAACACAATTTCACTAACTTCCTGTGAAAACTAATGGATAATTAGCCCATTTAAAATGCACAAAACTATGTAATTTCATAACTCATGAATTATCCAACCGTACCGTACCTTTACTAACTTCCTACAAAAATTAATGCACGTTTAGACCATTTTTAGTGTACAAAACAATGTTATTCGACACAACTCACAAGTATCTAACATATTGCGCTTTTACTAACTATGTACGAAAACTATTGCACATTTAGCCCATTTTATAATGCACAATGATACAAATCCAACAAAATCATAAACCAACAGAGTGATTACATCAATCTTAGCATGCAGAACCAATATTTTAATGCACAAAACAGTGTTATTCCACACAACTAATGATTATTGAAATGGGATAAGTAGTAAAATAGCCCAGTTTCCCTGGGTCTAGGCATATTTAGCCCGTTTTTGAAAAATTCCCGTTTTAGCATGGGTTGCCCTGGGCAACTTTTGTATAGCCAACTACAGAGTGACAAGTCAGGGCAACTTTTTTGTATTTTGTGCAACTTTTTTGTATTTTGGGCACTTGTCATCTTTCGGTTGGCTATACGAAAGTTTCCTAGGGCAACCTCGACGAAAACAGAAATTTTTTAAAAACGGGCTAAATATGCCTAAACCGCAGGGCAACGGGCCATTTTGGTAATTTTTCCTATCGAAATTTGTCACATTTTTACTAACTTACTACAAAATATAATGCACATTTAGCCATTTTTTAATGCATAAAACACTACAATTTTACTAACTTCCTGTGAAAACTAAGGGACAATTAGCCCATTTTTAATGCACAAAACTATGTAATTTCACTACTTATGAATTATCCAACCGTACCATACCTTTACTAACTTCTTACAAAAATTAATGCATATTTAGACCATTTTAGTGTACAAAACAATGTTATTCGACACAACTCACGAGTATCTAACATATTGCGCTTTTACTAACTATATAAGAAAACTATTGCACATTTAGCCCATTTTATAATGCACAATGATACAAATCCAACAAAATCAGAAACCAACAGAGTGATTACATCAATCTTAGCATGCAGAACCAATATTTTAATGCACAAAACAGTGTTATTCCACACAACTAATGATTATCGAAATTTGTCACATTTTTACTAACTTACTACAAAATATAATGCACATTTAGCCATTTTTAATGCATAAAACACTACAATTTTACTAACTTCCTGTGAAAACTAATGGATAATTAGCCCATTTTTAATGCACAAAACTATGTAATTTCACTACTTATGAATTATCCAACCGTACCATACCTTTACTAACTTCTTATAAAAATTAATGCATATTTTGACCATTTTAGTGTACAAAAAATTGTTATTCCACACAACTCACGAGTATCTAACATATTGCACTTTTACTAACTACATACGAAAACTATTGCACATTTAGCCCATTTTATAATGCACAATGATACAAATCCAACAAAATCAGAAACCAACAGAGTGATTACATCAATCTTAGCATGCAGAACCAATATTTTAATGCACAAAAGAGTGTTATTCCAAACAACTAATGATTATCGAAATTTGTCACATTTTTACTAACTTACTACAAAAATTAATGCACATTTAGCCTAATTTTACTAACTTTCTACAAAATATAATGCACATTTAGCCACTTTTTAATGCATAAAACACTTTTATTCTACAAAAGACATGATTTTCTAAATGAAACACAATTTTACTAACTTCCTGTGAAAACTAATGGATAATTAGCCCATTTTAATGCACAAAACTATGTAATTGTTAGTGCAAAAAGTGTAGTAGGTGAGGATGGGGCTTAGTTATGCGTTGTGCCGTCCTTGACAGACTATCCGCTATGGTGAGTTCTGCACTAATCCAAGTAATAGATCGATTCCCTGCACAAATGAGAGTAAACCGTTAGCCTTACCGGTGGGGACGGAGCCCACGATTAAGCTCTGGCATGAGAGTAAGTACTCATGTTGTCAGAGAAATGTGTGTGTACTGAAATGTGTGAGAAGGTCATACCTCGCGAGTGGGTACTAAGGTTGCCTTTTATAGGTGGTCAGAATACTAGGGTTCCCTGGTATTTCGAATATTATTGTTGGCCGGAGTGGGACCATTGTAGGGCAAGGGTCTGCAGCTTAATCATGACTACAGACGCGGATCATCTACCGGACCATGGGCCGGTTTGTAAGCTTACTTTGGAAGTGTCGCTCTTACGATCCACGTGCATCATTAGAAATCCGGATCGCGCCCTGCTTGCAGCTTGGGCTTTGGCGATATCCGGTATTTCTATTTTGTTGGGCCGAGGCCCAGTTGTATATGATGTGATCCAGGCCCAGTGGACCTGTCATCCGTGTTATACATCATCACGGCCAGGGCCCAGTTATGTATAATACAATCCAGGCCCAATAAGCCTGCCATCCGTATTATATGTCATCAAGTCCCCCCAGTCTAGTGCGTTCATTGCTCGCGTGTTATTGTAGCGTGCGTTGAATGTCTCTAGAAAAAGATTCTAGTTGCTCCAACATAGCCTTTGACGCTTTTCCATGGCACATTTTTATGGTCAGCGGGTAAGGTCGTGGGGGGCGTGGACGATTTTTTAACCGTTCCCTCTCTTGGTCTACGTTTTTTATTAGCTGTCACCCATATTGTTTTACTTCTGAGCGTAGCCATTGATTGGAGTGTGCTTTGACACACGTCATTTGCCCGATCTAACCTTTAGTAGATGTATCGCGAGTATAAATATTCATTTTTCATTTTACTATTTTTTCTCTTCCTTTCATCTTATTCCGCTGCCGTTTGTGGTTTTGCAAACCCATCTCTCTTTCGGTTATCTTCCTTTTCCTTTGAAGAATATTTTGTCGTTATAGTTGAGTTTTGGGATGCTAAGTGTAAACTTTCGCAACATGTGTATGATACGGTTATTAGGGATTGTCATATCCCTTCGGAGGTTAACCCGGTTTTACCAAATGAGAATCAACTTATCCGTCATCCTCCGAAGGGTAAGATAGGTGTTTTTACTCATCTCTTTGATTATGCTCAGTACCGTCTGCCGTTATCCAGGTTTTTCGTCAGTATCCTTGAGCATTATAGGATTCACATTTCGCAGCTTCATGCAATTGGGGCAATGAAAGTCTCCCACTTTGAGATTCTCTGTCGTAGTTGTGGGATTGAGCCATCAGTTGCTCTTTTCCGGTACTTTTATGTAAAGATAAAAAAGAAGGGTTCGTTGTCTTTTGGCGCACGCTCCAAAGAAATGTGTTGTTTAAAACCATTAGATTCGTTGAAGGACTGGCAAGACCGTTTCTTCTGGGTTGACCATTTTTCCTATCCTGCTCTTTTCCCTTACTGTCTTACCACTACTGTACCCAAAGATAAGCCTCCGGAGGTTGGTGAATACAATGATGATGATGTTGTTGTCCTTATCGGCAGTCGAACTCCGTTCTTAAGGTTTCTGGAGCCGTTCCTCTGTTGGGTTGGCCTGAGCCGCTACTATTCTTTAAATGAAGGTGCTTACCCTATTTACTATCATGAGGGAAAAGGTAAATACATGTTTTCCTCTTTTTCCTCTTTCTTTCTCTTTTTCTCTCCTTTTTTTTATTTTTTATTATTATTATTATTATTATTTTTTTTGGTGGTGCAGAGATTGACTCGTTGGCTTTGTTTAAGCTGGACAATCTTTTCAAAGTAGTAGTCCATGGGAGGCCTCGCCGTAGTGGGGAGCCCAAAATTTTGGATGTTGCAATTAAAAGGTTGGTTCCTCTGCATCGAATTGATCCTGCTGTTCCAAGTAGTCAGATGTCTTATGAGATTGATGAATTATTTGGGGATAATGATGAAGAGGTGAGTCCGAGTGCTCCTGCTGTTGATGGGGGTACTGGAGAACTGGGCAATTCCGATGCTGGCTCAGATTCCATTGGACAGGTGACTGGCGTTGTCAAACCGGCAAGCAATGTTTTGAGTTCCAGAGAGAAGAAGAGGATGGTTGATGTCCCCGTGGATGTTGTTGGGTCATCCTGTCTTACTAAGAAGCCAAGGTGTGATGATGGGATTATGCCTAGGTCCTCTGTCGCCGGTAAGTCTTTAGCCGTTATTCAAAGCTTATTGCGTAGTAGTATGTTGGAGTGTGAATGTGGGCTTGATCCTTTTCTTTTCATTCCTTTTGTTTCTTCTTCCGTGTCAGCTACGCTGGAGCATGATGCTGATGCTGAGGCAGATAATAGCACTGGGGGCCGACCTTGTTTTATTGGCCCGACCGAGAGGTTTGTCATTTTCTCATATTCTTCATCTCATTCTAGTGCTAATGATACTGAGGTTGATTCTTTTCCTAGATCTCCGCCTCCGATACCTTCTACATGTACCATATCTGTTCTGCCTGCTAATCCTGTGTCTTCTTCTAAAGAGAGGAAGAAAAAGAAGGTTCTAGTGAACCCTTTTGGTCGGATTCGCACTGTTGTGAATGTTGATCCTCATCACTTATCCGAGACTTATATTCTGGATTGGAATGTGACTTCCGAGTTGTTGATATAAATAAATGCCTAAAAACGTTATTCATATCTTTCGATATCTCTATATTTTGATAATCACAAAACGAAAACTCATCAAACCAAAGATCATGGCGTAAATAAGTATTTAGTAGTAAATACTCACTTTTACCATCTAATCACTTAAGGTATGAATAAACAAAGTGTCTAATGCATTATAAGATCAAAGGAACATTTTTATTAATCACTAGATTTTTATAAAATGTCACAAAACATTTTATATCTTTTATAAAACATTTTTGGAATTAAAAGAATATGTTTAATTCATTATAAATATATGAATTCAAATTTTCAACCAAAAATGGCAAATCTAATCCAGAAAATCTTTTCCCACAAAAGGACAAAGCTGGGCAACGTTTTGGAGGGGCGCCCTCCTTAATTAACTAGGTGCCCCCCTTAATAATTAAGGGGACCGACCCCTAATTAAGGGGACCGGCACGCTCCTGATCCCCCCCCCCCCCAGCTCTGCCTTTAAATATTGGTTCATTCCACTAATTTTTCTCACCTTTTTGCACTCTAAACATTCTGATCTAAACCCCCATTTCTATCCTCTATAATCCTTTGATCATATATACATTAATCTTTGTTTCAAAGTGATTCAAGCCTCAACTCTCAAGTGTAAAGAGAAGAATACTTCTATCATTCAAGACTAGAAGTATTACAACTTAGTATCATCTTGCTATCTAAGTTGTTTGTTCATTTCATCTTGTAAATCATTGAATCTTTGGTGTATAAGGTGTGCATATTAGTTAGTTAGAGTTAGACTTGTTGAAGGTGTGAAGTGGTACAAGAAGTGAAGAAGAAGAGGTGGTTAGGAATAGTTGTAGGAAGTATAAGAAGAAATAATACTTTGAAGTGGTGGTAAGTAGTAAAGATATAGAAGTCGTATCGTTGTGAAGAAATCTTGAAGTAGCAAAGACGTTGAAGCCTTAGAGTAGTGAAGACGTAGAAGCTTTTAAAGTAGAAGAAGCCTTGTAGCGAATCATAGATTAAAGCCCTTAAGTAGTGACATAGAAGTATTGAAGTTGTGAAGACATAGAGGCTTGGAAATTGTGAAGAAGCATTAGATTTGAAGTAGTGAAAAGATAGAAGTTGTGGAGGTGTGAAGACATAAGTGTTGTGAAGAAGTGTAGAAGGAATAAAAGGGTGTGAAGAAGTTGTGGTGTGTTTGTAGTTGTGAGATTGGTTCTAGCTAGGATTAGAACTCGACATTTAGTTTTGTGTCGTTAAATTGGTGTAAGCTAAGGTGTGTATGGTTTTCTCCACCATAAGGGAGCATATTGATTTAGTGAAGAAAACTCTCGAGTTCGGTGCTCGGGGAGTGGAGTAGGGCAAGGAAGGTGTCCTTGTAGCCGAACTACTATAAATCCTTTGTCTCTCGGTTTGATCTTTCCATCTCTCACTCTTTGCTTACTTACTTACTTACTTACTTACTTACCTACATATTGCATATAGTTATTATTGCTTATGTCACACCCCCAATTTACCTGACTTGCAGCGGAATGGAATGCCTGAGGGTGTAACGGTCATAGCATCACAACAAGGATATATTGAACGACCTAAAGTGTCGTTTGGAAAAATACATCGTTTGATCATTAAAACATTCAGAGTTTACAAAACTTAGGTCCCAAAAGATATTGCCAATTTAGATAAAATAAGTTCAACAAGATCAAATGTTTCATAAGTGCAGAAAATATAAGGTGAGACGCGTCGACTCCGCGACTCCATGAAGGTCCAAATGTATGCAACATGAGCTACCTTAATAACCTGAGAAATACATTGCGAAAAACGGTCAACATAAAGTTGGTGAATAATCATAGGTTTATAGGTAAATCGTATGTACATAAGCCACAAGTATAAAGTAAACCGACAAAAATGTCAAAAATGCTACATTGTCTCTTAAGCTTATGGCCCCGAAGCTAGACGTACTAAAATTGGCCCCAAAGG
Source organism: Artemisia argyi (assembly GCA_030686995.1). Taxonomy (NCBI): domain Eukaryota; kingdom Viridiplantae; phylum Streptophyta; class Magnoliopsida; order Asterales; family Asteraceae; genus Artemisia; species Artemisia argyi. The sequence continues at coordinate 148,087,656 of CM060678.1, forward strand.
AGTGGTTACCAGTCACTCAAATATTAGACATGAAATGCATTCGTTTTCCTTATAGAGCAACCCAAACACGAATGGAGGAGTCACCCTCAATAGATCTATTCATTCACTCTCGCTTGGCAATATAATTAACGGTCCATGATAATAAAGGGGACTTGAAGTGGTAGTACTAACAACTTAAGCAATGTATGGAATTTAATACTTGGGCATGTACGAAAATAATTGTGCAATGTATTCTCCCCCGTGGGATTTAAAATCAAATAAATAGTTAAAACGGGGCTATGAGAACTCACCTTAGCAAAAGCAATATCCGATAGACAAAGTAGTAGTTAGAAATAAGGCCCGGGTACTCTAATCGCGACCTAAATAATGCATATGTCTTAGGTTCGAAAACAAGGTCAAGCATGCAAGTCATACACTATATTATCACTTGTACATGTTGTTGAAATTTTTATTGTCAAAAACGTAGGTAACCAAAGTAATCTCCTATTTAAGTCATCCACCATTTTAGAAAACGTAGCTTGTAAATCTCACTACCAAATTAGTCGTCTTGTAAATATATATTTTGAAAAACTCTAACGCACCTAATAAGTATACACAATGTTCTACCATTTTTATATACGTCATTTTAGCCAAATTATACCCTAAAATGTCTAAAAGTCAATTTTAAATATTCCATCAGCTTTTGTTGGTTGAACCAAAGCTGTCAAAAATTATATGTTTCGTCGCAACTTTCCTAGGCCATAACTTTTGCGTCGTAGTTCCGTTTTTCAAGTTCTATATATTCCCGCGAAGGTATTCAAGTATACTTTAGGTTTTTCAAGGTCTCGGCTAGTCTAGATATCATTTAACCTCAGTTTTCCTAGCTCAAAAATCGGGACAGAATCCATTTTTCAGAAAATATAGCTTTAGTCGTCAATCTTGGAAATAGCATATCTTTTTCGTTATAAGTCCGTTTTAACTCATTCAAGCGGCTATGTTTTCGTTATTAAGTCTATTTTCTATATTTCTAGCCTAATATGGTCACCAAGGTACTGATTTTTCTGTGAAGGGTCGAATAGGACAGATCCAATATAAATAATGTCAAACTATATTTCCTAGTGTTTTATTTATTTTCACCACTTAACAACAACTCCAAATCTAGTCCTAGTCCATCCATCAACTTCTCAACTAGTATATGGTGATCTAAACATAACTTAACAACATTCAAGATCCATGTACAAGATCATCCAAGTATATAAAACTACATATCTACTAACATATATATATAAAGTTTTTACTATTTCTTGTAAAGATCTTTGCTAACAATTTTTCTTGTAACCAAGCTTGTCCAAAACACATTTTTTTGTTAAAAGATCAAAGTGGATGTAAAGATTTTCAACATGTACCAAGTGATAACCAAGTATATAAACTAGACAAGCATAAAAAATAATGAAAATCATGAAGTATAAGTAGTGTAAAAATCACTTACAAAGAGGTTTGTGATATGAGATTTGTAACAACACTTGTGTAACCCCAAGATTAGTGTCAAACCCTTGTTAATCTACCCTAAGTACTCTAGATAGTCACCAACAAACTCCTTCTTCTTCCCTTGCTCCTTGGTGTGGCGAATTGTATATGTGAATGGGAGGTGATATATTTTTTTTTCTTTGTTCTTGTGACTAAAAGAATACTAACATATGTACATATATATATAGCAAGAGATTTCAAAGTGGTCAAAGTGTTCAAGATTTTTCTCATGAATTGGTCCTTGTGGCTGCCGAGAATCATGGAAAAGGGAGGAGACAAAATGTTTGCTCTTAGCCACCAAAAATAAATGAGCATGTTTCAAGGATAATGTCACAAGTAGAAAAAAAATATATATAGTAAATGATTATGGAACTAGGGGGGGGGGGGCGGCTATAGGGTAAAATTGGAAGAAAATATATATATTTTTTTTAAAATGTATATATTAAATGTATTGGGTAGTAAAAATATGTATTGGGAATTAGTTTGGTAGTTAACGAAAGTTATACGTAATTAAACGTAAGGTGTAAGGAATTTAACTTGGACATTGGAAAATATTTTTTAGGACTTTTGTAATAATTTTGGAAGTATAAAAATACCCTAAAAATAATTGTTGAGAAAGTCGGGTATGTCGAGTGTTACATTTTTGTATAAAAATTAACGTTTGTTGAATTTTAAAAACCGTAAGTATTTAGAGAATAGGAATTTGTGTCGTTGTATAAAATTGTGAATTGGGGAAGGAGCTAGGTACCGGAGCGTTGTGGACTACAATTAGCCTAAGTCCTAGTGTACTTAGAATTTAATTAGAAATTCGCGTCGATTCAAGTAAAAAGCTCATGTAAAAATGTTTCAAATCAAACGTCAAGAATTTAAATTCGAGTTTAGAAAATAGTATTGACCTGGGAAAGAGCGGGTTGTGACATTCTACCCCCCTAAAAGGGAATCTCGTCCGCGAGATTCAGTCAGCGTTGGTCATTGGAGTGGTATTGGTGAAGAGATGGGGGTATTTCTGACGAATCTGGTCTTCTCGTTCCCAAGTGAACTCGGGATCTCGTTGAGAATTCCAGCGAACCTTGACGATAGGAATTCGACTTTGCTTCAACCGTTCGACCTCACGGTCCATGATTTCTACTGGTTCTCCTACCAGGTTTAAGTTTGTCATTGGGTTGGATTCCTTCCAATGGAATCATAAGTGACTAATCTGAAAGTCATTTCTTGAGATTTGAAATTGTAAAACATGTTTGTGTAATCTTGCTACTTTCCAACAAGGCTCAAGTCTGAGGGTTACTGGCCTACTCTGTCTGAAATATTAATGGTCCAGTGTACACCGAGTTTAGCTTCCCGGATTTTTCTGAATGGTATCGTACCTTTCATAGGCAGAACTTTTATCGTGACTCTACCACCAACTTGAAATTCTAAGGGTTTACAACTTATCGACTTGTAACTGATTCTTGGTTTGTAGGAAATTCCTGGTTATTTCCTGAGTGCTTACAAGAATAGTAAGTTTGGCTTTTTCCGCGTTCGGTCCGTCAATAGATGATTAGTGCTTCTTGAGGTTTACAATGTGATATGGGTAATATATGTTGTTGAATTCTTCCAGAACTCAAATTCGTATATCAGCTGGTCGATTCTAAAAATGAATCTTAAATGGTCCAATATACTAGAGGTTCAATCTCTCGTGTTACCAAAATTGCATCATGTCTCTTCAAGGCAAAGCTTTCAACTTAGTTTGTTCTCCCACTTGAATCTAGTTGGTTTGTTGTTCAGGGATACCCAATCCGCATGATGTGTGTCATGTACCAACTTACCTCTACCAGCTTCTCGTTGCTTGTAACTGGTTCTTGACTTGTGAAATTTCATTTGTTGTTCCATAGTTTAGTTCTAGACCAGTGAATTTAACTTTCCGATTTTGGTCTGTAAATGGGTAATTGGTACTTCGACCATAAAGTGCCTCAATTGATGTAGTCTCCATGCTCGCGCGATAACTATGGTTGTAAAAGACTCCGATTTATGGTAAATGGTTAGTCCAACCATTTCTAGAGTCAATCACTCATACTCTGAGTATAACTTTCCTATGTTTGAATCGTTCTCTCGTTCTGACCATCGGTCTGAGGATGATAGGCGGTGTTTACATCTATATGGAGTCCCGAAGGAAATCTTAAAATGATAGCTAGATGTCTGAGGTGATTCGATCCCTTTATCAGGAACAATTGAAATAGGTACAATAAATCTTGTGACTAATTCCTCAACGTTACGTCTTTCGAACTTAGCGTCATTTAAAGGGGATAGAATATGGGTAACAATCTTTAATTCCTTGTGTTTTGGTCTAATGGATTGCTAAGACATGTGTCATTCTTTGCCTATTGGGCTTGGTCTCTCTCTATAGTGTTGCATAGCGCACCTTCACAGTGTGTTCGATCCTGTAGCTCAGTCTAGCTAGTACCTTTGAATAATAAAATCGGACAACTAGGTCAGAGATGGTGAGTCGGATGTTCGCTTGGTATCTTAGGATTGTTGTTGGGTTATGAATTTTCTTAGTCTAGGTTTAATAGTTCCGTAATCCTTTTAGTGTTTTTCTTGTATCGAGGAGTCCTCCTAGTACTTGATATGGAAAGTCTCTCCTAAAGAAGTCAATGGAACAATCCAACTTAATGGCTAAGTGGGTGACAGGTGGGGTAAGTATCCAGGGAGTGTTTGTCAGAAAAGATATTTATAAAAGAGTTTACTTGTTTAAAACGCTTTTAAACGAAGATTGTTATTAGCAATACTTTTTTAAAAAAATAACTATTTCCTTCATGGCATAATCCTTCCTGAATTATACATAGGTGATCAGGCTATGTATAGTTGAGGACTAATGATGCGATGCTTGATTTAGTCAAAATAGTATTACTTTTCTCAAAAGTTTTAGATGGTGTTCAACGCATTGTTATTAAAAATGGTATTCTAGATATTTCTTTTCAAAGTAACATAAAAACCGTTTCGCGTAATAATAGTAAATATCTGGCGTAATATCGGAAAAATCAGTTTATAGTACGGTAATAAAATAGCTCATTTTAGAAATTCGGTAAAACAATTTCCCCATAGGGTAGTAAAATAGTTTGAAACTAATTTCGTTGAATGGTTTATTGGATACACGGGTAAGTCCTATGGAATGGTAATAATCTACTAATCCGTCAAATACGAAATTGGCTTAATCCCTAATAAGACAATGGTATAATGTTGCGAAACGGTTGAAAATTGCACAATTGCAATAGAAAATGGAATAAACGAAGGTTACGATTATCACATAGATAACAAAAGATAGTCATTACATTAGATAGGAAAGTGCTTAATACAACTAGGTTACACCAACGTACTTATGGAAAGTACCAAAAGAAAAGTACAACCCTAGAGGGCTCAAACTACGGTTTATATAATTAAAACATAAACTTCTTCTTCCAATTCTGGTTTCCCAACTCCGGGCATTCACTCCTGAAGTGTCCCACTACTCCACACTCGCGGCAGGTTACCGTGAGTTTCTGATGCTTTGCGAGGGTGGGAGCCTTGCAATCCTTGGCTTCATGTCCGAGCTTTTGGCAGTTTTTACATTGAGAGGGGCAAGATCCTTTGTGATGAAACTGACACTTGTTGCACTCGGGTAATTTACCCACATATCTTTTCTTTTGGCTTGACCCAGCAGCACAGGTCTCCACCACTTGTTGTATCTTAAATGGTTGTTGAGAAGCATTAGCATCCAAATTACCGACCCACTTTCTCTTGTTGCTACCATTGCCTCCTAAAATCTTGGTGTGAGCTATGCGTTCCTTTGCTTCGATTTCCATTCTGATAGCTTTAGGCATGGTATCGGGTTCCAATGAGATGACCAACATACGAATTTCAGGAGAAAGTCCTCCTATGTACCTTTCAAGTTTCTTGCTTTCCTGCTCATCCATTGCAGAGCCTAGTCGAGCTAAATCATAAAAATGAGCAGTATACTTGACAACATCATCTCCTACCATGTTAAGGTTTAGTGTTTCCTGTTCAATTGCTTGTAATTCGCTTTTCACACAGAACTTCAAACTCATCATCCTTTTAAGTTTTTCCCAAGAGTGTGAGTAAGCAGCATCCACTCCTACTACCTGAACATATTTAGTCCACCATTTCTAGGCATGATCCTGAAAAGTGCAAGTGGCGAACTTAACCTTGTCTTCCTTGCAGCAGTCGCCACATTGAAATATTGTTTCTATTTCTTCAAACCATTTGAGAAATTCCTTTGTGTCTATAGTTCCGCTAAAGGAGGGGGGATTGCAACCCATAAATTCCACATGAGTAAGTTCCTTGGTGAGGGCAGTGGTTATGTTTCTGGCGGTGAATTGTCCAACAGCGGCTTGCATCATTCTTGAAGTGATTTGCTTAATCTATTTTCATCAAATTATAAGAGACCATGGGAATCTATAAGTAATAAAACCATCATATTCATAACTCATGAATATAACTCATGAAATTTTTGGTCTACATGGACCGATATCATAGAGAGCACCACCATTCCCTATAGTAGTGTCAATACTTGGTGATTCCGTTTGTACAACAGTCAAAATACTACAAGTTTCTTTGAACTATGCCACACCTCTCATGGCTAGGGTAATACTAAAAGCTAGCAAAGATATAAGTCTACTCTAGAGACTTCCTGATGTCCCTCTGAGTGAAACCAGGTTTGTAGCATTATAAGGTCGAGATAGTCCTGAAGTGGGGTCTAGAGTTGTGCATCGATCAAGTCCTAGTTAGTGTAGATTCTAAGCCATTCCTGAGGAATCTGCGGATGTTCCAGTGGAGTCTGTGGTCTTGTTATTTCCCGCAAGGTGTTATCTAATTCATGGCAAGTGGAACTGTAAAAGGGAAATGACAATGGTGGTATTTAAAAGGATAAGAATAACATTGATGACGATGAGATCCTAGTGATGAGTTAGGAGACGATGGTGATAATAGTGAATGGAATACTGATAAGATCGTTTATAGCTCGAGGTTGTTTAGACCTCATCTAGGGATTGCACAATAATAATGAATGAACACGATACGCAGCGGAATAAACAAACACATCATTATTATTGCTAACAAGGTTTCTTCGTCATCATCTCTACTCTAACATACACCAAAGCCCCAATGCTACGTGATCAAGTGTAGCACGGTTACACTCTAACAGCGATCTAAGATCGTTGAGGCTTAACACTAATCAACTAACCTAGGCGTTTACATAAGCATACTCACGCCCTAGGTTTACACACACACACCTTTAATGACTACATTATGGAAGACATATTAAAACCTATTCCCTGTATCTCTTTATATAATAGAGATACTAGGGTTACAAGGAATAAACTAATTAAAATAAAAGATATGCTGTAATCTTTTTCTTTCTTTGCAAGTTTCTTCCTTTGTCTCCATAAGTCCTTCATCTTTCATATTTGTCAATATCAACTCAAAGTATAATTCCTAACAAATACTACCCTCTTTCGCGCTATCTCGTGATATATAAGAGGTAAAACTGAAGTACACACTATGGGACGACCAATAGTGTAATAAGTAGCTGACGGTGGTGGTAGTACCTGAGTAGTAAGCGCCCTACTAGTGAAGGAAAGAAAACATACTATCTTCCTTGCAATAAGCATCCTAATAGGTCCATTAAAATTAAGTCGGAATATCCTACCAAACGGCATTCTATGTATGGGCTGGATGTTAGGAAAACCTCGTTCCTATAACAATTCAATGGTGCTAATGGCGGCGTAAGTGTAACTGTCGGTACAATTGTAGTGGAAGATGACAAGGCATCTTCAATGTCGAACTCCGACGAAAGGATAACAGGGAGGGTATCTGAAGACATGTCACTTGTGAACTAGGTCAACATAATCATATATATATGTGAGTATGGGTATAAATAACTTGCACAATGTGTGCATGAAACAACATGTATAATGAATATGCACCTATGATGAAATGATGAGATGCTATGATGATGTGGTTATAGTCTAGGGTCTAAGATACATCCTAGTTCGCTATAACCTTAGCTCTGATGCCAATCTGTCACACCCCCAATTTACCTGACTTGTAGCGGAATGGAATGCCTGAGGGTGTAACGGTCATAGCATCACAACAAGGATATATTGAACGACCTAAAGTGTCGTTTGGAAAAATACATCGTTTGATCATTAAAACATTCAGAGTTTACAAAACTTAGGTCCCAAAAGATATTGCCAATTTAGATAAAATAAGTTCAACAAGATCAAACGTTTCATAAGTGCAGAAAATATAAGGTGAGACGCGTCGACTCCGCGACTCCATGAAGGTCCAAATGTATGCAACATGAGCTACCTTAATAACCTGAGAAATACATTGCGAAAAACGGTCAACATAAAGTTGGTGAATAATCATAGGTTTATAGGTAAATCGTATGTACATAAGCCACAAGTATAAAGTAAACCGACAAAAATGTCAAAAATGCTACATTGTCTCTTAAGCTCATGGCCCCGAAGCTAGACGTACTAAAATTGGCCCCAAAGGAGTGGTTACCAGTCACTCAAATATTAGACATGAAATGCATTCGTTTTCCTTATGGAGCAACCCAAACACGAATGGAGGAGTCACCCTCAATAGATCTATTCATTCACTCTCGCTTGGCAATATAATTAACGGTTCATGATAATAAAGGGGACTTGAAGTGGTAGTACTAACAACGTAAGCAATGTATGGAATTTAATACTTGGGCATGTACGAAAATAATTGTGCAATGTATTCTCCCCCGTGGGATTTAAAATCAAATAAATAGTTAAAACGGGGCTATGAGAACTCACCTTAGCAAAAGCAATATCCGATAGACAAAGTAGTAGTTAGAAATAAGGTCCGGGTACTCTAATCGCGACCTAAATAATGCATATGTCTTAGGTTCGAAAACAAGGTCAAGCATGCAAGTTATACACTATATTATCACTGGTACATGTTGTTGAAATTTTTATTGTTAAAAACGTAGGTAATCAAAGTAATCTCGTATTTAAGTCATCCACCATTTTAGAAAACGTAGCTTGTAAATCTCACGACCAAATATTAGTCGTCTTGTAAATATATATTTTGAAAAACTCTAACGCACCTAATAAGTATACACAATGTTCTACCATTTTTATATACGTCATTTTAGCCAAATTATACCCTAAAATGTCTAAAAGTCAATTTTAAATATTCCATCAGCTTTTGTTGGTTGAACCAAAGCTGTCAAAAATTATATGTTTCGTCGCAACTTTCCTAGGCCATAACTTTTGCGTCGTAGTTCCGTTTTTCAAGTTCTATATATTCCCGCGAAGGTATTCAAGTATACTTTAGGTTTTTCAAGGTCTCGGCTAGTCTAGATATCATTTAACCTCAGTTTTCCTAGCTCAAAAATCGAGACAGAATCCATTTTTCAGAAAATATAGCTTTAGTCGTCAATCTTGGAAATAGCATATCTTTTTCGTTATAAGTCCGTTTTAACTCATTCAAGCGGCTATGTTTTCGTTATTAAGTCTATTTTCTATATTTCTAGCCTAATATGGTCACCAAGTTACTGATTTTTCTGTGAAGGGCCGAATAGGACAGATCCAATATAAATAATGTCAAACTATATTTCCTAGTGTTTTATTTATTTTCACCACTTAACAACAACTCCAAATCTAGTCCTAGTCCATCCATCAACTTCTCAACTAGTATATGGTTTGTGATATGAGATTTGTAACAACACTTGTGTAACCCCAAGATTAGTGTCAAACCCTTGTTAATCTACCCTAAGTACTCTAGATAGTCACCAACAAACTCCTTCTTCTTCCCTTGCTCCTTGGTGTGGCGAATTGTATATGTGAATGGGAGGTGATATATTTTTTTTTTCTTTGTTCTTGTGACTAAAAGAATACTAACATATGTACATATATATATAGCAAGAGATTTCAAAGTGGTCAAAGTGTTCAAGATTTTTCTCATGAATTGGTCCTTGTGGCTGCCGAGAATCATGGAAAAGGGAGGAGACAAAATGTTTGCTCTTAGCCACCAAAAATAAATGAGCATGTTTCAAGGATAATGTCACAAGTAGAAAAATATATATATAGTAAATGATTATGGAACTAGGGGGGGGGGGGGGGGGCGGCTATAGGGTAAAATTGGAAGAAAATATTTTATTATTTTTATTAAAATGTATATATTAAATGTATTGGGTAGTAAAAATATGTATTGGGTATTAGTTTGGTAGTTAACGAAAGTTATACGTAATTAAACGTAAGGTGTAAGGAATTTAACTTGGACATCGGAAAATATTTTTTAGGACTTTTGTAATAATTTTGGAAGTATAAAAATACCCTAAAAATAATTGTTGAGAAAGTCGGGTATGTCGAGTGTTACATTTTTGTATAAAAATTAACGTTTGTTGAATTTTAAAAACCGTAAGTATTTAGAGAATAGGAATTTGTGTCGTTGTATAAAATTGTGAATTGGGGAAGGAGCAAGGTACCGGAGCGTTGTGGACTACAATTAGCCTAAGTCCTAGTGTACTTAGAATTTAATTAGAAATTCGCGTCGATTCAAGTAAAAAGCTCATGTAAAAATGTTTCAAATCAAACGTCAAGAATTTAAATTCGAGTTTAGAAAATAGTATTGACCTGGGAAATAGCAGGTTGTGACAGCTTATATTGTTCATATATTGATTTCACATAAAGATCAAATTAAGTTCCACACACAACACTAATCTTATTTAAAACAAACTAAAAGAATATATATATATATATATATATATATATATATATATATATATATATATATATATATATATATATATATATATATATATATATATATATATGTGTGTGTGTGTGTGTGTGTGTGTGTGTGTGTGTAATAAATAACATTGTAGTTTTTACTCAACATCTTAACTTAGTGGTGTTTAAACAACTATAGTGAACAAACTCAAATCTATATTTTTGAATCAAAGTTTTTATAAACTCGAACTATTCTTTTGAAGCAAACTTTTATAAAACAAAAAAGACGTAAAACTATTCAACCCTCCCCCTTCTAGTTTTCCACATGAGTCTCGTCTAGGCACAGCGTCTGAGTGTCGCGAATTACTGGATGGTTTCGCTCCTCCCAGAGCCTTTTCAGATATCCGCAATATGTCAGTTGATCAGTTTTTCTCTGAGTTTAATGTGAATGCCGTTCGCCAAACCGCTTTTAGTGTTGAGTTACGGATGCAAACTTTTATAAAACAAAAAAGACGTAAAACTATTCAACCCTCCCCCTTCTAGTTTTCCACACGAGTCTCGTCTAGGCACAGCGTCTGAGTGTCGCGAATTACTGGATGGCTTCGCTCCTCCCAGAGCCTTTTCGGATATCCGCAATATGTCAGTTGATCAGTTTTTCTCTGAGTTTAATGTGAATGCCGTTCGCCAAACCGCTTTTAGTGTTGAGTTACGGATGCGGGTGGAGCGTCTTCTTCTGGAACAACATAAATTATCTGCCATCCGTGCTCAACAAGATGCCTTACTGAAGGCGAAAGATGAGGAAATTGAGAAGTTAAGGTCTGAAGTGTTGTCGTCGAAGGATGAGTCAGCGAAAGTAGTGCGTCTTCGCTCTATATTGAAGTCTTTCGAGAGTGCTCATGCGACTGAAGTTCCATCATTAAAGGAGCAAGTTTCGAGGCTTGAGGCAGAACTCTGACCTTCCTAGGGTGGGCAGTCATCTATTCTTGAGGAGGAGCGTGCTTCCATGGGTGTGAAGTTATCTGGGCTTCAGTTGTCTCTTATTGATAAAGATCTGTAGATTTTCGTCCTCAATACTTATGTTGCTGATTCTAATCTCTTTAATGAAAACCTTGCTCGTCAAGTATTATTTTTCATCATTATATATATATATATATATATATATATATATATAGTTATGATCAAATAAGAAGATTACTTAAAATAAGAAGGAATAAGAAGAACTATAACCACAAATCCGAGATGCACCGACCTAAATTAGATGCATCCCTATAATCTTAGATGCATTATAGCGCACCATAGTGTGTTTTCTAGCTTTTAATCAGATGCATATACGTATATTAGATGCATTTCATGATTTCTCTTGTTTTTTGTTCTTCTGCACGTGTCAAAATCATGAAAATCAATTTGCACCATCTATACATCAAATTAACTTTCAAAACTCAAGATGTTGCATCTATATGAATAGAAATGCATCTATTGCAAGTCGTTGCGTCTCAAATGCGTGGTTTTGGTCACTTCTCACCACTTCTTATTTTAATTTACTTCTTATATATATATATATATATATATATATATATATATATATATATATATATATATATATATATATATATATATATATATATATATATTGGTTTTTTCCTCCTTTCGTTCTGTTTATATGCTTTCCGCTACTGAGTAGGTGCAAGTGCTGGAGGCTGCATTGAAAGTCTTGGAAGGGAAGTTCGAGAAAGCTCAGGACTCCCAAGTGAAAGATATTACTGATAGGGTGGCCGCATTAGATTCTCGGCATGCGGAAGCGGCTATCAGTTTTAAAGGGGAATTTCATCCTTATTTGCTTATTGTTACAGCTGATCGTAGATGGTTGTTGTCCCGTGGCTTGAAGCTTTTTATGGTTAAGTGACTAAATTCCATCGAGTACCTTGAGGGTTTGAGGGCGGTTTTGCGTTGTGCCATGTTGAAGGGGGTACAGGAGGCTTGGCCGCTGGTATTGATCATGGCAAGGCAGGTAAAGTTCTTACTGATATCACTGCTCATAAGCCTTCTGCTCAAGCAGATTATGATTCTGCCTAGGCTGTGTTTCGGGGCCTTGAATTTCCTTTGTTGGATAGTTTGATATCACGCAAGGATTCTTCTATTGAGGATATCATGACTCTTCTTCGCCTTGATGATGAGCTTGCTGGGAAACCTGGCATGGCCGACTTACAACCGGACATGGGATAGCTTAGTATTCCTGTCCATGGGGCAGGGGGTGATTTGGTTAGCGAGACTCCCCTGACTTCGGCTTTAGATTTTTCTCGTGAGAAATCCGAAAGGATTAAAGTTGTTGTGACTGTCGGGCAACCTATTGTCAGTAATGTCTTTACCCCCTTGGCGAAGCTTTTTTCCACTGAGCTTTTCTTTGGTACGAATACTCTTCCTTGGGTGAGCCAAGTGTTAATGCAACAAGTTTAACCATTCCCGTTTCTGCTGCTTCTGAGCCGACTCTTTCGATAGAGGATTACGGCGTTCCAGGTGACGGTGATTTTTCTTCTTTGGTGAATAGTTTTGCGGAGAAAAATGACTAGTTTGTGCTAAAGCATGGTAGCCCGGAATAGCTTACCTTGTGCTGTGACCGCATGTGGTCTTTTTTGAATGGCTTGTATGTATTTGAACATAGTCTCCATGGATTTTATGGCAAGATATTTTTTATGCTTTAGTTGCTTGAACTTGTCTTTTGACGTTGTCTGTTTGTATATGATACTTCTGCCTTGTGTTGGCATTATTTATTTACGTTCCAGCTGTTATCACGGGGTTCATGATTTAGCTTATATGAAAGTTTTTATTGTCTTTTGCGCTAAGGTTACGTCTAACCTTTTTGCGGCTTGTTTGCACTTTATGATTTGTGCTTTGCTATTGTTAAAAACGTACTGATACGTAATTTATTTTTAGTCTTAGTTGGATATTTGTGGGTTATCCTCTCGGCACTGGGCTTGCAATTCCTCTTACGTATCTTTGAGTTAATTATGAGGTTTCTCACCCTTTTGTTATGCGGAATAACTTGTTTGGGGCATGCCCTTTGTGTGCGCGTCTTACTCACACTTGTGTGTTATTTGTACAGTAAATAAAATAAATTTGAAAATTTAAGCTTAGCGGAGGTAGCTAATCTCCATCGGCCTCGTTATCTAGTCGGAACGCGTCTCTATCTCTGAGGGGTATGTAGTCATACTTTAGGATCGTATGGGGATGTTGCAACCATGGCAATTTGGCTTTTTTCCGCAGAAAGCGTGGATATGGGTTTTCCTTGATTCCTCTTCTTTATTCCTCATTTGATATGGTTGACTGATTCTGAGTTAGATAGTCCGCGTAAGAACTCTAATATTGCTACATCCTTCCGGGTCCTTTTTGTGTACCCGTCTTCCCTTTTAGATCTTCGTACGCACTCTCTTATTGAGTTATCTTTCCTTTGTCTGCAATGGCGAGGTTCCACGTGGTCTTTGACAAGCCTTTTATTTTCGCAGAAAGCTTTTAGAAATGCTGCCTGTGGCTCGTGATAGCAGTTCACAGATTCTAGAGGGATGTTGTTAAACCAAACCCTAGCAGAGCCGTAAAGCATCGACTTGAACACATGACATTGGGTGGGCATATCCCAGTATTGTACCCATTCTATTGTTTGGGAAACCCTGAGGTGCTCCAAGAGTTTTTGCTGCCACCAATGACCTTACGTGATCTGGCATGTATAGCTTTTTTAACAATTCCGCATTGCGAATATACGAGTCGAATGGATCAACTTCCCTGTATATCGGTAACCGTGTTGGGCTTCCGGCGTCGCTGCTTGCACTCTCAAAAAATGCCTTGTCGCTCTTTTTGGAATCAGATTCAACTTCTTCCGGCCATATGCTTTGGTTGCTCTTCGCAGCTTCTCTTTCCGTGTAGCAGCATGTCTGCAGCATAAAATCGTGTGGGCGTAAACATGCGGACTTTTTATTGCTCCATGATCCGCTGTGTGTCTTATCTCCCCGCCTCTCATACATTGCTTTGCTCTTTGATTTTTGTCTTCCTGGTACGTTTGTATGTTTGCCTCCACTGCTGAAACTTTTAGACGTGCACTCGGATTGTTGTTTTTCTGCTTTGGGCCCTTCTTTTTGTTGAGCGTACCTGACTCGGGATGTCGTTGATTCGCTTCACAGCTTAAGCACATTTGTTTGTACTTGGATTTGTTCTGAGGAACTTTCCCTTGATGACCTTTCTACTTGTTTTCAGTGATGGCTGGTGATGCGTGGTTTTGCAACCTTGCAAAAGGTTTTACCTCTCGAGGGATCTCGAGAAGCTTGCAATCCCCACCAGGCAGTGTACCTGACCGATGTAGTATAGTGTAGTGGCAAGTACCGGGGTATTGATCGTTCTACTTGGGGAATAGTGTTCGTTAGGATTAAAACTTAATTAAACTAGGTCTAGAGGTGATGGATTATTCTTTTTGTATTTTAATGGTTTATGGAAAGCAAGTAAAAATCTCGGGTATTGGAAAAGTGGGCAGAATTAGTTGCTAGTCAACTAACCCAAATAACTACAAATGCAATAAAAATAAAATAACAAGAAAATAAAATGTGAGAAAAACCTTATATGGAGAGAAACGTGTTTACTTAGATTTCACTACTCCCTAGATATATTTCATTAATTGATTAGTTTGTTACAATTGCGTGGATGACGGGTTATATCCTTAATACCATTCTTGGGGCCGTGTACGATCTTCCCCAACTCTATAAGCTTCTACCTCCTCCTATGTTGAGCCGACAACTAGCTCCTAACTTGGCCTCCTTAGTAGTCACTTATGCATTAAATATAACCATTAAAATCATAGTACACATCCGATTCATGTTTCTTAAGACGTTTAAGCATGTTACCAATTGGAGATTAGCCAGTTTTCTTAAGCCTAACATCGAAATCATTCACCCAACAACAATTAATAACAAACAATCAATCAATAATCAATAGCTAGGTTTCATTACATCTAAGCAAACACAAATAAACCTAGCCTAGCATGTTAATGTAAAGACAAGTGATTCGTGAAAATCAAGTTATAGTATAAGTATAGTATTACTCAAGAAATCCGCAAAGAAATACGGATAACCCGAGGTCGTATTCCGTGTGAAGGGTGAATGAATTCCGAATTTCCGATTCGGAAAACGTGTCGCGAAAAGTGGTACAAAGTGATATATATGAGATTACACTAATGATATAGCAAATAAGACACAATTAATCACTTAAACACGTAGTTCAAATAAGTAAACTAAAAACGTCACGTAAAATCGAAACCGTACGCTAAAACGTTAATTAAACGTTAACGTACGAAATAAAACGCGAGTTTTAAGCTACACTACTCCTAGGGACTTGGAAATAATTTTAAACAGTTAAAAATGATAAAAGAAAATTTTGAGAAAAAGAAAAATATTTTTTTGACTTTTTAATAATTTTTTATGAATTAAAAACTATTTAAACTATTTAATAATTAAAAGAAAATGTAAATAAAGTGAGAAAAATGCAAAATTACTTTCTAAAATTCTAAAATAACTAAAAACTAATTTCTAAAATATTTTTCTATTTTTCTTGTATTTTTCTGATTTTTTTGGATTTTTCAGCAATTAAAAAGTATTAAAAAGTGATTAAAAATGAAAATTAAATAAGAAAAATAGCAAATCAACTCAGAAAAATCTGAAAATTTCAGGGAAAATCTAAAATAATATTCTGAATCTAGGAAAATTATCAAAAGTGAAAAATAAGCACTATAAGTGCTTAATGGCTTAAAAACAGCTTATATTAGTGCTTATTTATAAGCACAGTTGACCCAATCTTGACCAAAACTTTACCAAATGATTTTAATACTTAAATAAGTTTATAGAAACAATCCAGAAGTCAATTGGTACTCAGAAATACAAGTTATGATCAAATAAGTCACCAATAAGCACTAGATATGAGAAATAAGCCAAGCAGAATAAGCACAGTCCAACAATCACTTGAAACAGATACTATATGCTATATATGACCTAGAACAATCAATATTTCCAACTTTAGATCACAAATAAGCTATTGCAGCCCTTTTTAGAAAACAGATTATAGGCAGAATTGGTCAACAAGAATGGTCAAATAAGCTGTGAAGATAAGCTCTGAAATTCAAACTTATGGGAGCAATCTATTCTCTACCAACCCAAGAACACAAATCAACCTTCAATACAGATCCTTGTACCTAATCACTAGCCTAAAAATGCCCAAGAACTTGGACCAAAACCTGTGGTGCAGGGCAAGTACTTGTTCAATAAGCTAACTTCCAAGACCTTATCAGATAAGCAAATGATATTCAAAACCAAACTTTCTTTTTGAAATATGTTATTTTAGTACTAAGCTTCTCAAAACAACAAGCTACAACAATTTCCAATCAATTTTGAAACCAACAGAAGCCTCCAAAGTTTTTACCAAATCTGAGTTAACAAACTTTTTGACTTTTTGATGAAACAGAAAATTTGACTCTTTTGAGTTTTGATTACTCCTAAATGACCATTTAGATGTTAATAAGCTATATTAAGATTTAAATAAGCTACTATTAACTAATTAGCAACTACCTTTAAGCTTAACTAACCTAAAATTTGCTTAACACTAACTGTATGCTAATTTACCTAGTGATTTGACTTTTTAACTAATGACTAACTGATTTTATACCTTAACTAGTTATAATATTACCTAAGTTAACTATCTAGACTACTTATAACTACTGATTCAAACTTTATCACACCAAACCACACACAACCAAACACCCCTTAAGGGTTCTGTCACACCCAAAAATCAAACACAGACCCTACAAATCACTTTCAAACCAAACTAAACCTACTTAATATGTTCCACAAACATGATTATAACCAGAAACAAAAATCACAAACACCATTTATCAACAAATGCTATGGATCACAGATTATGATATGATCAAACAGTATACTTAGCAAATCATACCACAATGCTCAAATATGATGAAACAGCAATCAAGAAGCAATAGTAAGCTATATTAAGCAATATTCAATGTAAATAAGCTACTAGTATCAGATTTAAACTACTAGAGTAATAAGCTACAAGATATGAGATAGAAATTTGGAACTCACAAGCTCAGGTCCCCCTCAGCAAGAAAAGAGGGGGATTCACTTAGCAAGCCTGTCTTTAGACAGGCCAATGGTCACCTTTATGGCTGTCTTTTACCACCAACAAGCTCAGCTTATTGAAATAAGCTGAGCTTTGACTTTCGTTGACTTTTTGGAATCTTTGGATTTTGGAACAAGAAAAACTAACAAGGACTTACTATAAGCTATAGAAGCTTAAATAAGCTTGTGTATACAATAAAACAACAATGAAAAGGATTTAAAAGAGAAAACAGATCATACTATTTTTTTGGATTTTGTAAGGTTTTTATATTTTTTTTTTCTTTTGGTTTTTCTTTAAACAATAAACAACAATAACAACAATAAGAAATGAAGACAGAAGATTAAAAACTAAAGAAGTAACAAAAAAAGAACTTGCTTTAAAAAGAAATAAGAAAGGAATAAGCAAAATAAGCAATAAGCTAAAAAGACAATAAGTAAATAAGCTGAAATAGAAATGCAATAAGAAAACAGAACTTAAACTTTCATTAATATAAAAAGAGTTACAAAATAATTTTGGCAGAGTAACAATACTTAAAACTCTACACTGATTACATGAATGGAGGGGGTATTTATAAGCTAAAAGCTAGGGTTTTGGGATCATTCTAGATGAGCTCCTCTGCTTTAAATCTTGTCCATTCATCCTTGGCTTTATCTTCAAGCATAACTGTGGTCCATTGATTCACTGTGTAATGGAGCACGATGCATTTTGGCTTGTCTCATTGGGCCACGTATACCATGCTCTGTCCTTCTTTCAATCGTGCTTGGGGAGATACCTTTGGCATGTGATTGGTCCATGTTATTACCCAATTGAGGTAATTGAAGGGTAATTGAAGTTTGGGGGTTTAGGGTTCATAGTACAGTAGTAATTTCTGGGAAGGGGTAAGGATTGGGGGGCGGTAAAATTGAAAAGTAATTAATATCAAAAACGGGCTTGACCGGGTTGTGGGTGTTTGACCTGGGTAGTAAGTGTGGACCGGATATAATAATAATAAGGGTGGTGTTGGGCTTTGTTGTGGTTTGGGCTTGGAGTGTGGATCCGGTGTAAATATATTAGGAGTAGTAGTATTGTTTTAACAAGGACCAAAAGTGTAAAGCTAAAACTTTCAGGGACTGAATCTGTAATTCATTGAAACTTTCTCCCAAGGGTATAAATTGGCACTCTCTGATTCATGGAGGACCATTTATGACTTTTCTTCAAATTTTGCTTTAAGGACCATATTTGCCAAGATTTGAAACTGTAGGGACTAAAACTGCCAATCTCCCCAAACTTTATCCAGGGACCAATATTGATATTCTCTGAATCTCTGAGGACTTCTATGAACATTGTGAGCTTTCTTTGATCATTTTGCTTCCCCGGCTACGGCTTTTGACCTTTTTCCAATCTCGTGCTCGTTTTTGCCGGTTTTGCTTTGTTTTCGTTCATTTTTCACATATCCGTACCTGCACATACACAAATACAAAAACATGCATTCTCTTGGCATTTTTGGTTAGTATTTAGTGTATTTGGTCTGATTTAAGGTCTAAAAAGATGTGTGAATAAGCACACATCAACAAGCATAAGATAAAATCAAATAACACATAGACATATTGAATGATTATTGGAAGACTTATCTTTAATTAATCATGGATGAAAGAAGGGTTTGAAACCCTTACAAAAAAGGTTAAAATTCGTCCTAGGGTTTATGGTGAAGTTCCTCCAAAAGTTCTCTCCTAATGAATGAAAATTAGAAAACTATATATAGAGAATCCAATCTGACGGCGTCACGTTATACATGTGACGCCGTCAACTCGCCGCCAATGCTCCCCTCGGATTGCCTAGATCCAGATCTGACGCCGTCCCCTTTTAATCTTCACTGGTCGTCACCTTATAGATTGTACGTGATGGCCTAGGCGTCACAAAGGGTGACGCCGTCACTCCTTAAACCCAAAACATTTTCTGGCGCGTCTCGTGTAAACTTCATATCCACCTCTTTGCCAATACGTGATGCCGTAACCTTTAGAGTGTGACGTCGTCAAGCACTGTTTCCAGCTTGATTTTGGAGACTTTGTCGTTTTCTTCACTTTTCACTCCAAAAACGTCCAAAATGCTTCTTTTTCCAGATTTCTTCTCCAAAGTACCTAAAATAACAAAAAGGATCGATTTGAGGCAATATTTGATCAAATAATCACAACTTAGGGCTTAAATGACCCCCTAAAAGCGTAACACTTTTCGCCTCATCAGCTGGCGGAAGTATTCATCGTTGTGCTCCCGTAGAGTTAGCGCGGTTGTGTGCCTGCTTGGGTCTCCCAGCGCTACACCCTTCTTTGACACCTCCCTTAGGGATGATGTAAAGGTAGGAATGGTGTTGCCAAGGTTTTTGCTCATGGTGAGTATTTTTCAAGAACGCATTTATGTAGTGGGTCCCACAGATGGCGCCAACTTGTTAGTGCAAACAGTGTAGTAGGCGAGGATGGGGCTTAGTTATGCGTTGGGCCGTCCTTTACGGACTATCCGCTATGGTGAGTTCTGCACTAATCCAAGTGATAGATCGATTCTCAACACAAATGAGAGTAAACCATTAGCCTTACCGTGGGGACAGACCCCACGATTATGCTCAGGCGTAAGAGTAAGTACTCATGTTGTCAGATAAATGTGTATGTACTGAAATGTGTGAGAAAGTCATACCCCGCGAGTGGGTACTATGGTTGCCTTTTATAGGTGTTCGGAATACTAGGGTTCCCTGGTATTTCACATATTATTGTAGTGTCCGGAGTGGGACCCTTGTCGAAAAAGGGTCCGCAGCTTAATCATGACTACGGACGCGGATCATCTACTCGACCGTGGGCCGGTTCGTAAGCTTACTTTGAAAGTGTCGCTCTTACGATCCATGTGCGTCGTTAGAAATCCGGATCGCGCCCTGCTTGCAGCTTGGGCTTTAGGGATATCCGGTATTTCTGTTTTGTTGGGTCGGGACCCAGTTGTATATGATGCAATCCATGCCCACTGGACCTGTCATCCGTGTTATACATCATCACTTATTTCATTAGGCCGGGGGCCAGTTGTGTATAATACGATCCAGGCCTAGTAAGCATGCTATCCGTATTATACGTCATCACTAATTTCACACAACTCATAAGTTATCCAATCGTACCGTACCTTTACTAACTTCCTACAAAAATTAATGCACATTTAGACCATTTTTAGTTACAAAACAATGTTATCTCACGAGTATCTAACATATTGCGCTTTTACTAACTACATATGAAAACTATTGCATATTTAGCCCATTTTATAATGCACAAACAAATGTTATTCCACACAAATCATGATTACCCAAATTTATCCCAATTTTACCTAACTTCCAGCGAAAACTATTGCACATTTTGTAATGCACAAACCAATTTCATTTCACACAAATAATGATTATCTAAACGTATCCCACTTTTACTAACTTTCAGCGAAAATTATCGCACATTAAACCAATTTTCAATGCACACAACAATATTATTTCACATAACTCACAAATACCGAAACATGTCACATTTTTTACAAACATTCTATGAAAATTGATGCATTAGCTATTTTTATGCGCAATACATTACTATATATATAATGTATGAGCAAAAACGACACACGCTCTGTCGTTTTGATTCGCGGCGTTTTGATCCAGCCCAACACAGTTGTCCAAGCCCAATATATGAGCCCGCCTCTTCTTTGATAACTCTGCCACCGCCTGAATCTTCATACTTATCTTCTTCGTGCGCCTTTTCTGGAACTGCCAACTGTCTGTTTTGTGGACCTGTTGTGTTGTCTTCTGTTTTTGGGTAGCCATAGCCGTTGCGTTGCTGTTGTATTAATGATAGGAACCGACTTCATCTTCATAGTTATCCAATTCGTGCACGTATCCTGGACCGACCGGAAAGATTGACGGTGGTGATTGCGTTACCGGCCGACACAGTGTGTTGTTATGATGAAGATTGTGATTCGGCTGCATAGTTTTCGTAATCTATGTGTATTTGTCAGATGTGTTTCTGTAGTGTTGTTCTTACATGATTGTCTTTGTGTTATAGGAAATGATGGTCCATGGACGTGGTACTAAAACTTGACACATTATTGTTACCACCTGCTATGTTAAGCAATGCGGATGTTCGTCTGCATTTGGATGATTTTAAGCATGCACACGATCAGGTATATAATGAGTTACTCCAATGGATTGAATTATATGGTGAAGGAGTGTGCCCGCATCCATATGATATCGTGGATATGGCATACTGATTTTTATTGGTTATAAGCTTCACTTTGTTGCACTATTTCAGGGAACTTTGGTTTTCAGCCGTGTTATCATGGTGACTTTCTTGCGTCTACTCTTGGAACCGGGATTATGAAAGATAAACTTGGGGTGATTCTTTTGCAAGTGATACGAATGGGGTGGGCCAATAATGTTAACAATGCTGCTGTCCCAAGGTATGCTATTATAAATGATATTAAAGGCGTTGACTTTTAGCATAGTCAAGTAAATTGCAGTTGACAATGCACATAGAAAAATCAGCATTTGAAGAAAATAATGAGAAAAACAGTATATTTGACTGCAAAATAGCAATATTTTTGCTTTCAATAAACTTCAGAAACTAAGGTATACTTGAAGAAAATAATGAGAAAAACGTGTCAGCCATATTTCAGAATATCAATAAACTTCGATTTCACCGTAGATGAGGTATATTTTCTTTTGCTGCTGTCATCAAATAATTGTCTTTTTTCCAGCATGTGCATCAAGGTACGAGGAAATAGGATAGAGTGACATTAAACAAAAGTTTTCTTTTAGTTTCGAAGGATTGCAAACATGACCAAGTTTAGGTTAACAGTTTGGTAGCACCTGTAATATACTCGCATGATAACGAGCTGATTTAGGTTATGCTCAATCTTAAACTGGCCAATAAATAGTTTTATGAGATTGCGAAAATAAGGGGAAAAGAAGACGAGGATGCTAATTTGGATGAGAATTTAAGTGGATAACTAGATAAATTTTTACAAAAGGTACATTGTTCGCTGTATTTTAATTACTATTTCAACTAGAAAAAGAGTCGTTGCTTTTGGTTTGATCCTTATAGCCTTAATAGGGGTACTTACGTTATTCGCATTGCATTTGGTGTGGTTGATAAATATGATTTGTCATCAATTAGGACGGTTATGTTGGGCGTTGCACCGTTAGGGAAAGTGCTTGAGGAAACCATTAGGAGCAAGTTCCCTAATGCTAAGCCTGGACAAGTAAATGATCTGGTTAGACATATAACTCTCCATTTGGCCCTTTTTAGCCTCTAAAAACAGAGCACATTCATAGTTTTTATATATATAAAAAAAAACTTGATTCCTAAGAAAAAGAAAATTATGTAACCATGTAAAGTGATTTTAGTTATTTGTCCGTTAGATCACATAAGAAAATCAAGTTAAAGGTTAAATCATATGGATATTAGTGTTAAATCAAACATAAAAAAACATGAGAGGATCTTATTTATGGATGCTTAAAATGAAAGCCTAAATGTTGTGGCTCTGAGTTGGTACACAAGATTCACTAAAATGGTATCATGAATGTACAACAAAGAATGTTACAAAATTTTGTAACCTTCAATATTTTGTTACAATATTCTAATTTCAGATTCTTTGTGACAGGATTTGTGACACCACTATAACATGACATCATTCGCAGAGGTTTGTGTATCAGTTTACGTGTTTGATCCATGCATCCTGCTTTATACAATTAGACTCCGTTTGGTTCAAATGCGACTGATTTCTTATCGAATGAAGGAGGACGTGGAAAAATCAGCCCGAGATAGGTCCGCGGTTGGTCTTTTCTACATCTGTACGTTAGAAAACAATATTGAAGGTTTCTGGATGGACTGGTCGTTAGCTTTACATTTCATGTTATTTGGATTTCGATTAGAATGATTATCAAGTGTTATTGTCTTACTATGTAACTTCTATTCGCCGCTTAATTTTTAATTGTTAATTCATACTATATAGGGTTTATATTCAAACATTAACGGGCTTGAAAATACAAAAAACATGCCCGACCCACTTTCTACTTAAAAAAATACCATGCAATAATCAACGACATGAAACAACGCCCCGCCGCAACGCGGCGGATCGTAGCCCACCTCGTTTATAATTAAATCTGATCAAAATTTTAACATAATATAGATCAACATAAGGATATTTACTAACTTTAAATGAATACTAATGCACATTTGGTACATTTTTATGCCCAAAATAAGGTTATTTCACAATACATGTACAATTGCCCAAATATATTACATTTTTACTAATATTTTATAAAATCTAATGCATATTTAGCCAATCTAATGCACAAAATAGGTACAATTAAATTTGATGCACAACAAAATGTAAATTAACACAAGAAATGTTAGGTTATACAATAATTATCGAAAGAATTTTAATAAACATTATGAACACAAATCATGCACCTTTATGATAATATGAACAAAACCTGGTTGATTTGAGTTAGGTATATTCTCGTTGCCACTAAACATCATTTTTGACCATGAAATCACTTATTTAAGCCTCTATTTCATTGAATCGGTGTCGGCATCTTCAGTTTACAAAGATTTGAAGTATTTTGAAGGCTTAAACGTGAAATCAGAGTTAGATCATGATATTTAGAGAGAGAATGTAAAGTTAGAGAGAGAAAGAGAAAAGTTTCAATTATGGACTTAAAGTGGCTAAAAGTTTTGATGACGGTTATAGGGTTTCGTTAAGGGAAAATTACATTTTTGCCCTTCCAACAATAATTATAAAAGTGATTAATCTCTTCCATTGATTTAAAATCAATAGCAAAAAATCCTTCTTATCCTTTTTGTCCTATGTTCTCTTTTTATCTTATGTTGAATTAATGTATTTATGCATTAAGTAATTGTCAACATAGCTTCTAACTTATAAAATGGCATTAGGAGAAGATGAACTGTGAGAGGCTTTGCGTGTTTCTTTCTTGCCAATAATTGGTCACGATGTTCCAGGTTTTGATCAAGAATATATACAAATGCTATGCCAATTTTGATATAACTACATGAACGACACTTGCAGTTGACTGATGTATTTATTTCGGCGCATCTTGTCGTCAACACAAGTATTTATTTGAGCGACAAGGCACACCTATCTTGTTGCGTCTTAAAATTAGAATAGGATATCGCTTATGAATCTATACCTTAACAACCTTGGTAACTAACCCCGGAAATTGAAATTTCCGTTTGCACTCCGGTTGATGAATCAACCGTGTGACCTTAAATTGATGCTTCATCGATGTTCACACTATTAAGTTTTCCAGCCCATGATTGTTACTAATACGACGTTGATTACCGTAGCTGATTTTGGAAGAGGAAGAAGACATCTTGAGTGTTTTGATTTTGGGAAATTAGGGCTCATTCACTGAATAAATGGGAAACAAGTAACAAGAAACTGAAAGCTATAGATTCATAGTGTGTAAGTAGGTTATGGAGGATTCAAATTTCCACCAAGAGTTGAAAACTAGGATCAACAACACAGTCTGAGTGGCTTATTTATTTCATAAAGACTTTTGACAACAAAAACCTATTTCTCGTATGACTACAGGAGCAATGATACTGCTAATCTTATCAGCAGTTGAATTAACGTTGTCAATGCTCCCATGGTAGTGAAAACTGAAAAGTTCTTTTTACTGAGGATTTGGAGGGCGGCTGTTGGCAGCAGAGACTCTTGAACCCCACTCGAGCAATTCTTTGCTTGTATCATCCTTGTGAACAATCACTTCAATGAAACACAAGCTATCCTTTTGAGCTCCGTTTGCAGTCTCTATTGCTTCAACAAGCTCCTCCTCACAATGCACCTGCACAGGCTCAAATCAGCTTGATTAGTACCGCACTGCAGACCAATCTATACTATGAATGGGTCAAATACATTTATACATTAGTTCTAACAGGGTTTTTTTTTTTTTTTTTTTCTTTTTTTTTTTTTTTTTTTTTTTTGTGAACGGCAGTTCTAACAGGCTTAACAAGTAAAAGAAACAAACCGAGTCAAATGGATCGAAAATTATCATAAGTGTAGATCTTATTATAACTATTGCAATAGTATCTGATCAGCAACTGTTTTCTGAAAATTTTGAAAGTCCAAGATTATTACCCATATAGATAATGTTGCACGCCAACCTCAACATACTCTACCCATCGACTCATAGAAAAAGTTGCCATTATCATTCAGCCCCATTTTGCCACTTATAACTTATTTTATTATTTATTGGTTTAGTTTCAGAGCAAAGTTCTTATTTTGTTTTTTTAATATAAATCTTACCTTGCTGGTCCAGCACTTGCCCTCGCCATTGTGGATTGCATCAACAAAACCCGTGTAGTTCCAATTCTTGATCACATTGTAAGGACCATCATGGATCTCTACTTCAATCGTGTAACCACCATTGTTTATCAGGAAGATAATGGTGTTCTGCCCACATCGTAGCATTGTTGACACATCTTGGGCAGTTACCTGGAAGCTGCCATCACCAATACAAGCAATCACTCGTTTACCCGTTGCAGCCTGTGCGTACCCAAGCGTAGCACCCACTGACCACCCAATCGACCCGTATTGCATCTGAAACTCATAGCTACAAAACCAATATACAAATTTAGTAAAGGTGGTAATTAAGTTCACAGGGTGGATTTTGCTTTTTTTAGACATGAAATTGAGCTAAAAGAATAACGAGTCAAATTGGCCAAATCTAAATGCAACGCATTCTAACTCTTAAATCATATCTATTCAGAATTTTCACTAAAAGTGTGTTTGTATGTATAACAAGATCTATAGATTGGGAAAACAAAGCCAATTGAACTAAAAGCTAGCCCATTTAACCTGGACACATGTGGACCCATTTATCCCCGTGTTCATATTTATTAAGATAATATGTGGTAGTTACACTATATATTTCGGCAACTTTAGCATTGTAGAAAGTTTACCCGCATCCTTTTGGCAATTTCAGCTTCTGGCAATTAAACCAGGAATCTCCAGTTTCTGCAATGACAGCCGTGTCTCCCGATAAAATATTCTGTATGTGTTCAAACAGAACATTAACCCTCAATGGCTCTTTAGGATCACACTTGACAGGATGACCTTCCGGCACATAAATCCTATGATAGTTCTCATAGGCAGTTGTATTCTTCTTAAGCTTCTTTGCTAAACCTTGCAAGAAATCCTTCATCAAGACACAGCCAAAAGTTGGCCCGTTACCGATCACTACTCTATCAGGCTGCAAGATTATCGCCTTTTCTTTTTTCAGAAGGAGAGAATAACCCACCGAGCTGTAATCATTGAATATAGGTCCAGCAAATAAGTAAGCATCAGCAGATTCAACAATTTCTGCGCAAAAAGCTGTGCTTACGGCACCCCAATAAGTTCCAATGAAATGATTGTGGTGCTCGGGAACCAGCCCTTTGGCTGATGGCATCACAGCAACCGCATAACCACAAGCGTTGGACAATTCAACAAACGCCTCGCATGCCTTTGCAACACGCATTTTAGGCCCGCCAACCATCACAGGCTTCACTGCCTTATTCAAGAACTCAGCCGCTGCCTCAATAGCTGCTTCCAAACCCATAAGATTACTCAACCTACAACATCCATGCACCCAAAATTATAAAATTAAATGGAATACAATAACTGAGTCATGAATCATGCAATACTGAGTTTGAGAAAACTTTGCAGAACTTACTTGGGTGAGAGACAAAACGGAACCGGTTCATGGGTAAAAGTAGGATGAGGAATTGCAGGCAAATTGCAGCTGATACTGATATAAACAGGTTTGCTTTCTTTCAAAGCAGTTGAAATTGCAGTATCAATAAGTTCATGCGCATCCTCCAAATTGTTAACCACAGCCTAAATTCAAATAATAATTCATATAATTAAGAAACAACACGATCCAGCAATCAGCAGATGAAGTACAAGCTACTAATCTTAAGTTGCTCGAAAACCATAGTCCCAAATTTAACATTAGAAAATGAAATGGATGAATGAATTCACACAACATCTGGTCAAGCAATCATAGTTTAATTATCAAGTTATGGCCATATGGAGAGTACAATATGAAATGTTGCGTTGGTCTCATCTTGTAATTATACTACATTTAATAGTAATTAGAATTCATTTCTCTAGTATTTAAACTTCTTTAAGTAACGACACATGGGCCTAAAAATTACCCATAGTTCTACCAATTTTGACCCAAATATTTTCTTTTCATTATTATCTTCATCTTTAAAATTTCTTATGTGTGTCATCTCATTGTTAGGTCCACGACTTAAGACACAAAATCATTTTCATACTAAAAAAAACTACAAAAGTGTCTGTTTTGTGTTGTTACTCATCCAACCTTTTGACCGACTAATCCACGAGGATTCAACCCACTTCCAAACCAGACTCTATTAGCTTTTATGTAGTAGTTTGCGCTTCCTTAGGGGTGGTATTGCACAAATATAGTTCAAACTTCTCTCATTTTAGTAAATTTAGTGATGATAGTGGTCACTATAAGTGGCAAAATGTGTTGGTTGCGTCGGGTTATGGGTTTTGATGGGTTTGGGTCTAAACAGATCCGGGTCTAGATGGGTAATATAAAATTAAGGGTCTAAATGGCCAATGGATCTCGAGTTGAGTTGACCTGTCGGGTTTTCGCAATTTTTTTTTTTTTTTTTTTTTTTTTTTTTTTTTTTTTTTTAGGAGTGAAAAATGAAAAAAATGAGGAGAGGTGTTCAAATTTTATTACCTTACCCGTTAAACCCGCCCTAGATCCGTTGGTTATGTTAAACAATCAGAGGTTATATCAAATACACATTTAGACCTACTTAAAATATAGATCAACAAAACTCATCACCTTCTAACTATTAAGTTATTAACCAACTTAGGACATAAAATTAACAAATGAGTCTAAAATTTCCACTTGTCGTGGTTAGAGGCTTATACGAACTTTAGTAATCTGAGCATGGAGTATCTAAGGGTGTGTTTAGTCACTGAAAAAAACCCCATTTTTCAAGGAAATTTTTCGCAAAAAAATGCAAAAAACTGAAAACCCATTTAGTCACAAATTTATGAGAAATTTTTCTAAAAGAATGAAAATCTCATTTTTCTTTAAATTTAACTAGAATTTTGAAAAGAACTCTATACTCTTTCATATAATCTGCCGTTTTTCTATACCCTTTGCACTTTTTTATTTTCCAAAAAAGATCATCTAAACGTGATTTATAAACTTATAAGTTATAAATAAACAAAATAGAAAATTAAAGATATTTTTCTACAACTAAGCGGACCCTAACTTTTGCCTAAATGTTTTCATCAACAATTTCTCTTCCATATAACATACCAAACAGATCGAGTTTCAAAAATCACAATTTCCACCAAATCCAACATACTAAAATAATAATAATAATAATAATAATAATAAAAGAAAAAAAAAAGCTGAGTACCTGATAGCAAGTAACAGTCTGAAAACAACGAAGCTCTTGAGTAAAATCAGGCAAGCCAATAGTATGATGAAGAATTTTATTAGTACCATAATCATTAGAATTAGGACCACCAACAATACATATCAAAGGCAAATTCTCACTATAAGCACCAGCAATAGCATTAAGCACACTTAGTCCACCAACAGTAAACGTAACAACACATGCACCAACACCACGACACCTAGCAAACCCGTCAGCTGCATATCCCGCGTTAAGTTCGTTGCAACACCCAACAAGGTTCAGTCCAGGCTCAGCTATCAGATGATCAAGTAACGTGAGGTTGAAGTCACCTGGTACTGAGAACACGTCAGATACTCCTATTTGAACTAAACGACGAGCTAAGTGACGCCCCAAGGTGGCGTCAGAGTAGTTGAATGGGATGGTGGTTGGTTGGACCGTCGTAACGCCACCGTGACGTGGTGGACAGGCTAGTTCGCCGTTTGGGTTGGTGATCATGTCTACTGAACCTATCTTCGTGTCCATTTTGCTGAATGACACGTGTTTGAGAATAGTCTAGATGAAAAGAGTGATTTGTAGTTTTCTTTCTAGTGGGAGGCAAGGCAAGGTTTATGGGAGGTGATTTAGTCACGGACAAAATTTATTCATCCATAGAAAATTGTGATTTGTACTTTTCTTTTTAGTGGGAGAACTAGTGAAGGTATATTTATATTTGGTGTTAGGGGGACAAACAAATACAATCGGCTGGTTTTTACAAATGGTTTTCTCAACTATGAAAGATATAGTCTAGTGAAGGTATATTTATATTTGGCGTTTGGTATGCTGTGAGAAATGACAATGGGTATGAGTTTGATAGTAGTGGTGGTCCCTCAACTATGAAAGATGCATTCCCCCCTCAAGAGTTGTATATAGAGTATGAAATATATTAGACTTTCATAGTCATAGTTGTGAGCCCAGACATTCTAAACAAACACAAACTATCACTTTCATAGTGATAGTTTGATTTCCTTAGGAGGAAACCAAACGCACCCTAACAAACAATTACAATCGGATGGTTTTTTCAAACGGTTTTGTTAGGTATGCCTCTTGGCCCATCAATAATAATCAAAACGTATAATTTCTACTTTTTTTTTATCTACAGTTTTCAGTGAAAAACAATTTTTACTGGTGGTTTCGTATTTTTTTGTCAATCTCTTTTAACTTGTTAAACTTTATATCTTTTTCCACACTTTTCGTTTCACGATTTTTTTATATAAACAAAATAAAAAAAATAAATAATTAATTAAAAAAAAAAAAAAAAAGCATGATATCACTTGGGGCATGTTTGGTACAAGGAGTTGAGGATGGGGAAATGAAAATCAATTCATTTATTGTGTTTGGTACTTTAAAGAAATAAAAAGGTGGAGAATTGTAACTCCTAGGATTGATTCTTTTGTATTTTATGGAGTGTTGGTTTCTCAATTTGGTGAAGAAATGAATTCTTTGCACAATAATAATAATAATAATAATAATAATAATAATAATAATAATAATAATAATAATAATAATAATAATAATAATAATAATAATACTGATTTCTTGAGTCAATTCTCTAGTGTTACTAAACACTAGAATTTATATTGAATTTCTGTGAGAATTTATTTCTGTAATTTGAATTCTATACTTCATTTCATTTATAGTTTTGGGAGAGTCTTTATAATGTATCTTTTTTTTCAAATAGTTTTCTCTTAAACAACTAAAGGGCCGTTTGGTTTGTAGTTAGGTTTAAAATTATAATTTGAATTTAAATTTAAAAATTGGGTTAGAATTTGGATTTAAATTTAATGAGAGAGAGTGAATATATATTATAACATAAATAAATACTCTATTCATTTTTAAATAAGTGTAAACTGTTGATTTTTAAAGGGTTTTTTTTTTTTTTTTTTTTTTTTTTTTTTTGACCTTAAATTATTTTATTTGTGTTATGTAACTTGATACAAAATATATGAATGGATTGAGTTTTAAATGTATTTTTATTGGTATAATTTTCATCAAGTATTACATAACACAAATGAAATAATTTAATGTCAAAATTGAAAACAAAATACTTTAAAAATCAACAGTGGACATTTATTAAAAAACGGAGGGATTTATTATTTCTAAAAGGACGATAAAAAGAAAATATGTGATTCACATCAAAACATGACCCACTTGTTAAAATAAAATGACATAAATATGTGATTGACATGAAAACTCTAGCTTCCCACCTAGATTCTTGTATACCAAATATTATGGCTTCAACCCCAATCATTGAGCTCACTTTTATGTTTCAAACAACAAATTTTGACTTTCAGGTTAAACCGACCAGAAAACCTATAAACTAAACGCATCCTAAGGGCCGTTTGATTCGTGAAATTTAAAATTAAAGAATTTTAATTTCAAAGGTTTTAAAATTTTAAGAGATTTTAATTCCAGAAATTAAAATCCTATCACATTGGTTGATAAAATTATTTATAAGAATTTTAAATGTCCCAACAAAAAATTATCTATTCTTTTAGAGAAAATCCATATAAAGATAACGGTACAAATAATGTCCCTGTGGTTTCCAATTTTTGTGAAAGTGTCTCTCAAAATTTTTAATTCCGAAAAATGTCCACGTGGTTTCTAGTTTGTTGCGAATAATCTCTTTTGGCTAACGATCTTACAAATCCCCGTTAGTCAAAGTCATAGGCCATGTGAAATGTCTAATTTACCCTCGTCTTCTTCCCACAATTACTCTCTTTTGTTTTCTTTTGAAAATATTGTAATCCCACCACCACCCTCTACCACCACACACCTCGCACCACCACCTTCTCCCACCATACAACCACCACAATTAACGAAATATAAACTTGTACCTCAAAATTTGTAAATGATAAAATCCTATGTAGTTCGATTATTTTGATCGTATGAACTACATAATTCTATAAGTCGTGCATAAACTATCATTGATTCCTTGTCAAGTTAATGAAAAGCATGTAAACATGTTTACAGTTAGAAAAAGTTAGCAGGTTATGTGTCTTTTATTTACTGATAAAACACCTTTTAAAGAACGGGCTTGGTGCGCTGTTTATGTGTCAATTGGTTCTGCAAGTATGTGATAGAACCTACTTACTTGTTACAGGTTTTACTATGAAAAATTAGAATGGGAACACCATCAAGGGATTACTATGTCCATGTGGATACCGGAGGTGATATAATGTAGATCAATTGCATACATTGCCAAACATGCCTAAAGAAAGGCTATCATGGGGTATGTATTTCTTGATTTTCATGATTTCTCTTGTTTCATCTGTAAATGAACCTTATCGCTCTGTCATATACGATTCTATATATTTTCATGTTTCCCACCATTTTACATTTGATAGTTGGATCTTACACTATACAATCCAAATGAATCATTAACTAGTGCAAGAGTGACATATGATCAAAAGTTTTGGTTAGACATCAATCGGGGTCCAGTTGGTGGTTGCAGGCCTAATGTATCTTGTTTATTTACCAAGATTTATAAAGATGGTGATGGCAATCGTGGGTACTTTATCAGGGATGTTGTCCAATATGACAGTGTATCGGGTGACTTGGAAACTAAGTTGGTAAATGGAAGTGTCATTTTTGGGCACATCTAAATTGTAAATCTAAAATTCCTATCACTAGTGTTTGAATTAGCTTCACCTATCGAACTTACTTTATTTCTAATACTAATGTTTTCCATCAGGTATAGTGCTAGTCAATCTAGCAACCTACGCAATTATGAGGACGCGCTTGATGGGATTATTGGTTTTGGATAGTCAAATGCATCTGTCATATCAGTAGAGAGTCAGTGTATACCTAGGGTTTGGTTACTCCCATTGTTTTTTATATCTTGAGACCTGCTAACAGAGCCTCATATTCTACCTTGTTGTTGGAAGCGCCGAAGCCGAAGCGCAGAGCATATGTATATTGTTGCCTATCAAGGCTTTTGAGAATGAGTCCAACTCCCGAGCTTGAGTCACTCAATGCTCCATCCGTAAATAGTGTCCAAGTGTAGGGGCCGAGTTCAGGAATTTTCCTTGCTTGAGTAGGTTGGTACTCCATGTTTGTTGTTTCCTCCTTATAGTCGATTTCTGCCTGGAAATATGCCATAACTTGTCCTTTTACATAGTGCTTGGGCTTGTTTGTGATTTGGTGTTCTCATGGAAATTACCTTGTAAGTTGTTTATCCTGCGTTCTCGGGTTTCAACAGTACCTGTTCCAAGGGTTGGTCTGTGATGAACTCTTTTAGGTATGCCTGGAAGTACCTCCTTAGCCGTTTGGCTGAGATGTATAGAGCTTATGCAAGATTTTCAATAGGCGGGTATCGTAACTCCGCATCATGAAGCGCTCTATTGATGAAGTATATTGGCATCTGTTTGCTGTCTCGGTCGGCTACCAGGACTGATCCTATGGCCTCGTTGGAAGCCGCTAGACACATTATTAAAGTTTCACCTAGGATTGGTGTTGTCAGGGTTAGTAATTCGATCAGGAACACTTTAAGAGCCTGAAAGGCGTTCTTTACTTCTTCTAACCATTTGAATTTTGTCTTCTTGACATGTTCTTTCAGTATTTTGAAAAAGGGAGTGATCTGTCTATAGCTCGCGATAAGAACCGATCAAGGGTTGAAATCATTCTATTTAATCTTCGTATCTGTTTGAGGCTTTTTGGGGGTTGTAAATCAAATATTTCCTTAACCTTCTTCGGGTTTGATATGATTCCTCTCGGGCTGACTATGGGGCCCAAAAACTGTCCTTCCTCCACTCCAAAGGTACATCTGGATGGGTTTAGATTCATGTCGATCTTCCTCGGGTTCTGGAATGTTTCCAGGATGTCCCTAATTAGTGCATCATCCGTGTTTCTTTTGATTACCATGTCGTTGACATAAGCTCCTAGGTTGATGATTATTTGACTCTTGAATTCCTTATCTACCAATGCCTGTATATATTGCCCCTGCATATTTCAACCAAAAGGGCATGTTGGGACAACATTAATTAGGTCACATTATGTTTTAATGATGACAAATAAACTTTTGAAACATATAAAATCACAAACATTAGCCAAAAACCCACCGACCCAACAACTGGGCTTCGCGCTACGCGCCAGCCTTCTGTTAAGGTCGAGATAGTTTTTGAAAGTCGGATTTCCCCTTACCCGAAAAATGTGGATCTTTGAATACAGGTATAAATATGTTATGTGCTTCATTGGGAACACTCGAAACAAGTTTTAGAATTAGAGGAATCCAAATTTACAACCTCCCATTTTTGGCAAAACGCCAACTCAAGTATTTTGAAAAATGCCTCTAGCCAAGGCTTTTCAAACCATAGGGAGCTTATATTTTGTCGTGACATCAAGTGAAAGTATTCATATGGCCATAATCCGTGTTTAAGTCTTCTCTAATCACGTAACGGGTTTACCCCATTATTGGTCAAACTTAGTCAAAGGTCTCTTTGCGTAAACGCATCCTTTCCCGTTATGGGTTATGCTATACAATGATGCAAAGCCCTTAGCTTGTTTGCATCAAGGTGATTATTGATTTCATTGAGTCTTGGAAATCCATGTGTTATGTGATTATGAATACTCGATGTTGAGTTGCTTGGGATCATAAGTAACCTTTGATTTTCTTACCCAACACATAACACATAATCATAATTGTCAACTATTTTCTTTCTTAATGACATTATAATTTAGCCTTAATCAATCCTTTGATTAACTTCAACACCAAATAAACCTTCCAACCATTTCAAATTCCTCCCAAATCTTATCCCCAACATTCCCTAATATTCCTTGTACTTGCATGCACTTCTTGTTCCCTACACTCCCACACCAAATCTTCCAAACATTCCATTCTATACATTCCAATCCATCTACTTAGAATTCACCACCTCATCACCTTCTTCATCAAACCATCCATTTCAAATACAAATAAACCTTCACCATAAACCACCATCTTTCTCATCTCCAACATTCAAATATCAAATTTGAATCCTTCTCACATAGGCTCCCCATCACCTCATTCTTACACACCATCACATCTTTATCCAACTTATATTATTACACTCTCATCCTCGCATGAAATTCAAATTTCACACACTTCCCTTACAAACCTTTTCCATCCTTCATACACTTGCCAACTCACTCCTTCTCATTTCACCACATGCAATTCAAATTTGAATTCTCACTTAGGCTCCCCATCACATCCATATCACATTCAATCCAACTCACAGCCTCATTTCATCACATAGGGAGTTCTCTCTCACTCTCCAACATTCAAATTCAAAATTGAGTCCATCCTTAGGCTCCCTTCTATCACATCACCTCCAGCTCATCCAAACTCATCTCAACCCTTCATCTCCCCTTTGCCTCTAAGCAAAGCATATTCTCATGGATATTCTTCTTAACCTAACCATGTTTTCTCTTCTAACCCAACCATGATTTGTCTTAACCTAACCTCACTCTCTCACTTCCCTCTCACTAAATTTGAATTTCAAATTCAAAGTCTTCCCTCTCTATCTCTAACATCCACACTTCTTTTCCAAGAAAAGGAATATACCATGGCATATTCTTTCTCTTTTTTCTATGCCATGTGAGGAATACCCAAAATACCCCTATCCAATTATCCCTTCTACCATTCTCTTTTTGATAATTGGCTTAACCTAAACACTTCACAAAATATTTTTACAAATTGGCTATTTGAGTTGGTAGACCTTTGGAATGAATGATGTAAAGGTCTAAATGTGTGAAGTACAATTGGAGGTTTAGCAAGGTTGGGTGTTTAAAAGACCAAGATCCCATAAGCAAAAACTTACTAGTTAGCCTTGCTGTTGGCGCTCTGACGAGCCAGCGATATGCCAATCTCGGCAAATTTTTCCCAACCTGGGATCTTGGCCTAAAAATACCCACCCTTGCCTCTTGTATTCCTCACCCCTTGCCATTCTTCTTTCTCACTAATTTATTTTCTATCAATCTTCTAATTCTATCTTGTGTTCTTAATCTTTTACATAGCATCTTTGAAATAACACATCTCCTTGTAAGGGAAGAATCACAAGAACCTAATCTACTCTTGTGATTGTGTCGATGGTCTTCTTCTCGATACCATTTCTATTAGAATCGAGTTTGGTAACTTAGGTGAATAAAGTTGGAAAGTTGGGTAACCTATCTATCTATAAACCCTTTTATAAATGAATCAAAATATTTGGTAATAAAATGTTCTCTTAAATAGAAATTTAGTAAAGAGAAAAGGACATAGCCATGTGAATACGGAAATGAAAGCTTTCTTCATCTAAAAATAACACACAAAAACTATCGCAACCACATACACATAATGACGTAAAAGAATACACATATCAATGCAATCAAATATTGTTGAAAACTCTACAACATCGTCGTCATGCCACATACCATGCCATATAAAAAACACATACAAAATGACCCAGTAGAATCAACTCGAAGACAATAAATGATCACCATAACGGTTTATCTTGAAAACAAAAGCACACGTGCAAAAAATGTTGTTACAGCCGGAGTTTGACGCAAACTATAAACCGCTGCCGTTAGGCGCGGGTAGTCGGCTAGTGTGTGTATGTATATGTATATATATATATATATATATATATATATATATATATATATATATATATATATATATATATATAGAGAGAGAGAGAGAGAGAGAGAGAGAGGATATTATGAGAAGGGTTTTTAAAATGAGAATGGTAGGAAGGATTGTGTGAGTGACATGTGTCACTTTGCCACATCATATGACATGTGTCAACCCCCCCCCCCCCCCCCCACGTGAAAAAAAAATTTCATGCCAAAAAAAATTTTTTTTGGGCAAAAATTTTTTACTGCATCGTGATGCAGTAACCGTGATGCAGTAAAAAAGTATACTGCATCGTGATGCAGTAAAAAAGTGTACTGTAAAAAATTTTCCCACCAAAAAAAAAAAAAAAAAAAAAATTGGCCCAAATTTTTTACTGCATAGTGATGCAGTAACCGTGATGCAGTAAAAAGGTATACTGCATCGTGATGCAGTAAAAGAATGCAGTAACCGTGATGCAGTGAAAAAGTATACTACATCGTGATGCAGTAAAAAAGTGTACTGCATCGTGATGCAGTAAAAAATTTTGGCGGGGACAAAAAAAAAAATTTTTTTAGCGGGAATTTTTTTTTGGGGGGGGGGTGTGATGTGGCATGGAGATGACACATGTCACTCCGACAATCTTTCCTACACTTTTTATTTTAAGCCCCTTCTCATTCTATCCCTACTATATATATATATATATATATATATATATATATATATATATATATATATATATATATATATATATAATGTGAAAACAATCTTATCTGCAAGAACTGCGAAAACCACCATTTTACAACGAATAATACACAATGTACATCATTTAATGCTCCATAGCATTTTGTTATTTTTATTTAATTCAAAAGGGTATAATAGTAAAAGACATTTTCATATTATTTTTTATTTTTTTTATAATTCCCATTTTTCATAATTCTTAAAATTCGGATTTTTTTTTTTTTTTTTTTTTTTTTTTTTTTTTTTTTTTTTTTTTATGCTAGCAAGTTTTCAAATAGTCATGGTGCATACATGTTTTTTTTACGCAAATGTGCATACATGTTTTTTTCCTCCAAATAGTTATGGTGTATACATGTTTTCAATTAGTCAATATATATATATATATATATATATATATATATATATATATATATATATATATATATATATATATATATATATATATATTTCTTTTTTTTTTCAAATAATCAACGTGCATACATGTTTTTTTTAGCTAACACTTTTTTTAATCAACCTACCAATATTTTTATAAACACAAATTAAAGAACATAAACCATTATAAAAAGAAAAACAAGATTGATATACTTAAATGTTAAATTTCACTTGATTACAAGTACAAAAACAGATGAAATAATCATATATCTCCGAAGGTCGCAAAGTATCTTCATGTATAATCGTGTTCATCCACTTCCCGATCTTGAATGATATCATCATCTTCATCAATCAATCTGAAACAAGCATGCAGAAAACATAAATGTATTATCATCGTACCATTTCATTCATTTTATATTAACCATAAAACATGTATGTACCCCTTCCAAAAACATAAATGTATTCCTTCAAAAAAGCATAAAAAAATTTATACCAACTATAAAACACATAAAACATAAATGCACATCTTCGAAAAATATATATGTTTTAAAGATGTATGTTTGGAACATACATGTTTTGCACAATTTTAAACATATATTAGTATTTTGTATTAACAAAGTTGATGTGTTAAACTTTTACAAACATTGTTAAAACTTATTCCAAACTCCCATGTTACAGATTTTCCAAACACCCATGTTACACCTATTATAAACACCTCTGTTACACCGTTTCCAAACACCCCTTTAACACATATTCAAAACACCCATGTTACACATATTACAAACACCCCTGTTACACCTTTAACCAACAGAGATAACCACATGGAAAGTTGAACTTAACTAGGATAAATGTATCTTATGAATTCATGCCCAAACCTCAGTGTGATGGTAAACCGATTTCCATGGAGCTGACCAAGAAGAAGCCCTTCGTTGACGTAACTACATTCAATAATCCACATGTTACCATAAAGATTGATTCAATATTAGCAATAACTTAAAAAAATAGTGCACTTACCAAAAGTCACCAACTTTAATTCCAATCAATCTTTTATTTAGATTAGCCACTTTATTTGCACGCTGCTTAAATACAGTGACCTGTGATGTGAAGTATGCCAAAAATGCCAGATATCACAGAGAGGAAACACAGTATCTTTCAATAGTTAGCTATTATAGAAATGATCCTAGTATGTCGGGAAGATATTTGTGCGGAGGGTTTTTCTCTTTTTTATTATTTAAATTCTTGCTTGATAACACAAATACATTCCATGTCCAATATATCTACAGGACTAGAACGTTTTGTTTTCTACTTCTCTCCACTATATCTGCAATCTGTAACTCAAACATAGATGCCTATCCGACTTCCTCTTTCTCTTTCTATTCTTATGGCCTCTATTTCTTGTTCAGCATTTCTCAATATTTAAAGGTTGGGCTAGGCCTAGTCGAGTTGGTCAACAAGTAATCTGATAAAATGGTACAAGCTATAATTCGTTTTCTAGATTCTCACATTCTTAATTTTTTCTAGATCCGAATTCTTAAAACAGGTTTACCGGAGCATACAGATGATAAAAATAAAAAAACGAAAACAAAATAATAATAGTATGTTCCATCTGGTAATAGCAAAAGAAAATTAAAACAGTTAAATGCACAATTTAAACTCAATGTTCAAGATACAGAAAATTAAATCAAGTAAAGATGCAATACAGATATCTCGACAAAGCCCAATGTGCACCCTGATTACTGGCCTAGAAGCCATCACTAACTCGTGGTTAGCTTGCAGATAAATTTAACTGTTTATGTATGCACATTACCATGGATGTTCATAAAGGTACAGCTGACCAAACTTATATCAGCTAACAAAACAAGTACAATAGGTAACATCCTTGCAAAAATTTCTGCAACAACAGCTAAAAAATAAATAGAAAATGAGTTTGTGAAACATGCAAACAAGAAAAGGGGATGTAGCTCAGATGGTAGAGCGCTCGCTTAGCATGCGAGAGGTACGGGGATCGATACCCCGCATCTCCAGTTATTTCTTCTCATTTTTACAACCCCCCGCATTGAAAATGAAACCACAAATGGTTCTTTTAACCATTCAGTATTTCAAATTTGCATCCCTCTTTTGTCACTTGTCTCTTTTAAGAGTTTTTAATCTAACATGACAAGTATAACAGTGCTTATAACTTATAAGTGTGTAAACTGTAATTTTTTGTTATGTACCTCCAAGGTTCAAAGTCTGCAAGTAGCGGATTAAGAAACAAACTAACACATTTGTACGTGGGGGTAAATTGTGAAAACTATAACAGTGCTTATAACTTATAAGTGTGTAAACTGTAAATTTTTGCAAAAAAAATACAAAAACTTGTTCGGAAGCCACTCTAGAAATTATATCAGAGCCAGGTTTCGATCCTGGGACCTGTGGGTTATGGGCCCACCACGCTTCCGCTGCGCCACTCTGATTTGTTGATTATCTTATGCAACATCATATATCTATAATGGTGGAAATAGTTTGGTATAGCTTATAAAGGCAAAAGGCTCATCAAAATCAAAAACCATCACCGAATAGTGCAGTGGTAAACTGACCTCCTTACAAGAAGTTTAAGGTTCAAACTTCATATGTACACATTTAGAGGGTGTCTAGGGAAAGGGTAGGAACGATCACGAGGATACCTCGGTCAAGCTACGTACATCCGAGTCAAAGACTTGCCTTCTCTAGATAACTGAACAAGGAAAACCTGATCCGGTAGTTACTATAAAGGCTCATCGTTGTTCGAATCTTGTCCAAATCTCGTTCAGAGCTAGGCACTAAATATTGTTCAAAATTTTAAAACAGCATTCTGTATATCAAGGTATGCAGCATCAACATTGAAAAATGTTACAAGAAGTAGGATTGATATGATGTCTTCTTGTAGCTAAACAAAAAAATGAACCACTAAGCCATGTTGTGGCATCTGCTCCATTTCTTCAGGTGAAGGACTTAACATCCCAATCTTAGCATGTGTGAAGTCGGACGTGAGATGTTGCAAAAGCTATTATACGCTACAGAATTAGATACTAAATAAAACCAAAGATATAACCATTGTCAAAAGCCCAATAGCTGTTTAGTAAGCCAAATAAATGATGAAAAATGAAGTGATCGATATTAGTTATCTCATTACACCGGAAGCTGTTTTGGCAATTGGAAATTGTGGATTGACTGAAGGTCTGCTGAATCAATCTAAAGGTTGAATTAATATGAGACGATGCCATGGATACTATTCGAAGAATTGGGATGATCAAAACATGCATCCATCTTTTACAAGTGCTGAATATTGTCAAGTAATCCTAGAGTTGAATACACATTAGCAAAATTTTGTATTTTGGGGTCTTTAAGTTTAGTCTTTGTGAGGCGGCCAATATATACTGAGCTGAACCGATGTTAACGCCCCTAGAGATGAGGTTAGACCTGGTGGTGAGCCTATCAATTGAGGCACGCCAAACACAAATGTTGATCTTACAAGGGGACCAAGAATTCTAGACGCGTTGGAGGCCCAAACGGCTATCTGGCAGGAGAGCTTCTTGGAGATGACAGGTAGAGAGTATTCATTTTATAGGAACCTGATGCTTCTCTATC
This sequence comes from Artemisia argyi, assembly GCA_030686995.1. Classification (NCBI taxonomy): domain Eukaryota; kingdom Viridiplantae; phylum Streptophyta; class Magnoliopsida; order Asterales; family Asteraceae; genus Artemisia; species Artemisia argyi. The sequence goes on from CM060678.1 coordinate 148,128,854, forward strand.
CAAACCCATTTATCAACCCCATACGATGCTAGAGATCAGTTACCAATAAGAGATAATAGAGAGGAGAGGTCATGAGAGCCTCAAGCCCACAGCCACTCGAAGATCCATTTACCAGCCCCCAACAATCACTAGTGAGAAGTGAGATTAGTAGATGACACATGACATGAATGTGTGAGTAGTAAGATGAATTAAGAAGATTTGGCAAGAAGATATATCATTTCTCATCCTTAAATTTACAATAGGAGTGTCGAGTACTAGTTTGTTTCATATCACTGCACATTCCCACTTAGGTGCCTGTAGCTCTTTTAACAGTTACAAGGTTACTCGAACTATGTTCAAAGGTTTAATTAAACAGCAGTTTCAAAACTTAAGATTCAAGTTTGTTTCAAAATTCTGAAGTTTTTTAAGACTAAACATGGCAACATTGTTGTAGTAAAGCTTAGTTAAGCCAATCAAGGAATGAACATATGAGCAAAAAACTCGAATTTGCATTAATAAATTCAGACTTGTCTTAACAATATACATACAAGGAAATGTATTGGTATCTAGGATCAGTCACAACCATGGGCAATGCATGATGACACTTGTGGAGAGTCCATCCATCAACCAGAATATTGACCCGATACGCCAGATAAAACTAAGAAAAAACACTAGCAAACACAAACCATGTCTTCTAATAAAAACTGAAAAAGTAAAAAATTAAAGGCAAAACGCATCTACATAATCCTTGAGACGAGTTAGAAAGGAGCTGAGCTTGTTCATCGGAGCTGGTACTTGGGTTTGGGTGGTGGTGCACTTGGCAAAACCTGACCTACCTCCAGCACAAGGAACTACAACAGTTAGCTCAACATTAAAGAATCACGAAGGAAATTTGTGATATCCATCTGTTAAGGTAAAATCTTGTGAGGATGTACTTCTTGTATAGGATCTTCGGATAAGCACAGAGACCTGCACACAAGAAGCACACGTTAGGCTCGCCCCGGGAGTGTTCCCAGGACCCACCTCCGGTGTGAGAGTAAGTATGTATGATACGAAGGGTAAAAGAGTAGTTGAGAGTAAATGCAATGTGTGTGTGTTAGTTGTGTGACATAAATGAGGTGGGGGTATTTATACTACCTCACCTCGCTACCTGCTCTACCTCGGGAAGGAGCAAACAGTGTTGCGCTGTACATGATAGGTAGGTGTCAGATCACGTGGGTGACACAATCCCTGAAAATCTGGGATTGTGGCGTGACCGTAATTAATGCTATTGTCCTTCGTGTAGAAGAGGGATCCTCGGATAATACGATGGTTCTGTTTAATCCTCCGGCATATGGATGATTATCCGAAGGGTTCATTACCGGAGGAGGGAATAAAGTCCGAAGGTTGTATACCGTTCGGACACATACGCCAACATGTCCCCCCCAGTATTGGAGTATTGGTTTGTAGACCGATGGTTCAATACTTGATAGTCCGAGTGATTTTTAGCGTGGCGGGCTCATATCGGGCTTTAGGACTCAAGTGGCCCATGGGCCGATTAAAATAATATTATTACTCGGTTATAGCTGGATGCCACTAACCTCGCTTGCAAATATCGAACAGTCCACGTTACGCCACGTCATGATGTACTGTTCGACACGACGTTCACGCTTCTCAAGGCTTTCCCCTATAAATAGCGCCCTCATGCTTTTTCTTTTTACACTTGCCATTCTGTTTATTCTTTGCATAGTATATTATCGCCGGAGCGTTTCACATTTTGCGTTTCGAGTTTTTACCGAGGTGCGTTATTTTATATTTGTAGTTTTCTTTTCATATAAATATCCCTCGGTATCCTTTCTTAAAAATGGCCACGAGTGAACCTGGTGAGATGAATATTCCGGATAACGAGCCTACAACTAGTAGATCCAAACCGATAGGAAAGTTTGATATGCACGTACATACGTCTAAATTATCCCAGCATACCCTAGATAGTCTTTGTACAGAATACGGCATTCCGGCCGACTTACATCCCATGGTTCCTCCCGATGGGCTTACTATGAATGAGTTACCGGAGAGTAAGATAGGGATTTATGTGCACCAGGTTAAATTGGGGGGTGTTAGGGTTCCTTTCTCTTCCTTTCTTCTAGCCGTGATAGGGTACTTTCGAGTACATATTTCCCAGCTTGTTCCTATAGGTTTGAATAGGGTTACCCTTTTCGAGGTCCGGTGCTATAGTTTGAACGTTGTACCTACCGTTCCCCTCTTCAGAGTTTTCTATCGGCTGTGTAAACAAGGCCATTGGTTCTCATTTGAGAGTCGTACCGGGAAGAGGGCCATGAAGTGTTTTGAAGAACAGCTGTCAGGTTTAAAGTTCTGGAAAGACTTCTTCTTCTTAATTGACCGTAGGGCTATTCCGGATGCCATGCCTTGGAGACACAAAGATTCCAAGATCTCGGACAGGTTTCTGGAGAATTATTCATTGAAGGATGCAAAGAAGATTTCCAGTAAGATGATTGTCCTTCGGAAAACGCCTTCCAGCCTTTTGTATGCATACGGACTTTGCAATGTCTTCCAAATTACCGGACATAGTTTGGTTATAAAGGATGCCGAGGGGCGTGGTAATGCTTTACTTTTTATTTGATTGTCCTTTGCACTTATCTTGCTTACTTCTCTTACTTGTTCTTGGTTTCCTTGTAGTTATCTCGATGTCTGAATATTTGGAGCTCCCGGACCTGGAAGGTACAGTAGTGAGCAGGGGGGATCCCTTTCCTGAGGGGCATGTCCGTCCGGACAAGACCACCAGGCCCCTATCTCCCGGAAAGAAACCCCCTGCTAAAAGCAATCTGCAGAAGGTGGTGGAAGTTGCTGATGATGATGTTGTGGCAGCTCGGGAAGAGAAGGAGAGGAAAGCAAAAGAGAAGAACCCTGCTGAAAAGAGAAAAACGGTTGCGGCCAGCAAGAATGCTCCGAAACGCAGGAAGCATTTGGTAGTGGAGGAGATTGTCTCTTCGGAGGGCAAGAGCAAGAGCAAAACTCTGGACGTTACTCCCATCAACCAAGCTGAACCGCAACCCGATGCCGGTTCTAGGAAAAAGAGATCTCCGGAGAATGAGGAGGGTCAAGAAGAAACACAGCCGGATAACAACTTGGCCGAGGGAGCCGGACATCATGATGGAGAGAACCCTGAGCCTTCTCCGAAGCCTCATTCTCGCGGTATGTGATTTTTTCCTTTCTAATTGTTTTGTTTCTTTTGTTGATCATCCCTTATCTTTCTTGTTCGCAGATGTATCGGTTCATACTGCCCACTCTGAACATCATGTTTCCCACTCACAGGAGCCTTCAAACAAATCACCTCCGGTAGAACCCGGTGCGTTTATCTGAAGATCACCCTAGTCTCTTACTTTTTGTTCTCTTTTTTTTGTAACGTGTTTCTAAATTGTTTCTTCAGGTAATTCGAATCAAACCGGAGGATATTTTGTTCCTAGTTGGACCCTCCGTGATGATGTCCGTATGAATTCCTTCCGGGCTTGCCGGGAAATGTTGAATCACCTTGCCACCCCAGCCGAAGAAGAGGCCATTTCAGGGCTTAATAACAATCAACTGGCTCGTCAAGTTTACATCAATTCTGGTTCTGGGGTGGTTCTCCAAGCTGCGCTTCTGCAACGCTTCAGTCAGCTGAACCGAGATCATAGGGAGCTGACGGAGGTCCATATGGGGTGTGGTGATTTGTCTGAGAAGCTGAAGGAAGTTGAAGAGGAGCGTGATGCTGGGGTGGCCAAGTTTGACAAACTTTTGAAAGAATTTCATGCCCTGGAGGATGAAGTGAGTGCAGCTTCCACTCGTCAAGAAGGTTTGGTTGAGCAACTAGAGGAGATGGAGAAGGATAAGAATGAATGGAGGTCAACGGCTTCGTCCCAAGCTGCTAGAATCAAAGAACTTGAGAAGCAATTGGCCGACAGATCTGCAGAGGTGAATGAGCTGAAAGTGCAAGATAAAGATTTGACAGCCAAACTTGCCCAGTCCGAAATGATTCGCCATAATACTGTGAAGGAACTTATTCCGGCTGTCTGCCGTCGACTTTTTCAGAGTCGCGAATATAAGAAGAGTATGGGCCGAGTGTACAGCCTCTCTTATACCGCCGGCTTTATTGACGGCGTGAAAGCCGAGTTTGACGGTGGAGCCAAGGTGAATCACAAGGAGGAGGATGTTGAAAGGGTTTTGAGTCAAGTGAAGAACCTTAACCGGGATGCACTGGCGACGTGGAAAGCTGAGTTCCACAAGATTTTTGATGCTGAGTACCCGTACGTGCAGAAGGTGGCTGGGTCATACCGTCTGCCGCTGGGGGACTTAATGAACTTGCAGCCGGAGGGGTATGTACCTCCCGAACCAAGCACTCAGGTTAAGGAGACTCCAATAGTGGTTGTTGCTAAACCCTCCACTCTGAAAGAAGGGGATAAGAAAGTACATGAGAGTGTTTTCTTGTAATCATGTTTAGTCGAACTATTTCCCGATACTTTGTAATTTGATATGCCGGACGTCTGTGTCCGTGATGAAACATATTTTGCCTTGAATGCATGTGTAGTTTGATTTCTTGAGTGTATTGTCTTTTGCACTTTTGACCAATGGTGCGTTAAGATACTTTGGCCGAATGGTGTATTATAACGACCCATTTTTGTGTTAGATAAAACTTTTTACGTAAACTTAACTAGGTAAAATAAACCACTGGATTGATGGTGTAGCATGATGAGCCGTTTTACTTCAACTTAACTAGGTAAAATAACGAATCATTGGATGAATCGGTGTAAAATTACGAATCATTGGATGAACGGTGTAAAATAACGAATCATTGGATGAACGGTGTAAAATAACGGACCGTATGATTTCGACTTATTGTAACCACAACGGTGTAAAATAACGAACCGTTTGGTTTTAACATAATTTAATCGCCACGGTGTAATATAACGAACCGTTTGACTAACGGTGTAAAGTAACGACCCGTTTAATGTTAATGTAAATTAATCACAACGGTGTAAGATAACGATCCGTTTGATTTAAACATGACTTAATCACAACGGTGTAATATAACGATCCGTTTGATTTGACTTATTTTAACCACAACGGTGTAAGATAACAAACCGTTTGGTTTTAATATAATTTAATCACAACGGTGTAATATAACGAACCGTTTGACTAACGGTGTAAAGTAACGACCCGTTTAATGTTAATGTAAAGTAATCACAACGGTGTAAGATAACGATCTGTTTGCTTTAAACATGACTTAGTCACAACGGTGTAATATAACGAACCGTTTGACTAACGGTGTAAAGTAACGACCCGTTTAATGTTGATGTAAATTAATCACAACGGTGTAAGATAACGATCCATTTGATTTTGATATGACTTAATCATAACGGTGTAAGATAACGATCCATTTGATTTAAATATGACTTAATCACAACGGTGTAATATAACGATCCGTTTGATTTGACTAATTTTAACCACAACGGTGTAAGATAACGATCCGTTTGATGAAAACAAACACATTAGATGGATGGGGAAAATTCTTCTCCGGATACTGGAGAAGTATAGATTACTACCAGAACAAAGCTGTTACATTGTACATTTATCGGAAACAATTCCGGAGGTTAATAGCGTGCCAAGCTCGGGGAACACTTCGGCCTTCCGTTGTTTCAAGTTTGTATGATCCATTGTGATATGCTTCTACTATTCGGTAAGGGCCTTCCCAATTCGGGCCTAGTTTTCCCTGGTTTTCTACTCTACTAGCTTCGTTCCTTCTGTAGACAAAATCGCCCATTTTGAATGAGACCGGACGGACCCTCTGGTTGTAGTATTGCTCAACTTTCGCCTTGTACTTTGCTTCCCGAATCGCGGCCATTTCCCTCCTTTCCTGTAGCAAGTCTAGGTTCAGACGTTGCTCTTCTTCATTGTCTTCCGGGTTGAACGTCATAGTTCAGTGTGTGGGCATTCCAATTTCGGCCGGTATAACGGCTTCACTTCCGTACGTGAGGCTGTATGGCGTTTCGCCGTTGCTTGTTTTTAGAGAAGTTCTGTAAGCCCATAAGCATTGGGTAGCTCATCGACCCATCCGGCCTTTGCCCTGCCTAGCCTTGTCTTTATACCGTGCATGAGGCTTCCGTTGGCTCTTTCGACTAAACCATTTGCTTGAGGATGTGCTACGGCCGTGTTTATTTGTTTGATCTTTAGCTTTGCACACCAGCTTTTGAAAGGATCGTTCACGAAATTTGTGCCTTTGTCCGTGACTATGATAGCTGGTAGTCCGAACCGACAAACTATGTTGTCCCAGACGAACTTCTTAACCTCCTTACCCGTCGTCTTCGCAAGAGGTTTCGCTTCAATCCACTTAGTAAAGTAATCTATCGCTACAATTACGAACTTCACTTTCCCAGGGGCTTCTGTTAGTGGACCAAGCACATCCATCCCCCATTCATAGAAGGGCCATGGAGCCATGATGGAAGTCAGCGTAGTTTTAGGTAATTTCGGTACCGGGGAGTGAATCTGACAAGAGCCACATTTGTTTATTTCTTCCCGAGCGTCTTTGTGCATGGTTGGCCAGTAGTATCCCTGACGGATGAGCTTCGCCACAACCGCTCTTGGCCCGGAGTGCATGCCGCAAGCACCCTCATGAACCTCTCGGATGATATAATTTGCTTGTAGGGGTCCTACACAACGAGCCATCGGACCTAGGTAGGTCTTTTTGAGCAGCACGTCCCCCTCCATGACATAGTGGGGAATTTTCATCCGGAGAGTTCTTGCTTCGTTAAGATCTTCTGGCCAGATGCCGGTTTTCAAACATTTTATAATTGGTGTCATCCAATTGTCGCTTTCTTCTTCCACAATAGCTTTAACTTCTTCTTCCGACGTGGAAGGCCTCTCCAGTACTTCGACTAAGACTTCTTTAGTGAGATGGTTGAAGGCTACAGAAGCTAGCTTGCTTAATACATCGGCCTTTTGATTCTGCGATCTCGGGATGTTACGGATTCTGAACTTTTTGAACAGTCCGATGTGCTCTCTTGTTTTCGCTAGATACCGTATCATACTTTCCTTGGATGCCACAAACTCTCCGTTTATTTGACTTGCCACTAACTTGGAATCTACTCTGACATCCAGAGTTTCAACATTCATTTTTCTTGCTATTCGTAGGCCGGCGAGAAGCGCTTCGTATTCTGCTTCGTTATTGGTGCTTATGAAGTTTAGACGGAGAGCATAGGTGTGTTTGACCTGGTCAGGACCAATTAGGACTAGCCCTGCCCCTGAACCCTTCGTGCTGGATGCTCCGTCCGTATATAAAATCCATTCGTCCGAACTTGATACATCACATACTTCTTTTGTTAGTGATATACCATTCCTTCCCTTAAGGTCAACTGATATTTCCGAGATGAAATCAGCGAGCACTTGACCCTTTACGGAACTCTTCGGAATGTACGTTATGTCGTATGCTCCCAACTCCACGGCATATTTAGTCAGTCTCCCTGATGCTTCGGCTTTGTTTAAAATCTGCTTGATGGGCTGATCAGTTATGACTCTGATTGGGTGCGCTTCAAAATATCTCCTCAGTCGCCTAGATGCGTGCAGGAGCGCCAAAGCCAACTTTTCGATAGGCAAATAATTCCTTTCGGCCTCCTGCAGTGTCCGGCTGACATAATGAATCGGTAATTGTCTTCCGTCCCTCTCAGTTAGGAGAACGACACTTATCGCTTGACCAGAAGAAGCTAGGTAAACATATAGGATTTCTTTTGGCTTAGGGGTGGTTAATAATGGGAGCTTCAGGATTAATTGCTTCAGCAGTTGGAATGCTTCTTCCGCCGCTTCCGTCCATTTGTACTCATCCTTATTTTCCTTTGTGATGTTTTTCAAAGTCTCAAAGAATGGGAGAGATTTTTCTGCGGATCTGGCTAAAAAACGGTTCAAAGCTGCTAACTTTCCACTTAGGCTTTGCATTTCCTTCAAAGTGGACGGAGATTTCATCTCGGCAATCGCCGTGGCTTTCCTTGGGTTAGCTCTGATCCCTTCGGACGTTACAATGTAGCCCAGAAACTTCCCTTCTTCCATACCGAAGGAACATTTTTTCGGATTTAGCTTCATGTTTATTTGCCGGAGGTTATAAAAGGTTTCAGAGATATCTGCTAACATTTCTTTCTCGGTCTTGCTTTTGACCACCATGTCATCTACGTAAGCCTCCAGATTTCTTCCTATTTGACTTTGGAAAGCTGAGTCTACTAACCGTTGGTAAGTTGCTCCAGCATTCTTGAGACCGAAGGGCATCTTAGTATAGCAGTACGTGCCTTGCTCTGTGTAAAACGCTGTTTTCTCTTCAACTTCTTCGGCCATCTGAACTTGGTGATATCCTTTGTAGGCATCTAGGAAACATTTGTATCTATAGCCTACCACCGACTCTATCTTCCAATCAATCTCCGGTAATGGATAATAATCTTTCGGACATGAGGAATTGAGATTTTTGAAGTCGATGCACATCCTCCAACTTCCGTCACACTTCTTCACTAGAACCGGATTCGAGATCCATGTCGGATATTTGACGGGTCTGACTATTCCTGCCCTCAACCATTCCTCCACTTCCTTCATCACCACTTGATTTTTCTCTGCCGAGAGACTTCGTTTCTTTTGTGCTACCGGTGTGTCTGCCATATTGACGTTTAGCCGATGCTTTATCAACCATCTAGGAACTCCCGTCATATCCGACGGCTGCCATGCGAACACATCTTTGTTTTTCCTTAATAGTTCAATAAGGTTTCTGCGACCCTCTCGGGAAAAGTTCTTTCCGATGGTTACCAACTGCTCCGGATAAGCAGGGTTAACCAAGATTTCTTCGGTAGTTGCTGTTATGTCCCCTCCGTCTTTTATTTCATGAGGTTCTTCAAATCGAGGTCCCTCGATCATTTGCTTTTCCTCTAACCTTCGGCACTCGGATATTATTGGCGGACGGGTTCTTAAAGTTGCTATTCCTTTGGGAGTGGGAAACTTGATCATTGAGTGTATGGTGGATGGTACGGCCCTTATTTCCTTCAGCCCTGTTCTTCCCAAGATCACATTGTACAGTGAGGGGGAGTTAACTACACAGAAACTCATCATTGTTCTTCGGTACTTGCCATGGTCACCGAAGTATACCTCTAACTCGATCTTCCCCAACGGTTTGCTTGTCTCTCCGGAGAAACCCACGAGGGAAGTGGTGGTTTCTTTGAGCCTGTTCTTGATGTCACTGCTAAGGTTGTTGAAACAATGTTCGTACATAACATTCACCGCCGACCCTTCATCTACATATATCCGTCGAACAAGATACCCACTTATGTCCCCCTCGATAATGAGGGGCTCATCGGAGAGATCCTCCGTCATGACCGGAGGGAAAATAATTGAAGCTTTCATCCATACTTCCTCATGGTCATGACTTCTTCGTCTCACTCCTCCGGAACATCTTATCATGTTAATCACTTTGTCTTTTCCTTTGTCATAGTTTCTCACCGGTTCTCTATCTCTTCCGGTATCTCTCTGTTTCCATTCTTTTAACAAATGATCGAGTCTACCGGACTCCAATGCCACTTCTAGTTGCTTCTTCAACTCTCGACAATGGTTGGTCAAGTGGCCAGCTTCTTTATGATACTCACAGAACTTACCCATGTTTTCACGCGAGGGTTTACCGCCCGTGGGTCGGGGGGCCGGTAAATTCAGATGACGTTCTGTGGCTAGAATCTCCCTTGGGGGTTTTGTGAGCGCGTTCAGTCCGGGACGCTGTTGTACTTCCCTGAAGGCTCCCACTGGTCTACGATCTGAACGATAATAATCGTTACGGTTCAAGTCCTTTCTAGGGGCCACATATGGGTGATACGCATCTTTGTGACGAGGCTCGTTCCTCCTTTCATTCCGGTATCTGTCATCTTTGAAACCTCTCCTTCTGTTTGACTCTAACCCTTCCCCCCGGGGTAACTCTGTGCTCCGGTATGCGTCTTCTGCCCGGATAAAATCATCCACCCTTGCAAACATTTCTGTTACCGTGCGAGGTACCCTGTCCGAAAATTTCTTAGCCAAAGTTGGACACCTATGAGCATTCATGAAAGCCGAAATGCGCATGATTTCCGGCACACCACTGATGTAGCTGGCTTCGTCGGTCCATCTTTCCTTGAAGTCTGCCAACGACTCGTGGGCTCTTCTGACAATCTTGGTAATTTCCGTTGGATCTTTTGTACATTTTCTCCGAAGGGCAAATCGGGTAGAAAACTGTTCTCTTAATTCATTCCAGCTGTTGATGCTGCCAGGTTCTAACCGCTCAAACCACCCTCCAGCTGCTCCATCTAAGGTCTGTTGAAACATTAGACACCAAGTGGGCATCGGCCATTGCCCCTGGTTGGCTGCTCTAGTGAACCGGGTGAGATGATCGTTCGGATCAGTAGATCCATCATAAAATTTCATGTTTAAAGGCATTGTATATTTTTCTCCAGCAAACTCTACGATCCGGCTAGTAAATGGTGACCGTAATGCCTCTTTGAACGGTTTGCTTAAGTCTTCATTCACTTCCACCACCTTTTCCCTTCGGGCTTCATTTCCCTCGTCTCCAAAATCCAAACGTATCGGCCTGAGCACATTTTCTCCCAAAGCATTATGTCTCCTAATCAGGTCAGTCAGAGATGCCATTTGTCCGAGAATTAACTCTTGAAGGTTTGGGGAATCATTCAATGGATTGTTTGTGTTGTCCGGGTTGGTGTTTGCTCCACTCCCTCCGGCTGATGAAATCGGGGTATGGAAGGGTGGGGGAGGAGGATCAGTCATCGTTCTCAGGTAGAATGAATAACCGAGTCCCACGGATGGCGCCAATTTGTTAAGGTAAAATCTTGTGAGGATGTACTTCTTGTATAGGATCTTCGGATAAGCACAGAGACCTGCATACAAGAAGCACACGTTAGGCTCGCCCCGGGAGTGTTCCCAGGACCCACCTCCGGTGTTAGAGTAAGTATGTATGATACGAAGGGTAAAAGAGTAGTTGAGAGTAAATGCAATGTGTGTGTGTTAGTTGTGTGACATAAATGAGGTGGGGGTATTTATACTACCTCACATCGCTACCTGCTCTACCTCGGGAAGGAGCAAACAGTGTTACGCTGTACATGGTAGGTAGGTGTCAGATCACGTGGGTGACACAATCCCTGAAAATCTGGGATGGTGGCGTGACCGTAATTAATGCTATTGTCCTTCGTGTAGAAGAGGGATCCTCGGATAATACGATGGTTCTGTTTAATCCTCCGGCATATGGATGATTATCCGAAGGGTTCATTACCGGAGGAGGGAATAAAGTCCGAAGGTTGTATACCGTTCGGACACATACGCCAACACTATCCATCCATACATAAATTTTGGGAATGAATACACAAATATGTGTAGTTGCAAACATCATATAAAGGATGTAGTTATAATGATTTTATATAGCATCCTTATTGAGTAGAATCAATGAACAGCTAATTACCAAAAAATTATCAAATTTTCTACAAATGAGATGACTCTATCGAACTTTTCATCCCACATTTGATATCATAATTATAATGGCATGATTCCATCTAATTATGATGAAATCAATGCGTGTGTAAATTCAATTATATTAGTTTCCATAGGGTGAAAGCTGAAAACACATAACATACTTATTCAAAACACACGATATCGCAAGGAACTATCAAAATTATCATTGTACGCAAGTTATTTTCAAATTTCGTACAATGTACGCACTATGACATGAACCAGCAGGTTACCAAGTTTCAAACTTTGAAAATTGACAGGGTTGGTCCCTGTCAATTTTCGTTGACTTTCACTGGTCATCCATTAACTTTTTATCACTTAGTTAGAAAATTACACGTTTGGTCCTTGAATATTTATAGGCATTTCATGCACAGTCCATCACAAAAAAAAAAATCCAAAAAAAATATTTACAAAAAAATATATAGAAATTCAAAAAAAAAAAAATAGAAATTAAAAAAATTATATAAAAAATAAAAAAAATCAAAAATAAAAAAAATCAAAATTTTTTATTGAAAAAAAAATTAATATTTTTTTTAAATTTAAAAAATATTAGAAAATAAAAAAAGAATAAAAAAAAAATAATAATAATTTTTAAAAATTTTAAAAAATATAGAAAATAAAAAAATTTCAAAAAAATTTAAAAATTCAAAAAAAAAATTTCGAAAATATTTTTTTTGAAAAACAAAAATTAGAAAATAAAAAAAATTCGAAAAAATATTTTCAAAAAAAATTGAAAAATAATTATCGTAAAAAATTTTCAAATTTAGAATAAATTATTTTTTTGTCGATAATTATTTTTAAAATAATCTTTTCTAAATTTGAAAATTTTTTCCAAAATTTTTTTTACGATAATTATTTTTAAAAAAGAATATTTTTCAATTTTTTTTGAAATTTTTTTTTTCGGAATTTTTGTATTTTCTAGTTTTTGTTTTTCAAAAAAATATTTTCGAAAAAAAAATTTCGACTTTTTTTAAAATTTTTTATTTTTTTTTAAACTTTTTCGTTTTTTATTTTATTTTATATCTTTTTTAAAATTTATATATATATATATATATATATATATATATATATATATATATATATATATATATATATATATAAATTTATAATTTTTTTTATTTTCAAATTTTTAAATTTTTTTTTTCTATTCTTTTTTTTCGAGAATATTGAAATATTTATTTTCAAAATTTTTTTTGAAAATTGTTTTACGAAAAATTTTTATTTCTAATTTTTTTTTTCAAAAAAATATTTTTGATTTTTTTTTTGAATTTTTTGATTTTTTTTAAACTATTTCGATTTTTTTTTTATTTTCTATATATATATTTTTAATTTTAAAAAATTATTTTTAATTTTTTTTTTATTTTCTAATATTTTTTTTTTTTATTTTTTTTAAAAGAATTTGTGTTTTTTTTCATTAAAAAATTTCGTTTTTTTTTTTTCTATTTTTTTTGGAATTTTTTTTTTTTTTTTGATGGACTGTGCATGAAATGCCTATAAATATTCAAGGACCAAACGTGGAATTTTCTAACTAAGTGATAAAAATTAAATGGATGACCGGTGAAAGTCAACGCAAACCACAGGGACCAACCCTGTCAATTTTCAAAGTTTGAAACCTGGTAACCTGCTGGTTCCAGGTCATATTGCGTACATTGTACGAAATTTGAAAATAACTTGCGTACAATGATAATTTTGAAAGTTCCTTGCGTACATCGTGTGTTTTGAATAAGTATATTACGTGTTTTCAGCTTTCACCTTTTTCCATAAATGGCATAGGCAATTCTTGTGTGTGTGGCATCTCATCATCTGTAACTAATTAACTATGCAATTAAGAGAAAAGGTAAATGGCATATGCATAGTGATATATGCTGTGGCGATAGCATATTGTTGGCACGGTTTGTAAAAGACCCTTTTGGGTGTGTGGTTACCATCTGATGTTTCTTCCTGTCGCTCTAATGCAGAGAATTACTTATCTTAACTACTCCCTCCGTCCCATATTAAGTGTCTACAATGGAATCTTGGGATGTCCTAAATCAAGTGTCCATATTTTATTTCAACCAATGAGATAAGACTTTAGTGGGTAAAAATGATAGTATTTAATTGGTTGAGATGAGACTTTAGTGGAATTTTCTAAAACTTTGTGCACTTTAAAAATAGACACTTAATATGGGACAGAGGGAGTATTAGTTTACACATTGGAGAAGAATTAAGAAGGATTCTCCATCAACGTTTGTGTTTTGACATTTCACTACAAGAGGAGGTGATTCAAAGAACACTTATCTCCAAGCAATTCTACAATCCACCGTGGATGTCAAAATTGTTAGAAACAAACAACACTATCATACTGATTTGGGAAAAAGGAAGATGTGGATACCAGTCTTAGAACGCTAGTACTTGGGGGCAATAGCATTGATCAAGTAAGCATTTATTCTCACCTGAGAGGCATACAAAATATGCACAACTGATGGAGACAAAATGGTGAGAGTACAAATGAAAATGTTGGGTACTTCACCGCGAAATAACAACTTGTAATCTGGGAAAGAGCCAATCAAAACATAGTTATTGGCAAGTGGCAACACAAGAGATTTACATCAATTTCACCATCCACTTACCAGAAAAACAACATAACATTCTTCCATTCATTAAAAACAACCATCAGTTACCGATTTACATCAATTTCAATATCAAAACCCATTACATCCATAGAAACAAAACAACTCAACCGCTGGTAAACTTGGTGACAGCCTTGGTGCCTTCAGAAACAGCATGCTTAGCCAACTCACCAGGCAACACCAATCTCACAGCTGTCTGAATCTCCCTGCTCGAAAGAGTGTTCTTTTTATTATACCTAACAAGCTTGGAACTCTCAGCAGCCAGTTTCTCAAAGATATCATTAATGAACGAATTCATTATCCCCATTGCTTTGCTTGAAATGCCGATATCAGGATGCACTTGTTTCAAAACCTTGAAGATGTAGATCTTGTATGTCTCCACTGACTTCTTGTGTCTCTTCTTCTTCTTGTCTGCTGATGCTGACGTGTCCTTTGCTGGGAGCTTCTTCTCTGCTTTGGGTTTTGGTGCCTTCTCTGCTGCTGCTGCTGGTTTCTTCTCTGCCTTTGGTGCCATTGCTAAAAAATGATTTGTGTGTTTTTTGAATGTGTGAGTGATGAAGAGATTGTGGGGATGGTTGGGTTAAGGTGTTTTGTGATTGGTTGGTTTTCAGTCACGCGGATCGTGAATATTGGCCATTGGATTACAAGATTATATTTCAACGCTGGAGATGGATTCATTGGGATTTTTAACCTCTTTAACTTTCGCTTTTGGCGGGTTTAACCTTTACGGCTTTAAAAGGTTTGCTAACAAAATACAAAAATATACAGTATTCTCCTTCAAAGTTAGTGTGTTGATTTATTGTAATCCCTTTACTTAAAATGTGATTAGACTACTCGTAGTGAGACCGAATCAGGTCGGTCTCCTCATATTAGACGCGTCCCCTCCTCTACATCACACAAACCAAACACGTCCTCTACCTTAATTTTTAAAGTTTGGGTCTATCACTGGACCGAAATAATCAAAAGGGTTTGTGTGTGTCCTTTTTTTTTTTTCTTTTTTTTTTTTTTTTTTTTTTTTTTTGTAAGGTTGTTTTCTGACTGTGATCTATTTACTACGAGTGTTTGGTCTGTGTTTGGGCTGGGAGAGTTAAAGCAAGTTGACGCTAATGTAGCGGGGTTGCTAGTCTCATTACTAGTAGTCTTAGAGTCATCAAGCAAATAGCTAACATTTATTATAGGTGTAGATATCTACTCCATATAAAATAAAATTTCATTCATACTTTAAGTGACCTAATTACTTTTTGAGCAATTTTTCGTAAATGCTCTTGATCCCTAATCCTTATGAGGTCATGTAACTACTCTTTCCTCTCTTAGGCTGAAATAAGACAACACACCGTTAGCTTGCCCTGGGGTTTTAATCTGAGACCAAGCTCTGGCGTGAGAGTAAGCATTGCTTGGTATGAATAATAGTGAAGAGAGAGTAAAGAGTAAAGAGAAAGTGAGTATCAGAGTGTGTATGAATATCATGTTCATCTGTGTGAATGACTCCTTTATACTACGTGGGCTTAGCTCCACGACACGAGCATTGTGGAGACTAAGTTTTCTTCTAGAGGCAACGCACAAATCGTTTATGAGCCTAGGCTTGGTCTTCGGGGTCTAAGTTGTCGCCATGCTCCAAGTACTAGCTGTGGACGAAGCTTCTCGTACACTGTATGTCATATGTTGTTGTACTGGCTCCAATGTAAGACACTGCTCCATTGTCATCGCCTCTGGACCTAAGGTGACATTCGTCACCCGAGCTACTCCGGTGGATTGTTCCAACGTGGAGCAGTGGCGGAGCCAGGAAACCGGAGCATGGGAGGGGGGAGTTATAGTTTTACATAGTTGTTCACACTAAAATAAAAGCAAAGAAAAAAAGCTTATATTGCAAAAATGCCCCAAATAAACGTATATATCACGTAAAAAACGCAATGAAAAACCTTCTTTGTATTGTGTAAAAGCTACAACAAGATAACTTACACTTAGTAAAATAACAACTATTCATGTGCAAAAGTGAGAGCAAAAAAACACCACCAAAAATATAACTTATATCATGCAAAACAACAACAAAAAATTGCTAATATCGTGCTTAAAAAAAAAGCGTTTATCTTTAAGAAGAAACTACAACACGATTGCAGTGATGTTGAGCAACTAAAAAGCCATTTATATGAGAAAAAAGTTGCATGAAAACCCCGTTTATGTTTATAAAATACCGAGTTTTAACGTAAACAAAACAACTAAAAACTATGTTGTTTTGTTTATAAATGTTTGCGGTTAAAAAAATGTTATTTGTTGTTAACGAGAATGGGACATTTCTTTTATAGTAACCTTGCATAGTTTTGGCTAAACAATACAACAATTAGCAAAATTCAAACTTAATAACCTTTTCACCATTATATCATAACAATAGACAAACAAATTGAGAATAAACTATAGAGCATTTAAAGCCACATAAATAAATTGGTGGTTATAGACTTTCATAAGGCCTTTTCGGATAGAGATCTTTACATTCTTATTAAATTATATTTGATCAAGTTGTTTATAGGCCTTTTTCTTGGACTCGTTGAGGGCAAATCAAAGGGAAACATGATTAAATTTGCTAAAATTAAAAAAATTCACCCTCACTCATAAGTTTTTTGACCAATCATAGAAGACACTGCCCCCTCTCCTTTCATTGTCTCTCCACCCCTGACATGATTTTGTCTTAATAATATTAGGGCTTACTTACAATTTTCTTAATATCCGGAGGAGACTTACCACATCACTTAAGTTGTTTATAATGGTCCATCAAAGATAAATACCATCTCAAGAGCTACAAGCATTCACAAGTCCAAGCTACAGTCTACTCAGATTATGAACAAGCAACAAAGAAATAGGCAATGTGTAATGAGATCTTGTAATAATGTTTAGAGTTCAAAAGTTAGTTAAAAGTCAAAGTTAGGAAGTATGTTAGTCAAACTTCTATTCTGTATTTATACTTGTACTATTCATTTTCATAATTTAAGAATTCATTTTATGCAATAACACTTTCTCATTTTCCTCTCACTGGTTCTTGATTTCAACTCTCGTTATGGTACCAGAGCCACCACCTCCGGTGGCCTGTAACCGTTTCTAACAAACTCACCACCACTCTAACAAACTCCGGCAGCAATAATTGCCACTAAACCACCACAACTCCACCATAACCACGACAAAATTCCGCAAATATCACCATCAATCCATCACAATTTTCATTATAATCATCACAAATAACATTTCAACAATCAAGAACAACCAGTTAATCACCAATTCAATCAAATATCCATTAATCACTTAACAATGGCACATTCAACCACCAATCAAAACCGTAACATCAATGGTGATCAAGAAAACACCAACTTGAATCAAAACACCACAAATTTGAATCAACACACAGCAGAAACTCATAATTCCACTACTGATATCAATTCCCCCAATCATCCATTATACCTACATCCAAATGATCATCCAGGCTTGATCTTAATCTCCAAGAAACTCACTGGATCAGATAACTACAACTCATGAAAGAGAAGCATGATGATTGCACTGAATGCAAAGAACAAATTGAAGGTTGTTACTGGTGAGTATGGGGAACCAAGCAGTGACTCAGATGAAAGGGAAATGTGGGAAAAAACCAATGATATGATCATTTCTTGGATCTTTAATACCATTTCTGATCAGATAAGTAACAATTTGAATTTCATTACTACTGCATCTGATTTGTAGAATGAGCTGTTTGAACACTATCCTCAAGTAGATGGACATAGGATCTTTCAGTTAGTCAATGATATTGTGGGCTTGAAACAACAAAACAGTAGTATTGAAGTGTATTATCATAGGCTCAAAGGACTTTAGGATGAGCATGATGCTTTAGGAGCACCCTATCTGTGTAACTGTGTATGCAATTGTGAAAATGGTAGGAATAATGGAGATAGGGAACAGAGGAAAAGATTAATTCAGTTTCTTATGGGTTTAGATGAGTGCTATTCTAACCTTAGAGGTCAAATCCTTTTGTTGCAACCTTTACCCACATTTGCTAAGGCCTATAGCATGATTAGGCAGGAAGAAAAGCAAAGGGAAGGTACTTTGCCAAAACCTCTAGGATCCACATCATTTACAGGTCACTCAAACCCAACCAACACCAACAGATTTAGTAACTCAAACAGAAATGTCAATTCACAGTCTCAACCAAAACCACAGAGTGGGAGAAGAAGTACATTTAAGGCTGGAGTGTACTGCACCAATTGTAGCAAAGAAGGACACACAAGTGATGAATATTATAGGTTAAAAGGCAATCCAATAGGACAACCTATGCATGGAAAATACAAGCCTCCCATCACTAGATCAGTGAATGAAAACAGAGGAACTAGAGCTGTGTACTCTATTCAGAGCAATTATGCAGGACCTTCCACCAGCCAAGAACAAGTAGAAGCCAAAAATGGGAATGAGGCAGTCTTTGTGAAGATGGATCAGCTCTAAAATCAACTCAACCAAGTGATGCTAATGATGTAGCAGTGCCAGCAGAACCCTCCATCTGGTATTGTCAACTCATACACCATTAGAAAACATAAGTTCATTGCATCTATTATGATTAAGTTTAAGGCTGCTTGGGTAGTTGATAGTGGTGCAACAGATCACATATGCATAACATTATCCATCATGCATGACACTTTTCTGTGTAGCCCTCCCATACATGTTACTTTACCTAATGGCCAAATTGTGGAAGTTAAAATCTATGGAAAAGTTAGGATAAATGCAGACATCACCTTAACAAATGTCTTTCACATTCCATAATTTGCCTATAATCTGTTGGAAAATTTAGTGAACTTGAGGGATTAATTCACACCTGGTAATGGGTTTGGAGGTACGGAGTGTACACCCATTTGGTCACTGAATCCCCTGACTCAATAGTGGTTATGTATTGATTCTGCTGATAGCATGAATCTGTTTCTGTTGATAGTGTGATTCTACTGACAGTGGATTCTGCTGCTAGTTTCCACTGCTAGTGTTATTGTTTCCACTGATATGTTAACATTACCACTGCTAGTGTTATTGTTTCCACTGATGTGTTAACATTACCACTGCTAGTGTTATTGTTTCCACTGATAACCACTGATTCCTATTATTATGGAAAGTATTATGATATAATTAATGGGCCGTTAATTATACATAATTCCATGGGCTAGGGTTTGAGTATTCTCTATTTATGAATAGAGGTCATAACATTCTGCATGGTGAGATTATCAACACAAACCCTAAACACTTGAATACGATTATGTCCTTGTTTTGTGCCTAAAAACAAGAACATCACTTGGTATTATCCCATAGAGATATTCGTGTAACCCAGGCATAAGGTCGAATAGTTTTTATTGGAAAGTGATAACACGATTTCAAGTGAATATCCGGTACTCATTGATTGTCTTTACTCTAATCTGGAAGCACTCAAACACTTATTAACCAACAATCAATATAAACTATTAGTGATAATCAATGGCTGCTGCTATGAGACAAATGGCTGCTAACTTTTCCAAGTTGGAAAAGTTTAAAGGTGTTAATTTCAGAAGATGGCAAAAGAAGATGCATTTTTTGTTGTCAAGTATGAATGTTGTTTATGTTCTGACAACTGAGATTCCTGAAGATTATGGAGATGATGCTACTATGGATCAAATGAGGGCAAGAAGTAAATGGGAGAATGATGACTACATATGCAGGGGTTTAATTCTCAATGGTATGTCTGATTCTCTATTTGATATTTATCGGAATGTTGAAACTTCTCAAGAACTATGGGATTCCTTGGAAGCCAAATATATGGCTGAGGATGCATCAAGTAAGAAGTTCCTTGTAAGTAATTTTAACAATTACAAAATGGTTGATTCTAGACCTGTCATGGAACAATACAATGAACTTCTTAGTATACTTGGTCGATTCACACAACACAAGATGAACATGGATGAGGCTATTTTAGTCTCTTGTATCATTAATAAATTACCTCCTTCTTGGAAAGATTTTAAGCATATGCTGAAACATAAGAAGGAGGAATTAACTCTTGTTGAGTTGGGCAGTCACTTGCGTATTGAGGATTCACTCAAAGCACAAGACATTGACAAGCCAAAGAGTAGCAATGCTACTGGTCCATCGGTTGTCAATATGGTGGAACATAACAACTCCTCCAGGAACAATGACAACAAGGGCAAGCGTAAGCATCAAGATAACACCAAATCTGATATTAACAAGAAACCAAAAGTGACTTTTTGGAAGTGTGGTAAAACTGGACACTTCAGGAAGGATTTTAAAGGTGTTAAGATTGGCAATAAAACCAATGGATCAGGCACAAGTGGAGGGAATGGTAACACCAATTCTCTGAAAGGTCATAATATATTTAATAAGTCTTTTGAGATTTATTATGTTACATATATATCTGAAATATACTTTGTGCATGATGATGATGTTGCTTGGTAGGTTAACTCTGGTGCAACAATTCATGTGTGTAAAGATAGAAGCTGGTTCAAGACCTATGAGTCAATGAATGATGGTTCTATTCTTCATATGGGAAACGAGTCAACTGCCCTGGTGCATGGAAAAGGATGTGTTGATTTGAAGTTTAGTTCTGGAAAGATTGTTTCTTTATTTAATGTTTTACATGTTCCTGATATTAGAAAAAACTTGTTTCTAGTAGTGTTTTGAATAATTGTGGTTATAAACAAGTGATTGAATCTAATAAGTTTATTTTATCTAAACATGGTGTGTTTATTGGTTTTGGCTATTTGTGTAATCAAATGTTCAGACTTAATATTGTTTATGATAATGTTAATTCTGCTTTTATTTCAACCTCTAAACTTAATGATTCAACCTTATGGCATGCAAGACTTGGCCATGTACACTTTAAAACAATGCAAGATATGTCTAAGGATGGGTTAATTCCAGCCTTTGATATGGACACTGAAAAGTGTAAAACTTGCATGATGACCAAAATAACTAAGAAACCATTTCAAAGTGTAAAACGTGAAACTAAAGTTTTGGAGCTGATTCATAGTGATCTATGTGATCTCATGCTACTCCCTCTTTAGGGAACAAGAAATACTTTGTGACATTTATAGATGATGCTTCTAGGTTTTGTTACGTTTATTTGTTACATACTAAGGATGAAGCATTAGATAAATTTAAAGTATTTAAAACTGAAGTTGAATTGCAACAAGGGTCTCTAATCAAAAGATTTAGGACTGATAGGGGAGGTGAGTATATGGATACTCTATATTTTCAGTCTGTTGGTATAATCCATGAAACGACTGCTCCTTATACTCCTCAACAAAATGGTATTTCTGAAAGGGAAAAACAGGGTGCTGAAGGAGATGGTTAATTCCATGTTGTCCTATTCAGGGTTGAGTCAAGGGTTCTGGGGTGAAGCTATGTTAACAACTTGCTATTTACTAAATAGGGTTCCTAATAAAAGGAATAAGGTTACCCCTTATGAACTCTAGACTAAAAAGAAACCCAACCTGAATTATCTCAGGGTTTGGGGTTGTAGGGCTGTTGTAAGACTCCCTGATCCAAAGCAGAAAACTTTGGGTGAAAGAGGCATTGAATGCATATTTGTTAGATATGCTGAGCATTCCAAGGCATATAGGTTCTATGTTATTAAACCTAATGAATCTGCTTCAATTAATTCAATAATTGAATCAAAGGATGCACTATTTGATGAGAATAGATTCTCATCAGTCCCTAAACCAAGTCAAAGAATTCCAAATGAAACTGATGACATTGGTGTATATGAGGTCTCAGATGAATTATCATCTTTGGCCCCTGATGAGGTTATGGAACAACAACCTGAACCTGAGCTCAGAAGGAGCAATAGGGTCAGGACTCCAAAGTCATTTGGACCTGAGTTTCAATTATACTTAATTGAAGGTACAAGGAGTGAGGTCTCTGACAAATACTCTTATTGCTTTATTGTTGAGGATGATCCCAAAACATTTGAAGAAGCAATGAAGTCCCAGGATGTTGCTTTCTGGATAGAAGCAATTAATGATGAGATGGACTCCATCATGGGCAATAACACTTATGTGTTGACTGATCTACCACCTGGTTTCAAACCTTTAGGTAGCAAATGGATTTTCAAAAAGAAAATGAAGGTAGATGGAACTGTTGAAAAGTTCAAGGCAAGACTAGCTATTCAGGGCTTTAGACAAAAGTCAGGGATAGACTATTTTGATACTTATGCTCCTGTGGCTCGTATCAGTACCATAAGATTGCTGATTGCTTTGGCATCAATTCACAATCTGATTATTCATCAGATGGATGTGAAGATAGCTTTCTTGAATGGTGATTTAGATGAGGAAGTTTATATGAACCAACCTCAGGGCTTCATCATGTCTGGCAATGAAAACAAGGTGTGTAAACTGATTAAGTCTCTTTATGGACTGAAACAGGCACCTAAGCAATGGCATCAAAAGTTTGATGAAGTGGTTTTGTCAAGTGGTTATTTACTTAACCAGGCTAACAAATGTGTATATAGCAAATTTGATGAATCTGGTAAAGGAGTCATTATTTGTCTATATGTTGATGACATGTTGATCTTTGGCACTGACCAAAATCAAGTTGACCTTACAAAGGAATTTTTGTCATCAAAGTTCTCCATGAAGGATATGGGGGAGGCTGATGTTATCCTTGGCATTAGGATTAAACATGAAAGTAACAAAATTTCTATCTCCCAGTCTCATTACATTGAGAAGGTGTTGAAGAAATTTAATTACTTTGAGTGTACTCCAGTGAGTACTCCTATGGATACAAGTGAGAAGCTAATGCCTAATACTGGTAAAACTGTATCTCAACTTGAGTATTCTAGGGTGATTGGCTGCTTGATGTATGCCATGACTTGCACATGACCTGACATTGCTTTTGCTGTGGGTAAACTGAGCAGGTATACTAGTAATCCTAGTGCTCACCACTGGCAAGCAATTCAGAGGGTTTTTAAGTATTTGAAGAGAACAATGGATTATATTCTCTCATATACTGGTTATCCTTCAGTATTAGAAGGATACACTGATGCAAGTTGGATCAGTAACACTGAAGACAATTCGTCTACTAGTGGCTGGGTATTCCTACTTGGTGGAGGTGCAATTTCTTGGGCATCCAAGAAACAAACTTGCATCACCAGTTCAACCATGGAATTTGAATTTGTGGCTTTAGCAGCTGCTGGCAAAGAAGCTGAATGGTTGAAAAACTTGCTTCTTGAGATTCCATTGTGGCCTAAACCTATAGCACCTATTTCTATCCGTTGTGATAGTGCTGCTACATTGGCAAAGGCTTATAGCCAGATGTACAATGGGAAGTCTAGACACTTAGGTGTCAGGCATAGCATGATTCGTGAGCTTATCATGAATGGGGTGATATCTATAGAGTTTGTTAAATCTCAACAAAACTTAGTTGATCACTTGACGAAGGGTTTGGCTAGAGACTTGGTTTTGAAGTCTGCTAAAGGGATGGGTTTGAAGTCCAACTTAGTCACTGAATGCTAAGACACCCAACTCCCTCCTGAGGAAACTTGGGAGCTGAGTTCAATGTGGAAAGCTGAACATTTAGTGGACTGGAGCACATGTTTATTGTCATCCCTAGGTTGTGCTCAGAACCTGCTGGAAAAGGAGGATGAGGTCTTAACTTCTCAATGGTTAATTTTCTTTGAAAAAGTGCTAAGCAAAAGCATGAATAAAGAGGAACCACCTATGTAAATGTTGAAGTTTTGCCGCTTCAGGAAGCTTTGGACTTTTAGCTTTTACAACATTTATGAATTGGATATGGACACATGGCTTGTATAGTGTCAGGTTTATTTAAGTGTTTGAAAATGTATGTGTATTTTATCTTCAGGTATTCAAATGGGTTGAAGGGTTCAATTCTTATAACACCCTGATTCTCGAATATTTGAACGTGTAATGTACTAAGATGAGAATTCAATCTTCAAGATATTTTCATTTATGCATATATTTTGTTTTGTGTTTAATTTTTCATGCAAAGGAAGTGAACTAAATTTGGGGAGGATTATTGAAAAATTTAGTGAACTTGATGGATTAATTCACACCTGGTAATGGGTTTGGAGGTACGGAGTGTACACCCATTTGGTCACTGAATCCCCTGACTCAATAGTGGTTATGTATTGATTCTGCTGATAGCATGAATCTGTTTCTGCTGATAGTGTGATTCTACTGACAGTGGATTCTGCTGCTAGTTTCCACTGCTAGTGTTATTGTTTCCACTGATATGTTAACATTACCACTGCTAGTGTTATTGTTTCCACTGATGTGTTAACATTACCCCTGCTAGTGTTATTGTTTCCACTGATGTGTTAACATTACCACTGCTAGTGTTATTGTTTCCACTGATAACCACTGATTCCTATTATTATGGAAAGTATTATGATATAATTAATGGGCCGTTAATTATACATAATTCCATTGGATAGAGTTTGAGTATTCTCTATTTATAAATAGAGGTCATAACATTCTGCATGGTGAGATTATCAACACAAACCCTAAACACTTGAATACGATTCTGTTCTTGTTTTGTGCCTAAAAACAAGAAAATCACTTGGTCTTATCCCATAGAGATATTCGTGTAACCCAGGCATAGGGTCGAATAGTTTCTTTTGGAAAGTAATAACACGATTTCAAGTGAATATCCGGTACTCATTGATTATCTTTACTCTAATATGGGAGCACTCCAACACTTATTAACCAACATAATCTTCTATCTGTTAGCCAACTCACTAAACAAATGTCCATAACCACTGTTTTCACATCATTATCATGCTACTTTCAGGGTCTCAACAAGAGGATTTCTCATGGCAACCTCTGTGAAGGACTCTACATCATCTATCCTGACAAATACACACTACCCTGCTCCACCATTCTCACCACCAGCAGTAGTGACAACACCACCCTCTGGCATTCAAGATTGGGCCACCCTTCTTTCCCTGTTCTGAAAGAAATCAAGTCCATTTCTGTTTCTTGTAATGATGCAATTTCATCCTGTAATGTTTGTCCTTTAGCTAAGAATCATGCTTCACCATTCACTCTAAGCACTTCCCATGCTTCCTTTCCTTTTGAACTCATTCATATTGATGTTTGGGGTCCTTACAAATCCCCCACAATAAACAAATGTAAATATTTTCTTACAATAGTAGATGATTTCTCAAGAGCTACTTGGACTTATCTTATTCCTAGCAAAGATCATGCTACTTCTCAAGTAAAAGCTTTTCACTCATATGTTTCAAACCATTTCAATCAAACAATCAAAACTGTGAGGAGTGACAATGGTTTAGAGTTTCTCCATTCATTATTAACCAATTTCTTTGAACACCATGGAATAAAACATCAAACAACATGTCCTTACACACCCCAACAAATGCAAGGGTGGAAAGAAAACACAAACAGTTGTTGGAAGTAGCTAGAGCACTTAGATTTCAAGCCAACTTTCCAATCCATTTTTGGGGACATTGCATTCTCACTGCAACTTACCTTATCAATAGACTTCCCTCAAAACCACTTCAAAACAAAAGCCCGTTTGAATGCTTATATGGTGAACCTCCATCCTTAGACCATCTCAGAACAATTGGATGTCAAACCTTTGCTCATCAACATCTAAATGACAAATTTGAACCCAGAGCTATACCATCAGTACTCATTGGCTATCCATTCTCACAAAAGGGTTACATTCTCTACAATCTTCAAACACATCCAATTTTTACAAGTAGGCATGTCACTTTTCATGAGAATGTATTCCCATTCCATCTCAAGCCTCCCAAAACAGCACCAAAACAAACTTATGATAGTCACTTTAATCCACCACACTTTAATCAATCAACCCCTACCTCAAGCTGCAGTGACAACTCTCATACAACATCACCCAACACCAATCACATCAATCCCCCTGACTGCTTCACAAACACTCAATCAACAACCACTTCTGATGACATCCAATCAACACCTATCACAGAACCTCCACCACTTACATAACCACCACCAATCACAGAACCAAGCTCATCTCAACCTTCTACTCAGATTCACAATCCAACACATCCTCAACTCAGAACTTCCACTAGAACATCCAAACTACCCACCAAACTACAGGACTACAAACTCACTCTACCAAAATCATCTAAACATCACTTCACCAATTTTATTAATTATAAAAACATAACCACTTCACAAGTTAGACACCAAATCAATACTATCACCAACATCATTGAACCACAATCATATACTCAGGCAGCCAAACACCCAAAGTGGGTAGGTGCAATGGACTTAGAACTAGCAGCCTTAGAAGCAAATGGTACTTGGATCATCACTGAATTACCACCAGGCAAGATACCTATAGGCTGTAAGTGGGTTTTTAGGATCAAACTTAAGGCTGATGGAACCATAGATAAATTCAAAGCAAGACTAGTTGCCAAAGGCTTTACCCAACAAGAGGGTATTGACTTCCATGAAACCTTTGCTCCTGTGGCAAAGATGGTAATTGTCAGAGCCCTATTAAGTGTTGTTGTTCACAATCAATGGTATATAGCCCAACTAGATGTTAATAATGCTTTCCTTCATGGAGATTTAGCAGAGGAAGTGTACATGAAAATACCACCAGGATACACTGGCCCCCACTCCAAGAACAATGTTTGCAAGCTTCAAAGGTCACTTTATGGTTTAAAGCAGGCAAACAGACAATGGTTTATCAAACTGACAACCTTTCTTCAAGGCTTTGGATTTGTATAGAGTTTTGGTGACACTTCTCTTTTCACTTACAAGAAAGATCATATTTTTCTATGTCTTTTGATCTATGTAGATGATATCATTCTCACAGGAAACAATCAGTCTTACATAGATCAAATCAAACAGAAACTACACATGGAGTTTAGTATTAAAGATTTGGGGTCCCTGCACTACTACTTAGGCATTGAGATTCCGAGGAATTCTACTGGACTCATTCTCACTCAAAGAAAATACACTTTGGAGCTACAACAAAGTGCAGGGTTACTTAATGCTAAACCTTCCTTAACCCCATTTGATCCTCTTATCAAGTTGAATCCTGTTGATGGTGATCTTATTGAAGACTCAGTTCAATACAGAGCATTAGTGGGCAAGCTTTTATACCTTGCTATCACCAGGCCTGATATATATGCAGCTCAAACCTTAAGTCAAATTTCTCAGGCACCAAGGACACCACATCTGAAGGCACTTGTTAAAGTTCTTAGATACCTCAAAGGCTGTCCAGGTCAAGGGCTTCTCTTTTGAAAAGATACCAGTCTAACTCTCAAGGCCTTCTGTGATAGTGATTGGGCGAGCTGCAATTTTACTAGAAGATCAGTGACACGGTATTGTATATTTCTAGGATCATGTCTCATATCCTGGCAATCCAAGAAACAACCTGTGGTGTCTAGAAGTTCAACAGAGGCAGCAGAGTACGGGGCTCTTGCAGATGTTACATGTGAATTATCCTGGCTCAGATATCTTCTAAAAGACCTTGGTATTTCTATCTCATCTCCTACCACTATCTACTGTGATAATGCTTCGGTCATTGCACTTGCATCAAATCCTGTGCAACATGCAAGAACCAAACATATAGAAATAGATTGTCACGCAAGGTCAACTTCTACCCAAGTACATCTCTACAGAGAATCAACTTGCTGATGAGGCGAAAAATGATCCGTTTTTGCCCGGAATTGAATTTATTTGATCAAATATTGCCTTAAATCGTTCCTTTTGTGATTTTAGGTACTTTTGGAGTGAATTCTGGAAAAGGAAGCATTTTGGACCAGGAAACCTCATATCAATTATGGCCCTTAGTCCTTTTGATAATAAGATGGTATTAAACTTCTACCATAGCCAAATCACTGTTGTGGTGTGTCTTTATGTGGCTAAACTGTATCCAATTGCCTGTTGTGTTGTCTTCAACGACGACTATTAATAAAAAGTAAACGTAAAAAATTGTCGCTAGTAGGCATGTTTCTTCAGTGGTTAGTTTTCTCCCCTCACAAACTTTATGCGGCTGTCTCAAATATGAATAAAATAAACGTATTGAAAATCTTTTTTTGTGAAATGCCGCTAAGTACGCAAAATCAACAACTAACGGTTCCTATAAACAAGTTTTATTTAAGATTTGAATTTCAATTATTAAATATCTTTTTATGGATAAATAGGTACGTATTAACTTTTTAATAATTAATAACGGTCAATTAATTTCCATTGTTAATGCATTAACAAACAAACAAACTGCATTTTAATATTATATTATTTAGTTAACTTATTTGTGGTACGTTTTTAAAAATGGAGCTTATTCGTTCCTTGACTTGCGCATGCGTCACACCAAGAAAACCCATATGCTTATTCAGCTGGAGAAGCGGTGACTGTGGCTCAAGATATGGTAAAGACAATGTTAGCCGGAGGGTACATTCTGGGTAAAGACGCATTGGGAAAAGCCAAAGCATTTGATGAATCTCATCAAGTATCAGCAAGTGCAACTGCCAAAGTTGCTGAACTTAGTGAAAGATATGGGATCACTGATAAGCTTTGTACTGGAGTCGAAGTTGTTAGATCTGTAGACAAGAATGACCATATTTCTAATACTACTAAATCAATAGTATCAGCTACTGGGAGATCGGCCGTTGTTGCTGCTACTACTGTGGTGAATAGTAATTACTTCTCAAAAGGTTCTCTTTGGATGTCTGATGCATTGAGTTGAGCTGCAAAAGCTGAAGAATGCTCTTAAACGATTAATGGTGAACATAGGAAAGTTATGAGTAAAGCTAACCCGCTCATTCGGCTAGGCCATGTAACTAAGATGTCGTTTTTCCTCAACTATATTGGTATGTTTATAATTTATTTTCCTTAACTTAATTTAAATGACTATAATTTTTGACACTGCTGATTCATCTTTTTATTGTCTCAGGTTGTGTAAACTCTAAGTGAAGGGAGATGGAATGCTGTTGAAAGACACTTAGAGTTAGACCATTTTTTAGCAAAGGTAACATGATCGAGTTGTAGAAGTGCCCATTCAAGAGTAATCGCCACAAAGTTATTTGCTCTAGCACACCACTGGTGTGACATTTCTAAAATTTCATGTCATTAATTTTAATATTTTTATTATTTATTTAACTATTCTATTTTTTTTAATAATTAACTTCGTCGGAAGTTATCCGCGTACGTTATAACGCGTTCAATTTATTCAATCACTACTATACTATGTCTACTCTACATTTTTATGCACTTTTGGTTCCTTACAATCCTATTTTAAAAGTCATAATTATTTTTTTCCATTTTTACGAAAACTTTGCACCGTTTACATTTTACGCGATTTAAATTTACATTTTTTTGGTTTTAACAACGTGAACCAACCTTAGACTATAATAATTTTTCATGTTTTATGTATTTTAACCTATTTTCATAATTACAAGTGAGTTTTATACTTGTCATTTAATTTTTATAGTTTACGTCCACTTTTATTTTTATCGCGCGGTTTAATTTAGTGTTTCACGTTTTAACCTCAAATAAATCCTCCGATAATCTCATCACTCATCTATATTTCAAAAATTCATCATGAAAACTAGTTTTGATATTTTCACAAGTTTTACATTTTAATTGGTACCGTTAAAATTTTATTTCTAGTAAACTCGGTACCCGGTATACCCTAAAAACTAATAAAATCTATCCTAAACTACCTAAAATACTACCTAAAGTCAACTAACTATTACAAACTCTTACACACACACTAAAACCCACGCCCCCCCCCCCCCCCCCCCCCCCCTTGTTTTACTTACACTCCATTGAAAAATTCTCCTAACTCTATTATTATATGTACTTGTTGTCTAAAGACAAAATATAGATCACTAGTAGCAACTTCATTTCATTTCAAGCTAGCTTTTCTTTTTCTCTTCTTTCTCTTGGGGGTGGACGGCACAAGAACAACCATAAGGAGGAGAAGATCAAATTTTATTCAAGAAATATAAACCTAGTATACTTCTTTTGCTAGTTTTGAAATAAAAACTAGGAAGTATTAGGAACCTTGTTACCATAAACCTCATCATTTCACTTGTAAGCTTCAAGTTATATTTTTTATATTTTTATACTTTCATTTATTCACTATCTTGATGTATTTGAACATTATATAAGTTATAATGCTTAGTTAAGCTTGGTACTTAAGTTAGAAAACCTTAAAACCAAAGAAAAGCTAAACTTGAAACTGTATTTTTTTAGATCCGTGTATAAAAGTATTTAACTGTACTAATCTATAGACAATGGACATAAACTAAAAATATGTAGTTGTAGCCCTATGTCTTGTGGTCATTTTGACGGGTATTTCGTCGAATAACTCCTTACGATGATTAAACTAAAAATGTTTTGGTGAAACATGTACTAATCTGAGTAACAGTTTTGAAACGTGAAAAAGTCATTTTTTTTGTATTGAACCCTCTGTTACTCAAAGAATAAAAGTTGTAGAGGACATCTTAACTTAAACGTGGCCGAAAACGGGGAATAAATCGGGTTAGTAAAACTCTAGATATCGCACTTTTCGTGAGACCATAGAAAATTTGAAAGCTGAATGGATTGATAGTTTGGATAAATGGACTGTTTTACTAAGGTTATGTAATTTTTAGCTAAGTGGGACCAATAAATCTCGTTAGTACAGAAATAGACCTTTCCGGGGATATAAAGAACGAGATTTGAGGACTTACGGTTTGCAAATGGCGATTTTCTAAACATAGGCAAGTTACTAAAAATTCCATCAGCACTACTTATAAAAAGTATAAAAGTGTTATTCACTTTAAGAATTGGACCTTTCAAAACAATTTTGAACCACCTAGTATATTTTGAACCCTTAGGTCTAAAGTGAACCTTTTTGACCAAAAACTTGACCCATGGACTAAATTGAACCTTAGATTTAATTTGAACCTTTACATCATAATTGAACCTAGGGTAAATGTAAGTTTTATACTTATATAAATGCAAGGATATACTTTTGGATAATTTGTAAGTAAGTAACTAAAACCTTTTTATGTATCTAGGAGTATTGTACCAAGCTTAAGTAAGATCATAATTTGTATAATCAAAAGTACATCGATATCTATTTTCGTAAACTAAGACAACGTATATTAATTAGGTTCATCGTAGAGCTTTTGCGACTATTTCCTTCGTTCGCTTGTTCATTGCTATTTTCCTTGCTTTAAGGTGAGTTCATAGCCTCGCTTTTACTCATTTAAATGTTTTATAAACCTCGCGAGGGGGGATACATGCTAGTTTTACAAACCGAATACAAGTAGCTTTCTTTTTGGTATGCTTGACCCAATTACATGATTTATAGACATCAGACATTGAGTATTTCTTGCCAATTAAGTCCCCTCATGAACCGTTAATTACTCGAGTAGTAAACGCTAGTATTATGGATATGCATATTAGGCTTGGCGGGCCTTGTTCGGGATACGGACACATAATAGTTAGAATTGTGGTAAAATGGCAAAATTTACCTTTCCGGGGCATTATTAAAAATCGTCAAGGTTCGGTTTCATGAGCTCAATGCTATAAATCTTATTTCCCGACTTGTATTTGTTACATGTCAACTTAATTATGGGCGTATAACAACGTAGCCCATCGTATTTTAAACTGATTTATACTTGTATTCAACTGATTATATATTAAACTCTATGAATTCACTCAACTTTATGTTGACTTTTTAGCATGTATTTTCTCAGGTATTAATTGCTAGCTGAGCATTGGGAGCAATCAGAGTCGCGTGGATATCAAATATTGAAAGACTTGTTTTCTACACATTCGATAACTTTTTATCTTTAAAATATACATATGTGTCATGTTTTAATTCTTGTAACTTAATTTTTAAATAGAAATTTTTGGGACCTTTGTACTCTGATTTATCAAATCGAATGTGACATTTTATTAAACGTCTCTTTCTGAGGTCGTTTTATGTAACTTGTTTTTATGAATTATGAAGTGACACCCAAATTGGTATTCCGCTGCGTTGTAAAATTTTTGGGGGTGTCACAGAATGGTACCAGAGCATTAGTTATAGCGAATTAGGTCGTTTTCAAAACCTAAACTATAACTGATTTTTGAATTTTTTTTTAAGTCTTTCACCATTGTTCGATATCCGCGTACACTTGCTCCCAGGTAACTTATATGCTCTATTTTGCATCAATACTTCTATTTTATGACTAATGAATATATCCCCTAGTCATGATTTTGCTCTCTCATGCCTACTCTTACATTCTTGTGATCTATGAAACTTTTTCAAGACATTGTAGGTGATTACACAATGGTCTCATTTACTTCATTAACATTGTGAGTTGCACAATGGTTTCTTCTATTTGTCAGACATTGTAGGTGATTACAATGGTCTATAAACTCTTTCATAACCTTATATACTATTATTGCATCTGATAGCGAAACTCGTTACAATTTATCAATTCCTCTTGATTTCTTTACTCCCCGTAAACTTATGTTTTCTGAGCATTTCTGCATTTTTTTCTTTCCAAATTGATACAAATTATATAAAAGACTATCTATATACACTTGATTTTCTCTTAACTATTTATACCTATTTACAAGAGCATTACTTTTTATTCGTATAAGGATATTTATTATAAACGTTTTATCCAACTCTTTACACTCAGTCTCTATAGCACCATATCAATAAATTACCCCACTACTACCTTACAAACTAATAACATGATTCACCACTATTTTAGCTCTGACTAGTTCAGAATTGACTATTTTGTCACCCCCTTACAAATTATTTGGTAAATTACCTTATAAAACTAGTTTACTACCATCTTTTAAACCATTTTCGCTAAAATTTTAATACAATGCTTTTCACTCTCTTACAAACTACTTTACCATCATCTATAAACTAAATTACTGATATACTACTATTACATGTATTAATGAATTCGTTTACTTAAACCTTTTATGAACGATGTGGTGATCTCTAAAACATTTTCACAACTTTATTTCCTTTTGATGATATTGACATTCGGTGTACTTTGTCAATTCCACTAGTAATTTTATTGTTCAACTCTGAGTGTGAACATTCTTCTTACGCCTTTGAATCGTGTATATTGTTTTCGTTATTCATTGTTTTGAAATCTTCCAATTGATGGGAGTACGACCTTAACTTGTCATCTCAGATCGTGTCATCCTTTGGCACTTACCTTTGCGAATGCGATTGACTAATGTCATATTATTATTCTCGTTACTTCTTCTTATGATTTTGATGAATCATATCGTTAATTAGACATCCTTTTATTTATTTTAGCACTTGATCTTGTTGTGTATTTTTTTGTGATGGACATACTTAAGTAGGATGATTTATAATCGTCTTATTGAAATGAATTGGGACGCTTCTTCATTTGAATAAGGAAATTATAAACCGCCGAACCATAAATTCATAAATCTTCACTTACATGGATCGGGACGCCTCTTTATGTAAGTGACGAGTTATGAGTGAGTGGGCTTATGTGTATCCACCATAGCGTGCGTATGAATCATTCTTTGGGCTATGAACTCCTCTCGACTCGTAATTTGTTATGTGGATTATTTTTCCATATTTTGTATCGACCGTCGCAAGCTTGATAAGCTAATAATAATGTACTATTATTCGCTTCCACAAATTAGCGACTTCATAAATTCCTTGTCTCCTATTGTCTTATCGCCAACACTTTTGTTCTATCCTTTCCTTTAAGGACCCTCACGACATTCTATTTGTTCCCTCATACCATTGCTTACACATTATGTAATTTCTATCACTTGTTCTATCTTCGTTGCTACCTTTTTACTTTGTCAAAATCCCGAGCACAAAATGCATTAAGCACCTCCATGGTCTTCTATAAAAATTTTATGCGTCTTTATGAAAATTTTACAAATACTTCACAAGTGTTTAAATTACCAAAATGATCTTCTTAAGTTAAAGATTCGGTTCTAACCACCCTCTTTTGTAAAAATCATAACTAATATTTATAATAACACCATGCCCTATCTTTCAAATTACATGTTTTGTACATCATAATCTAATTACGTCTTAAGGATATGACTGATTTAAACTTCGTTTCAACCAATGATTCCTAAAGATTTGAAAATAAACCTTCTACAATTTCAACATGGTTTTTATACATGCTTCCATACCAAAAATCTTTAAAACGACCAAAAAAAAAAAAAAAAAAAAAAAAAAAAAAAAAAAAAAATGATTAAGACGAATTGAGCGCCGGGACGTCGCTCTCTTAAGGGGTACGTGCTGTGACATTTCTAAAATTTCATGTCATTAATTTTAATATTTTTATTATTTATTTAACTATTCTATTTTTTTTAATAATTAACTTCGTCGGAAGTTATCCGCGTACGTTATAACGCGTTCAATTTATTCAATCACTACTATACTATGTCTACTCTACATTTTTATGCACTTTTGGTTCCTTACAATCCTATTTTAAAAGTCATAATTATTTTTTTCCATTTTTACGAAAACTTTGCACCGTTTACATTTTACGCGATTTAAATTTACATTTTTTTGGTTTTAACAACGTGAACCAACCTTAGACTATAATAATTTTTCATGTTTTATGTATTTTAACCTATTTTCATAATTACAAGTGAGTTTTATACTTGTCATTTAATTTTTATAGTTTACGTCCACTTTTATTTTTATCGCGCGGTTTAATTTAGTGTTTCACGTTTTAACCTCAAATAAATCCTCCGATAATCTCATCACTCATCTATATTTCAAAAATTCATCATGAAAACTAGTTTTGATATTTTCACAAGTTTTACATTTTAATTGGTACCGTTAAAATTTTATTTCTAGTAAACTCGGTACCCGGTATACCCTAAAAACTAATAAAATCTATCCTAAACTACCTAAAATACTACCTAAAGTCAACTAACTATTACAAACTCTTACACACACACTAAAACCCACGCCCCCCCCCCCCCCCCTTGTTTTACTTACACTCCATTGAAAAATTCTCCTAACTCTATTATTATATGTACTTGTTGTCTAAAGACAAAATATAGATCACTAGTAGCAACTTCATTTCATTTCAAGCTAGCTTTTCTTTTTCTCTTCTTTCTCTTGGGGGTGGACGGCACAAGAACAACCATAAGGAGGAGAAGATCAAATTTTATTCAAGAAATATAAACCTAGTATACTTCTTTTGCTAGTTTTGAAATAAAAACTAGGAAGTATTAGGAACCTTGTTACCATAAACCTCATCATTTCACTTGTAAGCTTCAAGTTATATTTTTTATATTTTTATACTTTCATTTATTCACTATCTTGATGTATTTGAACATTATATAAGTTATAATGCTTAGTTAAGCTTGGTACTTAAGTTAGAAAACCTTAAAACCAAAGAAAAGCTAAACTTGAAACTGTATTTTTTTAGATCCGTGTATAAAAGTATTTAACTGTACTAATCTATAGACAATGGACATAAACTAAAAATATGTAGTTGTAGCCCTATGTCTTGTGGTCATTTTGACGGGTATTTCGTCGAATAACTCCTTACGATGATTAAACTAAAAATGTTTTGGTGAAACATGTACTAATCTGAGTAACAGTTTTGAAACGTGAAAAAGTCATTTTTTTTGTATTGAACCCTCTGTTACTCAAAGAATAAAAGTTGTAGAGGACATCTTAACTTAAACGTGGCCGAAAACGGGGAATAAATCGGGTTAGTAAAACTCTAGATATCGCACTTTTCGTGAGACCATAGAAAATTTGAAAGCTGAATGGATTGATAGTTTGGATAAATGGACTGTTTTACTAAGGTTATGTAATTTTTAGCTAAGTGGGACCAATAAATCTCGTTAGTACAGAAATAGACCTTTCCGGGGATATAAAGAACGAGATTTGAGGACTTACGGTTTGCAAATGGCGATTTTCTAAACATAGGCAAGTTACTAAAAATTCCATCAGCACTACTTATAAAAAGTATAAAAGTGTTATTCACTTTAAGAATTGGACCTTTCAAAACAATTTTGAACCACCTAGTATATTTTGAACCCTTAGGTCTAAAGTGAACCTTTTTGACCAAAAACTTGACCCATGGACTAAATTGAACCTTAGATTTAATTTGAACCTTTACATCATAATTGAACCTAGGGTAAATGTAAGTTTTATACTTATATAAATGCAAGGATATACTTTTGGATAATTTGTAAGTAAGTAACTAAAACCTTTTTATGTATCT
Organism: Artemisia argyi; assembly: GCA_030686995.1. Taxonomy (NCBI): domain Eukaryota; kingdom Viridiplantae; phylum Streptophyta; class Magnoliopsida; order Asterales; family Asteraceae; genus Artemisia; species Artemisia argyi. Next base: position 148,165,202 of record CM060678.1, read on the forward strand.
AGGAGTATTGTACCAAGCTTAAGTAAGATCATAATTTGTATAATCAAAAGTACATCGATATCTATTTTCGTAAACTAAGACAACGTATATTAATTAGGTTCATCGTAGAGCTTTTGCGACTATTTCCTTCGTTCGCTTGTTCATTGCTATTTTCCTTGCTTTAAGGTGAGTTCATAGCCTCGCTTTTACTCATTTAAATGTTTTATAAACCTCGCGAGGGGGGATACATGCTAGTTTTACAAACCGAATACAAGTAGCTTTCTTTTTGGTATGCTTGACCCAATTACATGATTTATAGACATCAGACATTGAGTATTTCTTGCCAATTAAGTCCCCTCATGAACCGTTAATTACTCGAGTAGTAAACGCTAGTATTATGGATATGCATATTAGGCTTGGCGGGCCTTGTTCGGGATACGGACACATAATAGTTAGAATTGTGGTAAAATGGCAAAATTTACCTTTCCGGGGCATTATTAAAAATCGTCAAGGTTCGGTTTCATGAGCTCAATGCTATAAATCTTATTTCCCGACTTGTATTTGTTACATGTCAACTTAATTATGGGCGTATAACAACGTAGCCCATCGTATTTTAAACTGATTTATACTTGTATTCAACTGATTATATATTAAACTCTATGAATTCACTCAACTTTATGTTGACTTTTTAGCATGTATTTTCTCAGGTATTAATTGCTAGCTGAGCATTGGGAGCAATCAGAGTCGCGTGGATATCAAATATTGAAAGACTTGTTTTCTACACATTCGATAACTTTTTATCTTTAAAATATACATATGTGTCATGTTTTAATTCTTGTAACTTAATTTTTAAATAGAAATTTTTGGGACCTTTGTACTCTGATTTATCAAATCGAATGTGACATTTTATTAAACGTCTCTTTCTGAGGTCGTTTTATGTAACTTGTTTTTATGAATTATGAAGTGACACCCAAATTGGTATTCCGCTGCGTTGTAAAATTTTTGGGGGTGTCACAACTGGACTTAGGTATTATGCTTAAGCCTTCAAGTTCCATCATTAATCAGCATGCACATATGTGTAAACTCTTCTTTTACAAGTATCCATGCCAACCTCTTTGCTTTTATCTTGGATTATAAGTGTAGATTTTTATTAGTTATGCTAGGATGGGAAGTTATTCAGTAGCTGCAAGGATTCAAGATAAAGCAAAGATAAAACTTATACAGGTATAGAGTCATGTTAGCATATTTGTTATGTTGAGCCTTCAAGTTCCTCTTTGCTTCTTGATAATGTCATGTTAGCATATTTGTTAGTCAAAACTTATATAGGTATAGAGTCTTCAAGCAGATTATCTTCAAAGCAGTTCAAATTCGCTCTCTTTTGGTAAATGTCAAGACCGTCTTCTGCTAATGTAAGTTTTCATTACATTAACTCCATGAATTTGAGTATTTTAATAAACTTTAAGATTTCATTTGAGCCACGACCTTGAAAGTTTACACCATTAATTTAGCCTTTCAGGTTTTTACTTATTGTTTGTTTAACTTTTAGGGTAGGGTCGAGAGCTCACAATAGCAACAAACTCAACTTTCCCCATCTTATGTGATATAGAGTACTTTGATATTTTTAGCAAAATACTGAAAACTGCAGTTGAGAGGGTAAACTTACTTCCCAAGTCAATAACAATGATCAGTAGTAGAAGAATGTTATATTAGATAGCGTATATAGATCAATGTTAGTTACTCACCGACACAGGCACGTTCATTAATACTAATTTTAGTTTCCTATAGCTTTTGGGTTTGCTCGATAAGATAATCCTCATCACTAACATGCTAACTTAAACATGTTCATTTGTATATGAATATCAAGGATTAAATAACATTTGTTTCAATGAATGAATGCATTCGTTTTTGCAAATGTATGAAGAATTAGTAGTTTTGTATGCTGAATACCTAAAACAGCTGTCTTTTGGATCTTAAAATAAAAACTTATCTAATTAGAAAAACATGATAGACTCATTATTTAATTTTTGGCCCATTTAATGTGTTTGATGCATTTGACCATTTTCATTGTTAGATCACTTTTTAAATTCTACGCACACGATATACGTGTTTTTGTATAAATGATTTACGTATATGATGGCTGGAAACAAACATTGTCCAAGGTTGGGTTGTTTTTCAAAAAGTCGGTTTCCTCTCATGGGCAACTATATGTCGCTGGCGCAAGGGTCAAGAACATGAAGGGTTTGAAGATTCTATGTTGCGATAAAGATGGTAAATACAAAAATTCAACAACCAACGTTGTGTATAAAAATACTTTATTTCTCATTTGAACTAAAAGCATATACTTTGTAATGACGGATAATTTTTTAAGTTCTATTTCATCTTATCGGATTACCATTTCATTTCTTTTTCTTTTTCTTATTTATTCACTGTATAAACTATCTTTTTATGAATAACTTTGTACTTTTTAATTGTTCTATAATTGTAAAGGTTTATCTATTTTTCATTGCTCGTGCATTCAATATGAACAGTAAAAACGGACATAATTGACCATTCTTTAACTAAAAAGAATATGTCAACGATAATTATAAGTCATGCCCGCCCATCGGGCGGGTCATGACATCTAGTGTGTGTATATATATATATATATACGAGTGAGATCAAATAAAAAAAGATTTTGGTAAAAAGAATAAGATGATTTTTTACCATTGATTAAAAATCAATGGATGAGATTAACTATAATCCTAACTAACTATTAAGGATAAAAAAAAGTAATTTCACAATCTAACTATAATCCTTAAAACCTATATAATAAAGCTCAACTTCACACTATACTCTAATCCTTTCTGCGTTTCACAACAATTTATTAATGTCTAAAGTACAAATTCTTTATTTATTATTATTGTTGAGGAAACATCATCATAGATAATAGCAACCAAAAATATAAATTAAATAGCTACAGTTCCTATCCAAGTGATGTGGACCAACATACAGGAAATCATCAACACGGTACTCAGTTGCCATATATGTGAATCCTGTCTTGGATTCATTTAGCTCAAAAGCCTCTTTTCTATTTTCATCTTCCATGATTTTACATGAATGACAGAGCCAATTTCCAAGGCCTATTTTATCAGTATGTAGACAAAAGAAAGCACCTCTTTCAGGCCAGTATAAACTCTTACAGTAATACTCAACGGGCAGGCCTTTATTTTTCCTATGATCAGCTTTTGCTCTGTTCAATTTATCAGAATTTGCATTAGCCTTGCGATGCTCATGAACCGAAGGCAATCTTCTGATCTCCACCACCACAGCTTGTGTAACATCATCAAGTTAAAAATCCATGCAATCATTAGTCAAAAACAATTCCCTCTTGTTTGTAATGTCACCAAGAATAGTGTCACAACCTTTTAACATCAATCGCCCATGAGCAAACTTTGTAGAGTCATAGTCTTCAAACAGGTATTCTACATAATAGATTGAATCTTCAACCATCACCGAACTGCCTAGAGCAACCACCTTTTCACCAAAGAACGGCTACCATATAAAGAGCCTTGCCATCAGCCATTTTCCTAACCCAACTGATGTCGGTTTTTGAAATGCAAAATTTCTTTTCCTTTGATGCAGAATGAGGTTTTTCAGGTTCCTGAAGAGGAAGGGTGCTTTCTTCTTCACAATCTTCCTACTCATTGTCTTCTGGTTCATCCTCTTCATCATCTTTATTCACATCACCTTCCTTTACCTCTTCAGGTGAGTAATTTGAGTAAAATTCACCCCAAATCCTATTAATCAAGCGTGTTGTGGTTGCAGGCTAGAAAAGAATTTGAACGGATGCGTGATCGTAATGTGACGACTTGGACGGCGATGATTACTGGATATGTGCAAAGTGGAGGCCTTGATAGAACTGCCATTGAGCTCTATTGTAAGATGATTACACAAGGTGATGATGTCTTGCCAAATCATGATTATCCAAACGTATCACACTTTTACTTATTGACAAATTGCAGTAACCGGTCATTCAGTATCTGCTCAACCTGCAAGGCCGATGAGAAGTATTAGAATTACAGAATTCAAACAAAAGTTAGAAGTGAAACATGCATAGCTTAATAAAAGGTTAAAAATTTATTGGCCATTGCTCATTTATTATTTATTTTTTGTGTGAAAACTAGAGTCAGAAAAAAGAAGGCTTTATCCTAACATTTTAATAGATAGAAAAAGGCAATATAAGTCAAGTCAAGGTGACAAGGTTATCAGTATAAACTACTGGAATATGCATTACTAGAGGGATATGATTACGAGCAACAAGTCAAGCAGAAGCCCACTAGGGTTCAACAACATTAACAATAAGAAGTGAAAGAAGAGTAAGAGCTTAAACACCTTTTATAAATGGCATATACAACATATATCAGCAAATGACGCTTGCATACTCGTTATTGCAAGTAAGAACAAATATTCTGTTGATAAAACTAACCTGCAATCGAAGAACTTCTTTATAAAATCCAATATCTCGTAGTGCAATTGTAGATTTTATCATAACATGACCTACAATTAGATAGCACCAATGTGAGCTATCACTATCATGTAATCTAGACATAAATATTAAACATCTATAACTGCCAAGTATTCAGTTGAAGAAAAGTATGAGCAGTAATTTAGCAATTTAACAGACACCCATTCAAGAACTGCAATCACAGTTGGATGGCCCAAGCATGCAGAGATAGTATGACATTAAAAGTGGAAAGCCTAGTCTCATGAATTCAAACATTTTTTTTCTAGTAAACATTGTCATTTTCCAAGGGCAGAAGTTTGAATGCAATTAATAACCATTCCTAGAATATTCTCTGATTGATCGTTAACTGAAATGAACAATGTAAACCATGTGCTAGAATCGTTCCAATGATTAAGGTTCCCTATTGCTCTCACATATAAGCATAAAATGCATATACATATAATGAATGGTGCATCGAATCACTACTTAGTGTTTATATTATCAAACAGAAGGGACAATAGATTCTTAGAATACTATAAATCATAAGATTTATGCACAATGATACAAATCCAACAAAATTAGAAACCAACATAGTAATTACATCAATCTTAGCATGCAGAACCAATATTTTAATGCATAAAACAGTGTTATTCCACACAACTATTGATTATCAAAAGTTGTCATATTTTTACTAACTTACTAGAAAATATAATGCAAATTTAGCCACTTTTTAATACACAAAACACTTTTATTCTACAAAAGACATGATTATCTTAATGAAACACAATTTCACTAACTTCCTGTGAAAACTAATGGATAATTAGCCCATTTAAAATGCACAAAACTATGTAATTTCATAACTCATGAATTATCCAACCGTACCGTACCTTTACTAACTTCCTACAAAAATTAATGCACGTTTAGACCATTTTTAGTGTACAAAACAATGTTATTCGACACAACTCACGAGTATCTAACATATTGCGCTTTTACTAACTATGTACGAAAACTATTGCACATTTAGCCCATTTTATAATGCACAATGATACAAATCCAACAAAATCATAAACCAACAGAGTGATTACATCAATCTTAGCATGCAGAACCAATATTTTAATGCACAAAACAGTGTTATTCCACACAACTAATGTTTATTGAAATGGGATAAGTAGTAAAATAGCCCAGTTGCCCTAGGTCTAGGCATATTTAGCCCGTTTTTGAAAAATTCCCGTTTTAGCATGGGTTGCCCTGGGCAACTTTTGTATAGCCAACTACAGAGTGACAAGTCAGGGCAACTTTTTTGTATTTTGTGCAACTTTTTTGTATTTTGGGCACTTGTCATCTTTCGGTTGGCTATACGAAAGTTTCCTAGGGCAACCTCGACGAAAACAGAAATTTTTTAAAAACGGGCTAAATATGCCTAAACCGCAGGGCAACGGGCCATTTTGGTAATTTTTCCTATCGAAATTCGTCACATTTTTACTAACTTACTACAAAATATAATGCACATTTAGCCATTTTTTAATGCATAAAACACTACAATTTTACTAACTTCCTGTGAAAACTAAGGGACAATTAGCCCATTTTTAATGCACAAAACTATGTAATTTCACTACTTATGAATTATCCAACCGTACCATACCTTTACTAACTTCTTACAAAAATTAATGCATATTTAGACCATTTTAGTGTACAAAACAATGTTATTCGACACAACTCACGAGTATCTAACATATTGCGCTTTTACTAACTATATAAGAAAACTATTGCACATTTAGCCCATTTTATAATGCACAATGATACAAATCCAACAAAATCAGAAACCAACAGAGTGATTACATCAATCTTAGCATGCAGAACCAATATTTTAATGCACAAAACAGTGTTATTCCACACAACTAATGATTATCGAAATTTGTCACATTTTTACTAACTTACTACAAAATATAATGCACATTTAGCCATTTTTAATGCATAAAACACTACAATTTTACTAACTTCCTGTGAAAACTAATGGATAATTAGCCCATTTTTAATGCACAAAACTATGTAATTTCACTACTTATGAATTATCCAACCGTACCATACCTTTACTAACTTCTTATAAAAATTAATGCATATTTTGACCATTTTAGTGTACAAAAAATTGTTATTCCACACAACTCACGAGTATCTAACATATTGCACTTTTACTAACTACATACGAAAACTATTGCACATTTAGCCCATTTTATAATGCACAATGATACAAATCCAACAAAATCAGAAACCAACAGAGTGATTACATCAATCTTAGCATGCAGAACCAATATTTTAATGCACAAAAGAGTGTTATTCCAAACAACTAATGATTATCGAAATTTGTCACATTTTTACTAACTTACTACAAAAATTAATGCACATTTAGCCTAATTTTACTAACTTTCTACAAAATATAATGCACATTTAGCCACTTTTTAATGCATAAAACACTTTTATTCTACAAAAGACATGATTTTCTAAATGAAACACAATTTTACTAACTTCCTGTGAAAACTAATGGATAATTAGCCCATTTTAATGCACAAAACTATGTAATTGTTAGTGCAAAAAGTGTAGTAGGTGAGGATGGGGCTTAGTTATGCGTTGTGCCGTCCTTGACAGACTATCCGCTATGGTGAGTTCTGCACTAATCCAAGTAATAGATCGATTCCCTGCACAAATGAGAGTAAACCGTTAGCCTTACCGGTGGGGACGGAGCCCACGATTAAGCTCTGGCATGAGAGTAAGTACTCATGTTGTCAGAGAAATGTGCGTGTACTGAAATGTGTGAGAAGGTCATACCTCGGGAGTGGGTACTAAGGTTGCCTTTTATAGGTGGTCAGAATCCTAGGGTTCCCTGGTATTTCGAATATTATTGTTGGCCGGAGTGGGACCATTGTAGGGCAAGGGTCTGCAGCTTAATCATGACTACAGACGCGGATCATCTACCGGACCATGGGCCGGTTTGTAAGCTTACTTTGGAAGTGTCGCTCTTACGATCCACGTGCATCATTAGAAATCCGGATCGCGCCCTGCTTGCAGCTTGGGCTTTGGCGATATCCGGTATTTCTATTTTGTTGGGCCGAGGCCCAGTTGTATATGATGTGATCCAGGCCCAGTGGACCTGTCATCCGTGTTATACATCATCACGGCCAGGGCCCAGTTATGTATAATACAATCCAGGCCCAATAAGCCTGCCATCCGTATTATATGTCATCAAGTCCCCCCAGTCTAGTGCGTTCATTGCTCGCGTGTTATTGTAGCGTGCGGTGAATGTCTCTAGAAAAAGATTCTAGTTGCTCCAACATAGCCTTTGACGCTTTTCCATGGCACATTTTTATGGTCAGCGGGTAAGGTCGTGGGGGGCGTGGACGATTTTTTAACCGTTCCCTCTCTTGGTCTACGTTTTTGATTAGCTGTCACCCATATTGTTTTACTTCTGAGCGTAGCCATTGATTGGAGTGTGCTTTGACACACGTCATTTGCCCGATCTAACCTTTAGTAGATGTATCGCGAGTATAAATATTCATTTTTCATTTTACTATTTTTTCTCTTCCTTTCATCTTATTCCGCTGCCGTTTGTGGTTTTGCAAACCCATCTCTCTTTCGGTTATCTTCCTTTTCCTTTGAAGAATATTTTGTCGTTATAGTTGAGTTTTGGGATGCTAAGTGTAAACTTTCGCAACATGTGTATGATACGGTTATTAGGGATTGTCATATCCCTTCGGAGGTTAACCCGGTTTTACCAAATGAGAATCAACTTATCCGTCATCCTCCGAAGGGTAAGATAGGTGTTTTTACTCATCTCTTTGATTATGCTCAGTACCGTCTGCCGTTATCCAGGTTTTTCGTCAGTATCCTTGAGCATTATAGGATTCACATTTCGCAGCTTCATGCAATTGGGGCAACGAAAGTCTCCCACTTTGAGATTCTCTGTCGTAGTTGTGGGATTGAGCCATCAGTTGCTCTTTTCCGGTACTTTTATGTAAAGATAAAAAAGAAGGGTTCGTTGTCTTTTGGCGCACGCTCCAAAGAAATGTGTTGTTTAAAACCATTAGATTCGTTGAAGGACTGGCAAGACCGTTTCTTCTGGGTTGACCATTTTTCCTGTCCTGCTCTTTTCCCTTACTGTCTTACCACTACTGTACCCAAAGATAAGCCTCCGGAGGTTGGTGAATACAGTGATGATGATGTTGTTGTCCTTATCAGCAGTCGAACTCCGTTCTTAAGGTTTCTGGAGCCGTTCCTCTGTTGGGTTGGCCTGAGCCGCTACTATTCTTTAAATGAAGGTGCTTACCCTATTTACTATCATGAGGGAAAAGGTAAATACATGTTTTCCTCTTTTTCCTCTTTCTTTCTCTTTTTCTCTCCTTTTTTTTATTTTTTTTTTATTATTATTATTATTTTTTTTTTTGGTGGTGCAGAGATTGACTCGTTGGCTTTGTTTAAGCTGGACAATCTTTTCAAAGTAGTAGTCCATGGGAGGCCTCGCCGTAGTGGGGAGCCCAAAATTTTGGATGTTGCAATTAAAAGGTTGGTTCCTCTGCATCGAATTGATCCTGCTGTTCCAAGTAGTCAGATGTCTTATGAGATTGATGAATTATTTGGGGATAATGATGAAGAGGTGAGTCCGAGTGCTCCTGCTGTTGATGGGGGTACTGGAGAACTGGGCAATTCCGATGCTGGCTCAGATTCCATTGGACAGGTGACTGGCGTTGTCAAACCGGCAAGCAATGTTTTGAGTTCCAGAAAGAAGAAGAGGATGGTTGATGTCCCCGTGGATGTTGTTGGGTCATCCTGTCTTACTAAGAAGCCAAGGTGTGATGATGGGATTATGCCTAGGTCCTCTGTCGCCGGTAAGTCTTTAGCCGTTATTCAAAGCTTATTGCGTAGTAGTATGTTGGAGTGTGAATGTGGGCTTGATCCTTTTCTTTTCATTCCTTTTGTTTCTTCTTCCGTGTCAGCTACGCTGGAGCATGATGCTGATGCTGAGGCAGATAATAGCACTGGGGGCCGACCTTGTTTTATTGGCCCGACCGAGAGGTTTGTCATTTTCTCAGATTCTTCATCTCATTCTAGTGCTAATGATACTGAGGTTGATTCTTTTCCTAGATCTCCGCCTCCGATACCTTCTACATGTACCATATCTGTTCTGCTTGCTAATCCTGTGTCTTCTTCTAAAGAGAGGAAGAAAAAGAAGGTTCTAGTGAACCCTTTTGGTCGGATTCGCACTGTTGTGAATGTTGATCCTCATCACTTATCCGAGACTTATATTCTGGATTGGAATGTGACTTCCGAGTTGTTGATATAAATAAATGCCTAAAAACGTTATTCATATCTTTCGATATCTCTATATTTTGATAATCACAAAACGAAAACTCATCAAACCAAAGATCATGGCGTAAATAAGTATTTAGTAGTAAATACTCACTTTTACCATCTAATCACTTAAGGTATGAATAAACAAAGTGTCTAATGCATTATAAGATCAAAGGAACATTTTTATTAATCACTAGATTTTTATAAAATGTCACAAAACATTTTATATCTTTTATAAAACATTTTTGGAATTAAAAGAATATGTTTAATTCATTATAAATATATGAATTCAAATTTTCAACCAAAAATGGCAAATCTAATCAAGAAAATCTTTTCCCACAAAAGGACAAAGCTGGGCAACGTTTTGGAGGGGCGCCCTCCTTAATTAACTAGGTGCCCCCCTTAATAATTAAGGGGACCGACCCCTAATTAAGGGGACCGGCACGCTCCTGATCCCCCCCCCCCCCCAGCTCTGCCTTTAAATATTGGTTCATTCCACTAATTTTTCTCACCTTTTTGCACTCTAAACATTCTGATCTAAACCCCCATTTCTATCCTCTATAATCCTTTGATCATATATACATTAATCTTTGTTTCAAAGTGATTCAAGCCTCAACTCTCAAGTGTAAAGAGAAGAATACTTCTATCATTCAAGACTAGAAGTATTACAACTTAGTATCATCTTGCTATCTAAGTTGTTTGTTCATTTCATCTTGTAAATCATTGAATCTTTGGTGTATAAGGTGTGCATATTAGTTAGTTAGAGTTAGACTTGTTGAAGGTGTGAAGTGGTACAAGAAGTGAAGAAGAAGAGGTGGTTAGGAATAGTTGTAGGAAGTATAAGAAGAAATAATACTTTGAAGTGGTGGTAAGTAGTAAAGATATAGAAGTCGTATCGTTGTGAAGAAATCTTGAAGTAGCAAAGACGTTGAAGCCTTAGAGTAGTGAAGACGTAGAAGCTTTTAAAGTAGAAGAAGCCTTGTAGCGAATCATAGATTAAAGCCCTTAAGTAGTGACATAGAAGTATTGAAGTTGTGAAGACATAGAGGCTTGGAAATTGTGAAGAAGCATTAGATTTGAAGTAGTGAAAAGATAGAAGTTGTGGAGGTGTGAAGACATAAGTGTTGTGAAGAAGTGTAGAAGGAATAAAAGGGTGTGAAGAAGTTGTGGTGTGTTTGAAGTTGTGAGATTGGTTCTAGCTAGGATTAGAACTCGACATTTAGTTTTGTGTCGTTAAATTGGTGTAAGCTAAGGTGTGTATGGTTTTCTCCACCATAAGGGAGCATATTGATTTAGTGAAGAAAACTCTCGAGTTCGGTGCTCGGGGAGTGGAGTAGGGCAAGGAAGGTGTCCTTGTAGCCGAACTACTATAAATCCTTTGTCTCTCGGTTTGATCTTTCCATCTCTCACTCTTTGCTTACTTACTTACTTACTTACTTACTTACTTACCTACATATTGCATATAGTTATTATTGCTTATGTCACACCCCCAATTTACCTGACTTGCAGCGGAATGGAATGCCTGAGGGTGTAACGGTCATAGCATCACAACAAGGATATATTGAACGACCTAAAGTGTCGTTTGGAAAAATACATCGTTTGATCATTAAAACATTCAGAGTTTACAAAACTTAGGTCCCAAAAGATATTGCCAATTTAGATAAAATAAGTTCAACAAGATCAAATGTTTCATAAGTGCAGAAAATATAAGGTGAGACGCGTCGACTCCGCGACTCCATGAAGGTCCAAATGTATGCAACATGAGCTACCTTAATAACCTGAGAAATACATTGCGAAAAACGGTCAACATAAAGTTGGTGAATAATCATAGGTTTATAGGTAAATCGTATGTACATAAGCCACAAGTATAAAGTAAACCGACAAAAATGTCAAAAATGCTACATTGTCTCTTAAGCTTATGGCCCCGAAGCTAGACGTACTAAAATTGGCCCCAAAGGAGTGGTTACCAGTCACTCAAATATTAGACATGAAATGCATTCGTTTTCCTTATAGAGCAACCCAAACACGAATGGAGGAGTCACCCTCAATAGATCTATTCATTCACTCTCGCTTGGCAATATAATTAACGGTCCATGATAATAAAGAGGACTTGAAGTGGTAGTACTAACAACTTAAGCAATGTATGGAATTTAATACTTGGGCATGTACGAAAATAATTGTGCAATGTATTCTCCCCCGTGGGATTTAAAATCAAATAAATAGTTAAAACGGGGCTATGAGAACTCACCTTAGCAAAAGCAATATCCGATAGACAAAGTAGTAGTTAGAAATAAGGCCCGGGTACTCTAATCGCGACCTAAATAATGCATATGTCTTAGGTTCGAAAACAAGGTCAAGCATGCAAGTCATACACTATATTATCACTTGTACATGTTGTTGAAATTTTTATTGTCAAAAACGTAGGTAACCAAAGTAATCTCCTATTTAAGTCATCCACCATTTTAGAAAACGTAGCTTGTAAATCTCACTACCAAATATTAGTCGTCTTGTAAATATATATTCTGAAAAACTCTAACGCACCTAATAAGTATACACAATGTTCTACCATTTTTATATACGTCATTTTAGCCAAATTATACCCTAAAATGTCTAAAAGTCAATTTTAAATATTCCATCAGCTTTTGTTGGTTGAACCAAAGCTGTCAAAAATTATATGTTTCGTCGCAACTTTCCTAGGCCATAACTTTTGCGTCGTAGTTCCGTTTTTCAAGTTCTATATATTCCCGCGAAGGTATTCAAGTATACTTTAGGTTTTTCAAGGTCTCGGCTAGTCTAGATATCATTTAACCTCAGTTTTCCTAGCTCAAAAATCGGGACAGAATCCATTTTTCAGAAAATATAGCTTTAGTCGTCAATCTTGGAAATAGCATATCTTTTTCGTTATAAGTCCGTTTTAACTCATTCAAGCGGCTATGTTTTCGTTATTAAGTCTATTTTCTATATTTCTAGCCTAATATGGTCACCAAGGTACTGATTTTTCTGTGAAGGGTCGAATAGGACAGATCCAATATAAATAATGTCAAACTATATTTCCTAGTGTTTTATTTATTTTCACCACTTAACAACAACTCCAAATCTAGTCCTAGTCCATCCATCAACTTCTCAACTAGTATATGGTGATCTAAACATAACTTAATAACATTCAAGATCCATGTACAAGATCATCCAAGTATATAAAACTACATATCTACTAACATATATATATAAAGTTTTTACTATTTCTTGTAAAGATCTTTGCTAACAATTTTTCTTGTAACCAAGCTTGTCCAAAACACATTTTTTTGTTAAAAGATCAAAGTGGATGTAAAGATTTTCAACATGTACCAAGTGATAACCAAGTATATAAACTAGACAAGCATAAAAAATAATGAAAATCATGAAGTATAAGTAGTGTAAAAATCACTTACAAAGAGGTTTGTGATATGAGATTTGTAACAACACTTGTGTAACCCCAAGATTAGTGTCAAACCCTTGTTAATCTACCCTAAGTACTCTAGATAGTCACCAACAAACTCCTTCTTCTTCCCTTGCTCCTTGGTGTGGCGAATTGTATATGTGAATGGGAGGTGATATATTTTTTTTTCTTTGTTCTTGTGACTAAAAGAATACTAACATATGTACATATATATATAGCAAGAGATTTCAAAGTGGTCAAAGTGTTCAAGATTTTTCTCATGAATTGGTCCTTGTGGCTGCCGAGAATCATGGAAAAGGGAGGAGACAAAATGTTTGCTCTTAGCCACCAAAAATAAATGAGCATGTTTCAAGGATAATGTCACAAGTAGAAAAATATATATATAGTAAATGATTATTGAACTAGGGGGGGGGGGGCGGCTATAGGGTAAAATTGGAAGAAAATATATATATATTTTTTTAAAATGTATATATTAAATGTATTGGGTAGTAAAAATATGTATTGGGAATTAGTTTGGTAGTTAACGAAAGTTATACGTAATTAAACGTAAGGTGTAAGGAATTTAACTTGGACATTGGAAAATATTTTTTAGGACTTTTGTAATAATTTTGGAAGTATAAAAATACCCTAAAAATAATTGTTGAGAAAGTCGGGTATGTCGAGTGTTACATTTTTGTATAAAAATTAACGTTTGTTGAATTTTAAAAACCGTAAGTATTTAGAGAATAGGAATTTGTGTCGTTGTATAAAATTGTGAATTGGGGAAGGAGCTAGGTACCGGAGCGTTGTGGACTACAATTAGCCTAAGTCCTAGTGTACTTAGAATTTAATTAGAAATTCGCGTCAATTCAAGTAAAAAGCTCATGTAAAAATGTTTCAAATCAAACGTCAAGAATTTAAATTCGAGTTTAGAAAATAGTATTGACCTGGGAAAGAGCGGGTTGTGACATTCTACCCCCCTAAAAGGGAATCTCGTCCGCGAGATTCAGTCAGCGTTGGTCATTGGAGTGGTATTGGTGAAGAGATGGGGGTATTTCTGACGAATCTGGTCTTCTCGTTCCCAAGTGAACTCGGGATCTCGTTGAGAATTCCAGCGAACCTTGACGATAGGAATTCGACTTTGCTTCAACCGTTCGACCTCACGGTCCATGATTTCTACTGGTTCTCCTACCAGGTTTAAGTTTGTCATTGGGTTGGATTCCTTCCAATGGAATCATAAGTGACTAATCTGAAAGTCATTTCTTGAGATTTGAAATTGTAAAACATGTTTGTGTAATCTTGCTACTTTCCAACAAGGCTCAAGTCTGAGGGTTACTGGCCTACTCTGTCTGAAATATTAATGGTCCAGTGTACACCGAGTTTAACTTCCCGGATTTTTCTGAATGGTATCGTACCTTTCATAGGCAGAACTTTTATCGTGACTCTACCACCAACTTGAAATTCTAAGGGTTTACAACTTATCGACTTGTAACTGATTCTTGGTTTGTAGGAAATTCCTGGTTATTTCCTGAGTGCTTACAAGAATAGTAAGTTTGGCTTTTTCCGCGTTCGGTCCTTCAATAGATGATTAGTGCTTCTTGAGGTTTACAATGTAATATGGGTAATATATGTTGTTGAATTCTTCCAGAACTCAAATTCGTATATCAGCTGGTCGATTCTAAAAATGAATCTTAAATGGTCCAATATACTAGAGGTTCAATCTCTCGTGTTACCAAAATTGCATCATGTCTCTTCAAGGCAAAGCTTTCAACTTAGTTCGTTCTCCCACTTGAATCTAGTTGGTTTGTTGTTCAGGGATACCCAATCTGCATGATGTGTGTCATGTACCAACTTACCTCTACTGTAACACCCCCAATTCATGATGCAGCGGAATTCAACTTGGGTGTTACTCGACGGCACAACAGTCATAATAATAGAAAACGATCTCTAAACGAATCGTAATAAAAAGAGTTGTCATTCATATTATTCAAATATATCAAAGTTTACATAGTGAGGTCCCAAAATGTTGCATTGTTTCAAAACACATCAATATAAGGTCTATGATGTTTTTATAGAATGACATAATTGTTTATAGCCTTCTTCCTTCGGTACGTGCCCTTCCCGCTCCATTCTTGATTATCATGGACCTGAAATACATGCTTAAGAGGTCAACACAAAGGTTGAGTGAAATTCATAGAGTTTGTTTAACGGTTGAACACAATATGTTGGTAGTAAGAGTTAATTAGACTCATACTCATGTTAGAAAACAAAACAGTTATTATTATGTACTAAGCTCATGCAACCAATACGTTAACGGGTACCAATATCAATCGGCGGTTATGTTGCCCCGGTAAGTACTTTGCCGTCATACTTAATGTTTCAAATATAGTGCATTCGTTTGAACTAACTGCTCAAACAAATGGGATTCGTCAATCCCAATAGGCCTATTCACAATACTCGCGCTCACTAATACTAGTGATTAAATGGTTCATGATGGGGCCTAGGATTGGCAAGGTAGGTACTTAGTAATAATAAAACAATCAGGCAGCATACAGTTTCAAAGCATTGTGTTCGGTTTAAAAGTAGCATGTATTTCCCCCAAGGGTTTGTAAAACATTAAAGTAATGTAAGCGGGGCTATGAACTCACCTTAAACAAGATAGCAAGTAACGAAGGTGATGATCGGATCGTGTAGGTTTCTACGAGCAACCTAGAATAGAATGTTGCGACTTAGGATTTGTGTAAAGAATATAACGGAGTGCCTATATATATATCTTGCATTATAGTCCATGATGAGGTATGATGTTTATTTGTAAGTCTTGGAAAGAAAGATTTATGAACATGTATGTTTTGGTATATCGTTTACTACCGTTCGGGCTAACATATTTCAGAAGTCATGTTAGTAAGCGTTGGAGGAGCCAGGACACTTTAACTCGTAAATCCACAACTCATCTCGACGGCTTACATAATGAACTCCTCACATGAAGCTCCCTACTATTGTAGTAGTTGATAAAGTATATAGATATAAGTTTTGATCCGAAAACGTTACATGTCCGATATTTGGATAAACTTAGGAAAGTTTATGGTACATGAAGATTGTTATTAGGGTTTGATTCATAAGTTTTGTATGACCATTTGTCTTGGTAAAATCTCATGGTTTTCTTTTAGATGAAGTAGATACAAATTACTTGTTCATGTTATCGCCAATTTCATTGTTTCATGTTTACGCCATTGTAAGTTGGTTTGGTCATTTCGTCATGGCCTAGCCATGACCTTTGGTCCTTGTTCCAAGGTCATGTTACACAACCTTGGCTCTAGCCATGGTGGGGGTCTTGGTTATAGGTCATAATACCTTTTATTCCTTTGAAAGTATGACAATAACTTAGTGACTTAAAATATGTAAATAGCTGTTAAGAAACTGAGAAATATCTCACTCAGAAGGCGTTTTCAAGGCTCGAGCCTCTTTGTTCCTGAAGGAAAACATGATTCCGGACAACTTTTGTGTTTTAACTTTTTCATGAATCGGACCAGAAATGCCTCTTTTTGCGTGTTTTAGGTTCTGTCACAGAAATCACAGAAACATTTAGGCAGTTTTGCCGGAAATCTTTGGTAACTTCAAATCGCCACAACTTTTGACTCGTTTACTCTTTTTAAGTGGTTCAAATTGCTATGGTTTGCTTTTTAAGTCCTCTACTGTAATATGTAATAATCCAATATAAAATTTTTACCATTTTGATCAGGTTATACCAAGATATTCACTAGTTTGCTTGTTTTAGTAACTTGTTTCAATAAGTCATTACAACAACATCTTTTACTCATCATGATTCATCATGGACATAATTACAACACATAATATAGCAAGAATAACATATAAATGAGATGAACATGATAAATAAACAAGAAGCATGTTAGGTTTAGGCTTACAACTTTAGGCTTTCTAATTAAAGAAAGGAGTAACTAGTAAGGAAATGGACTTTGATAGACAAGCTTCAACCCTTTCACTTCAAGCAACCTTTCTACTCTTAGTATTCTTGAAAGATGGATGATAAAGGTTGAGGTGTATTGAGTAGATTTAAACTCAAGAGAAAAACACCAAGTATGTTAGGGTTTTGGAAGATTTTTGGTAAGAAATAAGCTATCTAGGGTTTCTATACTTGAACTTCACTTGAACCTTGCAACAAATTAGAAGAAATAAGCTAAGTGTGAGATGGTTTAGGTGTGTTGGGATGGCCGGCCATATGGAGAGGGAGAGGGGGTATATATATGCTCTTGAGGAGGTTACAAGACTTGAGATATTTTATCAAAACTACACATGTATGCATCCTAGATCACAAGGCATGAGATCAAGCCACCAAGGGTGTGACTCCCCCCCCCCTTGTGGCGGTTCCAAAAGGATAAGGAGGGGAGGTGGCTTGGCTTGGTATTATCCTTGGTTAAAAGATGCATTTTGACTCCGGGAAATGCCAACCGTAAATGATTAGGCCTCAAAACGTAAAACCGGGTGTCGTAAAATTATGAAACTTTAAAGTATTGTTAGAAATGTTCATAAGTCCCATAATAAAATATAAAATGGGTGATAAGTTCCATTTGGGTGGTAAAACCTGCTAAAAGCTGGAAACACGGGTCTAAAACGCGTAATACGTAAAATGTACGAATATTGCGTAAAACTGAGAAAAGTAAAATGTTACTTTTCTAATATGCTAAAAATGATTTAAAATGATTTATAATGTCTAGACTGGGCTCAGTCTGGTGTCGGTTGGTGTTAAATGTCTTTTAGACATCAAACCGGAAGCCTAAAAATCAAGGAATGATTTATAAAATCAAGGAATGATTTTTAGTCAATGGAGGAGGGAAAAATATGTTGACTTATTTAAATAAGTTGAAAGCTCAAATCATCTTAGAAATGCGGTGCAGGTAAAGGCTAGGGTTACGGCTGAGTAAAAACGCGTAAAACTGAAAATTCCAGTTTTTCACGGCCGAAGTTTATTTGGGCCATGATTTTTCTCAGTCATGATTTATTCTCAAATAAATCATAAGTGTGTTAAACATTTTTCTGATGTGGGGTCACCTGACGGGATCAAATTTCGTTGTGCGTAGAATTTCTGATTGACGTTTTGCCCTAAAACGGGTAATTCTGTGTAATCCCTTAATAACTTTCACGAAAATGATCTGACGAATGTCAAACATTTAATTTGCCATGGAAATGATTTATCACTCGAGAATATGAAATAAAAATCAACTTTCGGGAAAATTTCAGAAAGAAATGAATAGTAACATGAATAGTAAAATTTTCCGAAAATAGAAATTAACCTGAAATTGCGAATTGTTACAGTCTCCACCCCATATGAGAGCTCCGTCCCGGAGATCAATTAGCGTTGGAAGTAGAAGCTTCGTTGGTAAAAAGGTGTGGGTATTTCTTTCGTATCTGGTCCTCTCGTTCCCATGTGTACTCAGGACCACGTCGTGAGTTCCAACGAACTTTGATAATTGGTATACGGCTTTGTTTGAGTTGTTTGACCTCTCGGTCCATGATTTCTACGGGTTCCTCAACAAATTGAAGATCGTCATTGAGTTGAATTTCATCGAGTGGAATCACAAGTGATTCATCCGATAAACATTTCTTTAGGTTAGATACATGGAAAGTGGGGTGTACACTACTGAGTTCTGATGGAAGCTCAAGTCTGTACGCCACAGGGCCAACCCTGGCTAGGATTTTGAATGGTCCGATGTATCTTGGGTTTAGTTTTCCTCGTTTACCGAATCGTATCAAGCCTTTCCAAGGCGATACCTTTAGCATAACCCTATCTCCGACTTGGAATTCTAGGGGTCTGCGTCGTGTGTCGGCATAACTTTTCTGTCGATCTCTTGCGGCTTGTAACCGATTTTTGATTTGTACAATTTTATCCGTTGTTTCACGGATGAGTTCTGGTCCAGTGAGTTGAACTTCTCCCACTTCAGCCCAACAAGCAGGTGAACGACACTTTCGACCGTAAAGTGCTTCAAATGGGGCTGCTTTAATACTTGTATGATAGCTGTTGTTGTAGGAAAATTCGACTAATGGTAAATGAGTATCCCATCCTTTTCCAAAGTCTATTATACATGCTCGAAGCATGTCTTCAAGAGTTTGGATGGTTCGTTCACTCTGACCATCGGTCTGAGGGTGATATGCTGTACTCATGTCTAGATTTGTTCCAAAGGCGTCTTGGAGTGACTGCCAGAAATTGGAAGTAAATCTACCATCTCTGTCGGATATGATGGATATCGGTGCACCATGTCTTGAGACTATTTCTTTGACGTACAGTCGGGTTAGTTGTTCCATTTTGTAAGTCTCTTTGATTGGTATAAAGTGTGCGGATTTTGTAAGGCGATCAACTATGACCCAAATGGAGTCATAACCGCTTGATGTCCTTGGGAGCTTGGTAATGAAGTCCATAGTAATTCTTTCCCATTTCCAGGTAGGAATTTCTGGTTGTTGCAATGGACCGGATGGTTTTTGGTGTTCGGCTTTTACTTTGGAGCAGGTAAGACACTTGCTAACATATGTTGCAATGTCGGCTTTCATGTTCGGCCACCAATAAAGTAACTTAAGATCATGATACATTTTATCAGATCCTGGATGTATGGAGTATTTAGATTTGTGCGATTCATGCATGATCAAGTCTCGTAGGCCACCATAAAGTGGTAACCAACTTCGACCTTGGAAGCATAGAGTTCCATCTGAACGGGTTTCGAATTTCTTTTGTATCATGCCATCCAACTTTTCCTTTTGGATATTTTCTTGTTTCACCGCCTCAGCTTGAGCGTGAAGGATTTGGGTAGGAAAGTTGGAATTTATGGTTAAAACTAAGGCTCGGACTCGTAATGGTTTAACTCGTTCCTTTCGGCTTAGGGCGTCAGCTACTACGTTTGCTTTCCCTGGGTGGTAACGAATGTCGCAGTCATAATCACTTAGTAATTCCAACCAACGACGTTGTCGCATGTTTAGTTCTTTTTGGTTCAAAATGTGTTGTAGGCTTTTATGATCGGTGTACACAGTACATCTAGTACCGTATAGATAGTGCCTCCAGATTTTTAGTGCAAAGACCACAGCTCCTAACTCTAAGTCATGAGTGGTGTAATTTTCTTCATGAACCTTGAGTTGTCGTGAAGCATAAGCCATGACCTTATCACGTTGCATCAACACGGCACCTAAACCTTGGTACGATGCATCACAATAGACTACAAAATCTTCGATCCCATCTGGCAATGCTAGGATAGGAGCACTACAAAGTTTTTGTTTAAGGGTTTGGAAAGCATTTTCTTCGTCTTCATCCCACACGTATTTCTTGTTTTTCTGAGTTAGCTTGGTCAAAGATTTTGCTATTGAAGAAAATCCTTCAATAAACCTTCGGTAATACCCGGCTAAACCCAGAAATTGACGAATTTCTGTAGGTGTGGTAGGTGTTGGCCAGTTTTTGATAGCTTCAATTTTAGCGGGATCGACATGTAAACCGGTCTTGTCAATCACATGCCCAAGGAATTGTACGGATTGAATCCAAAATTCGCATTTGGAAAACTTTGCATACAATTTCTCTTCCTTGAGTAGTGCTAAAATTGTTCTAAGGTGTTCTTTGTGTTCCTCTTCGTTTTTGGAATAAATGAGAATGTCGTCTATGAATACGATCACAAATTTGTCCAAATATGGCTTACACACACGATTCATGAGATCCATGAATACTGCCGGTGCATTTGTTAACCCAAATGGCATCACTTGGAATTCGTGGTGACCATATCGTGTCCTAAAGGCTGTTTTTGGAATGTCTTCATCACGAACTCTGACTTGGTGGTAACCTGAACGTAGATCGATTTTTGAGTAATAGGTTGAACCTTGTAATTGATCGAATAAGTCATCAATTCTTGGTAATGGGTAACGGTTCTTTATGGTTAGTTTGTTTAGCTCACGATAGTCAATACACATTCGTAATGACCCGTCTTTCTTCTTCACGAATAAAACTGGAGCTCCCCAAGGTGAGGAACTGGGTCGAATAAATCCCTTGTCCGCAAGTTCTTGTAATTGATTTGATAGCTCTTGCATCTCTGAAGGTGCTAGCCGGTATGGTGCGCGGGCAACTGGCGCCGCTCCTGGTATTAAATCAATTCTGAACTCTATTTGACGATTTGGTGGTAGTCCGGGTAAGTCTTCTGGAAAGACTTCAGGAAACTCACGGGCAATAGGAACATCTTCGAGACGTTTTTCATCGGTTTTCTTTTCTGTTACGTGGGCTAAGAAAGCATAACATCCTTTCTCAATGTACTTCATGGTTTTGATACATGAGATGATGTTTATTCGGGTTCCACTTTGATCACCACGAATGATCAAAGTTTCATTGTCACATGGAATGTGCACAACTCTTTCACCACAAATAATGTTAGCTTGATGTTTAGACAACCAATCCATGCCAATAACAACATCGAAACTTCCGAGTTCGATTGGCATAAGATTGATGTTAAAGGGGTGGTCTAAGAGATTAAGGGTACAGTTTGGGATTACGGTATTGGTATTTACTAAGTCACCGGTAGCTAGCTCAACATTATAACTAGTGGTTAAAGTAATTGATGGAATATCAAGTAAGGGCGCAATTCTAGTAGATATAAAGCTCATATCAGCACCAGAATCGAATAATACTTTAACAGGAATATTATTGAGTAGGAACGTACCGGTAACCACGTTCGGGTCCTGGTGTGGTTCTTCCTTTCCTATGACATAGGCCCTAGCACGAGCACCTCCGCCTTGGGGTCCTTGGTTTTGAGGACAGTTGTTCTTATAGTGTCCCCTTTCACCACACCCGAAACATGTAACTATGGGCTGTGAGTTAGCCCCAGTAGCTATACCCTTGCCCCTACAATCCTTGGCAAGATGTCCGGGCTTTTGGCACTTGTGGCATTTGGCCGGGCAAGGACCTTCGTAATGGTAATTGCACTTGGTACATTGTGGTTGATTACCCACGTACCTACCACCAGCAGGTGCAGCAACATAAGCCGTCGCGGCTTCTTGTCTCCTGTTCTGCTGATTGTGGTGGTTGTTGTTTCGGGTTTGGTTGTTGATGTTGTTATTGTTGTTGTTCCCACGGTTACCATCATATGGTCGTTTATTGTTGTTGTTCTTGTTGTTGTTGTTGTTACAGTAGTTGGAGTTGTTGGGATTGTTGGCATTGCTGTTGTTGTTGTTGGTGTTGAGGTTGTTTTGCCTGCGGGTTTCCGACATACGTACCACTTAATCCATGAGACTACGGGACATCCGCATAGCCTCATCAAGTTCTTTGGGATTTGCCGAAGTCACATTCCCCTGTATGCTTGAGGGAAGTCCCCAAATATACCTTTCCAACATCTTTTCCTTTGGGGAAACCATTGATGGACAAAGTATCCTCAGTTCCTGGAATCTACGGTTGTAGGTCATGATATCATTTCCCTTAACCGTATGATCCCAGAACTCAACTTCCAACTTTTGTATCTCACTGCGTGGACAGTATTCCTTAATCATCATTTGTTTCAAATTAGCCCAAGTAATTTTGTAGGCATTCTCAATGCCCATGGGTTGAGCAATTGAGTTCCACCAGGACAACGCCTCATTCAACAAAGTACTTGTGGCATACTGAACTTTGTCAACCTCAGTACATTTACTAACAATGAACACCGACTCCGCCTTTTCGAACCAACGGGTCAAACCTACAGCCCCTTCAGTACCCTTGAATTTGAGGGGTTCACATTTCAGGTAGGAAATGAACGAGCAACCCTTTGGTACTGTAGTAACATTGGTCACCGGAGGGGTAGGTCCTCCAAGGTTAAGACTGGCAAGTCTGGCAGTCTCTGCAGCTATTGCAGCTTCCGCAGCAGTGGCGGCTTCTGCGGCTGCTGCAGCATCAGCAGCGGCTGCAGCATCAGCAGCTGCTGCAGCATCAGCAGCACCAGCAGCTGTGGTGGCATCGGCAGCTGCTGTAGCTGCTGCAGCTACGGCTGCTCGTTCAGCGATAAGTGCTGCATTGACACTATCCTTCACCAGTTTGCGGATGGCGGCTTGTGTCATCGTTGGTGGGGTCTTTTTCTTTGGCGCCATGATTCTATTGTTCAAAAGATACATTGTAATTAGAGAGTTGTGAGATGAGCACAATGTTTGATAAGAATGATAGGATGATAATGTTTGAAACTTAAAAACATAACACATGATAGTATATAAAACAAGAGTTTTATTTCATATAACGTTGATTACAAAATCGAACTTATTACAAGTTCATTCAAAACTTACTAACTGATACTTTCAGTTAGTAATTACAACGTTGTACAAAAGCTAACTAGTACTATAACACTAGTCTAACGTTGGTTGGGAGGTTGTTGCGGTCCGGTCGGATTATTATTTCCGCGTGTTGCTAACACGTCTACGCTTTCGTTTGGACGGTATTCTTTGACCTCCTTTCGGTATAACCTTTGTTGTATGGAACTCATTTGAGTTTGCATCCCACACAAATCATTCCTAAGTTGATACCTGTCAAAGTTTGCCACATCTAACCGGATTTCGGCGGTATTTAGGCGGTGAAGTGGTTTGTGAATTTGAACCGCGTCCTGTTCTTGGGCCCTCTCAACCAAAGTGAGTCTATCCTTGACATCATCCAAGCCAGTCAAAGGATTTAAGACTACTTCCCCAACATGATCCGAGTCACTCTTAACGTAGCTCATGTCAAGCTTAAACCAATATAGGTCGTCTCGAGCATTCATGGCATCCATTCTAGCAGAATTTACCTTGGACATACATTCGTGCATTTGACTTGCCATACATTTAACCTTGAGTTGGGTTAGGTTGAGAGCTTGTTTCAAAGAGTAGATTTCGTATTGAGCTGAGTTCGCGAACATATGTGGAGATGTAGATGTTCCGCCGGTTTGGTAAGTAGATTTCGGAATTTGAGCTGGAGTGGTACGGTTAGATTCGGATGAAATTGGTGAAACCGGAGGTGGAGATGTCAATGGTGATAAATGTGGCACCACTAATAGTTCCTCCGCTTCCTCCTCGATGCCTTCGATGTCAACATCCATTTCAGGATCCTCTTCGTACTCATCGATATTTATGTCCAAATCCATTTCAGGATCTTCGTCCGAATCTATTTCATTTTCTAGATCCTCATAAGGTATTTCCTCATCGTCATAGTCAATTTGTTCAAAGTAAGGATCATCGGGTCCGGGAAGAATTGGTAAATACTCGGGCATAGCATGAAGATGATCGGGAGATGGAGGTGCGGACATGATGTCTACAATTTATGATGTCAAAAATAATCAAATGTTTATGGAAAATGTTCAAACTAAGGAAATGTGCATATGACAATATACAAATATGTTCATGTAGGATAACATGTGTAATAAGTCCATAATCTTCTGGAGGACGGAAGGCACGAAGATCGGAAGGCTATAAAAATGTTTTTGCTTGTTATTGTAGTTATAGTTTAGGTCTCACTTAGACCCGTTTCTCTATAACCATGGCTCTGGTACCAATCTGTAACACCCCCAATTCATGATGCAGCGGAATTCAACTTGGGTGTTACTCGACGGCACAACAGTCATAATAATAGAAAACAATCTCTAAACGAATCGTAATAAAAAGAGTTGTCATTCATATTATTCAAATATATCAAAGTTTACATAGTGAGGTCCCAAAATGTTGCATTGTTTCAAAACACATCAATATAAGGTCTATGATGTTTTTATAGAATGACATAATTGTTTATAGCCTTCTTCCTTCGGTACGTGCCCTTCCCGCTCCATTCTTGATTATCATGGACCTGAAATACATGCTTAAGAGGTCAACACAAAGGTTGAGTGAAATTCATAGAGTTTGTTTAACGGTTGAACACAATATGTTGGTAGTAAGAGTTAATTAGACTCATACTCATGTTAGAAAACAAAACAGTTATTATTATGTACTAAGCTCATGCAACCAATACGTTAACGGGTACCAATATCAATCGGCGGTTATGTTGCCCCGGTAAGTACTTTGCCGTCATACTTAATGTTTCAAATATAGTGCATTCGTTTGAACTAACTGCTCAAACAAATGGGATTCGTCAATCCCAATAGGCCTATTCACAATACTCGCGCTCACTAATACTAGTGATTAAATGGTTCATGATGGGGCCTAGGATTGGCAAGGTAGGTACTTAGTAATAATAAAACAATCAGGCAGCATACAGTTTCAAAGCATTGTGTTCGGTTTAAAAGTAGCATGTATTTCCCCCAAGGGTTTGTAAAACATTAAAGTAATGTAAGCGGGGCTATGAACTCACCTTAAACAAGATAGCAAGTAACGAAGGTGATGATCGGATCGTGTAGGTTTCTACGAGCAACCTAGAATAGAATGTTGCGACTTAGGATTTGTGTAAAGAATATAACGGAGTGCCTATATATATATCTTGCATTATAGTCCATGATGAGGTATGATGTTTATTTGTAAGTCTTGGAAAGAAAGATTTATGAACATGTATGTTTTGGTATATCGTTTACTACCGTTCGGGCTAACATATTTCAGAAGTCATGTTAGTAAGCGTTCGAGGAGCCAGGACACTTTAACTCGTAAATCCACAACTCATCTCGACGGCTTACATAATGAACTCCTCACATGAAGCTCCCTACTATTGTAGTAGTTGATAAAGTATATAGATATAAGTTTTGATCCGAAAACGTTACATGTCCGATATTTGGATAAACTTAGGAAAGTTTATGGTACATGAAGATTGTTATTAGGGTTTGATTCATAAGTTTTGTATGACCATTTGTCTTGGTAAAATCTCATGGTTTCCTTTTAGATGAAGTAGATACAAATTACTTGTTCATGTTATCGCCAATTTCATTGTTTCATGTTTACGCCATTGTAAGTTGGTTTGGTCATTTCGTCATGGCCTAGCCATGACCTTTGGTCCTTGTTCCAAGGTCATGTTACACAACCTTGGCTCTAGCCATGGTGGGGGTCTTGGTTATAGGTCATAATACCTTTTATTCCTTTGAAAGTATGACAATAACTTAGTGACTTAAAATATGTAAATAGCTGTTAAGAAACTGAGAAATATCTCACTCAGAAGGCGTTTTCAAGGCTCGAGCCTCTTTGTTCTTGAAGGAAAACATGATTCCGGACAACTTTCGTGTTTTAAATTTTTCATGAATCGGACCAGAAAGGCCTATTTTTGCGTGTTTTAGGTTCTGTCACAGAAATCACAGAAACATTTAGGCAGTTTTGCCGGAAATCTTTGGTAACTTCAAATCGCCACAACTTTTGACTCGTTTACTCTTTTTAAGTGGTTCAAATTGCTATGGTTTGCTTTTTAAGTCCTCTACTGTAATATGTAATAATCCAATATAAAATTTTTACCATTTTGATCAGGTTATACCAAGATATTCACTAGTTTGCTTGTTTTAGTAACTTGTTTCAATAAGTCATTACAACATCTTTTACTCATCATGATTCATCATGGACATAATTACAACACATAATATAGCAAGAATAACATATAAATGAGATGAACATGATAAATAAACAAGAAGCATGTTAGGTTTAGGCTTACAACTTTAGGCTTTCTAATTAAAGAAAGGAGTAACTAGTAAGGAAATGGACTTTGATAGACAAGCTTCAACCCTTTCACTTCAAGCAACCTTTCTACTCTTAGTATTCTTGAAAGATGGATGATAAAGGTTGAGGTGTATTGAGTAGATTTAAACTCAAGAGAAAAACACCAAGTATGTTAGGGTTTTGGAAGATTTTTGGTAAGAAATAAGCTATCTAGGGTTTCTATACTTGAACTTCACTTGAACCTTGCAACAAATTAGAAGAAATAAGCTAAGTGTGAGATGGTTTAGGTGTGTTGGGATGGCCGGCCATATGGAGAGGGAGAGGGGGTATATATATGCTCTTGAGGAGGTTACAAGACTTGAGATATTTTATCAAAACTACACATGTATGCATCCTAGATCACAAGGCATGAGATCAAGCCACCAAGGGTGTGACTCCCCCCCCCCCTTGTGGCGGTTCCAAAAGGATAAGGAGGGGAGGTGGCTTGGCTTGGTATTATCCTTGGTTAAAAGATGCATTTTGACTCCGGGAAATGCCAACCGTAAATGATTAGGCCTCAAAACGTAAAACCGGGTGTCGTAAAATTATGAAACTTTAAAGTATTGTTAGAAATGTTCATAAGTCCCATAATAAAATATAAAATGGGTGATAAGTTCCATTTGGGTGGTAAAACCTGCTAAAAGCTGGAAACACGGGTCTAAAACGCGTAATACGTAAAATGTACGAATATTGCGTAAAACTGAGAAAAGTAAAATGTTACTTTTCTAATATGCTAAAAATGATTTAAAATGATTTATAATGTCTAGACTGGGCTCAGTCTGGTGTCGGTTGGTGTTAAATGTCTTTTAGACATCAAACCGGAAGCCTAAAAATCAAGGAATGATTTATAAAATCAAGGAATGATTTTTAGTCAATGGAGGAGGGAAAAATATGTTGACTTATTTAAATAAGTTGAAAGCTCAAATCATCTTAGAAATGCGGTGCAGGTAAAGGCTAGGGTTACGGCTGAGTAAAAACGCGTAAAACTGAAAATTCCAGTTTTTCACGGCCGAAGTTTATTTGGGCCATGATTTTTCTCAGTCATGATTTATTCTCAAATAAATCATAAGTGTGTTAAACATTTTTCTGATGTGGGGTCACCTGACGGGATCAAATTTCGTTGTGCGTAGAATTTCTGATTGACGTTTTGCCCTAAAACGGGTAATTCTGTGTAATCCCTTAATAACTTTCACGAAAATGATCTGACGAATGTCAAACATTTAATTTGCCATGGAAATGATTTATCACTCGAGAATATGAAATAAAAATCAACTTTCGGGAAAATTTCAGAAAGAAATGAATAGTAACATGAATAGTAAAATTTTCCGAAAATAGAAATTAACCTGAAATTGCGAATTGTTACATCTACCAGCTTCTCGTTGCTTGTAACTGGTTCTTGACTTGTGAAATTTCATTTGTTGTTCCATAGTTTAGTTCTAGACCAGTGAATTTAACTTTCCGATTTCGGTCTGTAAATGGGTAATTGGTACTTCGACCATAAAGTGCCTCAATTGATGTAGTCTCCATGCTCGCGCGATAACTATGGTTGTAAAAGACTCCGATTTATGGTAAATGGTTAGTCCAACCATTTCTAGAGTCAATCACTCATACTCTGAGTATAACTTTCCTATGTTTGAATCGTTCTCTCGTTCTGACCATCGGTCTGAGGATGATAGGCGGTGTTTACATCTATATGGAGTCCCGAAGGAAATCTTAAAATGATAGCTAGATGTCTGAGGTGATTTGATCCCTTTATCAGGAACAATTGAAATAGGTACAATAAATCTTGTGACTAATTCCTCAACGTTACGTCTTTCGAACTTAGCGTCATTTAAAGGGGATAGAATATGGGTAACAATCTTTAATTCCTTGTGTTTTGGTCTAATGGATTGCTAAGACATGTGTCATTCTTTGCCTATTGGGCTTGGTCTCTCTCTATAGTGTTGCATAGCGCACCTTCACAGTGTGTTCGATCCTGTAGCTCAGTCTAGCTAGTACCTTTGAATAATAAAATCGGACAACTAGGTCAGAGATGGTGAGTCGGATGTTCGCTTGGTATCTTAGGATTGTTGTTGGGTTATGAATTTTCTTAGTCTAGGTTTAATAGTTCCGTAATCCTTTTAGTGTTTTTCTTGTATCGAGGAGTCCTCCTAGTACTTGATATGGAAAGTCTCTCCTAAAGAAGTCAATGGAACAATCCAACTTAATGGCTAAGTGGGTGACAGGTGGGGTAAGTATCCAGGGAGTGTTTGTCAGAAAAGATATTTATAAAAGAGTTTACTTGTTTAAAACGCTTTTAAACGAAGATTGTTATTAGCAATACTTTTTTAAAAAAATAACTATTTCCTTCATGGCATAATCCTTCCTGAATTATACATAGGTGATCAGGCTATGTATAGTTGAGGACTAATGATGCGATGCTTGATTTAGTCAAAATAGTATTACTTTTCTCAAAAGTTTTAGATGGTGTTCAACGCATTGTTATTAAAAATGGTATTCTAGATATTTCTTTTCAAAGTAACATAAAAACCGTTTCGCGTAATAATAGTAAATATCTGGCGTAATATCGGAAAAATCAGTTTATAGTACGGTAATAAAATAGCTCATTTTAGAAATTCGGTAAAACAATTTCCCCATAGGGTAGTAAAATAGTTTGAAACTAATTTCGTTGAATGGTTTATTGGATACACGGGTAAGTCCTATGGAATGGTAATAATCTACTAATCCGTCAAATACGAAATTGGCTTAATCCCTAATAAGACAATGGTATAATGTTGCGAAACGGTTGAAAATTGCACAATTGCAATAGAAAATGGAATAAACGAAGGTTACGATTATCACATAGATAACAAAAGATAGTCATTACATTAGATAGGAAAGTGCTTAATACAACTAGGTTACACCAACGTACTTATGGAAAGTACCAAAAGAAAAGTACAACCCTAGAGGGCTCAAACTACGGTTTATATAATTAAAACATAAACTTCTTCTTCCAATTCTGGTTTCCCAACTCCGGGCATTCACTCCTGAAGTGTCCCACTACTCCACACTCGCGGCAGGTTACCGTGAGTTTCTGATGCTTTGCGAGGGTGGGAGCCTTGCAATCCTTGGCTTCATGTCCGAGCTTTTGGCAGTTTTTACATTGAGAGGGGCAAGATCCTTTGTGATGAAACTGACACTTGTTGCACTCGGGTAATTTACCCACATATCTTTTCTTTTGGCTTGACCCAGCAGCACAGGTCTCCACCACTTGTTGTATCTTAAATGGTTGTTGAGAAGCATTAGCATCCAAATTACCGACCCACTTTCTCTTGTTGCTACCATTGCCTCCTAAAATCTTGGTGTGAGCTATGCGTTCCTTTGCTTCGATTTCCATTCTGATAGCTTTAGGCATGGTATCGGGTTCCAATAAGATGACCAACATACGAATTTCAGGAGAAAGTCCTCCTATGTACCTTTCAAGTTTCTTGCTTTCTGGCTCATCCATTGCAGAGCCTAGTCGAGCTAAATCATAAAAATGAGCAGTATACTTGACAACATCATCTCCTACCATGTTAAGGTTTAGTGTTTCCTGTTCAATTGCTTGTAATTCGCTTTTCACACAGAACTTCAAACTCATCATCCTTTTAAGTTTTTCCCAAGAGTGTGAGTAAGCAGCATCCACTCCTACTACCTGAACATATTTAGTCCACCATTTCTGGGCATGATCCTGAAAAGTGCAAGTGGCGAACTTAACCTTGTCTTCCTTGCAGCAGTCGCCACATTGAAATATTGTTTCTATTTCTTCAAACCATTTGAGAAATTCCTTTGTGTCTATAGTTCCGCTAAAGGAGGGGGGATTGCAACCCATAAATTCCACATGAGTAAGTTCCTTGGTGAGGGCAGTGGTTATGTTTCTGGCGGTGAATTGTCCAACAGCGGCTTGCATCATTCTTGAAGTGATTTGCTTAATCTATTTTCATCAAATTATAAGAGACCATGGGAATCTATAAGTAATAAAACCATCATATTCATAACTCATGAATATAACTCATGAAATTTTTGGTCTACATGGACCGATATCATAGAGAGCACCACCATTCCCTATAGTAGTGTCAATACTTGGTGATTCCGTTTGTACAACAGTCAAAATACTACAAGTTTCTTTGAACTATGCCACACCTCTCATGGCTAGGGTAATACTAAAAGCTAGCAAAGATATAAGTCTACTCTAGAGACTTCCTGATGTCCCTCTGAGTGAAACCAGGTTTGTGGCATTATAAGGTCGAGATAGTCCTGAAGTGGGGTCTGGAGTTGTGCATCGATCAAGTCCTAGTTAGTGTAGATTCTAAGCCATTCCTGAGGAATCTGCGGATGTTCCAGTGGAGTCCGTGGTCTTGTTATTTCCCGCAAGGTGTTATCTAATTCATGGCAAGTGGAACTGTAAAAGGGAAATGACAATGGTGGTATTTAAAAGGATAAGAATAACATTGATGACGATGAGATCCTAGTGATGAGTTAGGAGACGATGGTGATAATAGTGAATGGAATACTGATAAGATCGTTTATAGCTCGAGGTTGTTTAGACCTCATCTAGGGATTGCACAATAATAATGAATGAACACGATACGCAGCGGAATAAACAAACACATCATTATTATTGCTAACAAGGTTTCTTCGTCATCATCTCTACTCTAACATACACCAAAGCCCCAATGCTACGTGATCAAGTGTAGCACGGTTACACTCTAACAGCGATCTAAGATCGTTGAGGCTTAACACTAATCAACTAACCTAGGCGTTTACATAAGCATACTCACGCCCTAGGTTTACACACACACACCTTTAATGACTACATTATGGAAGACATATTAAAACCTATTCCCTGTATCTCTTTATATAATAGAGATACTAGGGTTACAAGGAATAAACTAATTAAAATAAAAGATATGCTGTAATCTTTTTCTTTCTTTGCAAGTTTCTTCCTTTGTCTCCATAAGTCCTTCATCTTTCATATTTGTCAATATCAACTCAAAGTATAATTCCTAACAAATACTACCCTCTTTCGCGCTATCTTGTGATATATAAGAGGTAAAACTGAAGTACACACTATGGGACGACCAATAGTGTAATAAGTAGCTGACGGTGGTGGTAGTACCTGAGTAGTAAGCGCCCTACTAGTGAAGGAAAGAAAACATACTATCTTCCTTGCAATAAGCATCCTAATAGGTCCATTAAAATTAAGTTGGAATATCCTACCAAACGGCATTCTATGTATGGGTTGGATGTTAGGAAAACCTCGTTCCTATAACAATTCAATGGTGCTAATGGCGGCGTAAGTGTAACTGTCGGTACAATTGTAGTGGAAGATGACAAGGCATCTTCAATGTCGAACTCCGACGAAAGGATAACAGGGAGGGTATCTGAAGACATGTCACTTGTGAACCAGGTCAACATAATCATATATATATGTGAGTATGGGTATAAATAACTTGCACAATGTGTGCATGAAACAACATGTATAATGAATATGCACCTATGATGAAATGATGAGATGCTATGATGATGTGGTTATAGTCTAGGGTCTAAGATACATCCTAGTTCGCTATAACCTTAGCTCTGATGCCAATCTGTCACACCCCCAATTTACCTGACTTGTAGCGGAATGGAATGCCTGAGGGTGTAACGGTCATAGCATCACAACAAGGATATATTGAACGACCTAAAGTGTCGTTTGGAAAAATACATCGTTTAATCATTAAAACATTCAGAGTTTACAAAACTTAGGTCCCAAAAGATATTGCCAATTTAGATAAAATAAGTTCAACAAGATCAAACGTTTCATAAGTGCAGAAAATATAAGGTGAGACGCGTCGACTCCGCGACTCCATGAAGGTCCAAATGTATGCAACATGAGCTACCTTAATAACCTGAGAAATACATTGCGAAAAACGGTCAACATAAAGTTGGTGAATAATCATAGGTTTATAGGTAAATCGTATGTACATAAGCCACAAGTATAAAGTAAACGGACAAAAATGTCAAAAATGCTACATTGTCTCTTAAGCTCATGGCCCCGAAGCTAGACGTACTAAAATTGGCCCCAAAGGAGTGGTTACCAGTCACTCAAATATTAGACATGAAATGCATTCATTTTCCTTATGGAGCAACCCAAACACGAATGGAGGAGTCACCCTCAATAGATCTATTCATTCACTCTCGCTTGGCAATATAATTAACGGTCCATGATAATAAAGGGGACTTGAAGTGGTAGTACTAACAACTTAAGCAATGTATGGAATTTAATACTTGGGCATGTACGAAAATAATTGTGCAATGTATTCTCCCCCGTGGGATTTAAAATCAAATAAATAGTTAAAACGGGGCTATGAGAACTCACCTTAGCAAAAGCAATATCCGATAGACAAAGTAGTAGTTAGAAATAAGGTCCGGGTACTCTAATCGCGACCTAAATAATGCATATGTCTTAGGTTCGAAAACAAGGTCAAGCATGCAAGTTATACACTATATTATCACTGGTACATGTTGTTGAAATTTTTATTGTCAAAAACGTAGGTAATCAAAGTAATCTCGTATTTAAGTCATCCACCATTTTAGAAAACGTAGCTTGTAAATCTCACGACCAAATATTAGTCGTCTTGTAAATATATATTTTGAAAAACTCTAACGCACCTAATAAGTATACACAATGTTCTACCATTTTTATATACGTCATTTTAGCCAAATTATACCCTAAAATGTCTAAAAGTCAATTTTAAATATTCCATCAGCTTTTGTTGGTTGAACCAAAGCTGTCAAAAATTATATGTTTCGTCGCAACTTTCCTAGGCCATAACTTTTGCGTCGTAGTTCCGTTTTTCAAGTTCTATATATTCCCGCGAAGGTATTCAAGTATACTTTAGGTTTTTCAAGGTCTCGGCTAGTCTAGATATCATTTAACCTCAGTTTTCCTAGCTCAAAAATCGGGACAGAATCCATTTTTCAGAAAATATAGCTTTAGTCGTCAATCTTGGAAATAGCATATCTTTTTCGTTATAAGTCCGTTTTAACTCATTCAAGCGGCTATGTTTTCGTTATTAAGTCTATTTTCTATATTTCTAGCCTAATATGGTCACCAAGTTACTGATTTTTCTGTGAAGGGCCGAATAGGACAGATCCAATATAAATAATGTCAAACTATATTTCCTAGTGTTTTATTTATTTTCACCACTTAACAACAACTCCAAATCTAGTCCTAGTCCATCCATCAACTTCTCAACTAGTATATGGTTTGTGATATGAGATTTGTAACAACACTTGTGTAACCCCAAGATTAGTGTCAAACCCTTGTTAATCTACCCTAAGTACTCTAGATAGTCACCAACAAACTCCTTCTTCTTCCCTTGCTCCTTGGTGTGGCGAATTGTATATGTGAATGGGAGGTGATATATTTTTTTTTCTTTGTTCTTGTGACTAAAAGAATACTAACATATGTACATATATATATAGCAAGAGATTTCAAAGTGGTCAAAGTGTTCAAGATTTTTCTCATGAATTGGTCCTTGTGGCTGCCGAGAATCATGGAAAAGGGAGGAGACAAAATGTTTGCTCTTAGCCACCAAAAATAAATGAGCATGTTTCAAGGATAATGTCACAAGTAGAAAAATATATATATAGTATGTAACAATTCGCAATTTCAGGTTAATTTCTATTTTCGGGAAATTTTACTATTCATGTTACTATTCATTTCTACTATTCATTTCTTTCTGAAATTTTCCCGAAAGTTGATTTTTACCTCATATTCTCGAGTGATAAATCATTTCCATGGCAAATTAAATGTTTGACATTCGTCAGATCATTTTCGTGAAAGTTATTAAGGGATTACACAGAATTACCCGTTTTAGAGCAAAACGTCAATCAGAAATTCTACGCACAACGAAATTTGATCCCGTCAGGTGACCCCACATCAGAAAAATGTTTAACACGCTTATGATTTATTTGAGAATAAATCATGACTGAGAAAAATCATGGCCCAAATAAACTTCGGCCGTGAAAAACTGGAATTTTCAGTTTTACGCGTTTTTACTCAGCCGTAACCCTAGCCTTTACCTGCACCGCATTTCTAAGATGATTTGAGCTTTCAACTTATTTAAATAAGTCAACATATTTTTCCCTCCTCCATTGACTAAAAATCATTCCTTGATTTTATAAATCATTCCTTGATTTTTAGGCTTCCGGTTTGATGTCTAAAAGACATTTAACACCAACCGACACCAGACTGAGCCCAGTCTAGACATTATAAATCATTTTAAATCATTTTTAGCATATAAGAAAAGTAACATTTTACTTTTCTCAGTTTTACGCAATATTCGTACATTTTACGTATTACGCGTTTTAGACCCGTGTTTCCAGCTTTTAGCAGGTTTTACCACCCAAATGGAACTTATCACCCATTTTATATTTTATTATGGGACTTATGAACATTTCTAACAATACTTTAAAGTTTCATAATTTTACGACACCCGGTTTTACGTTTTGAGGCCTAATCATTTACGGTTGGCATTTCCCGGAGTCAAAATGCATCTTTTAACCAAGGATAATACCAAGCCAAGCCACCTCCCCTCCTTATCTGTTTTGGAACCGCCTCTAGGGGGGGGGAGTCACACCCTTGGTGGCTTGATCTTGTGCCTTGTGATCTAGGATGCATACATGTGTTCTTTTTGGCAAAATATCTCTTGAAAACTAACCTCCTCAAAGTCATATATATACCCCCTCCCCTCTCCATATGGCCGGCCATCCCAACACACCTAAATCATCTCACACTTAGCTTATCTCTTCTAATTTGTTGCAAGGTTCAAGTGAAGTTCAAGTATAGAAACCCTAGTTAGCTTATTTCTTACCAAAAATCTTCCAAACCCTAACATACTTGGTGTTTTCTCTTGAGTTTAAATCCACTCAATACACCTCAACCTTTATCATCTATCTTTCAAGAATACTAAGAGTAGAAAGGTTGCTTGAAGTGAAAAGGGGTTGAAGCTTGTCTATCAAAGTCCATTTCCTTACTAGTTACTCCTTTCTTTAATTAGAAAGCCTAAAGTTGTAAGCCTAAACCTAACATGCTTCTTGTTTATTTATCATGTTCATCTCATTTATATGTTATTCTTGCTATATTATGTGTTGTAATTATGTCCATGATGAATCATGATGAGTAAAAGATGTTGTTGTAATGACTTATTGAAACAAATTACTAAAACAAGCAAACTAGTGAATATCTTGGTATAACCTGATCAAAATGGTAAAAATTTTATATTGGATTATTACATATTACAGTAGAGGACTTAAAAAGCAAACCATAGCAATTTGAACCACTTAAAAAGAGTAAACGAGTCAAAAGTTATGGCGATTTGAAGTTACCAAAGATTTCCGGCAAAACTGCCTAAATGTTTCTGTGATTTCTGTGACAGAACCTAAAACACGCAAAAAGAGGCATTTCTGGTCCGATTCATGAAAAAGTTAAAACACGAAAGTTGTCCGGAATCATGTTTTCATTCAGGAACAAAGAGGCTCAAGCCTTGAAAACGCCTTCTGAGTGAGATATTTCTCAGTTTTCTTAACAGCTATTTACATATTTTAAGTTACTAAGTTATTGTCATACTTTCAAAGGAATAAAAGGTATTATGACCTATAACCAAGACCACCACCATGGCTAGAACCAAGGTAGTGTCTCATGACCATGGAACAAGGACCAAAGGTCATGGCTAGGCCATGACGAATGACCAAACCAACTTACCAAGGCGTAAACATGAAACAATGAAATTGGCGATATATGGAACAAGCAATTTGTATCTACTTCACCTAAAAGGAAACCATGAGATTTTACCAAGACAAATGGTCATACAAGACTTATAAAACTACCCCTAATAACAATCTTCATGTACTATAAACTTTCCTAAGTTTATACAAATATCGGACATGTAACTTTTTCGGATCAAAACTTATATCTATATACTTTATCAACTACTACAATAGTAGGGAGCTTCATGTGAGGAGTTCATTATGTAAGCCGTCGAGATGAGTTGTGGATTTACGAGTTAAAGTGTCCTGGCTCCTCGAACGCTTACTAACATGACTTCTGAAATATGTTAGCCCGAACGGTAGTAAACGATATACCAAAACATACATGTTCATAAATCTTTCTTTCAAAGACTTACAAATATACATCATACCTCATCATGGACTAAATGCAAAACATATATATAGGCACTCCGTTATATTCTTTACACAAATCCTAAGTCGCAACATTCTATTCTAGGTTGCTCGTAGAAACCTACACGATCCGATCATCACCATCATTATTTGCTATCATACTTGAGGTGAGTTCATAGCCCCGCTTACATTACTTTAATGTTTTACAAACCCTTGGGGGAAATACATGCTACTTTTAAACCGAACACAATGCTTTGAAACTGTATGCTGCCTGATTGTTTTATTATTACTAAGTACCTACCTTGCCAATCCTAGGCCCCATCATGAACCATTTAATCACTAGTATTAGTGAGCGCGAGTATTGTGAATAGGCCTATTGGGATTGACGAATCCCATTTGTTTGAGCAGTTAGTTCAAACGAATGCACTATATTTGAAACATTAAGTATGACGGCAAAGTACTTACCGGGGCAACATAACCGCCGATTGATATTGGTACACGTTAACGTATTGGTTGCATGAGCTTAGTACATAATAATAACTGTTTTGTTTTCTAACATGAGTATGAGTCTAATTAACTCATTACTACCAACATATTGTGTTCAACCTTAAACAAACTCTATGAATTTCACTCAACCTTTGTGTTGACCTCTTAAGCATGTATTTCAGGTCCATGATAATCAAGAATGGAGCGGGAAGGGCACGTACCGAAGGAAGAAGGCTATAAACAATTATGTCATTCTATAAAAACATCATAGACTTTATATTGATGTGTTTTGAAACAATGCAACTTTTTGGGACCTCGCT
The DNA here is from genome assembly GCA_030686995.1 of Artemisia argyi. Classification (NCBI taxonomy): domain Eukaryota; kingdom Viridiplantae; phylum Streptophyta; class Magnoliopsida; order Asterales; family Asteraceae; genus Artemisia; species Artemisia argyi. The sequence continues at coordinate 148,203,030 of CM060678.1, forward strand.
ATGTAAACTTTGATATATTTGAATAATATGAATGACAACTCTTTTTATTACGATTCGTTTAGAGATCGTTTTCTATTATTATGACTGTTGTGCCATCGAGTAACACCCAAGTTGAATTCCGCTGCAACATGAATTGGGGGTGTTACAGATTGGTACCAGAGCCATGGTTATAGAGAAACGGGTCTAAGTGAGACCTAAACTATAACTACAATAACAAGCAAAAACATTTTTATAGCCTTCCGCTCTTCGTGCCTTCCATCCTCCAGAAGATTATGGACTTATTACACATGTTATGCTACATGAACATATTTGTATATTGTTATATGCACATTGACATAGTTTGAGCATTTTTCCATAAGCATTTGATTTATCTTAACATCGAAATACTAATTGTAGACATCATGTCCGCACCTCCATCTCCCGATCATCTTCATGCTATGCCCGAGTATTTACCAATTCTTCCCGGACCCGATGATCCTTACTTTGAACAAATTGACTATGACGATGAGGAAATACCTTATGAGGATCTAGAAAATGAAATAGATTCGGACGAAGATCCTGAAATGGATTTGGACATAAATATCGATGAGTACGAAGAGGATCCTGAAATGGATGTTGACATCGAAGGCATCGAGGAGGAAGCGGAGGAACTATTAGTGGTGCCACATTTATCACCATTGACATCTCCACCTCCGGTTTCACCAATTTCATCCGAATCTAACCGTACCACTCCAGCTCAAGTTCCGAATTCTACTCACCAAACCGGCGGTACATCTACATCTACACATATGTTCGCGAACTCAGCTCAATACGAAATCTACTCTTTGAAACAAGCTCTCAACCTAACCCAACTCAAAGTTAAATGTATGGCAAGTCAAATGCATGAATGTATGTCCAAGGTAAATTCTGCTAGAATGGATGCCATGAATGCTCGAGACGACCTATATTGGTTTAAGCTTGACATGAGCTACGTTAAGAGTGACTCAGATCATGTTGGGGAAGTAGTCTTAAATCCTTTGACTGGCTTGGATGATGTCAAGGATAGACTCACTTTGGTTGAGAGGGCCCAAGAACAGGACGCGGTTCAAATTCACAAACTACTTCACCGCCTAAATACCGCCGAAATCAGGTTAGATGTGGCAAACTTTGACAGGTATCAACTTAGGAATGATTTGTGTGGGATGCAAACTCAAATGAGTTCCATACAACAAAGGATATACCGAAAGGAGGTCAAAGAATACCGTCCAAACGAAAGCGTAGATGTGTTAGCAACACGCGGAAATAATAATCCAACCGGACCACAACAACCTCCCAACCAACGTTAGACTAGTGTTATAGTACTAGTTAGCTTTTGTACAACGTTGTAATTACTAACTGAAAGTATCAGTTAGTAAGTTTTGAATGAACTTGTAATAAGTTCGATTTTGTAATCAACGTTATATAAATATAACTTTGTTTTATATACTACCATGTGTTGCTTTTAAGTTTCAAACATTATCATCCTATCATTCTTATCAAACATTGTGCTCATCTCACAACTCTCTAATTACAATGTATCTTTTGAACAATAGAACCATGGCGCCCAAGAAAAAAGACCCCACCAACGATGACACAAGCCGCCATCCGCAAACTGGTGAAGGATAGTGTCAATGCAGCACTTATCGCTGAACGAGCAGCCATAGCTGCAGCAGCTGCAGCAGCTGCCGATGCCACCACAGCTGCTGGTGCTGCTGATGCTGCAGCAGCTGCTGATGCTGCAGCCGCTGCTGATGCTGCAGCAGCCGCAGAAGCCGCCACTGCTGCGGAAGCTGCAATAGCTGCAGAGACTGCCAGACTTGCCAGTCTTAACCTTGGAGGACCTACCCCTCCGGTGACCAATGTTACTACAGTACCAAAGGGTTGCTCGTTCATTTCCTACCTGAAATGTGAACCCCTCAAATTCAAGGGTACTGAAGGGGCTGTAGGTTTGACCCGTTGGTTCGAAAAGGCGGAGTCGGTGTTCATTGTTAGTAAATGTACTGAGGTTGACAAAGTTCAGTATGCCACAAGTACTTTGTTGAATGAGGCGTTGTCCTGGTGGAACTCAATTGCTCAACCCATGGGCATTGAGAATGCCTACAAAATTACTTGGGCTAATTTGAAACAAATGATGATTAAGGAATACTGTCCACGCAGTGAGATACAAAAGTTGGAAGTTGAGTTCTGGGATCATACGGTTAAGGGAAATGATATCATGACCTACAACCGTAGATTCCAGGAACTGAGGATACTTTGTCCATCAATGGTTTCCCCAAAGGAAAAGATGTTGGAAAGGTATATTTGGGGACTTCCCTCAAGCATACAGGGGAATGTGACTTCGGCAAATCCCAAAGAACTTGATGAGGCTATGCGGATGTCCCGTAGTCTCATGGATCAAGTGGTACGTATGTCGGAAACCCGCAGGCAAAACAACCTCAACATCAACAACAACAACAGCAATGCCAACAATCCCAACAACTCCAACTACCGTAACAACAACAATAACAAGAACAACAACAATAAACGACCATATGATGGTAACCGTGGGAACAACAACAATAACAACAACAACAACCAAACCCGAAACAACAACCACCACAATCAGCAGAACAGGAGACAAGAAGCCGCGACGGCTTATGTTGCTGCACCTGCTGGTGGTAGGTACGTGGGAAATCAACCACAATGTACCAAGTGCAATTACCATCACGAAGGTCCTTGCCCGGCCAAATGCCACAAGTGCCAAAAGCCCGGACATCTTGCCAAGGATTGTAGGGGCAAGGGTATAGCTACTGGGGCTAACTCACAGCCCGTAGTTACATGTTTCGGGTGTGGTGAAAGGGGACACTACAAAAACAACTGTCCTCAAAACCAAGGACCCCAAGGCGGAGGTGCTCGTGCTAGGGCCTATGTCATAGGAAAGGAAGAACCACACCAGGACCCGAACGTGGTTACCGGTACGTTCCTACTCAATAATATTCCTGTTAAAGTATTATTCGATTCTGGTGCTGATATGAGCTTTATATCTACTAGAATTGCGCCCTTACTTGATATTCCATCAATTACTTTAACCACTAGTTATAATGTTGAGCTAGCTACCGGTGACTTAGTAAATACCAATACCGTAATCCCAAACTGTACCCTTAATCTCTTAGATCACCCCTTTAACATCAATCTTATGCCAATCGAACTCGGAAGTTTCGATGTTGTTATTGGCATGGATTGGTTGTCTAAACATCAAGCTAACATTATTTGTGGTGAAAGAGTTGTGCACATTCCATGTGACAATGAAACTTTGATCATTCGTGGTGATCAAAGTGGAACCCGAATAAACATCATCTCATGTATCAAAACCATGAAGTACATTGAGAAAGGATGTTATGCTTTCTTAGCCCACGTAACAGAAAAGAAAACCGATGAAAAACGTCTCGAAGATGTTCCTATTGCCCGTGAGTTTCCTGAAGTCTTTCCAGAAGACTTACCCGGACTACCACCACATCGACAAATAGAGTTCAGAATTGATTTAATACCAGGAGCGGCGCCAGTTGCCCGCGCACCATACCGGCTAGCACCTTCAGAGATGCAAGAGCTATCAAATCAATTACAAGAACTTGCGGACAAGGGATTTATTCGACCCAGTTCCTCACCTTGGGGAGCTCCAGTTTTATTCGTGAAAAAGAAAGACGGGTCATTACGCATGTGTATTGACTATCGTGAACTAAACAAATTAACCATAAAGAACCGATACCCACTACCAAGAATTGATGATTTATTCGATCAATTGCAAGGCTCAACCTATTACTCAAAAATTGACCTACGTTCAGGTTACCACCAAGTTAGAGTTCGTGATGAAGACATTCCAAAAACAGCCTTTAGGACACGATATGGTCACCACGAATTCCAAGTGATGCCATTTGGATTAACAAATGCACCGGCAGTATTCATGGATCTCATGAATCGTATGTGTAAGCCATATTTGGACAAATTTGTGATCGTATTCATAGACGACATTCTCATTTATTCCAAAAACGAAGAGGAACACAAAGAACACCTTAGAACAATTTTAGCACTACTCAAGGAAGAGAAATTGTATGCAAAGTTTTCCAAATGCGAATTTTGGATTCAATCCGTACAATTCCTTGGGCATGTGATTGACAAGACCGGTTTACATGTCGATCCCGCTAAAATTGAAGCTATCAAAAACTGGCCAACACCTACCACACCTACAGAAATTCGTCAATTTCTGGGTTTAGCCGGGTATTACCGAAGGTTTATTGAAGGATTTTCTTCAATAGCAAAATCTTTGACCAAGCTAACTCAGAAAAACAAGAAATACGTGTGGGATGAAGACGAAGAAAATGCTTTCCAAACCCTTAAACAAAAACTTTGTAGTGCTCCTATCCTAGCATTGCCAGATGGGATCGAAGATTTTGTAGTCTATTGTGATGCATCGTACCAAGGTTTAGGTGCCGTGTTGATGCAACGTGATAAGGTCATGGCTTATGCTTCACGACAACTCAAGGTTCATGAAGAAAATTACACCACTCATGACTTAGAGTTAGGAGCTGTGGTCTTTGCACTAAAAATCTGGAGGCACTATCTATACGGTACTAGATGTACTGTGTACACCGATCATAAAAGCCTACAACACATTTTGAACCAAAAAGAACTAAACATGCGACAACGTCGTTGGTTGGAATTACTAAGTGATTATGACTGCGACATTCGTTACCACCCAGGGAAAGCAAACGTAGTAGCTGACGCCCTAAGCCGAAAGGAACGAGTTAAACCATTACGAGTCCGAGCCTTAGTTTTAACCATAAATTCCAACTTTCCTACCCAAATCCTTCACGCTCAAGCTGAGGCGGTGAAACAAGAAGACATCCAAAAGGAGAGGTTGGATGGCATGATACAAAAGAAATTCGAAACCCGTTCAGATGGAACTCTATGCTTCCAAGGTCGAAGTTGGTTACCACTTTATGGTGGCCTACGAGACTTGATCATGCATGAATCACATAAGTCTAAATACTCCATACATCCAGGATCTGATAAAATGTATCATGATCTTAAGTTACTCTATTGGTGGCCGAACATGAAAGCCGACATTGCAACATACGTTAGCAAATGTCTTACCTGCTCCAAAGTAAAAGCCGAACACCAAAAACCATCCGGTCCATTGCAACAACCAGAAATTCCTACCTGGAAATGGGAAAGAATTACTATGGACTTCATTACCAAGCTCCCAAAAACATCAAGCGGTTATGACTCCATCTGGGTCATAGTTGATCGTCTCACAAAATCAGCACACTTTATACCAATCAAAGAGACTTACAAAATGGAACAACTAACCCGACTGTACGTCAAAGAAATAGTCTCAAGACATGGTGCACCGATATCCATCATATCCGACAGAGATGGTAGATTTACTTCCAATTTCTGGCAGTCACTCCAAGACGCCTTTGGAACAAATCTAGACATGAGTACAGCCTATCATCCTCAGACCGATGGTCAGAGTGAACGAACCATCCAAACTCTTGAAGACATGCTTCGAGCATGTATAATAGATTTTGGAAAAGGATGGGATACTCATTTACCATTAGTCGAATTTTCCTACAACAACAGCTATCATACAAGTATTAAAGCAGCTCCATTTGAAGCACTTTACGGTCGAAAGTGTCGTTCACCTGCTTGTTGGGCTGAAGTGGGAGAAGTTCAACTCACTGGACCAGAACTCATCCGTGAAACAACGGATAAAATTGTACAAATCAAAAATCGACTACAAGCCGCAAGAGATCGACAGAAAAGTTATGCCGACACACGACGCAGACCCCTAGAATTCCAAGTCGGAGATAGGGTTATGCTAAAGGTATCGCCTTGGAAGGGCTTGATACGATTCGGTAAACGAGGAAAACTAAACCCAAGATACATCGGACCATTCAAAATTTTAGCCAGGGTTGGCCCTGTGGCGTACAGACTTGAGCTTCCGTCAGAACTCAGTAGTGTACACCCCACTTTCCATGTATCTAACCTAAAGAAATGCTTATCGGATGAATCACTTGTGATTCCACTCGATGAAATTCAACTCAATGACGATCTTCAATTTGTTGAGGAACCCGTAGAAATCATGGACCGAGAGGTCAAACAACTCAAACAAAGCCGTATACCAATTGTTAAGGTTCGTTGGAACTCACGACGTGGTCCTGAATATACATGGGAACGAGAGGACCAGATACGTAAGAAATACCCACATCTTTTTACCAACGAAGCTTCTACCTCCAACGTAAATTGATCTCCGGGACGGAGCTCTCATATGGGGTGGAGACTGTAACAATTCGCAATTTCAGGTTAATTTCTATTTTCGGAAAATTTTACTATTCATGTTACTATTCATTTCTACTATTCATTTCTTTCTGAAATTTTCCCGAAAGTTGATTTTTACCTCATATTCTCGAGTGATAAATCATTTCCATGGCAAATTAAATGTTTGACATTCGTCAGATCATTTTCGTGAAAGTTATTAAGGGATTACACAGAATTACCCGTTTTAGAGCAAAACGTCAATCAGAAATTCTACGCACAACGAAATTTGATCCCGTCAGGTGACCCCACATCAGAAAAATGTTTAACACGCTTATGATTTATTTGAGAATAAATCATGACTGAGAAAAATCATGGCCCAAATAAACTTCGGCCGTGAAAAACTGGAATTTTCAGTTTTACGCGTTTTTACTCAGCCGTAACCCTAGCCTTTACCTGCACCGCATTTCTAAGATGATTTGAGCTTTCAACTTATTTAAATAAGTCAACATATTTTTCCCTCCTCCATTGACTAAAAATCATTCCTTGATTTTATAAATCATTCCTTGATTTTTAGGCTTCCGGTTTGATGTCTAAAAGACATTTAACACCAACCGACACCAGACTGAGCCCAGTCTAGACATTATAAATCATTTTAAATCATTTTTAGCATATAAGAAAAGTAACATTTTACTTTTCTCAGTTTTACGCAATATTCGTACATTTTACGTATTACGCGTTTTAGACCCGTGTTTCCAGCTTTTAGCAGGTTTTACCACCCAAATGGAACTTATCACCCATTTTATATTTTATTATGGGACTTATGAACATTTCTAACAATACTTTAAAGTTTCATAATTTTACGACACCCGGTTTTACGTTTTGAGGCCTAATCATTTACGGTTGGCATTTCCCGGAGTCAAAATGCATCTTTTAACCAAGGATAATACCAAGCCAAGCCACCTCCCCTCCTTATCTGTTTTGGAACCGCCTCTAGGGGGGGGGAGTCACACCCTTGGTGGCTTGATCTTGTGCCTTGTGATCTAGGATGCATACATGTGTTCTTTTTGGCAAAATATCTCTTGAAAACTAACCTCCTCAAAGTCATATATATACCCCCTCCCCTCTCCATATGGCCGGCCATCCCAACACACCTAAATCATCTCACACTTAGCTTATCTCTTCTAATTTGTTGCAAGGTTCAAGTGAAGTTCAAGTATAGAAACCCTAGTTAGCTTATTTCTTACCAAAAATCTTCCAAACCCTAACATACTTGGTGTTTTCTCTTGAGTTTAAATCCACTCAATACACCTCAACCTTTATCATCTATCTTTCAAGAATACTAAGAGTAGAAAGGTTGCTTGAAGTGAAAAGGGGTTGAAGCTTGTCTATCAAAGTCCATTTCCTTACTAGTTACTCCTTTCTTTAATTAGAAAGCCTAAAGTTGTAAGCCTAAACCTAACATGCTTCTTGTTTATTTATCATGTTCATCTCATTTATATGTTATTCTTGCTATATTATGTGTTGTAATTATGTCCATGATGAATCATGATGAGTAAAAGATGTTGTTGTAATGACTTATTGAAACAAATTACTAAAACAAGCAAACTAGTGAATATCTTGGTATAACCTGATCAAAATGGTAAAAATTTTATATTGGATTATTACATATTACAGTAGAGGACTTAAAAAGCAAACCATAGCAATTTGAACCACTTAAAAAGAGTAAACGAGTCAAAAGTTATGGCGATTTGAAGTTACCAAAGATTTCCGGCAAAACTGCCTAAATGTTTCTGTGATTTCTGTGACAGAACCTAAAACACGCAAAAAGAGGCATTTCTGGTCCGATTCATGAAAAAGTTAAAACACGAAAGTTGTCCGGAATCATGTTTTCATTCAGGAATAAAGAGGCTCAAGCCTTGAAAACGCCTTCTGAGTGAGATATTTCTCAGTTTTCTTAACAGCTATTTACATATTTTAAGTTACTAAGTTATTGTCATACTTTCAAAGGAATAAAAGGTATTATGACCTATAACCAAGACCACCACCATGGCTAGAACCAAGGTAGTGTCTCATGACCATGGAACAAGGACCAAAGGTCATGGCTAGGCCATGACGAATGACCAAACCAACTTACCAAGGCGTAAACATGAAACAATGAAATTGGCGATATATGGAACAAGCAATTTGTATCTACTTCACCTAAAAGGAAACCATGAGATTTTACCAAGACAAATGGTCATACAAGACTTATAAAACTACCCCTAATAACAATCTTCATGTACTATAAACTTTCCTAAGTTTATACAAATATCGGACATGTAACTTTTTCGGATCAAAACTTATATCTATATACTTTATCAACTACTACAATAGTAGGGAGCTTCATGTGAGGAGTTCATTATGTAAGCCGTCGAGATGAGTTGTGGATTTACGAGTTAAAGTGTCCTGGCTCCTCGAACGCTTACTAACATGACTTCTGAAATATGTTAGCCCGAACGGTAGTAAACGATATACCAAAACATACATGTTCATAAATCTTTCTTTCAAAGACTTACAAATATACATCATACCTCATCATGGACTAAATGCAAAACATATATATAGGCACTCCGTTATATTCTTTACACAAATCCTAAGTCGCAACATTCTATTCTAGGTTGCTCGTAGAAACCTACACGATCCGATCATCACCATCATTATTTGCTATCATACTTGAGGTGAGTTCATAGCCCCGCTTACATTACTTTAATGTTTTACAAACCCTTGGGGGAAATACATGCTACTTTTAAACCGAACACAATGCTTTGAAACTGTATGCTGCCTGATTGTTTTATTATTACTAAGTACCTACCTTGCCAATCCTAGGCCCCATCATGAACCATTTAATCACTAGTATTAGTGAGCGCGAGTATTGTGAATAGGCCTATTGGGATTGACGAATCCCATTTGTTTGAGCAGTTAGTTCAAACGAATGCACTATATTTGAAACATTAAGTATGACGGCAAAGTACTTACCGGGGCAACATAACCGCCGATTGATATTGGTACACGTTAACGTATTGGTTGCATGAGCTTAGTACATAATAATAACTGTTTTGTTTTCTAACATGAGTATGAGTCTAATTAACTCATTACTACCAACATATTGTGTTCAACCTTAAACAAACTCTATGAATTTCACTCAACCTTTGTGTTGACCTCTTAAGCATGTATTTCAGGTCCATGATAATCAAGAATGGAGCGGGAAGGGCACGTACCGAAGGAAGAAGGCTATAAACAATTATGTCATTCTATAAAAACATCATAGACTTTATATTGATGTGTTTTGAAACAATGCAACTTTTTGGGACCTCGCTATGTAAACTTTGATATATTTGAATAATATGAATGACAACTCTTTTTATTACGATTCGTTTAGAGATCGTTTTCTATTATTATGACTGTTGTGCCATCGAGTAACACCCAAGTTGAATTCCGCTGCAACATGAATTGGGGGTGTTACATAGTAAATGATTATGGAACTAGGGGGGGGGCGGCTATAGGGTAAAATTGGAAGAAAATATTTTATTATTTTTTTTAAAATGTATATATTAAATGTATTGGGTAGTAAAAATATGTATTGGGTATTAGTTTGGTAGTTAACGAAAGTTATACGTAATTAAACGTAAGGTGTAAGGAATTTAACTTGGACATCGGAAAATATTTTTTAGGACTTTTGTAATAATTTTGGAAGTATAAAAATACCCTAAAAATAATTGTTGAGAAAGTCGGGTATGTCGAGTGTTACATTTTTGTATAAAAATTAACGTTTGTTGAATTTTAAAAACCGTAAGTATTTAGAGAATAGGAATTTGTGTCGTTGTATAAAATTGTGAATTGGGGAAGGAGCAAGGTACCGGAGCGTTGTGGACTACAATTAGCCTAAGTCCTAGTGTACTTAGAATTTAATTAGAAATTCGCGTCGATTCAAGTAAAAAGCTCATGTAAAAATGTTTCAAATCAAACGTCAAGAATTTAAATTCGAGTTTAGAAAATAGTATTGACCTGGGAAATAGCAGGTTGTGACAACTTATATTGTTCATATATTGATTTCACATAAAGATCAAATTAAGTTCCACACACAACACTAATCTTATTTAAAACAAACTAAAAGAATATATATATATATATATATATATATATATATATATATATATATATATATATATATATATATATATATATATATATATATATATATATATATGTGTGTGTGTGTGTGTGTGTGTGTGTGTGTGTGTGTGTGTGTGTGTGTAATAAATAACATTGTAGTTTTTACTCAACATCTTAACTTAGTGGTGTTTAAACAACTATAGTGAACAAACTCAAATCTATATTTTTGAATCAAAGTTTTTATAAACTCGAACTATTCTTTTGAAGCAAACTTTTATAAAACAAAAAAGACGTAAAACTATTCAACCCTCCCCCTTCTAGTTTTCCACACGAGTCTCGTCTAGGCACAGCGTCTGAGTGTCGCGAATTACTGGATGGTTTCGCTCCTCCCAGAGCCTTTTCGGATATCCGCAATATGTCAGTTGATCAGTTTTTCTCTGAGTTTAATGTGAATGCCGTTCGCCAAACCGCTTTTAGTGTTGAGTTACGGATGCAAACTTTTATAAAACAAAAAAGACGTAAAACTATTCAACCCTCCCCTTTCTAGTTTTCCACACGAGTCTCGTCTAGGCACAGCGTCTGAGTGTCGTGAATTACTGGATGGCTTCGCTCCTCCCAGAGCCTTTTCGGATATCCGCAATATGTCAGTTGATCAGTTTTTCTCTGAGTTTAATGTGAATGCCGTTCGCCAAACCGCTTTTAGTGTTGAGTTACGGATGCGGGTGGAGCGTCTTCTTCTGGAACAACATAAATTATCTGCCATCCGTGCTCAACAAGATGCCTTACTGAAGGCGAAAGATGAGGAAATTGAGAAGTTAAGGTCTGAAGTGTTGTCGTCGAAGGATGAGTCAGCGAAAGTAGTGCGTCTTCGCTCTATATTGAAGTCTTTCGAGAGTGCTCATGCGACTGAAGTTTCATCATTAAAGGAGCAAGTTTCAAGGCTTGAGGCAGAACTCTGACCTTCCTAGGGTGGGCAGTCATCTATTCTTGAGGAGGAGCGTGCTTCCATGGGTGTGAAGTTATCTGGGCTTCAGTTGTCTCTTATTGATAAAGATCTGTAGATTTTCGTCCTCAATACTTATGTTGCTGATTCTAATCTCTTTAATGAAAACCTTGCTCGTCAAGTATTATTTTTCATCATTATATATATATATATATATATATATATATATATAGTTATGATCAAATAAGAAGATTACTTAAAATAAGAAGGAATAAGAAGAACTATAACCACAAATCCGAGATGCACCGACCTAAATTAGATGCATCCCTATAATCTTAGATGCATTATAGCGCACCATAGTGTGTTTTCTAGCTTTTAATCAGATGCATATACGTATATTAGATGCATTTCATGATTTCTCTTGTTTTTTGTTCTTCTGCACGTGTCAAAATCATGAAAATCAATTTGCACCATCTATACATCAAATTAACTTTCAAAACTCAAGATGTTGCATCTATATGAATAGAAATGTATCTATTGCAAGTCGTTGCGTCTCAAATGCGTGGTTTTGGTCACTTCTCACCACTTCTTATTTTAATTTACTTCTTATATATATATATATATATATATATATATATATATATATATATATATATATATATATATTGGTTTTTTCCTCCTTTCGTTCTGTTTATATGCTTTCCGCTACTGAGTAGGTGCAAGTGCTGGAGGCTGCATTGAAAGTCTTGGAAGGGAAGTTCGAGAAAGCTCAGGACTCCCAAGTGAAAGATATTACTGATAGGGTGGCCGCATTAGATTCTCGGCATGCGGAAGCGGCTATCAGTTTTAAAGGGGAATTTCATCCTTATTTGCTTACTGTTACAGCTGATCGTAGATGGTTGTTGTCCCGTGGCTTGAAGCTTTTTATGGTTAAGTGACTAAATTCCATCGAGTACCTTGAGGGTTTGAGGGCGGTTTTGCGTTGTGCCATGTTGAAGGGGGTACAGGAGGCTTGGCCGCTGGTATTGATCATGGCAAGGCAGGTAAAGTTCTTACTGATATCACTGCTCATAAGCCTTCTGCTCAAGCAGATTATGATTCTGCCTAGGCTGTGTTTCGGGGCCTTGAATTTCCTTTGTTGGATAGTTTGATATCACGCAAGGATTCTTCTATTGAGGATATCATGACTCTTCTTCGCCTTGATGATGAGCTTGCTGGGAAACCTGGCATGGCCGACTTACAACCGGACATGGGACAGCTTAGTATTCCTGTCCATGGGGCAGGGGGTGATTTGGTTAGCGAGACTCCCCTGACTTCGGCTTTAGATTTTTCTCGTGAGAAATCCGAAAGGATTAAAGTTGTTGTGACTGTCGGGCAACCTATTGTCAGTAATGTCTTTACCCCCTTGGCGAAGCTTTTTTCCACTGAGCTTTTCTTTGGTACGAATACTCTTCCTTGGGTGAGCCAAGTGTTAATGCAACAAGTTTAACCATTCCCGTTTCTGCTGCTTCTGAGCCGACTCTTTCGATAGAGGATTACGGCGTTCCAGGTGACGGTGATTTTTCTTCTTTGGTGAATAGTTTTGCGGAGAAAAATGACTAGTTTGTGCTAAAGCATGGTAGCCCGGAATAGCTTACCTTGTGCTGTGACCGCATGTGGTCTTTTTTGAATGGCTTGTATGTATTTGAACATAGTCTCCATGGATTTTATGGCAAGATATTTTTTATGCTTTAGTTGCTTGAACTTGTCTTTTGACGTTGTCTGTTTGTATATGATACTTCTGCCTTGTGTTGGCATTATTTATTTACGTTCCAGCTGTTATCACGGGGTTCATGATTTAGCTTATATGAAAGTTTTTATTGTCTTTTGCGCTAAGGTTACGTCTAACCTTTTTGCGGCTTGTTTGCACTTTATGATTTGTGCTTTGCTATTGTTAAAAACGTACTGATACGTAATTTATTTTTAGTCTTAGTTGGATATTTGTGGGTTATCCTCTCGGCACTGGGCTTGCAATTCCTCTTACGTATCTTTGAGTTAATTATGAGGTTTCTCACCCTTTTGTTATGCGGAATAACTTGTTTGGGGCATGCCCTTTGTGTGTGCGTCTTACTCACACTTGTGTGTTATTTGTACAGTAAATAAAATAAATTTGAAAATTTAAGCTTAGCGGAGGTAGCTAATCTCCATCGGCCTCGTTATCTAGTCGGAACGCGTCTCCATCTCTGAGGGGTATGTAGTCATACTTTAGGATCGTATGGGGATGTTGCAACCATGGCAATTTGGCTTTTTTCCGCAGAAAGCGTGGATATGGGTTTTCCTTGATTCCTCTTCTTTATTCCTCATTTGATATGGTTGACTGATTCTGAGTTAGATAGTCCGCGTAAGAACTCTAATATTGCTACATCCTTCCGGGTCCTTTTTGTGTACCCGTCTTCCCTTTTAGATCTTCGTACGCACTCTCTTATTGAGTTATCTTTCCTTTGTCTGCAATGGCGAGGTTCCACGTGGTCTTTGACAAGCCTTTTATTTTCGCAGAAAGCTTTTAGAAATGCTGCCTGTGGCTCGTGATAGCAGTTCACAGATTCTAGAGGGATGTTGTTAAACCAAACCCTAGCAGAGCCGTAGAGCATCGACTTGAACACATGACATTGGGTGGGCATATCCCAGTATTGTACCCGTTCTATTGTTTGGGAAACCCTGAGGTGCTCCAAGAGTTTTTGCTGCCACCAATGACCTTACGTGATCTGGCATGTATAGCTTTTTTGACAATTCCGCATTGCGAATATACGAGTCGAATGGATCAACTTCCCTGTATATCGGTAACCGTGTTGGGCTTCCGGCGTCGCTGCTTGCACTCTCAAAAAATGCCTTGTCGCTCTTTTTGGAATCAGATTCAACTTCTTCCGGCCATATGCTTTGGTTGCTCTTCGCAGCTTCTCTTTCCGTGTAGCAGCATGTCTGCAGCATAAAATCATGTGGGCGTAAACATGCGGACTTTTTATTGCTCCATGATCCGCTGTGTGTCTTATCTCCCCGCCTCTCATACATTGCTTTGCTCTTTGATTTTTGTCTTCCTGGTACGTTTGTATGTTTGCCTCCACTGCTGAAACTTTTAGACGTGCACTCGGATTGTTGTTTTTCTGCTTTGGGCCCTTCTTTTTGTTGAGCGTACCTGACTCGGGATGTCGTTGATTCGCTTCACAGCTTAAGCACATTTGTTTGTACTTGGATTTGTTCTGAGGAACTTTCCCTTGATGACCTTTCTACTTGTTTTCAGTGATGGCTGGTGATGCGTGGTTTTGCAACCTTGCAAAAGGTTTTACCTCTCGAGGGATCTCGAGAAGCTTGCAATCCCCACCAGGCAGTGTACCTGACCGATGTAGTATAGTGTAGTGGCAAGTACCGGGGTATTGATCGTTCTACTTGGGGAATAGTGTTCGTTAGGATTAAAACTTAATTAAACTAGGTCTAGAGGTGATGGATTATTCTTTTTGTATTTTAATGGTTTATGGAAAGCAAGTAAAAATCTCGGGTATTGGAAAAGTGGGCAGAATTAGTTGCTAGTCAACTAACCCAAATAACTACAAATGCAATAAAAATAAAATAACAAGAAAATAAAATGTGAGAAAAACCTTATATGGAGAGAAACGTGTTTACTTAGATTTCACTACTCCCTAGATATATTTCATTAATTGATTAGTTTGTTACAATTGCGTGGATGACGGGTTATATCCTTAATACCATTCTTGGGGCCGTGTACGATCTTCCCCAACTCTATAAGCTTCTACCTCCTCCTATGTTGAGCCGACAACTAGCTCCTAACTTGGCCTCCTTAGTAGTCACTTATGCATTAAATATAACCATTAAAATCATAGTACACATCCGATTCATGTTTCTTAAGACGTTTAAGCATGTTACCAATTGGAGATTAGCCAGTTTTCTTAAGCCTAACATCGAAATCATTCACCCAACAACAATTAATAACAAACAATCAATCAATAATCAATAGCTAGGTTTCATTACATCTAAGCACACACAAATAAACCTAGCCTAGCATGTTAATGTAAAGACAAGTGATTCGTGAAAATCAAGTTATAGTATAAGTATAGTATTACTCAAGAAATCCGCAAAGAAATACGGATAACCCGAGGTCGTATTCCGTGTGAAGGGTGAATGAATTCCGAATTTCCGATTCGGAAAACGTGTCGCGAAAAGTGGTACAAAGTGATATATATGAGATTACACTAATGATATAGCAAATAAGACACAATTAATCACTTAAACACGTAGTTCAAAAAAGTAAACTAAAAACGTCACGTAAAATCGAAACCGTACGCTAAAACGTTAACGTACAAAATAAAACGCGAGTTTTAAGCTACACTACTCCTAGGGACTTGGAAATAATTTTAAACAGTTAAAAATGATAAAAGAAAATTTTGAGAAAAAGAAAAATATTTTTTTGACTTTTTAATAATTTTTTATGAATTAAAAACTATTTAAACTATTTAATAATTAAAAGAAAATGTAAATAAAGTGAGAAAAATGCAAAATTACTTTCTAAAATTCTAAAATAACTAAAAACTAATTTCTAAAATATTTTTCTATTTTTCTTGTATTTTTCTGATTTTTTTGGATTTTTCAGCAATTAAAAAGTATTAAAAAGTGATTAAAAATGAAAATTAAATAAGAAAAATAGCAAATCAACTCAGAAAAATCTGAAAATTTCAGGGAAAATCTAAAATAATATTCTGAATCTAGGAAAAATATCAAAAGTGAAAAATAAGCACTGTAAGTGCTTAATGGCTTAAAAACAGCTTATATTAGTGCTTATTTATAAGCACAGTTGACCCAATCTTGACCAAAACTTTTCCAAATGATTTTAATACTTAAATAAGTTTATAGAAACAATCCAGAAGTCAATTGGTACTCAGAAATACAAGTTATGATCAAATAAGTCACCAATAAGCACTAGATATGAGAAATAAGCCAAGCAGAATAAGCACAGTCCAACAATCACTTGAAACAGATACTTTATGCTATATATGACCTAGAACAATCAATATTTCCAACTTTAGATCACAAATAAGCTATTGCAGCCCTTTTTAGAAAACAGATTATAAGCAGAATTGGTCAACAAGAATGGTCAAATAAGCTGTGAAGATAAGCTCTGAAATTCAAACTTATGGGAGCAATCTATTCTCTACCAACCCAAGAACACAAATCAACCTTCAATACAGATCCTTGTACCTAATCACTAGCCTAAAAATGCCCAAGAACTTGGACCAAAACCTGTGGTGCAGGGCAAGTACTTGTTCAATAAGCTAAATTCCAAGACCTTATCAGATAAGCAAATGATATTCAAAACCAAACTTTCTTTTTGAAATATGTTATTTTAGTACTAAGCTTCTCAAAACAACAAGCTACAACAATTTCCAATCAATTTTGAAACCTACAGAAGCCTCCAAAGTTTTTACCAAATCTGAGTTAACAAACTTTTTGACTTTTTGATGAAACAGAAAATTTGACTCTTTTGAGTTTTGATTACTCCTAAATGACCATTTAGATGTTAATAAGCTATATTAAGATTTAAATAAGCTACTATTAACTAATTAGCAACTACCTTTAAGCTTAACTAACCTAAAATTTGCTTAACACTAACTGTATGCTAATTTACCTAGTGATTTGACTTTTTAACTAATGACTAACTGATTTTATACCTTAACTAGTTATAATATTACCTAAGTTAACTATCTAGACTACTTATAACTACTGATTCAAACTTTATCACACCAAACCACACACAACCAAACACCCCTTAAGGGTTCTGTCACACCCAAAAATCAAACACAGACCCTACAAATCACTTTCAAACCAAACTAAACCTACTTAATATGTTCCACAAACATGATTATAACCAGAAACAAAAATCACAAACACCATTTATCAACAAATGCTATGGATCACAGATTATGATATGATCAAACAGTATACTTAGCAAATCACACCACAATGCTCAAATATGATGAAACAACAATCAAGAAGCAATAGTAAGCTATATTAAGCAATATTCAATGTAAATAAGCTACTAGTATCAGATTTAAACTACTAGAGTAATAAGCTACAAGATATGAGATAGAAATTTGGAACTCACAAGCTCAGGTCCCCCTCAGCAAGAAAAGAGGGGGATTCACTTAGCAAGCCTGTCTTTAGACAGGCCAATGGTCACCTTTATGGCTGTCTTTTACCACCAACAAGCTCAGCTTATTGAAATAAGCTGAGCTTTGACTTTCGTTGACTTTTTGGAATCTTTGGATTTTGGAACAAGAAAAACTAACAAGGACTTACTATAAGCTATAGAAGCTTAAATAAGCTTGTGTATACAATAAAACAACAATGAAAAGGATTTAAAAGAGAAAACAGATCATACTATTTTTTTGGATTTTGTAAGGTTTTTATATTTTTTTTTTCTTTTGGTTTTTCTTTAAACAATAAACAACAATAAGAAATGAAGACAGAAGATTAAAAACTAAAGAAGTAACAAAAAAAGAACTTGCTTTAAAAAGAAATAAGAAAGGAATAAGCAAAATAAGCAATAAGCTAAAAAGACAATAAGTAAATAAGCTGAAATAGAAATGCAATAAGAAAACAGAACTTAAACTTTCATTAATATAAAAAGAGTTACAAAATAATTTTGGCAGAGTAACAATACTTAAAACTCTACACTGATTACATGAATGGAGGGGGGTATTTATAAGCTAAAAGCTAGGGTTTTGGGATCATTCTAGATGAGCTCCTCTGCTTTAAATCTTGTCCATTCATCCTTGGCTTTATCTTCAAGCATAACTGTGGTCCATTGATTCCCTGTGTAATGGAGCACGATGCATTTTGGCTTGTCTCATTGGGCCACGTATACCATGCTCTGTCCTTCTTTCAATCGTGCTTGGGGAGATACCTTTGGCATGTGATTGGTCCATGTTATTACCCAATTGAGGTAATTGAAGGGTAATTGAAGTTTGGGGGTTTAGGGTTCATAGTACAGTAGTAATTTCTGGGAAGGGGTAAGGATTGGGGGGCGGTAAAATTGAAAAGTAATTAATATCAAAAACGGGCTTGACCGGGTTGTGGGTGTTTGACCTGGGTAGTAAGTGTGGACCGGATATAATAATAATAAGGGTGGTGTTGGGCTTTGTTGTGGTTTGGGCTTGGAGTGTGGATCCGGTGTAAATATATTAGGAGTAGTAGTATTGTTTTAACAAGGACCAAAAGTGTAAAGCTAAAACTTTCAGGGACTGAATCTGTAATTCATTGAAACTTTCTCCCAAGGGTATAAATTGGCACTCTCTGATTCATGGAGGACCATTTATGACTTTTCTTCAAATTTTGCTTTAAGGACCATATTTGCCAAGATTTGAAACTGTAGGGACTAAAACTGCCAATCTCCCCAAACTTTATCCAGGGACCAATATTGATATTCTCTGAATCTCTGAGGACTTCTATGAACATTGTGAGCTTTCTTTGATCATTTTGCTTCCCCGGCTACGGCTTTTGACCTTTTTCCAATCTCGTGCTCGTTTTTGCCGGTTTTGCTTTGTTTTCGTTCATTTTTCACATATCCGTACCTGCACATACACAAATACAAAAACATGCATTCTCTTGGCATTTTTGGTTAGTATTTAGTGTATTTGGTCTGATTTAAGGTCTAAAAAGATGTGTGAATAAGCACACATCAACAAGCATAAGATAAAATCAAATAACACATAGACATATTGAATGATTATTGGAAGACTTATCTTTAATTAATCATGGATGAAAGAAGGGTTTGAAACCCTTACAAAAAAGGTTAAAATTCGTCCTAGGGTTTATGGTGAAGTTCCTCCAAAAGTTCTCTCCTAATGAATGAAAATTAGAAAACTATATATAGAGAATCCAATCTGACGGCGTCACGTTATACATGTGACGCCGTCAACTCGCCGCCAATGCTCCCCTCGGATTGCCTAGATCCAGATCTGACGCCGTCCCCTTTTAATCTTCACTGGTCGTCACCTTATAGATTGTACGTGATGGCCTAGGCGTCACAAAGGGTGACGCCGTCACTCCATAAACCCAAAACATTTTCTGGCGCGTCTCGTGTAAACTTCATATCCACCTCTTTGCCAATACGTGATGCCGTAACCTTTAGAGTGTGACGTCGTCAAGCACTGTTTCCAGCTTGATTTTGGAGACTTTGTCGTTTTCTTCACTTTTCACTCCAAAAACGTCCAAAATGCTTCTTTTTCCAGATTTCTTCTCCAAAGTACCTAAAATAACAAAAAGGATCGATTTGAGGCAATATTTGATCAAATAATCACAACTTAGGGCTTAAATGACCCCCTAAAAGCGTAACACTTTTCGCCTCATCAGCTGGCGGAAGTATTCATCGTTGTGCTCCCGTAGAGTTAGCGCGGTTGTGTGCCTGCTTGGGTCTCCCAGCGCTACACCCTTCTTTGACACCTCCCTTAGGGATGATGTAAAGGTAGGAATGGTGTTGCCAAGGTTTTTGCTCATGGTGAGTATTTTTCAAGAACGCAGTTATGTAGTGGGTCCCACAGATGGCGCCAACTTGCAAACAGTGTAGTAGGCGAGGATGGGGCTTAGTTATGCGTTGGGCCGTCCTTTACGGACTATCCGCTATGGTGAGTTCTGCACTAATCCAAGTGATAGATCGATTCTCAACACAAATGAGAGTAAACCATTAGCCTTACCGTGGGGACAGACCCCACGATTATGCTCAGGCGTAAGAGTAAGTACTCATATTGTCAGATAAATGTGTATGTACTGAAATGTGTGAGAAAGTCATACCCCGCGAGTGGGTACTATGGTTGCCTTTTATAGGTGTTCGGAATACTAGGGTTCCCTGGTATTTCACATATTATTGTAGTGTCCGGAGTGGGACCCTTGTCGAAAAAGGGTCCGCAGCTTAATCATGACTACGGACGCGGATCATCTACTCGACCGTGGGCCGGTTCGTAAGCTTACTTTGAAAGTGTCGCTCTTACGATCCATGTGCGTCGTTAGAAATCCGGATCGCGCCCTGCTTGCAGCTTAGGCTTTAGGGATATCCGGTATTTCTGTTTTGTTGGGTCGGGACCCAGTTGTATATGATGCAATCCATGCCCACTGGACCTGTCATCCGTGTTATACATCATCACTTATTTCATTAGGCCGGGGGCCAGTTGTGTATAATACGATCCAGGCCTAGTAAGCATGCTATCCGTATTATACGTCATCAGTAATTTCACACAACTCATAAGTTATCCAATCGTACCGTACCTTTACTAACTTCCTACAAAAATTAATGCACATTTAGACCATTTTTAGTTACAAAACAATGTTATCTCACGAGTATCTAACATATTGCGCTTTTATTAACTACATATGAAAACTATTGCATATTTAGCCCATTTTATAATGCACAAACAAATGTTATTCCACACAAATCATGATTACCCAAATTTATCCCAATTTTACCTAACTTCCAGCGAAAACTATTGCACATTTTGTAATGCACAAACCAATTTCATTTCACACAAATAATGATTATCTAAACGTATCCCACTTTTACTAACTTTCAGCGAAAATTATCGCACATTAAACCAATTTTCAATGCACACAACAATATTATTTCACATAACTCACAAATACCGAAACATGTCACATTTTTTACAAACATTCTATGAAAATTGATGCATTAGCTATTTTTATGCGCAATACATTACTATATATATAATGTATGAGCAAAAACGACACACGCTCTGTCGTTTTGATTCGCGGCGTTTTGATCCAGCCCAACACAGTTGTCCAAGCCCAATATATGAGCCCGCCTCTTCTTTGATAACTCTGCCACCGCCTGAATCTTCATACTTATCTTCTTCGTGCGCCTTTTCTGGAACTGCCAACTGTCTGTTTTGTGGACCTGTTGTGTTGTCTTCTGTTTTTGGGTAGCCATAGCCGTTGCGTTGCTGTTGTATTAATGATAGGAACCGACTTCATCTTCATAGTTATCCAATTCGTGCACGTATCCTGGACCGACCGGAAAGATTGACGGTGGTG
Organism: Artemisia argyi; assembly: GCA_030686995.1. Classification (NCBI taxonomy): domain Eukaryota; kingdom Viridiplantae; phylum Streptophyta; class Magnoliopsida; order Asterales; family Asteraceae; genus Artemisia; species Artemisia argyi. The sequence continues at coordinate 148,224,529 of CM060678.1, forward strand.
ATTGCGTTACCGGCCGACACAGTGTGTTGTTATGATGAAGATTGTGATTCGGCTGCATAGTTTTCGTAATCTATGTGTATTTGTCAGATGTGTTTCTGTAGTGTTGTTCTTACATGATTGTCTTTGTGTTATAGGAAATGATGGTCCATGGACGTGGTACTAAAACTTGACACATTATTGTTACCACCTGCTATGTTAAGCAATGCGGATGTTCGTCTGCATTTGGATGATTTTAAGCATGCACACGATCAGGTATATAATGAGTTACTCCAATGGATTGAATTATATGGTGAAGGAGTGTGCCCGCATCCATATGATATCGTGGATATGGCAATACTGATTTTTATTGGTTATAAGCTTCACTTTGTTGCACTATTTCAGGGAACTTTGGTTTTCAGCCGTGTTATCATGGTGACTTTCTTGCGTCTACTCTTGGAACCGGGATTATGAAAGATAAACTTGGGGTGATTCTTTTGCAAGTGATACGAATGGGGTGGGCCAATAATGTTAACAATGCTGCTGTCCCAAGGTATGCTATTATAAATGATATTAAAGGCGTTGACTTTTAGCATAGTCAAGTAAATTGCAGTTGACAATGCACATAGAAAAATCAGCATTTGAAGAAAATAATGAGAAAAACAGTATATTTGACTGCAAAATAGCAATATTTTTGCTTTCAATAAACTTCAGAAACTAAGGTATACTTGAAGAAAATAATGAGAAAAACGTGTCAGCCATATTTCAGAATATCAATAAACTTCGATTTCACCGTAGATGAGGTATATTTTCTTTTGCTGCTGTCATCAAATAATTGTCTTTTTTCCAGCATGTGCATCAAGGTACGAGGAAATAGGATAGAGTGACATTAAACAAAAGTTTTCTTTTAGTTTCGAAGGATTGCAAACATGACCAAGTTTAGGTTAACAGTTTGGTAGCACCTGTAATATACTCGCATGATAACGAGCTGATTTAGGTTATGCTCAATCTTAAACTGGCCAATAAATAGTTTTATGAGATTGCGAAAATAAGGGGAAAAGAAGACGAGGATGCTAATTTGGATGAGAATTTAAGTGGATAACTAGATAAATTTTTACAAAAGGTACATTGTTCGCTGTATTTTAATTACTATTTCAACTAGAAAAAGAGTCGTTGCTTTTGGTTTGATCCTTATAGCCTTAATAGGGGTACTTACGTTATTCGCATTGCATTTGGTGTGGTTGATAAATATGATTTGTCATCAATTAGAACGGTTATGTTGGGCGTTGCACCGTTAGGGAAAGTGCTTGAGGAAACCATTAGGAGCAAGTTCCCTAATGCTAAGCCTGGACAAGTAAATGATCTGGTTAGACATATAACTCTCCATTTGGCCCTTTTTAGTATCCTTTTTAGCCTCTAAAAACAGAGCACATTCATAGTTTTTATATATATAAAAAAAACTTGATTCCTAAGAAAAAGAAAATTATGTAACCATGTAAAGTGAGTTTAGTTATTTGTCCGTTAGATCACATAAGAAAATCAAGTTAAAGGTTAAATCATATGGATATTAGTGTTAAATCAAACATAAAAAAACATGAGAGGATCTTATTTATGGATGCTTAAAATGAAAGCCTAAATGTTGTGGCTCTGAGTTGGTACACAAGATTCACTAAAATGGTATCATGAATGTACAACAAAGAATGTTACAAAATTTTGTAACCTTCAATATTTTGTTACAATATTCTAATTTCAGATTCTTTGTGACAAGATTTGTGACACCACTATAACATGACATCATTCGCAGAGGTTTGTGTATCAGTTTACGTGTTTGATCCATGCATCCTGCTTTATACAATTAGACTCCGTTTGGTTCAAATGCGACTGATTTCTTATCGAATGAAGGAGGACGTGGAAAAATCAGCCCGAGATAGGTCCGCGGTTGGTCTTTTCTACATCTGTACGTTAGAAAACAATATTGAAGGTTTCTGGATGGACTGGTCGTTAGCTTTACATTTCATGTTATTTGGATTTCGATTAGAATGATTATCAAGTGTTATTGTCTTACTATGTAACTTCTATTCGCCGCTTAATTTTTAATTGTTAATTCATACTATATAGGGTTTATATTCAAACATTAACGGGCTTGAAAATACAAAAAACATGCCTGACCCACTTTCTACTTAAAAAAATACCATGCAATAATCAACGACATGAAACAACGCCCCGCCGCAACGCGGCGGATCGTAGCCCACCTCGTTTATAATTAAATCTGATCAAAATTTTAACATAATATAGATCAACATAAGGATATTTACTAACTTTAAATGAATACTAATGCACATTTGGTACATTTTTATGCCCAAAATAAGGTTATTTCACAATACATGTACAATTGCCCAAATATATTACATTTTTACTAATATTTTATAAAATCTAATGCATATTTAGCCAATCTAATGCACAAAATAGGTACAATTAAATTTGATGCACAACAAAATGTAAATTAACACAAGAAATGTTAGGTTATACAATAATTATCGAAAGAATTTTAATAAACATTATGAACACAAATCATGCACCTTTATGATAATATGAACAAAACCTGGTTGATTTGAGTTAGGTATATTCTCGTTGCCACTAAACATCATTTTTGACCATGAAATCACTTATTTAAGCCTCTATTTCATTGAATCGGTGTCGGCATCTTCAGTTTACAAAGATTTGAAGTATTTTGAAGGCTTAAACGTGAAATCAGAGTTAGATCATGATATTTAGAGAGAGAATGTAAAGTTAGAGAGAGAAAGAGAAAAGTTTCAATTATGGACTTAAAGTGGCTAAAAGTTTTGATGACGGTTATAGGGTTTCGTTAAGGGAAAATTACATTTTTGCCCTTCCAACAATAATTATAAAAGTGATTAATCTCTTCCATTGATTTAAAATCAATAGCAAAAAATCCTTCTTATCCTTTTTGTCCTATGTTCTCTTTTTATCTTATGTTGAATTAATGTATTTATGCATTAAGTAATTGTCAACATAGCTTCTAACTTATAAAATGGCATTAGGAGAAGATGAACTGTGAGAGGCTTTGCGTGTTTCTTTCTTGCCAATAATTGGTCACGATGTTCCAGGTTTTGATCAAGAATATATACAAATGCTATGCCAATTTTGATATAACTACATGAACGACACTTGCAGTTGACTGATGTATTTATTTCGGCGCATCTTGTCGTCAACACAAGTATTTATTTGAGCGACAAGGCACACCTATCTTGTTGCGTCTTAAAATTAGAATAGGATATCGCTTATGAATCTATACCTTAACAACCTTGGTAACTAACCCCGGAAATTGAAATTTCCGTTTGCACTCCGGTTGATGAATCAACCGTGTGACCTTAAATTGATGCTTCATCGATGTTCACACTATTAAGTTTTCCAGCCCATGATTGTTACTAATACGACGTTGATTACCGTAGCTGATTTTGGAAGAGGAAGAAGACATCTTGAGTGTTTTGATTTTGGGAAATTAGGGCTCATTCACTGAATAAATGGGAAACAAGTAACAAGAAACTGAAAGCTATAGATTCATAGTGTGTAAGTAGGTTATGGAGGATTCAAATTTCCACCAAGAGTTGAAAACTAGGATCAACAACACAGTCTGAGTGGCTTATTTATTTCATAAAGACTTTTGACAGCAAAAACCTATTTCTCGTATGACTACAGGAGCAATGATACTGCTAATCTTATCAGCAGTTGAATTAACGTTGTCAATGCTCCCATGGTAGTGAAAACTGAAAAGTTCTTTTTACTGAGGATTTGGAGGGCGGCTGTTGGCAGCAGAGACTCTTGAACCCCACTCGAGCAATTCTTTGCTTGTATCATCCTTGTGAACAATCACTTCAATGAAACACAAGCTATCCTTTTGAGCTCCGTTTGCAGTCTCTATTGCTTCAACAAGCTCCTCCTCACAATGCACCTGCACAGGCTCAAATCAGCTTGATTAGTACCGCACTGCAGACCAATCTATACTATGAATGGGTCAAATACATTTATACATTAGTTCAAACAGGGTTTTTTTTTTTTTTTTTTTTTTTTTTTTTTTTTTTTTTTTTTTTTTGTGAACGGCAGTTCTAACAGGCTTAACAAGTAAAAGAAACAAACCGAGTCAAATGGATCGAAAATTATCATAAGTGTAGATCTTATTATAACTATTGCAATAGTATCTGATCAGCAACTGTTTTCTGAAAATTTTGAAAGTCCAAGATTATTACCCATATAGATAATGTTGCACGCCAACCTCAACATACTCTACCCATCGACTCATAGAAAAAGTTGCCATTATCATTCAGCCCCATTTTGCCACTTATAACTTATTTTATTATTTATTGGTTTAGTTTCAGAGCAAAGTTCTTATTTTGTTTTTTTAATATAAATCTTACCTTGCTGGTCCAGCACTTGCCCTCGCCATTGTGGATTGCATCAACAAAACCCGTGTAGTTCCAATTCTTGATCACATTGTAAGGACCATCATGGATCTCTACTTCAATCGTGTAACCACCATTGTTTATCAGGAAGATAATGGTGTTCTGCCCACATCGTAGCATTGTTGACACATCTTGGGCAGTTACCTGGAAGCTGCCATCACCAATACAAGCAATCACTCGTTTACCCGTTGCAGCCTGTGCGTACCCAAGCGTAGCACCCACTGACCACCCAATCGACCCGTATTGCATCTGAAACTCATAGCTACAAAACCAATATACAAATTTAGTAAAGGTGGTAATTAAGTTCACAGGGTGGATTTTGCTTTTTTTAGACATGAAATTGAGCTAAAAGAATAACGAGTCAAATTGGCCAAATCTAAATGCAACGCATTCTAACTCTTAAATCATATCTATTCAGAATTTTCACTAAAAGTGTGTTTGTATGTATAACAAGATCTATAGATTGGGAAAACAAAGCCAATTGAACTAAAAGCTAGCCCATTTAACCTGGACACATGTGGACCCATTTATCCCCGTGTTCATATTTATTAAGATAATATGTGGTAGTTACACTATATATTTCGGCAACTTTAGCATTGTAGAAAGTTTACCCGCATCCTTTTGGCAATTTCAGCTTCTGGCAATTAAACCAGGAATCTCCAGTTTCTGCAATGACAGCCGTGTCTCCCGATAAAATATTCTGTATGTGTTCAAACAGAACATTAACCCTCAATGGCTCTTTAGGATCACACTTGACAGGATGACCTTCCGGCACATAAATCCTATGATAGTTCTCATAGGCAGTTGTATTCTTCTTAAGCTTCTTTGCTAAACCTTGCAAGAAATCCTTCATCAAGACACAGCCAAAAGTTGGCCCGTTACCGATCACTACTCTATCAGGCTGCAAGATTATCGCCTTTTCTTTTTTCAGAAGGAGAGAATAACCCACCGAGCTGTAATCATTGAATATAGGTCCAGCAAATAAGTAAGCATCAGCAGATTCAACAATTTCTGCGCAAAAAGCTGTGCTTACGGCACCCCAATAAGTTCCAATGAAATGATTGTGGTGCTCGGGAACCAGCCCTTTGGCTGATGGCATCACAGCAACCGCATAACCACAAGCGTTGGACAATTCAACAAACGCCTCGCATGCCTTTGCAACACGCATTTTAGGCCCGCCAACCATCACAGGCTTCACTGCCTTATTCAAGAACTCAGCCGCTGCCTCAATAGCTGCTTCCAAACCCATGTGATTACTCAACCTACAACATCCATGCACCCAAAATTATAAAATTAAATGGAATACAATAACTGAGTCATGAATCATGCAATACTGAGTTTGAGAAAACTTTGCAGAACTTACTTGGGTGAGAGACAAAACGGAACCGGTTCATGGGTAAAAGTAGGATGAGGAATTGCAGGCAAATTGCAGCTGATACTGATATAAACAGGTTTGCTTTCTTTCAAAGCAGTTGAAATTGCAGTATCAATAAGTTCATGCGCATCCTCCAAATTGTTAACCACAGCCTAAATTCAAATAATAATTCATATAATTAAGAAACAACACGATCCAGCAATCAGCAGATGAAGTACAAGCTACTAATCTTAAGTTGCTCGAAAACCATAGTCCCAAATTTAACATTAGAAAATGAAATGGATGAATGAATTCACACAACATCTGGTCAAGCAATCATAGTTTAATTATCAAGTTATGGCCATATGGAGAGTACAATATGAAATGTTGCGTTGGCTCATCTTGTAATTATACTACATTTAATAGTAATTAGAATTCATTTCTCTAGTATTTAAACTTCTTTAAGTAACGACACATGGGCCTAAAAATTACCCATAGTTCTACCAATTTTGACCCAAATATTTTCTTTTCATTATTATCTTCATCTTTAAAATTTCTTATGTGTGTCATCTCATTGTTAGGTCCACCACTTAAGACACAAAATCATTTTCATACTAAAAAAAACTACAAAAGTGTCTGTTTTCTGTTGTTACTCATCCAACCTTTTGACCAACTAATCCACGAGGATTCCACCCACTTCCAAACCAGACTCTATTAGCTTTTATGTAGTAGTTTGCGCTTCCTTAGGGGTGGTATTGCACAAATATAGTTCAAACTTCTCTCATTTTAGTAAATTTAGTGATGATAGTGGTCACTATAAGTGGCAAAATGTGTTGGTTGGGTCGGGTTATGGGTTTTGATGGGTTTGGGTCTAAACAGATCCGGGTCTAGATGGGTAATATAAAATTAAGGGTCTAAATGGCCAATGGATCTCGAGTTGAGTTGACCTGTCGGGTTTTCGCAATTTTTTTTTTTTTTTTTTTTTTTTTTTTTTAGAGTGAAAAATGAAAAAAATGAGGAGAGGTGTTCAAATTTTATTACCTTACCCGTTAAACCCGCCCTAGATCCGTTGGTTATGTTAAACAATCACAGGTTATATCAAATACACATTTAGACCTACTTAAAATATAGATCAACAAAACTCATCACCTTCTAACTATTAAGTTATTAACCAACTTAGGACATAAAATTAACAATTGAGTCTAAAATTTCCACTTGTCGTGGTTAGAGGCTTATACGAACTTTAGTAATCTGAGCATGGAGTATCTAAGGGTGTGTTTAGTCACTGAAAAAAACCCCATTTTTCAAGGAAATTTTTCGCAAAAAAATGCAAAAAACTGAAAACCCATTTAGTCACAAATTTATGAGAAATTTTTCTAAAAGAATGAAAATCTCATTTTTCTTTAAATTTAACTAGAATTTTGAAAAGAACTCTATACTCTTTCATATAATCTGCCGTTTTTCTATACCCTTTGCACTTTTTTATTTTCCAAAAAAGATCATCTAAACGTGATTTATAAACTTATAAGTTATAAATAAACAAAATAGAAAATTAAAGATATTTTTCTACAACTAAGCGGACCCTAACTTTTGCCTAAATGTTTTCATCAACAATTTCTCTTCCATATAACATACCAAACAGATCGAGTTTCAAAAATCACAATTTCCACCAAATCCAACATACTAAAATAATAATAATAATAATAATAATAATAATAATAATAATAATAATAATAATAATAATAATAAAAGAAAAAAAAAAGAGCTGAGTACCTGATAGCAAGTAACAGTCTGAAAACACCGAAGCTCTTGAGTAAAATCAGGCAAGCCAATAGTATGATGAAGAATTCTATTAGTACCATAATCATTAGAATTAGGACCACCAACAATACATATCAAAGGCAAATTCTCACTATAAGCACCAGCAATAGCATTAAGCACACTTAGTCCACCAACAGTAAACGTAACAACACATGCACCAACACCACGACACCTAGCAAACCCGTCAGCTGCATATCCCGCGTTAAGTTCGTTGCAACACCCAACAAGGTTCAGTCCAGGCTCAGCTATCAGATGATCAAGTAACGTGAGGTTGAAGTCACCTGGTACTGAGAACACGTCAGATACTCCTATTTGAACTAAACGACGAGCTAAGTGACGCCCCAAGGTGGCGTCAGAGTAGTTGAATGGGATGGTGGTTGGTTGGACCGTCGTAACGCCACCGTGACGTGGTGGACAGGCTAGTTCGCCGTTTGGGTTGGTGATCATGTCTACTGAACCTATCTTCGTGTCCATTTTGCTGAATGACACGTGTTTGAGAATAGTCTAGATGAAAAGAGTGATTTGTAGTTTTCTTTCTAGTGGGAGGCAAGGCAAGGTTTATGGGAGGTGATTTAGTCACGGACAAAATTTATTCATCCATAGAAAATTGTGATTTGTACTTTTCTTTTTAGTGGGAGAATAGTCTAGTGAAGGTATATTTATATTTGGTGTTAGGGGGGACAAACAAATACAATCGGCTGGTTTTTACAAATGGTTTTCTCAACCATGAAAGATATAGTCTAGTGAAGGTATATTTATATTTGGCGTTTGGTATGCTGTGAGGAATGACAATGGGTATGAGTTTGATAATAGTGGTGGTCTCTCAACTATGAAAGATTCATTCCCCTTCAAGAGTTGTATATGGAGTATGGAATATATTAGATTTTCATAGTCATATTTGTGAGCCTAGACATTCTAAACAAACACAAACTATCACTTTCATAATGATAGTTTGATTCCCTTAGAAGGAAACCAAACGCACCCGACAAACAATTACAATCGGATGGTTTTTTCAAACAGTTTTGTTAGGTATGCCTCTTGGCCCATCAATAATAATCAAAAAGTATAATTTCTACCTTTTTTTTATTTGCCGGTGGTTTCGTATTTTTTTGTCAATCTCTTTTAACTTGTTAAACTTTATATTTTTTTTCACACTTTTCGTTTCACGATTTTTTTATATAAACAAAATAAAAAAAATAATTAATTAATTAAAAAAAAAAAAAAAAAGGAAAGCATGATATCACTTGGGGCATGTTTGGTACAAGGAGTTGAGAATGGGGAAATGAAAATCAATTCATTTATCGTGTTTGGTACTTAAAAGAAATAAAAAGTTGGAGAATTGTAACTCTTAGGATTGATTCTTTTGTATTTTATGAAGAGTTGGTTTCCCAACTTTTTGGTGAAGAAATGAATTCTTTGCATAATAATAATAATAATAATAATAGTAATAATAATAATAATAATAATAATAATAATCTTATAATAATAATAATATATTATTATTATTATTATTATTATTATTATAATAAAATTATTATTATTATTATTATTATTAATACTATAATAAGAATATTATTATTATTATTATTATTATTATTATTATTATAATAATAATAATAATAATAATAATAATAATAATACTGATTTCTTGAGTCAATTCTCTAGTGTTACCAAACACTAGAAGTTATATTGAATTTCTGTGAGAATTCATTTCTGTAATTTGAATTCTATACTTCATTTCATTTATAGTTTTGGGAGAGTCTTTATAATCTATCTTTTTTTTCAAATAGTTTTCTCTTAAACAACTAAAGGGCCGTTTGGTTTGTAGTTGGGTTTAAAATTATAATTTGAATTTAAATTTAAAAATTGGGTTAGAATTTGGATGTAAATTTAATGAGAGAGTGAATATATATTATAACATAAATAAATACTCTATTCATTTTTAAATAAGTGTAAACTGTTGATTTTTAAAGCTTTTTTTTTTTTTTTTTACCTTAAATTATTTTATTTGTGTTATGTAACTTGATGCAAAATATATGAATGGATTGAGTTTTAAATGTATTTTTATTGGTATAATTTTCATCAAGTATTACATAACACAAATAAAATAATTTAATGTCAAAATTGAAAACAAAAGACTTTAAAAATCAACAGTGGACATTTATTAAAGAAATGAGGGATTTATTATTTCTAAAAGGACGATAAAAAGAAAATATGTGATTCACATCAAAACATGACACACTTGTTAAAATAAAATGACATAAATATGTGATTGACATGAAAACCCTAGCTTCCCACCTAGATTCTTGTATACCAAATATTATGGCTTCAACCCAATCATTGAGCTCACTTTTATGTTCCAAACAACAAATTTTGACTTTCAGCCTTAAACCGACCAGAAAACCTATAAACTAAACGCATCCTAAGGGTCGTTTGATTCGTGAAATTTAAAATTAAAGAATTTTAATTTCAAAGGTTTTAAAATTTTAAGAGATTTTAATTCCAGAAATTAAAATCCTATCACTTGGTTGATTAAATTATTTATAAGAATTTTAAATGTCTCAACGAAAAATTATATATTCTTTTAGAGAAATCCATATAAAGTTAACGGTACAAATAATGTCCCTGTGGTTTCCAATTTTTGTGAAAGTGTCTCTCAAAAATTTTAATTTCGAAAAATGTCCACGTGGTTTCTAGTTTGTTGCGAATAATCTATTTTGGCTAACGATCTTACAAATCCCCGTTAGTCAAAGTCATAGGCCATATGAAATGTCTAATTTACCCTCGTCTTCTTCCCACAATTACTCTCTTTTGTTTTCTTTTGAAAATATTGTAATCCCACCACCACCCTCTACCACCACACACCCCGCACCACCACCTTCTCCCACCATACAACCACCACAATTAACGAAATATAAACTTGTACCTCAAAATTTGTAAATGATAAAATCCTATGTAGTTCGATTATTTTGATCGTATGAACTACATAATTCTATAAGTCGTGCATAAACTATCATTGATTCCTTGTCAATCTAGTAATTCAAGTTAATGAAAAGCATGTAAACATGTTTACAGTTAGAAAAATTTAGCAGGTTATGTGTCTTTTATTTACTGATAAAACACCTTTTAAAGAACGGGCTTGGTGCGCTGTTTATGTGTCAATTGGTTCTGCAAGTATGTGATAGAACCTACTTACTTGTTACAGGTTTTACTATGACAAATTAGAATGGGAACGCCATCAAGGGATTACTATGTCCATGTGGATACCGGAGGTGATATAATGTAGATCAATTGCATACATTGCCAAACGTGCCTAAAGAAAGGCTATCATGGGGTATGTATTTCTTGATTTTCATGATTTCTCTTGTTTCATCTGTAAATGAACCTTATCGCTCTGTCATATACGATTCTATATATTTTCATGTTTCCCACCATTTTACATTTGATAGTTGGATCTTACACTATACAATCCAAATGAATCATTAACTAGTGCAAGAGTGACATGTGATCAAAAGTTTTGGTTAGACATCAATCGGGGTCCAGTTGGTGGTTGCAGGCCTAATGTATCTTGTTTATTTACCAAGATTTATAAAGATGGTGATGGCAATCGTGGGTATTTTATCAGGGATGTTGTCCAATATGACAATGTATCGGGTGACTTGGAAACTAAGTTGGTAAATGGAAGTGTCATTTTTGGGCACATCTAAATTGTAAATCTAAAATTCCTATCACTAGTGCTTGAATTAGCTTCACATATCGAACTTACTTTATTTCTAATACTAATGTTTTCCATCAGGTATAGTGCTAGTCAATCTAGCAACCTACGCAATTACGAGGACGCGCTTGATGGGATTATTGGTTTCGGAAAGTCAAATGCATCTGTCATATCAGTAGAGAGTCAGTGTATACCTAGGGTTTGGTTACTCCCATTGTTTTTTCTATCTTGAGACCTGCTAACAGAGCCTCATATTCTACCTTGTTGTTGGAAGCGCCGAAGCCGAAGCGCAGAGCATATGTATATTTTTGCCTATCAAGGCTTGTGAGAATGAGTCCAACTCCTGAGCTTGAGTCACTCAATGCTCCATCCGTAAATAGCGTCCAAGTGTAGGGGCCGAGTTCAGGAATTTTCCTTGCTTTAGTAGGTTGGTACTCCATGTTTGTTGTTTCCTCCTTATAGTCGATTTCTGCCAGGAAATATGCCATAACTTGTCCTTTTACATAGTGCTTGGGCTTGTATGTGATTTGGTGTTCTCATGGAAATTACCTTGTAAGTTGTTCATCCTGCGTTCTCGGGTTTCAACAGTACCTGTTCCAAGGGTTGGTCTATGATGAACTCTTTTGGGTATGCCTGGAAGTACCTCCTTAGCCATTTGGCTGAGATGTATAGAGCTTATGCAAGATTTTCAATAGGCGGGTATCGTAACTCCGCATCATGAAGCGCTCTATTGATGAAGTATATTGGCATCTGTTTGCTGTCTCGGTCGGCTACCAGGACTGATCCTATGGCCTCGTTGGAAGCCGCTAGACACATTATTAAAGTTTCACCTAGGATTGGTGTTGTCAGGGTTAGTAATTCGATCAGGAACACTTTAAGAGCCTGAAAGGCGTTCTTTACTTCTTCTAACCATTTGAATTTTGTCTTCTTGACATGTTCTTTCAGTATTTTGAAAAAGGGAGTGATCTGTCTATAGCTCGCGATAATAACCGATCAAGGGTTGAAATCATTCTATTTAATCTTAGTATCTGTTTGAGGCTTTTGGGGGGTTGTAAATCCAATATTTCCTTAACCTTCTTCGGGTTTGATATGATTCCTCTCGGGCTGACTATGGGGCCCAAAAACTGTCCTTCCTCCACTCCAAAGGTACATCTGGATGGGTTTAGATTCATGTCGATCTTCCTCAGGTTCTGGAATGTTTCCAGGATGTCCCTAATTAGTTCATCATCCGTGTTTCTTTTGATTACCATGTCGTTGACATAAGCTCCTAGGTTGATGATTATTTGACTCTTGAATTCCTTATCTACCAATGCCTGTATATTGCCCCTGCATATTTCAACCAAAAGGGCATGTTGGGACAACATTAATTAGGTCACATTATGTTTTAATGATGACAAATAAACTTTTGAAACATATAAAATCACAAACATTAGCCAAAAACCCACCGACCCAACAACTGGGCTTGGCGCGCTGCTGGCGCTCTTACGCGCCAGCCTTCTGTTAAGGTCGAGATAGTTTTTGAAAGTCGGATTTTCCCTTACCCGAAAAATGTGGATCTTTGAATACAGGTATAAATATGTTATGTGCTTCATTGGGAACACTCGAAACAAGTTTTAGAATTAGAGGGATCCAAATTTACAACCTCCCATTTTTGGCAAAACGCCAACTCAAGTATTTTGAAAAACGCCTCTAGCCAAGGCTTTTCAAACCATAGGGAGCTTATATTTTGTCGTGACATCAAGTGAAAGTATTCATATGGCCATAATCCGTGTTTAAGTCTTCTCTAATCACGTAATGGGTTTACCCCATTATTGGTCAAACTTAGTCAAAGGTCTCTTTGCGTAAACGCATCCTTTCCCGTTATGGGTTATGCTATACAATGATGCAAAGCCCTTAGCTTGTTTGCATCAAGGTGATTATTGATTTCATTGAGTCTTGGAAATCCATGTGTTATGTGATTATGAATACTCGATGTTGAGTTGCTTGGGATCATAAGTAACCTTTGATTTTCTTACCCAACACATAACACATAATCATAATTGTCAACTATTTTCTTTCTTAATGACATTATAATTTAGCCTTAATCAATCCTTTGATTAACCTCAACACGAAATAAACCTTCCAACCATTTCAAATTCCTCCCAAATCTTATCCCCAACATTCCCTAATATTCCTTGTACTTGCATGCACTTCTTGTTCCCTACACTCCCACACCAAATCTTCCAAACATTCCATTCTATACATTCCAATCCATCTACTTAGAATTCACCACCTCATCACCTTCTTCATCAAACCATCCATTTCAAATACAAATAAACCTTCACCATAAACCACCATCTTTCTCATCTCCAACATTCAAATATCAAATTTGAATCCTTCTCACATCGGCTCCCCATCACCTCATTCTTATACACCGTCACATCTTTATCCAACTTATATAATTACACTCTCATCCTCGCATGAAATTCAAATTTCATACACTTCCCTTACAAACCTTTTCCATCCTTCATACACTTGCCAACTCACTCTTTCTCATTTCACCACATGCAATTCAAATTTGAATTCTCACCTTAGGCTCCCCATCACATCCATATCACATTCAATCCAACTCACAGCCTCATTTCATCACATAGGGAGTTCTCTCTCACTCTCCAACATTCAAATTCAAAATTGAGTCCATCCTTAGGCTCCCTTCTATCACATCACCTCCAGCTCATCCAAACTCATCTCAACCCTTCATCTCCCCTTTGCCTCCAAGCAAAGCATATTCTCTTGGATATTCTTCTTAACCTAACCATGCTTTCTCTTCTAACCCAACCATGATTTGTCTTAACCTAACCTCACTCTCTCACTTCCCTCTCACTAAATTTGAATTTCAAATTCAAAGTCTTCCCTCTCTATCTCTAACATCCACACTTCTTTTCCAAGAAAAAGAATATACCATGGCATATTCTTTCTTTTTTTTCTATGCCATGTGAGGAATACCCAAAATACCCCTATCCAATTATCCCTTCTACCATTCTCTTTTTGATAATTGGCTTAACCTAAACACTTCACAAAATATTTTTACAAATTGGCTATTTGAGTTGGTAGACCTTTGGAATGAATAATGTAAAGGTCTAAATGTGTGAAGTACAATTGGAGGTTTAGCAAGGTTGGGTGTTTAAAAGACCAAGATCCCATAAGCAAAAATTTACTAGTTAGCCTTGTTGTTGGCGCTCTGACGAGCCAGCGATACGCCAATCTCGGCAAATTTTTCCCAACCTGGGATCTTGGCCTAAAAATACCCACCCTTGCCTCTTGTATTCCTCACCCCTTGCCATTATTCTTTCTCTCTAATTTATTTTCTATCAATCCTCTAATTCTATCTTGTGTTCTTAATCTTTTACATAGCATCTTTGAAAGAACACATCTCCTTGTAAGGGAAGAATCACAAGAACCTAATCTACTCTTGTGATTGTGTCGATGGTCTTCTTCTCGATACCCTTTCTATTAGAATCGAGTTTGGTAACTTAGGTGAATAAAGTTGGAAAGTTGGGTAACCTATCTATCTATAAACCCTTTTATAAATGAATCAAAATATTTGGTAATAAATTGTTCTCTTAAATAGAAATTTAGTAACGAGAAAAGGACATAGCCATGTGAATACGGAAATGAAAGCTTTCTTCATCTAAAAATAACACACAAAAACTATCGCAACCACATACACATAATGACGTAAAAGAATACACATATCAATGCAATCAAATATTGTTGAAAACTCTACAACATCGTCGTCATGCCACATACCATGCCATATAAAAAACACATACAAAATGACCCAGTAGAATCAACTCGAAGACAATAAATGATCACCATAACGGTTTATCTTGAAAACAAAAGCACACATGCAAAAAATGTTGTTACAGCCGGAGTTTGACGCAAACTATAAACCGCTGCCGTTAGGCGCGGGTAGTCGGCTAGTGTGTGTATGTATATGTGTATATATATATATATATATATATATATATATATATATATATATATATATATATATATATATATATACTAGCCGAGTACCCGCGCCTAGCGGCAGCGGCATCTAACGCGACAGATATTTGACGGCAAATAATTTTTTTCAACGAATTTTGATGGCGAATGATGCTAAAAAGATCCTCAGGCTTTGTATCTAATAAGATTCAAATTTAAGCCGTAAATACCATACTACATCCATTCACAAAAATGTTATAATAAATCGTCAATCATGAACATAGAGGTGACGATGTATAGTTTTCGACAATAATATAGTAGGGTGAACATATCAGTGAGAGTTTTAAGCGAATAATTATTTTTAATGACGAAGATTTCCTTTTGCGATTTCTATTAAAGATAGTAAAGGTTGCGGTTTACTATGTACGTATTTTTCTGTGAGCATATGGTACCAAGTATGAAGTTTCTTATTCTAGCTATCATTTCAACATGTCATGTGTAAGTTCATAGACTGCGTTAATCGGTAATGTAATTTAAGGGTCGTGGATGAGGCCCGATTATAGTAGTATTAGTTTTCTCTACTATCTTTATCAGAGCCGTCTTTGAGTTTTTTAAATTTTTAAATGCCCTGGACGAAATTATATAATGAGACATTTCAAAAAGAAATGTTTTATAAATGTCAGTATTTATAAGATATAATGCAATTCGTTATTTAACGTTCAACATATTTCTAATTTAAGATCTTTTCTCATCTGAGTACTTTTTTCTTCTTAAAAAATATTTGTACACATGAATATGAATAATTGTTAGCGGGTCATATTTTGAGGCCTTTAAAATATTGGGGCCCTGAGTTGTTCGCTCACATTGCACACCCTCAAAGACAGCCCTGATGTTTATATAACCGTGTGAATTATTATTATTTTTTTGTTACAAAAATGACACTATATATATTTATGTAAACGAACGTATAATATTACCGGTGTTTTAAAACCCTGGTCGACCCGGCCGGGTTAACCATTTCGACCGGTTCCGGCCAAAAAATGGGTTAAAAAAACCCGTGTTTCTAAAACTGGGTTAACCGGTTAGACCCACCGGGTTTTTGGGGATCCGGATCAACCCGGTTCTCGAAACCCGGCCGGGTTTCGTTTTTTCAAAAAATTTTAATAAAAATCTGGGTTGACCCGGCGGTTGACCTGGTCAAAAAAATAATAAAAATAACAAATTGAAAACCGGGTTGACCCGGCGGTGCAACCGGTTGTCCCGGTGCCTGGTGTCTCGACCGAGTCGATTTCGAACCTGGTTTTAAAACATTGAATATTACACTATCTTCTTTTTTTTCTTCTATATTTTTGGTAAAATTTGAATTTTTTATGTAAATCTAAAAGAGGGGTATTAAAAATCAAAATAAAATATGATCACATCTTGGTCTTTTTTTGTTATCATGGTGCTTTTCGTTAAGTAGTTGATTTAGTTTAGCTTTTAACTATGTTTTTCTTATGCTTGTTTCTTAGTTGCTTTAACTTGGGCTTATGTTTTTGATAAGTCACACTCAGTTGGTATCTTCAAAGTCTTTCTTTTGACTGATTTCGTCAGAGTAGCTCACTGTTTGCAAGGTTATGGATGATCTCGAATTTTAAAGCAAACTCTAAACCCATTCATCCCGCCAAGTTTGCTGATTTCAAATTTCAAATAAAATGTTGACAACTTCTTACATAAATTTTGCCAAAGATGCGATTTATGTGTGCATATGAGTACTTTTAACATGTTATTGGTCCTTTTGTTTTCAGGAGTTTGAATACTCATCTTTGGTCAAAACTTATCTTTACTTAAGTTCATTCCATGATTTATCACCACCCACACAAATGTCTCTATTAAGATCATTACATGGTCTAAACTGATCTTGTTTGATAAAGAGAAGTTAAACATCTTAGGCCTTGACTAAAGAGAAGTTAAACATCTTAGGCCTCGACTAACATCAACATGCTAACAACTTCTTAGGCCACAACAAAACGATAATGATTCACGAAAACCTTGTGACATCGTCAATTATAGTAACACAAAAACATCAAATTACAAACCAAACAACTACACAAATTACAAAACAACCTAGAAAAATCATCCGCTATCTTGTGATATCTTTATCTAATAAAACAAAACAAAATGCCAATATATGTAATTCTGTAAAAATCACAAAAATAAAGCTCGCAAATTATAAACATTGTTATGACTTATGTCACTTGCAAGAAAATATAAAAACCAAAGTAAAATAAAAACTCAAACGGACCAAAAATAAAGCTCGCAACTTATAACAAAAAAAAAACTATTTAGAACACAAAACAAATAATCAAACAAATGAATTTTGTTAGCTGTCTAAAAGTTCAACAGATACAATAAATAAATCTTCAAAACTTGATATCGAAGCCAAATATAAATCTTCAAAACTTGACACAACAAATATATCATTTGAATCCTCAAAAATCATATTTGATTCAAAAAGACCCTAACTGCTTATTGGTTAGGGAAGCCAAAATACGGCAAAAAAATATGAAAAACTATCTTGACATAGAAGTCCCCCATCACAGACACAAAATTATCAGATTGCTAACAAAATAATCACCACCATCACAAAGGCACACATATACCATTACAACCAACTGAAAAACTTCGAGTATTAAATATTATAACTCAGATTTACGTTAAAAAGATCCCTAAAAAACATAGAAAAGCAAAATAGATCTACAATAAAAACTCAAAAAATACCTCAAAGGTTGGTTGTAATACTAAGTTTAGGTTGGCGAGGGGTTTCGTTGGTGGTGGATTTGATGGTGTTTGGGGTTTCGTAGCCATAGTCACCGGTTGAAAACAAAAGATATTTCCTGAAAACATATTTCAGCAAAAAAAAAAGTAGTAACAAAAAAAATATATGAAAACCTTTAGATCTGACAAAACAAAAGCCCAAATTCCTTTAGATATAAGAGCACCAAACTCAAAATAACATAATCATACACTACAAGCCTTTAGATCGGTTGGTTGATGGTTGAATATTTGAAACAACTTTTTTAACAAAAACCAAAACTAAACTTAATAGAGGCTACCCATCATAACTGAAACTCCTTTCTTCTTAAACCATAATAGCCACACACCAATACCTCCTAGGTAGCTCAAAACCATCAACCGGAAACATCAATCAAACCATCGGTGATGGCGAAGATGGTGGCAATGGTGGCTCTGGTGGCTGTGGCGGCGGCGGCAAGTATTTTTAGTTTAGAAAGAGAAGCAAGGATGGTATAAATTTTAGAGAGAGAGAAAGGGGATGGAATACGTGTATGTATGTGTATGTGTGTGAGTTTTTCTGATTTATATGGCAGGTATTTTTGAGTATTAGGGTTATTGGTTTGTTGGGTAAATCTTAGCCTTTGATTTTAAATAAAGGGTCAAGATACAATATTGACTGGCTCGGGAATATTTTGATTTAGATGTTGGTTCGGTTATATGTAAATTTAGGCCTGTAAAGAGGTATGGGTTGTTGAATCTTAATTTTTGGGTTGGGTATTAGGTTGGGGATATTGGTGTTTTATAAAGGAGTATAGATATATATATATATATATATATATATATATATATATATATATATATATATATATATATATATATATATATATATATATATATATACTAGCTGTCAAAGCCCGCCCGATGGGCAGGCATGTGTTGTAATTTTACTTGTGATGGTGTTCTTTAACATAAATTTGTTACTAAAGTATGTTGTTTTTTATTATTGTTTAGAATGTATTAATTTTTATTTATGTAGGTGGGCATGCTTTGTAAGCCCTCCCGGGCAAATAAGCCCGCCACGGGCGGGCATGTCTTATAGTTATCGTTAGCATATTTTATTATAGCGAAAGAAAGATGGTAAAAAATGGTTGAAAATTGTACATGTTTAGAAATGGTTGTACATAAAAACTTTTAGATTTACATGCATTTACTTGTAGGATGTCGGAGACGGCTATTTACATATGTGACATTTAAAGGCCGGTGGCTATTTACATATGTGACATTTAAAGGCCGGTAACTTATCGACATGGACACCACATAGCTGTTCATGCATTATAGTAAAATAAATAAATAAATATGTTAGACAAACTATCATCATGTAGTAAAAATAAATAAATAAATAAGCATTCTTATATATTGTTATAGAACTTAAATTTAGATGGCAGGCAGTCTTCTCAAGTATCAACTATAACTTACAAAGCATTTTGTAACATATATATGGACAAACTTTTTCATGTTAAATTCTAATAGGTATCTCTTTAATAGTATTGTTACGATTGAAAAAGTTAATATTTCATTCCCAACATTTACATAGTAGTATTTCTTCATGTGGTCCAATTTTAAGTGACATGATTCACACAACCGTTATGAACACAAAAAGTAACAACCCTTATATATTTTTTAAAATTCTATGCAAGTTACATATATTTATCATAATTCAATGAGTTTCAATAAAGCACACTTGCAAAATTACCCTTTTTAAATTCTTATCAAACCTTACAAAATTACCCAAAGGCCTTGTCCATTTGCATGATATAAGTTGAATGCTCTCCCTAAATTTCTCCCCAACACCCCATTTTCTTACATCATGTTCGTCATTCACACTTGATGGCGATGATGCTTTATAAGGATGAAACAAAGTCCAAAACTAACGATTTAAAGCCAATATTCTTTAGTAAATCTACTGCCTCATGAGTAGATGTATTCACTTTTCCATCAAGTGTGTTGTCAAAACAGCCTGGTCTCACAAACCTGCAGCAAGAAAACTAAATTACACGCAATATATAACTTCCGTATCATGTAATGCAAGTGAATGAATCCAAGAATATAAAAGTAAACATATACATATTTTTACCCCAACATACTTGTACGTGAGGTGCATTTGAAAATAGTTCTAAATTTTATACACAAATTAACATTTTTTTCACTGTTCAAGTCTAATAGTATAGTTCAGCTAACACATTTAATACTCTTGTGTATGTCAATCATTTAGACGTCCAAACACCCCACTCTATTGTCATTGTGCGTTATCTAAACCCCAAGCCCAGTTGTTCCTGTAAGCTATTAATTCGATGGCCCAAGTTTGTTTATTTTTTTATTGCAAACAACCCCATTAATTTAGTGATCTATGTGTCTGTGAGATAACTATCCAAACACCTTGTTTGCATGCTAATTTTATGCCAATAAAATGAGTGCGCCTAGCCGACATTCATGAGCTTTTATACGTGAGGTTTATGCTAATTTTATCCTACTGTATCAACATAAACCTGTAAAAGCAACATTTGACTTCACATATTAGCATACATCTATGAGTAAGGGTCAAATACTTCAATACTTCTTAAAAATAGAGAACTGGTCCAATTTTGGACTACCTTAATGATGTCTTGTAATGACTGATGATGGGCGAATAGGTTTTTCCTTGAAAAGAAACTAATATGTTACCTCAGTCAAAAGATATCCCAGGTCCAGCACCTTCTTGACAAGGCCCATGGCGGATTCATCAACCCGTTATGCAGCCAGCCCATGATGCATGTGTCAGTAATTTCAAACACGGTTATATCTAGGTTTACCTTCAGTTTCAAAGTGAACATGTTCAGCATGTCCATGAACACTGGTATTAGTTGTTTGTTGAGCATTGGAAACATTGTATTACGACCGGAGATTCCACAACGACTTTAATTTCAGTGTGAACCTATATTCATTATAAGCATTACATTAGTACCTTTAAATTACTAACAACAACAACTGCATAAGAGAATTTCATATACACCTTGACTACTTTGTGAAAGGAAATAGATGGTGAACATATCATCTACGCATAAGCATAAAAAACTCGTTGTACCTTGATGAATTTGTCTATTATAAAGATGCGTGATGAGCGCAATTGGTACTGCAATATAAACAGAGAACCAAATCAATTAAAAATTCAGAATGCACTTGTAAACTGAAAATAACATTAATTCAGCGTTTGTGTGTTACAGTTAATAACAACAGTTGAAAATTTACTCTATCTGTGAACAATTATTTGAAGTAACAGAAAAACGGTACTGCATTATCTGAAGTAACAGAAAAAGGGGAAATCATCAATGAACAATTAAAATTAAATCATGAGCAAGCAATTTAAATAAAAACAGCGAGGCTCGTAAACTCATCAATAACCTCGATATTTACCAATGATTTCAAAACCTAATAATTGTTAGCAGCAGCAAAGCACAAAACACCCATAAGTAGACAAAAGTTAGCAGTAGCAAATCACAAACACTCCTAAATACAAAAACCATGAGCAAGAATACACTCCTAATTTCGTCATTCAGAGATGCTTAACTGCAACTTCTTGCCCTTCTTCCTGTATACCTTGATGATTATTAAATTATGTGAAACCTGTACAAACTGCTTCAACACAACTTTTGACATACCAAGATCAGTAAGTTTAGCACACCAGTTGACATTTATAAGGATCTTCACACTTTTTATGTCCCTATGGATAACTCCTATTAGTGTCTTCACATGATCATGTAGATAGGTGTCCTGGAAATTTCAAAATGTGGCAGGTCAAAAAGAGTAAATTTGGTGCGATAGGCACAAGCCATGTTGGCCGCTCGGTTGATCCAAACAAAACCTGTAAAGCTTTTGCTATATATTTAATAATAGTCAGTGTGTTAACATGAATGTGAAAATTATACAACTACAATAATATACATTTTGAATCAAGCAAATTAGATGACTGTATGCATTAAAGAAACATTCAGTAAGTTTAGCACACCAGTTGACATTTAGAAGGATCTTCACACTTTTTATGTTCCTATGGATAACTCCTATTTGTGTCTTCGCATGATCATGTAGATAGGTGTCCTCGAAATAATTTTCATTCTTAACACAAGTGAATAAAGAAAATCGGCAAACCTACTTTTCAAGCATTGTAGCTTTTTTCCCTTATTACTACTAAGAACATCTTGCAAATCCCGTTTAAGGACTTGACCTGTCAATATCTGTTGTGCAGTGGAAAGAAGAGTTTCACAAAAAACCAATCACCTCGTTCACATATTCATTCTCATCCTGAGACGGCTCGTCAATCATCCAGTTCACATAAGTACCCGAGATTAGTGTGTTTTCAAGCAATAATGAGTTTGTAGTGTTCTCGCACAGTTAGACTAATTATGGTTGTCTCATAATTTAAAGGTGACAAAAATAACGCTTTGATTATGTGAATAAGGTTCTCACCTCAAGAGTCTGCTCATTGGTATTTAAATGGGTGTCAAGTCATTCAAGTTTCAACCCATGAGTCCAGTTCTTCTCCTCAAGTTCATTTTTCGTGCAATAAATGGCTTATTGAATAGCAGTGTCTGATCAAACCATGGAACAGAACCTCAGTGCCTGCAAAAAGAAGATCAAAAGATATAAAAAACGATTTAAAACTATATAATATCAAAGCAATAATTTATACCTTTGTGGTTTAGTCTTCCACCAGGTACTATGAAACCGAGTAAAACGCTTACACCAAAACCGTGTAGCTTCCGGTCCATCATTTCTTTGAGCATTCTTAGCAGCCTACAAAAAAAAAATAATAATAATAATAAATAAATAAATAAATAAAAAAAAAAAAAAAAAAAAAAAAAACCCTGTCACCACTTCTAACACCTAGTCAATTGATTGGCTCCAAGTTGAGGTGCGATAATCCCTCCTATATCATTCGAACATTTTTGGTATTTTATGTTTTTTCACGATGAAGGATCCAAATGCCCCAATAGTAGGGTTCCACTGGCTTGCGGAAGTTTGCTCCAGCATACACTGCTTCAGCACCGATCTCTTCTTCAATTCGCAAAAGCTGATTCCAGAAACATAACAGCATATAGTTAACATCTTAACAATGCTCATAAGAACATACAAAACAAAGAGCATACATTGTTTCGTTACAGGATAACTACATCTAAGAGGGACCGAAACACTTTTTACAAAAAATTTATGAAAGAAACTACAAATCTCTTTCACCCGTTTTACCCATTATAAATAGAACAATGAACATAGCACAAGCCAACCCATTGATATGTAGATATGCCACGCTACTGGAAAAAAATGGAAGAAGAGAAGAATACCAACCTGGTTGTACTTGGTAAGACGTTCAGACCTGCATGGAGCTCCAGTGTTAATTTGACCCTGTAAGTTCCATAGTATAATCAACATCAGTATCAGAATGTACATAACAATATTCTGAATTACATGTATATAAATTTCTAATCAAAGCTAGCAATTACCATTGCCAAACCAACAGAAAGATCAACAATGAAGGTGTCCTCAGTTTCTCCACTACGGTGACTGGCCATCACTCTCCAACCAGCATGTTTGGTCAAGTATATCATCATTTGATAAGTTACTTCCTGATTTCCACAAATGGCTATGCATATACCTATAAAACAGTGCCGTGTGATTTGTGGATCGTCCTGAGCAGAAATATAAAATCAACAAAAAAACCTAATAACGGTCTTCTTTTTGGTCTGTTCCAAAAAAAGGTGATGTTTTATATATAAAGAGAGTAACTTACTTGTATAGTTTCACACAAAACTAACTGATCGATAATCAAATATGGATTTATCAGGCAGTCTAATTATCCAAAAAATTGAGTATGGTACCACTTCGGAATCACCATCTGCACTCTCCATATTCTCATACAACCTTGTCATGCGAACAATTTCTCCTTCGTGATTACACTTGACTGATTTGCATTAGTCCTTAAATTACAAAAAAACAGATGCCTAAAAGGGAAAACTTTTTTTATAAAATTTAAATTATTATACGACAAAGTTAAGGCTCAAGTGAACACCCTCTACGACCACTGATTCTTTACGCTCTTCCCATGGTGTGATGAGTCGATCAAGACTATCAATGACCATCTCACTTTCGTATAGTAAAAAAAAAACAATTAAAGCACACACGCGCCTGTTTACGATTATAAGCCAAATACCAGTTCATGCTACATTATGTATGATATCAAGATAATAAATCAATTTACTGTCCATATTATAAGCAATAATTGTAAATTAAAAACAAAAAATTTACCTGCAACAGGAGATGAACAACTGAGACCTGTCTGCTAACAACAGCAGCCACAAGAGCTGAGCAGTCAATGTTTGTATGCATATATAAGTACGGATTACCTTTAACATACTTAAGTTGAAAGAATTAATGAGAGCCTGGGATTGCAACTCTGCCAGGTACAACCATAAGAACACAAATACACAAACATGAACACGATTCTAAAATATGTTTTAAGTTACTTGATCAAACTTACCATGCTACTTCCATAGAACATCTTGTATTCTCAAACCTGCACACACAAAAAGAAGAAGAGCGTGAGAGAATTGAGGAACAAAAAGGATGAGGAAAAAATAAAATTAGGGTTGGAGAAAAGGTATATTATGAAGGAACGTGAGATTAGGGTATTAAGTTGTAGAGATATATGCTATATAATTTACAGGTTTTATGAATATCTATTAGGGAATACAATAGTTACTAAAGCATGACATAATTGGTTCACTTTAAGAGGTGGTTTAAGGAGTTTATAGGTTTGCATCAAGGTATGTTGTTTTCCCAAATGTTGATGGCTTGGAGTTACATATCCCTGAAGAGAAGGAGATGAGCGCTAAAAAGGTAGCGAACTCTTTTTGCTCAATAGCTAAATAAAGATAAACCAAACCACCCGAAGAGGAATGAAAGCTTCAAATCGAGTTCTCTCTAGTAAAGAAGTGGATTCCCTTTAGTATGGGCTAGCCCCTCCTCTCCCGCTATCTAGGTATCGAAGTTGCTTTCCAGGAGTTTTCAATTATCAAATCACATTACCTCACATGCTCCACTGGTTTGACATACTTGTGTGTGAATACCAATACCTAGGTTCGAATCCTGCAAGTAGCATTTTTTGAAAAACAAATCCGAAATTTTAATTTAATAAATGGCAAAACGTTAATTCATTGAAACTATGCTTAGGTGGCAAAAATTTGTGATGACCAGGAATAAATAAATGGTAAAACTTGCTTACGTGGCAACAATTGATGACATGGCTGCTAATGACAATTACTGGGCAATGAGGTGGCGCTTTCTTGATTTATCTACGTGTAACGCCTCTTGTTATATATAATGTAAAGATATATATATATATATATATATATATATATATATATATATATATATATATATATATATATATATATATATATATATATATATATATATATATAGAGAGAGAGAGAGAGAGAGAGAGAGAGAGGATATTATGAGAAGGGTTTTTAAAATGAGAATAGTAGGAAGGATTGTGTGAGTGACATGTGTCACTTTGTCACATCATATGACATGTGTCACACCCCCCCCCCGGTGAAAAAAAGATTTTCGCGCCAAAAAAAAATTTTTTTGGACAAAATTTTTTTTCCCGCCTGCATCGTGATGCAGTAAAAAAGTATACTGCATCGTGATGCAGTAACCGTGATGCAATGAAAAAGTATACTGCATCGTGATGCAGTAAAAAAGTGTACTGTAAAAAATTTTGTGAAAATTTTTTTTCCCACCAAAAAACAATTTTTGGCACAATTTTTTTTCCACCAAATTTTTTACTGCATAGTGATGCAGTAACCGTGATGCAGTAAAAAAGTATACTGCATCGTGATGCAATAAAAGGATGCAGTAACCGTGATGCAGTGAAAAAGTATACTACATCGTGATGCAGTAAAAAAGTGTACTGCATCGTGATGCAGTAAAAAATTTTGGCGGGGACAAAAAATTTTTTTGCCGGGAATTTTTTTTTTTTTTGGGTGGGTGGGTGGGGGTGTGATGTGGCATGATGACGTGACATGGGGATGACACATGTCACTCCCACAATCTTTTCTACCCTTCTTATTTTAAGCCCCATTCTCATTCTATCCCTACTATATATATATATATATATATATATATATATATATATATATATATATATATATATATATATATATATATATATATATATATATATATATATATAGGGTCCTTTTCTTGCGAAAACAATCTTATTTGCAAGAACTGCGAAAACCACCCTTTTACAACGAATAATACACAATGTACATCATTTAATGCTCCATAGCATTTTGTTATTTTTATTTAATTCAAAAGGGTATAATAGTAAAAGACATTTTCATATTATTTTTTATTTTTTTTATAATTCCCATTTTTCATAATTCTTAAAATTCGGATTTTTTTTTTTTTTTTTTTTTTTATGCTAGCAAGTTTTCAAATAGTCATGGTGCATACATGTTTTTTTTACGCAAATGTGCATACATGTTTTTTTCCTCAAAATAGTTATGGTGTATACATGTTTTCAATTAGTCAAAGTGCATACATTTTTTTTTTTTTTTTTTTTTTTTCAAATAATCAACGTGCATACATGTTTTTTTTAGCTAACACTTTTTTTTAATCAACCTACCAATATTTTTATAAACGCAACTTAAAGAACATAAACCATTATAAAAAGAAAAACAAGATTGATATACTTAAATGTTAAATTTCACTTGATTACAAGTACAAAAACAGATGAAATAATCATATATCTCCAAAGGTCGCAAAGTATCTTCATGTATAATCGTGTTCATCCACTTCCCGGTCTTGAATGATATCATCATCTTCATCAATCAATCTGAAACAAGCATGCAGAAAACATAAATGTATTATCATCGTACCATTTCATTCATTTTATATTAACCATAAAACATGTATGTACCCCTTCCAAAAACATAAATGTATTCCTTCAAAAAAGCATAAAAAAATTTATACCAACTATAAAACACATAAAACATAAATGCACATCTTCCAAAAACATATATGTTTTAAAGATGTATGTTTGGAACATACATGTTTTGCACAATTTTAAATATATATTAGTATTTTGTATTAACAAAGTTGATGTGTTAAACTTTTACAAACACACCTGTTACACCTATTCAAAACACCACTGTTAAAACCTATTCCAAACACCCCTGTTACACCGTTTCCAAACACCCATGTTACACCTATTACAAACACCCCTGTTACATCTTTAACCAACAGAGATAACCACATGGAAAGTTGAACTTAACTAGGATAAATGTATCTTATGAATTCATGCCCAAACCTCAGTGTGATGGTAAACCGATTTCCATGGAGCTGACCAAGAAGAAGCCCTTCGTTGACGTAACTACATTCAATAATCAATCTTTTATTTAGATTAGCCACTTTATTTGCACGCTGCTTAAATACAGTGACCTGTGATGTGAAGTATGCAAAAAATGTCAGATATCACAGAGAGGAAACACAGTATCTTTCAATAGTTAGCTATTATAGAAATGATCCTAGCATGTCGGGAAGATATTTGTGTGGAGGGTTTTTCTCTTTTTTATTATTTAAATTCTTGCTTGATAACACAAATACATTCCATGTCCAATATATCTACAGGACTAGAACGTTTTGTTTTCTACTTCTCTCCACTATATCTGCAATCTGTAACTCAAACATAGATGCCTATCCGACTTCCTCTTTCTCTTTCTATTCTTATGGCCTCTATTTCTTGTTCAGCATTTCTCAATATTTAAAGGTTGGGCTAGGCCTAGTAGAGTTGGTCAACAAGTAATCTGATAAAGTGGTACAAGCTATAATTCGTTTTCTAGATTCTCACATTCTTAATTTTTTCTAGATCCGAATTCTTAAAACAGGTTTACCGGAGCATACAGATGATAAAAATAAAAAAACAAAAACAAAATAATAATAGTATGTTCCATCTGGTAATAGCAAAAGAAAATTAAAACAGTTAAAGGCACAATTTAAACTCAATGTTCAAGATACAGAAAATTAAATCAAGTAAAGATGCAATACAGATATCTCGACAAAGCCCAATGTGCACCCTGATTACTGGCCTAGAAGCCATCACTAACTCGTGGTTAGCTTGCAGATAAATTTAACTGTTTATGTATGCACATTACCATGGATGTTCATAAAGGTTCAGCTGACCAAACTTATATCAGCTAACAAAACAAGTACAATAGGTAACATCCTTGCAAAAATTTCTGCAACAACAGCTAAAAAATAAATAGAAAATGAATTTGCGAAATATGCAAACAAGAAAAGGGGATGTAGCTCAGATGGTAGAGCGCTCGCTTAGCATGCGAGAGGTACGGGGATCGATACCCCGCATCTCCAGTTATTTCTTCTCATTTTTACAACCCCCCGCATTGAAAATGAAACCACAAATGGTTCTTTTAACCATTCAGTATTTCAAATTTGCATCCCTCTTTTGTCACTTGTCTCTTTTAAGAGTTTTTAATCTAACATGACAAGTATAACAGTGCTTATAACTTATAAGTGTGTAAACTGTAATTTTTTGTTATGTACCTCCAAGGTTCAAAGTCTGCAACACTTGTTTGATTGAGGCGGATTAAGAAACAAACTAACACATTTGTACGTGGGGGTAAATTGTGAAAACTATAACAGTGCTTATAACCTATAAGTGTGTAAACTGTAAATTTTTGCAAAAAAAATACAAAAAATTGTTGGGAAGCCACTCTAGAAATTATATCAGAGCCAGGTTTCGATCCTGGGACCTGTGGGTTATGGGCCCACCACGCTTCCGCTGCGCCACTCTGATTTGTTGATTGTCTTATGCAACATCATATATCTATAATGGTGGAAATAGTTTGGTATAGCTTATAAAGGCAAAAGGCTCATCAAAATCAAAAACCATCACCGAATAGTGCAGTGGTAAACTGACCTCCTTACAAGAAGTTTAAGGTTCAAACTTCATATGTACACATTTAGAGGGTGTCTAGGGAAAGGGTAGGAACGATCACGAGGATACCTCGGTCAAGCTACGTACATCCGAGTCAAAGACTTGCCTTCTCTAGATAACTGAACAAGGAAAACCTGATCCGGTAGTTACTATAAAGGCTCATCGTTGTTCGAATCTTGTCCAAATCTCGTTCAGAGCTAGGCACTAAATATTGTTCAAAATTTTAAAACAGCATTCTGTATATCAAGGTGTGCTATGCAGCATCAACATTGAAAAATGTTACAAGAAGTAGGATTGATATGATGCCTTCTTATAGCTAAACAAAAAAATGAACCACTAAGCCATGTTGTGGCATCTGCTCCATTTCTTCAGGTGAAGGACTTAACATCCCAATCTTAGCATGTGTGAAGTCGAACGTGAGATGTTGCAAAAGCTATTATACGCTACAGAATTAGATACTAAATAAAACCATTGTCAAGAGCCCAATAGCTGTTTAGTAAGCCAAATAAATGATGAGAATGAAGTGATCGTTATTAATTATCTCATTACAGTCAAAGCTGTTGGCGATTTTGGCAATAGGAGATTGTGGATTGACTGAAGCTCTGCTGAATCAATCTAAAGGTTGAATGAATATGAGACGACGCCATGGATACTATTCGAAGAATTGGGATGATCAAAACATGCATCCATCCTTCACAAGTGTTGAATATTGTCAAGTAATCTTAGAGTTGAATATGTCAGATGACACATTATCAAAATTTTGTATTTCGGGGTCTTTAAGTTTAGTGTTTGTGAGGCGGCCAATATATACTGAGCTGAACCGATGTTAACGCCCCTAGAGATGAGGTTAGACCTGGTGGTGAGCTTATCAACTGAGGCACGCTAAACAAAAATGTTGATCTTATGAGGAGACCGCAAATTCTAGACGTGATGAGGCCCAAAAGGCTATTTGGCAGGAGAGCCTCTTGGAGATGACAAGTGAGAGTATTCATTTTATAGGAACCTGAAGCTTCTCTATCCCAAACCCATTTATCAACCCCATACGATGCTAGAGATAAGTTACCAATAAGAGATAATAGAGAGGAGAGATCATTGAGGGCACGACCCCGGAGGGGAGAGCGCCAAGCCCACAACCACTCCAAGATCCATTTACCAGCCCCCAACGATCACTCATGGAAGATTATTTTTCCTTAAAAAATTTGTTTAAATATTTTCCTAAGCATGTGATCTTGAGTTTCTTGACATACATCACATTCAAGAGGGTGGATGAGAAGTGAGATTAGTAGATGACCCATGACATGAATGCGTGAGTAGTAAGACGAATTAACAAGATTTGGCAAGAAGATATACTGTATCATGTAACTCTTTTAACAGTTACAACAAACTATATTCAAAGGTTTTTAATTAAACAGCAGTTTAACAACTTAAGATTCAATTATTTCAAAATTCTGAAGTTTTTCGAAGATCAAACACGGCAACATTGTTGTACTAAAGCTTAGTTAACCCAATCAAGGAATGAACATCTGAGCAAAAAACTCGAATTTGCATTAATAAACTCATACTTGTCTTAACAATATACATACAAGGAAATGTCTTGGTATCTAGGATCAGACACAACTATGTCTTGGTATCCATCACCCAGAATATTGACCCGATACGCCAGATAAAACTAAGAAAAAACACTAGCAAACACAAACCATGTCTTCTAATAAAAACTGAAAAAGCAAAAAATTAAAGGCAAAACGCATCTACATAATCCTTGAGACGAGTTAGAAAGAAGCTGAGCTTGTTCGTCGGAGCTGGTACTTGGGTTTGGGTGGTGGTGCACTTGGCAAAACCTGACCTACCTCCTGCACAAGAAACTACAACAGTTAGCTCGACATTAAAGGATCCCAATGAAATATGCGATATCCATCCTTCCGCACATAAATTTTGGGAATCAATACTCAGAAATAGAATATGTGTTGTTGCAAACATCATATAAAGGATGTACCTGTAATAAATTTAGGATTTTATATAGCATCCTTATTAGGTAGAATCAATAAAAGCTAATTGCCAAAATTTTATCAAATTTTCTACAGAAGAGATGAATATATTCAACTTTGTATCCCACATGTGATATCACAATCATACTTGCATGATTCCAGCTTAGTATGATGAAATCAATGCGTGTAAATTCTGATATTTATATTATTTTTCATAATGGCACATGACACAGCAATTTTTGTGTGTGTGGCATCTCATCTGTAACTATGCAATTAAGAAAAAGGATAAGTGGCATATGCATCCCCATAACCCCCCCCCCCCCCCCCCCCCCCCCCCCCGAAGGGATTGGGTATGTTGTTGTAAGTGGCATATGCATAGTGATACATGTTGTGGCGATAGCAAGCTGTTAGACACTTGTAAAAGACCTGTTTGGGTCTGCAGTTACCATCTGATGTTTCGTGCTTTCGCAATAATGAAAAGAATAACTTATCTTTTAACTTCTCAACTAATATCCAATTAATTTATAACCATCTCAACAAATCTCATGCTATGATCAGTCCTCTATCATGCCTTGGGACGATAGGCTAGTGCTTCCAAGTTTCTTGTATATGCAAAAGTTGTTTTCACACTTGACTGAGAAGAAAGGTTTAACATTTCTTCATTGTGAAACACGACAATATACGAAACACGTGGTATCCCTAAGACATATACAATAGTCACCATCTTCAAGAAATTTAATCTCTGAGAGTTGTGACTCGTGAATGGTACCCAACTATAGACAAAAGTTCAAATTATTAATTCAAATAATGGAGAAGAATTATTTGACAAAAGTTCAAGTTAACGTCTCACTACCCCCGATGAATTGTCCATCAAAGTTTGTGTGTTGACATTTCAAGACAAAAATAAGTCTAAACAAAGGACACTTATCTATCTCCAAGAAACTCTAGAAAATACCATGGATGTCTAAATTCTTAGAAACCAACAACGCTATTATACTGATCACGGAAAAAAGAATGATAGTACTCTATGAAGCACCGAAACGCCATTTAGGTCGGCGTTCCCGTTTGGGAACGTGGTGGGAACGGATACGCCCTAGAAACGCCACCGAAACGTTTCCGAGCCGTTTCTTGAATTTGCGAAATGTTTCGTATGAAGTATCCTTACCGTTTCTGGATTTCCAAGCTGTTTCTTTTGGGGTTTAATAGAAAAATGATAGAAGTGTGGATCTAAAGAAGAATGATAGAAAATAGAAAAATGAGAAGAAAAAAAATCTCGCCGGAGAAGAAGATACGTTACCTACTCAACTAGTGAAGAAGATGATAAAAGTCTTTTGGTCAAAGTCTTTACGGGATACACTAATAAAATACATACTGTACTAAATTGGTATTGTTGGCCAGTTAATTTTGTCCTTTGTCCTGTGTATAGCAATTTTGTTATTACTACATATAATAATCTTTGCATATAATTTAATATTACTTTGGATAAAGTCATTCTAGGCTTGGTTAAAGTCTTTGTTTTATTTTTGGCCTAGAGCATAACTATAGCAATGTTATGCTTACATTTGTGTCTTGCTAATACTTTCATCTATTTCGTCCTTTTAATCAAAGACTTTCATCAACATATAGGATTTTCTTTAATATATTTTTAATTTTTTTATTGTCGTATCTATGCCGTTCCCGTATCTTGAATTTTTGATTTTTGTCGTTTCCCGTTACCGTATCATTCCCGTATCCCTTTGCCGTTCCCGTTTCGGTGCTACATAGCTAGTACTTGGACAATAGCATTGATCAAGTAAGCATTTCTTCACCATAGGCATACACAATTACGGTAAATATAAGGCAAAGCCTCATACACTCATGGGAAGATGATAATCATGCACAACTGATGGAGACAAAATGGTGAGAGTACAAATGAACATGTTGGGTACTTCACCACGAAATAACAACTTCTAATCTGGGAAAGAGCCTAATCAATACAACCATGAGAGAAGAAGCAGAAGGAAAGAAAAGTGTTGAATAATAAATCAATAGAAGATGGAAGAAGGCATAGTTATTGGCAACACAAGAGATGTTCCAAAGAAGCAGCAGAAGCGAAAGCATAAAAGGGATACATCTGTAGAACATAAGAGTTTGAAGAAATGCCCAAAAAGACATTAAGAAAATTTTAAGACTACACACAGAGACAACAAAACGAACGTTTAAATTTCAAACTTCTACAATCTTATGTGCTATTTGCCATAGCACATATGGCGCTCATCTGTTCCCAAAGTGAGCATCTAACATATGTCTACATGAATCCGAGGTCACAACATCTAGTATTCTAGTCCTGAAAGACCCGAGTAGAGGTGATGAAATGGGCAGGACTTGACAATCAATAAATTTTAGTACATACCAAAATTGGCGGGTCGGCTGGGCTGACCCACAAACAATTATTTTTATTCCATTTTTTAAATTTAATAAATAACTGCTGTGGTAGATATGACTATAAAAACCATATTATTACATTGATGATACGATCTATTTCCTAAAGAGTGATTCAAGAGGTCTCATGCATTTGAACACACTTCAGATGAATTTCAACCTATTGACCCAGTAGACCTGTTCACTTTATATTAAAAACTTTTAGCTTAATTAGCTATGCCCGTTAAAGATAAGCATAAAACAAGACGGCCCATCTATTATTTATACAAATGAACCACGCATGTCACTATTACATCCAAAGCCTGAGTAAAGCATAGGTGTCCAAAGTCCAAACAAACTATAGATAAACTGATGCAGAGTCAAATCCCGCAGTGAGAAATGAAGCAAAGAAAATGGTCTTAACCCATAATCACTCAGCCTAGAACGAGCAACTAAGCTTGCAGAGTTACAAAAGAATCTTCTAAAAAACTTAAACCAAGTTACAAAGATCATCACAACCCTGAAGTCAATCATCAGCTCAGTCATCTGTTGTCAGGACAGAAGGCAGTTGGATACTGCAACAAGACTGCTGTTGGCAGATAATTGCAGTAGGGTTAAGTTATTCTCTTATGGAGTTATGGGCCTTGGCTCTCGCGTGAAAGCGACCAGAATAAAAGGTTGTGTTACTGAAGATGAGGATTTAGAGTACATATGTGAGCTGACAGTGCATAGAGCAAACTGTGGAATAACTAGAAGGAACTTCAAACAAATATATAAGAAACAAAATAAAGCCATACATTCACTATCATATAATCCTTACTGCAGCTGTTTGTTGACTAACGTAGTAACGTATGCAACCTCGATCCATCATAGCATAAAGACAAAAAGGACAGCAACTATAGGCTCTTAAATACGTCAAAGATGCTAGCCATAAATCAGTAACAATAAAAGAAAGAACACTGGCAAAAAGGAACCTCACTGATACAAAAGAAATTGGCCTCACCAGCCCGGTAAAAAAAGATCACCTTGACCCACGAAGTCCCTAATGTTTGGATGTCCTAAAGTCACACTTTAAGTCAATCCCTACACCTTAAATATCTCTTCTAAGATAGTTTGGCTTGCAGTTACATTTGTGAATGTCAAGAAGCTTATTAGGATCATAATGACCTCATAAAAAAATACCTAATTCTTTGCAGCTCAAAGCACAAAAATAACAATGCTTTAATCTACCGTGTTCTTCATCTTTGTTTCTAAAGATGTTAAGCATATTAATTTAGTAGTGATGTACTCAAATTTTAGAGCTTCAGTCTCTACTCGATCCAAGAAACTTCAAGATTCAACATCAAGCATACATAACTGCTTGCAAATCTTGTTTCTAATACTAACCTCTTAATATGCTTAAGTTGAGTTTTCTATGAAATTCTTATACTTGGCAACTTCAGTCATGGATATTACAGCAAAAACAAGAGATTACAAAACCCTGGATCCCAAATTGCATATCAGCCAATGATCTTTAACACAGCATGTAAATTGCAAACAGCCATTCGAAGGGGTAGTGATAACAGCGATAACAGCTAGAGTCAGGTGATGAGTGTGATAACATGGGTTTTGATTGACTCTTATGGTCACCATGTCAGGTTTCTATGATTGTATGACACTAGGATTACCAATAGTTTTCTTACGATCTCCAAGGAACTAAGCTGATGGAGATTATTGATACATTTTACGAGCCAAAATAAGTTGGAAAGACAAACAACAAATTAGGTTCTTTTGGGCTTCACATCAAAGAACCACTGGGATCTCCTGAGAATGATAACCAATATCATGTCGCCCAAGCAAGATAGCTTTTGCTCAAAGAAAAATAGTAATTTGCAAGTACTTTTGATCCATCATCAATCAGAGGATCTAAAGGAAACAGTAATACATAATGAAGATAATCATCAGCAACTAAATATTTTTGTTTCCATATTTCATCTTCCAAGAAGTTTGAGACTTGAGAGTTTAAATGATGATATGGAATACCATATATTGTTAGAATAGTATCTTCGCATAAATCAGGTCAACTGTAGCCGTTCTAAAACTAAAAAAATAAAAAAATCAGGTCAACTGTTTTTCCTATAGTTTTGTACTAGCTGAAACTACAAGTAGAACTTTCTATGTACATATCTACAACAAGATTAATTGGTAGCCATGTGTTGCTGCGGATTTTCATACTTCTTGTTTGTAAAATTTTGCTATTGAAAGATAAATAATTATACATCTTATTAAAAGAAGACGTGGCAAACTACCTACTCTTTTTGGTATATATTAGTCTTTTCGGTATTTATTATATTTACGTATTATAAAATCATGCAAAATCGAGAGAACACAAAATTGAGCTCATTTGATCATACTTTGAAAAACTTACAATATGAAATTTATAGAATATTTTTACATACACTTTCATTTATTATTTAAGAGCATAAAGGTTTTAACATTTTACAGTGACAGTTAATTTTTATAATAAATAGTATAGAAAGAATGACGCATAAAGATGACATCTAAACCAATATACTAACAAAAATAACCATTTATAAAAAGCTTATAAATTATTCAACCAATTATATTTTTATAAATTGTTATGTGTATTACAAAATCGTAAAGATATTATAACTATTGTAATATTAGCCTTATTTTGATTGTATTTAAAACATATTTTTATTGCTAAACCTTTTATAATTTGATACCTCTTTTCGTTTTAATAAGAGTTAAATAAAGATAATCATGTTTGTCATTAGTAAATAGTAAGGGTTAAAATTTAATCTGTTTCATTTTATAAAAACTTAATAAGTCACTCAAAGTTAAGAGATATCTATAAAATTGTTTAAAGGGTGTTAGTGAAAATGCTTATGAACAGTAATTTATCCTCCATATAATTGTATATCTAGGATAATTAGACGGTAGAGGAAACAGCAAGAGAAGTAGAACACGCATTCGAAGGAGCTTAATATTTTTAATTGTGACAATAGTTGGTCTGTAAACGAGTCAAATTAAGAAGTTATCAAGTGGTTCATTAACTGGCACCAAAGCTCCTAAGGCTCAAGTTTCCAATATTGGATCAACTCAAAGAAAGATTGAGTGCACAAGGTTAGCTCAGCTTAACTAATGATATCACAAAACCAATCACACTCAATCTAGACATTGTAAAAAATCTTCTCTTAATAAAGCTGCATATTTCAGGTTTAACAAATAACTTTTTTTTGAATTATATGAAGATAGTATGACTTATATTCTTGTCAAACAGCAGGTTGAGCAAGCACATATAAAGTTTTGACCTAATTAAAGCTCAGGTAGTTACTTTTGCTTCTATGAAGGTATAATAGTGAATATAGTAAAAACAACAAGCTAGACACGAAAATACTCAAGTCACCGGGCAAATGTAACCTAGTGAAAGATCAAAAGACACATTACTCGATTACCTAAGGAAGAGGAAATGTATATATCTTAAAGACGTTGGTAAACTTTTAAGTGAAACTGTAACACAAAAAGATAAGCTTACACCAAATATTCAGGAATAAAGATAACCAAAGCAAGGTTTTCCATGTGAGTAACAGTTAGATTAAAAAAAAAGAAAAGAAAAGCCAACAGCATGTGGTATCTTTAATTGCAGCCTTAGGACACATGCATTCTATAGAACAATCTTTGAGAATTTGAGATAATTTTATTTTGTAAAAAGTAGATATAGAACAATTAAGCATCACAAAGTAGAAAAAAGAGTGTCGGAAAGAAAGGGTACCTTCTGTCTTTTAAGTCTTTCGTTTTCCTCTTCCAAGCGTGATATTTTGTTCTCCAATTCATGGGTGTAAGCCTGTTTAACAAACAAGTCTCTTATAACTTGTTTAAATACCTAATTGCAATAAAAGTCAAAACTTGTAAATTTTACCTGTTTTCTTGCCCGTGAACGTGCAGCAGATTCTCTATTTTTTATCATCCGCTTTTGCCTCCTTTCGACAGTCCTCTCCACCACATCACCAGATGCAACTCTTTTCCGTCCAGGTGTCTGTGTATCCGAAGATAAATTATGCATCATAGAAGGGGACATTGTCATTTGCGTCTCCGGATAACCAATTTCCATCATCGTGTTCGCGCCAATAGGCAAAGGTTGTTGAGCCGGATGATGACCTGTCATATACATATGTTGCTGCTGAATTGGCGCGACCAGATACTGCATCCACTGTGCTGGTTGATGATTCACAATCTGTGGATTCGACACATTTGACTCCACATTCTTTTTACCAGGAGACGACCCTGCAACAATCCCAGCCTTAACCAAGAAATCCTCCAAAGTCATCTCACCTAACGTCGGTTGTCTATCCCGACCACTACCCTTCTTCTCAACATTACCACTATTCTCATTACTACTCGTAACACCATCACTCTTGTTATGACCTTGCTGAATATCTTGCCACACCTCATCAACAGTCCGCTTCCTCAAATCCTGAGACAAACCAATACTCGACTGCCTAGCTAAAGACGAACCCGCCACAGGTGGAGCATTTAACTCACCCTCAGCAGTCCACACACTCTTTAAAAGCTCATCAAGATTCATACTAGTTAACGGCTTTCCTAAATCACCTAACTGATTTTGCACCTCATCTAAAGTCAAGTTATACAACGAGTTTTGCCTCGCTATTGCATCCGATTTCTGCCCATTCGACCCCATTATTTCAAACAAGAATCACAACTATTCTTACAATCAAAACCCCTTTTCGTTAAAATCAATAAAGATGACTACTTTACACAAGAAACATACAAAACATATGATTCTAATAACATTTACAAGATACCCACAATGTGAATCAAACGCAATCATCAGAAACAAATGAAAAAAACAGCTCACCAATAAGAAACAAAACCCTGAAACATTATATAGTCTTATGTTGTTGTTGGAACATGCAGTTGATGAAGAAGGAAGAAAGATCCTCGTGTGAAAACAAAGGATGGTGAATCTTGAGTGAGTGAGTGTTTGGATTTATAAAATTGGGTTAATCAAACATTCTAGATTCTCGTACTCTCAAACAAGGAGAAGAAGAAAGAATTGGTGGATTTAATATTGTATTTTATTGTTGTTGTTTGTTTGTTTTGTAAATTTTCTTTTTAATGAGTTACCTCACTTGAATTAATTGATGGTAAGTGTTTCAAGATATTATTACAAAGTGAAAGTTGTTGATTTGATGTTCTATATTGACTTTGAAGTTTTGTGATTAATTATTGAAAGAGAAAAATAGAAGTAGTGTCGCATCGAAGGCTACTTTCAACAATCACTTGTGAGAGTGTGTGAGGAGCGAATGTCACACGCCACCCTACCGGGTTGACTCCTTGTGACGCGTGAGGACCATCAAACTAGTTGACGAACAGTGAGAGCCTCACCGAATAAGGTAGTATATACAAATGTGCCCCCATCCC
Organism: Artemisia argyi; assembly: GCA_030686995.1. Classification (NCBI taxonomy): domain Eukaryota; kingdom Viridiplantae; phylum Streptophyta; class Magnoliopsida; order Asterales; family Asteraceae; genus Artemisia; species Artemisia argyi. Next base: position 148,263,503 of record CM060678.1, read on the forward strand.
CCTCCTCTATTGGATACGACCCTCTTAACTCATCATTCTTTACATAACTTCAAACTTAATCTCACACAACTCAAACAAAATTTATTATGAATATAAATTCCAAAACAATAATGTTCACAAACTAAGAAGAAGAAGTTATTAGTCGGGGCATTGAGGTTTTTTAGCATCGTGTTGTCGTTTATTATGAATAGACGACAAGCAAATTGATTGACGAGAAGCACCATAAGTCGAGATCGTTATTGTGCTCATGATCGTTTAGTCCAAAAGCCTATTTTAGTACGAATCTAATGTTTCCGGAAGAAACTTTCGAGGAGAGGTTCTGAATGAGTAGAAGGCTATTCACATGGATAGTTGAAGAAGTAAGTCTTCATTCTGCATTCTTTCGTAATATGCTGATTGTACCGAAAGACAAGGCATTTCCCCGTTGATAAAGTGCATCTCTGCAATTCGTCAATTGGCATATGACACCGTTTCTGACGCCTTGATGAATATTTACAAATGGGCCAAGAAACTTCTCGTCTATCTCTTGAAAAAAATTGTACGTCTATTATGGAAATTTAAGGTTGGTCTAAAAAGACAAAACACAAATATTATCATCTTTTGCACCTAATGTTCTTCAATGTGTTTTCCGATTCCATAACTCATTAGGGGTATGTTCTTATGTATTAATTCATGTTTTGAGCTTGCTGATGATGATGTTACTATGGGAGTTTTATTCCTGGCACGACCAAATATCTTCGGCATACATGTTTGATGCAAGCAAGTAATGGTGTTATTTAACGATGATGGTGTTATTTAACAATCATATTTTACACTACCAAAACTAAGTAGGTGTTGAAGTAAAACTTTGCCTCTACTTCAGACAAGCTGAACGAATCCTTCGGACTATGATTGGTCCTTCTGATTCAGGGTGATCCTTGCTTATAGCGTACTGCTTCGGATATCTGCGAAACAGGCACGTCCGTTAGTCTCGCCCCGGGAGTGTATCCTAGGACCAACCTCCGGCGTGAGAGTAAGTATATATTCTTAGAGAAAGAAAGTATGAATGAAGTTAGAGAGTAAGAGAATTAGTTAACCTTTGAGTGAAGATTTCTTCTCTATTTATAGACTTTCTATATGGAGTGCTAGGCTGGTTTGTACTTAGTCCCTTAATGTTTGCTAGTTTATGCTCCATTATCATATACTTGGTGTACTTACTTGTACTTTGGTTCATGTACTTACTGGTTTATCCGAATGGTTATGACCTCCGGAGGGCTGGGGTCATGCGGATGTCCTCAACCCTTCGGCTATTAGTCCATTCTGCTTGAACACATTTGGGCACGCTTCGCTTGATGTAGACCCGGAGGGTATGTGTTCCGCACGGCGTATATCCGGAGGGTACATACGCCAACATGTCCCCCCCCAGTATCATAGTATTAGTTATGCCAATGGTGTGATACTTAGTCTGTTTTTTTATAGTTTTCCGGAGGGTAAGTTATAGCTTCGTCTTTGTTAAAATCGCGTGCAAAGTGCCAAATGTAATTAATGTGCCGTTTAAGGATCGCCGTCGTTTTTTACCGTGCCTTCTGGATTGGAACACGTGCGTGTGTTTTGAGATACACGGTTTGGATGGCGACACGTTAGCCCTACCGGTGACGTGTCGTTTCGCGCCCAATTTTTACCGTCTATAAATAGTTCTTTTTTCCTCATTTACACCACTGTAATTTCTCTTCTCAACACACACAGATCTCTGACACATTTTATCTCGTCCGTATTTCGAACGATTTTTCTCGTCGTCTTTGAGGTACGTCTTAGTCCGTTTAGTTTTTTGTTGTTTGGTTATACCCTTCTCCTTTTCGGATTCATCATGTCGGAATCTACCGCTTCGTTTGATTATGAAGACGTATCAATGCCGGAGGATTCTCACGTTAAAAAGGATATACTTTTAAGGCGGTCTGTGATGGACGAGGCTGATGTGCATGCCTTAGTGGTGACTTTCGGAATACCGAAGGATTTACATCCGAGGGTACCTCCGACGGGTATGACGATGAATCATTGCCTGAGGATGCCATTGGTTTATACGCAGAGTATTTCTTTGAGGGCGGCCTCACTATCCCTTTTTCTACCTTTCTTTTAGATGTTATTAAGTACTTTAAGGTTCATATTTCTCAGTTGGTTCCGTTGGGCCTGCATCGTGCTACTCTTTTTGAGGTGTATTGCCAGAGCATGCACATTCCTCCTACCACTCCCCTGTTTCGCGTCTTTTACAAACTTAGCAAACAGGGTTGTTGGTTTTCTTTTGAAAAGCATGTTCATAAGGATAGGAAAGTTTGCTTTGGGGATTTTCCTTCCTGTCTGAAGGGTTGGAAGTATCAATTTTTCTTGATCGACAGGCGAGCTATTCCGTTTGCTATGCCTTGGAGGCATTCGGATTCGGATGTGTCGGATCCGTTTCCAAAGAGAAATGAGTATGATGCTTCTCATGCCGATAGGCTGGCCGAGGTGATTATTGAGCCATGCCAAGTTCAACAGGCGTTCTTATATGCTTTGGGCTTATTGGATCACTGGGAGTTTCCTGGTTACCGTCTGGCTTTGAGGGATGAGCAGGGGAGGGGTATAGCCTTTGTTATAAGTATGAATTTTTAAGTTTTGCATCTTTTTTCATGTTTAACGATGGGTTTTGTTTATCCACAGGTGTAACTATGTCAAGCTATTTGAAGAAACCACCTCTACGCAGGAATGTCACTGTGGTGAAAGGGGACAAACTTCTGGAAGGCCAAGCTCGTGAGATGCACATTACTCAGCCTTTGGCTTCCAACAGTGAGGTCCCGGAAAAGAATGACGAGTTGAAGAAGGTTGAGGTTCCGGATGATAAGGTGTTGGCTGCGAGGGAGAAGAAGAAAGAGCAGGCTGCTAAGCTGGGCTTGAAGAAGCCTCCGACTAAAAGAACCGGAGGGAGTGTTTCTTCACGTCTTCATAAGAGAAGCAAGCTATCTGCTGACGATCATGTCATTGACCTGGATGCTGCTGAGGGCATCGCGGATCCAGAGCCCATCCGTTCGGTTCATCTGAAAGATTTTCCAGCTGGTCAATCCGGAGGATCTGGTGCTGACATGTTGTTGTTAATGTTCTTTTCCGTTCGTATTTACTTGTCTCCTTTCAATTTATCATTTGTTTAATAAAGGTTTTTTGTTTTCAGGGGGCTCGAAGGGTGCTCCTTCTCGTTCAGGGAAAGAGACCCTTGTGGAGGAGGAGGATGCGGATGTTGATATAGAAGGGGATGATGAAGATGATGCGACTTTTGTTCCTGCATGGTCAGTGAAGAGGGGCACCCGTATGAACAACGCCAATGTCTGTAGGGATATGATGATTAACTTGGCTACCCCTGGGGAAGAGAAGTATTTGGATGGTCAGGATGATAGTGATGCTATTCGAAGGTCGTGGTTGTTGCTGGGTAAGAGTGCTACGGCTCAAGCGAATGTTATCTTCCGTTTCGAGTCTCTTATGCGTGAGCACCAAAAGTTGTCTGACACCCACAAGGTTTGTGACAAGACCTTCGATGATAACTGGAAGAGGTTTGGGGAGATGGCCGAGGAGTTAAAGAAGGTCAGGGATGAGCATGCAGAGTGCGCTAAGGTAAATCCGGAGGGGATACAGAAGTTGCGTTCAGAGAATGCTAGTCTGGAAGACAGGGTTTCTCAGCTTGAGGTGGAGAAGGAAGAGTGGAGGAAGGTTTCTAGTGATCAGGCTGAGAGGATTAAGTTGCTGGAGGGTCAGTTGTCTGAGGCTAAGTTGAAGCTAAACGATGAGGAAAAGGCATATAAGGAGCTCTATCAGGAGAAGCAGGATATTGCTATAGCCGCTGGAAATGCCGAGGTGGATCGGAACCGTATAGTCAATGAGTTCATTCCGGAGGCTATCCGCCATTTCCTTGGCAGTCATGAGTTCCGGGTGGCTTTAGCGGAGCCTTTTAATTTGTACTATCAGTCTAGGTTGATAGATGGGGCTGGTTTGTTCGACGAGCCGGAGAAGGCGGCCAAACTATTGGAAGAAGTGGAGGGCATGGACATGGAAGCCGATGCAAACTATCAAACGTTATATGATCAGGCGCTTTCCCAGGACTATCCCTTCATCCAAAAGATCCGTCAAACTATCAACCGCAGATATGATGAGCTGGTGGCTTTGGTTCCTGATCCTGCTCCTACTCCGGAGGTCGAAGGGGTTAATACCTCAGGTACGACTTCTGGGCCGGTGGTTGAGCCCCAAACTGAGAATCTTTCCGGTGATAACTCCTTGGACCAGAACACATTGGCCTTTGTTTGAAGTTGGGTTTTAAGGATTCGCATACCTCCATTTTGACTATGGATATAGGTATTGCGGGTCCTTTGTGAAGCTTTTGTTCAAGACTCTTCTCGTTGGGTTACTGTATGTTGGGGTCCGGATACCTCCATTTTGACTATGGATCTAGGTATCCCGGATTCCCTGTGAAGCTTTTATTCATTGTCTCTTGGTTATGATGGATGTAATAGTGTAGGTTCTAAGCGTTCCGTCCTTTTGTAGAATAGATCTTTCGGAACAATCAATGTATTACCTTAGTGATATTATGAACAAATATTTTATTGTTTCGTTATTTCGGAACAATCGATGTAACAGATTTTGATCCTTGAATATATATAACTTCTCTTCTTTATGCTTGTATATACTTTTTTGGTATTATTTTTCTTTGTGTTGTTTTTAAGCTATGTATGTGTACATTCCGCAGGGTGTAACTCAATTACCGTAGGGTGTTTGTTTTTCGTAAATTAGCATGTACCTGATATGCTTTTGGCTTTGTTTGTTGGCCAAGCGAGGTTCGTGTGACACGGACAACTTGCCTTTCGGCTCTTGGCCGTGCATATTACCCTCTTGGGGTTTTGTTGTATGGACAACTTGTATCCTACGGATCTTGGCCTTAGATTATACCCACTTGGGGTTTTGTTTTACTGGACAACTTGTGTCCTTCGGCTCCTGGCCTTAGATTATACCCACTTGGTGTTTTGTTTTACTTGGACAACTTGTGTCCTTCGGCTCTTGGCCTTAGATTATACCCACTTGGGGTTTTGTTTTACTGGACAACTTGTGTCCTTCGGCTCTTGGCCTTAGATTATACCCACTTAGGGTTTTGTTTTACTGGACAACTTGTGGTTAGATAAAAACAATTTTCCTCACGGCCCAACTGCATAGAATGTTTTATTGATGATAGGAAAATGGCTCATGCCTTACAATAAGTCTCTTGGAACAATAGATTACATAAAACACTTTTTTAAATTAACTGCATGCTAGGTTCGAGGTATTTCTATGTCGTCCATGGTTTAGAGCTTGTACGTGCCATGTTGGTAAGCTTCCGTTATCCGGTAGGGGCCTTCCCAGTTCGGTCCTAACTTTCCTTGGTCTTCCACCCTGCTGGCTTCATTCTTTCGATACACAAAGTCTCCTACTTTGAAAGCTTCGGGTCTAACCCTTCGGTTGTAATATTGCTCCACATTCTTTTTGTATTTGGCCTCTCTTATTGCCGCCATTTCTCGTCGTTCTTCCAACAAGTTTAGGTTTAAACTGATTTCATCGTCGTTATCTTCGGCGTTTGCCATCATGGTCCGAAAGGTAGGCATACCAATTTCCGCTGGGATGACCGACTCGCTTCCGTAGGTCAGACTAAAGGGAGTTTCTCCATTGCTAGTTTTCAAGGTGGTACGGAATGCCCATAGTATGTTTGGTAATTCATCTACCCATCCGGCTCTTTCTCTTCCGAGTCGTGATTTGAATCCTTTCATTAAGCTTTTATTTGCTCTTTCCACCAATCCGTTGGCTTGAGGGTGAGCCACGGCCGTGTTGATTTGTGTGATATTCAATCTTTCGCACCAACTCCTAAACGGGTCCCCCACAAAGTTACTTCCGTTGTCCGTGACGATTATCTTGGTTAATCCAAACCTACAGACGATGTTGTCCCATAAAAATTTTTTCACTTCTTTTCCGGTTGTTTTGGCTAGGGGTTTCGCTTCTATCCACTTTGTAAAGTAGTCGACGACCACAATTACATGTTTAACTTTCCCTGGAGCTTCGGGCAAAGGTCCCAACACATCTATTGCCCATTGGAAGAAAGGCCATGGTGCCATGACGGAGGTCAACACTGTTTTTGGTAACTTGGGGACCGGAGCATGTATTTGACATGAGCCACATTTTTGGATAACTTCTCTAGCGTCTCGATGCATAGTTGACCAGTAATAACCTTGTCTCATAAGTTTAGCTACTATGGACCGTGGTCCGGAATGCATACCGCACGCTCCTTCGTGTACCTCTCAGATTATGTAATTGGCTTGGAGAGGTCCTACGCACCGCAACATTGGTCCTAGATATGATTTTTTGAATAGTACATCATCAATCAGTGTATAATGGCTTATTTTCATACGAAGGGTTCGGGCTTCGTTTTGATTCTCCGGCCATATCCCTTCTTTTAAACACCGAAGTATGGGTGACTTCCAGTTTTCTTCTTCTTCTTCTACTATTGCGTTAATTATCTCTTCCTCAGTGGATGGCTTCTCCAATACTTCCACTAGGATTTCCTTTGTTAAGTGGTTGAATGCTACGGATGCTAGCTTGCTTAATACGTCTGCTTTTTGGTTTTGGGCTCTCGGGATATTCTTTATCATGAAGTGTTTGAAGCAAGCAATATATTCCTTGGCTTTGGCGAGGTATTTTGTCATGCTCTCCGTATACGCAGTAAACTCTCCGTTGATTTGGCTTGCCACTAGGTTTGAGTCCACTCGTACGTCCAGCGCTTCTATGTGCATTTCCCTTGCGATTCTCAGTCCGGCCAGGAGTGATTCGTATTCTGCTCCGTTGTTGGTAGCTTCAAAGTTCAATATGAGAGCATAAGTGTATTCTTCTTTTTCCGGACTGATCAGTACTAGTCCTGCTCCGGAACCTTTTTTGCTAGAGGCTCCATCGGTGTATAAAATCCATTCCCCATTCTGAGAGATGTTGCATATCTCCTTGCCCTTCCTTTTTGGATCCGGATAAGCTGTGCCGATGGGCACTTCATTGATGAAGTCAGCCAGTACTTGTCCCTTTACATCATTTCTTGATACATAGGTAATGTTGTAGGCTCCCAGTTCTACCGTGTATTTTGCTAACCGTCCAGAAGATTCTGCTCGGTTCAATACTTGCTTGATAGGATGGTCTGTTATGACTTTGATGGGGTGAGCTTCGAAATATCGCCTCAGTCTTTTGGATAAATGTAGGAGGGCTAAAGCCAATTTTTTGACCGGAGCATACCTCTTTTCGGCCTCATGTAACGTTCGGCTTACATAATGAACTGAGATCTGCCGTCCTTCCCTTTCAACCAACATTACCCCACTTATTGCTTCCATCGCGGCTGATAGATATAGGTACATGTCCTCTTTTGGTTTTGCCGCTGTTAGGCATGGGAGCTCCAAAATCATTTTCTTCATCTCTTGAAAAGCCCTTTCAGCTGCCTCCGTCCATTGGTATTTTTCTTTATTATATTTGGTGATGTTCTTTAACGTTTCAAAGAAAGGTAGAGATCTTTCGGCAGATTTTGATAAGAAACGGTTTAGTGCTGCGAGTTTACCACTTAGACTTTGCATTTCCTTCAATGACTTTGGTGACTGCATATCAGCAATTGCTCTAGTTTTCTTGGGGTATACCCTAATCCTTTCAGAAGTTACCATATAACCAAGGAATTTTCCTTCTTCCACTCTGAAGGAACATTTCTTAGGATTTAGTTTCATATTGATCCCTCGGAGATTGTCGAATGTTTCTGCTATATCGGCTAACAGTTCTTTTTCCGTTTGGCTTTTGATGACCATGTCATCTACATATACTTCCAAGTTTCGGCCAATTTGCGTCCGGAAGGCAGAGTCTACTAGTTTCTGATAGGTTACTCCGGCATTTTTTAGCCCAAATGGCATTTTAACATAACAGTATGTTCCGTGATCGGTATAGAAGGCCGTTTTCTCTTCGTCTTCCTTTGCCATTTGCACTTGGTGATATCCTTTGTAAGCGTCTAGGAAACATTTGTAGCGGAATCCCATTACTGATTCAATCTTCCAATCTATTTCGGGCAACGGATAGTAGTCTTTGCGACATGATGAGTTGAGGTTCTTGAAATCGATACACATCCTCCAACTATCGTCCGGTTTCTTTACTAGTGCATGGTTAGAGATCCAGGTTGAGTACCAGACGGGTCTGATTATTCCGGCCTTTAGCCAGTCTTCCACGTCCTTGTTTATGGCTTGGTTCTTTTCCTCTGAAAAGAATCTCTTTTTTTGTGCCACAGGTTTATCTTGGACGTTTACATTAAGCTTGTGTTCGGCTGCCCATCGGGGGATGCCAGTCATATCCGATGGTTCCCATGCGAAAACGTCCTGGCTGTTCTTAAGTAGCGTTATTAGCTGTCTTCGTCCTTTTTTTGAGAAATTTTTCCCTATCGTCACCAATTGTTCCGGATATGCCGGATGAACCAGTATTTCTTCAGATCCTGTAGTTCTTTCTTCGATCGTGGATGCCGAGGTACTTTCAGTTTTAGCTTCTTTTTCTAGTAAGAATCTTTCTTCCAGCTATCTGCATTCTGAAATGATGACTGACCGGGTGACCAAAGTGGCGATACCTCTTGGTGTTGGGAACTTCATCATGGCATGTATTGTCGAGGGGATAGCTCTTAGTTTCTTAATTCCGGAATGTCCAAGTATTATGTTGTATGAGGAGGGGGATTACTACTGTAAATCTCATGGTCGTTCGGCGATATAGTCCTTCGTTTCTGAAGCATACTTCTAGTTCAATTTTTCCCAATGGATTTATGACTTCTCCGACGAATCCAACTAGTGGCGTGTTCGTTTTTGTCAGCCGAGACGGGATGGAGGGATCAAGGTTTAAAAATCAGTGTTCATACATTACCTCTACCGAAGCACCCTGGTCAACGTATACCCTACGTACAGTATATCCCTCGATTTCCGCTTCGATTATGAGTGGTTCTTCGGAAGCATCTCCGGGAAGGATCGAAGGAAAGCTTATAGGGGTGTTCATACATTCTTCCTCTTGGTCTATGATTTTACGTTTATGCTTCTTCCCCGGATACCGGACCATGTTGATGATTCGACCCTGGTTGGTTTGATTATTGTTTCTTGGAGGTGCTCTCTCCCTTTGCCAGACATCCCTAATCAGGTGGTCCAGCTTACCTGTCTCCATAGCTTTTTTAAGTTGTTCCTTCAGATTGTCACAATCGTTGGTGAGGTAACCTTTCTCTCCGTGGTAGTCGCAATACTTATCCATATTTTCTCATGATGGTCTTCCTCTCAGTGGGGGTGGTGCCGGAAGTCTAAGTTGCTGTTCAGTTGCAAGGATTTCTTTGGGGGCTTTGGTGAGCACGTTTAAGTCTATAGGCCTGGTATCCCTCCAATTTCCATCATTACGGTGGTAATCCATTTTGTAGTCGGTCTGGTTGGTGTTTTCGTTTCTGGCGTGGCCGTAAGGTGCAAAGTGGTCATTTCGTCGGGGCCTGAATTCTTCTCGGTGGATATCTCTCCTGCGATTTCCCCTGAAGGAGGATCGTTGTATGTTTTGATCATTTCGGTTATATGAGTTAGGATGATAATCTCTTCGGTAATTATCTGTTCTTTCTCCCCTTGGTACTTCAGTCAGCCGATATGCTCTTTCACAACGGATGAAGTCGTCAACCCTTATCATCATTTTGGTTACTGTTCGGGGGATTTTCTCATAGAATCTCTTCGCTAGCTCCGGACATTTACACCCGTCCATGAAAGAGGATATTTGCATTACCTCCGGCACACCTGAAATGCGACTAGCTTCGTCTGTCCATCGTTCCTTGAACTCTGAGAGGGCTTCATTAGCTTTATGGACAATCTTGGTTATTTCCATGGGATCTCTAATACATTTTCTGCGAAGGGCGAATCTTTGCACAAATTGCTCACACAGGGTGTCCCAATTGTCAATACTTCCTCGTGGGAGGCTATCGAACCATCCTCTGGCTGCATCGTCCAAAGTTTGTTGGAACATCATACACCATATGGGCATAGGGCTGCAATCGAGTCGAGCCGAGCTCAAGCTCAACAAGGCTTGAGCTTGGCTTGAAAGAAAAATACTAGGCTTGAGCTTGGCTTGATAGCTTGTCAAGCTTTCATCATCCAGGCTTGAGCTTGGCTTGAGTAGGTTCGAGCAAAGCTTGAGCTTGGCTTGAAAAGCTTGAATGAATACAAAAATATTTTATTCAATAACTAAACTCAACAATAAGTATGTATTTTAAGTAAGCAACAGTAGCAACACAATATTAAGTAATGCTTGCGTAAATATTTACATATGGAGTACTTGCGTAAATAGATTGATGATGCTAACACTTAACAATGGCAAGATAAAAAAAACACAGATACATGTATATAATATAGATTGATGATGCAACACTTAAGATTATTAAATTAAAAATCTTGATAATGATAAATTGATAACGGAACTTACGAATACTTCTGGAAAAAAAAGAGAAACTTTGGACTTGGTGGTTGAATGAGTGGAGGAGATTGAGGAGACGCTTAGATTAGATCATTAGAATACAAATCGTTTGGACGTTTGGTAGGGTTAAAGGTTTCTAGAATACATTATCCAAAATTTACGAACTAAGCCCTTATAAATTATAATTAGCTTAATAACCAAATTTGCTCCTAATTACTTATATGAAATTTATATAAAAATATCTATATTAAAGCTTGATAAAAGCTTGATACGAGCTCGAGCCAAGCTATCCAAAGCTTGAGCTTGGCTTGTTAAATATTTCGAGCTAATTTTAGGGCTTGAGATTGGGCTTGAGCTTGATAAAAGCTTGACTTGATCGAGCCAAGCTCGAGCTCGAGCTCGAGTTGCTTGATAAAAGCTTGACTTGATTGCAGCCTTATGGGCATGGGCCAAGCGCCCTGGTTGGCAGCTCCTTCGAATCTTGTGACATGATCATCTGGATCTGTGGACCCGTTGTACAACTTTATGTGGGAAGGCATCAGATATTTTGCGTTTTTGGGTCCGGAAAAGTCAATGATCCTTCGGGTGAAAGGACTCTTGGATGCTGCTTTGAAATGTTTGGAAAGATCGTCCGTCGTTTCCTCTTCGGCCTTCTGAGTTCCGACATCTTGGGGCTCTTCGTCTTTGAAGTCGAGCCGGATAGGTTTGATTGGCGTTTCCCCCGTGGCATTGTACTGTTGGATTAGGGCTTTTAGGGTGGTGAGTTGATTCTGGATTTGTTCTATGCTGTCATGGTTGGTATTGACATCTGAATTTTTTCCACTTCCTTCAGGTGTTGTAGGAGTAGGACCTGTCATCTCTTAGTTCGGGTAGAGTGAATGACGGGTCCCACAGATGGCACCAATTTGTTGAAGTAAAACTTTGCCTCTACTTCAGACAAGCGGAACGAATCCTTCGGACTATAATTGGTCCTTCGGATTCAGGGTGATCCTTGCTTATAGCGTACTACTTCGGATATCTGCGAAACAGGCACGTCCGTTAGTCTCGGCCCGGGAGTGTATCCCAGGACCAACCTCCGGCGTGAGATTAAGTATATATTCTTAGAGAAAGAAAATATGAATGAAGTTAGAGAGTAAGAGAATTAGTTAACCTTTGAGTGAAGATTTCTTCTATATTTATAGACTTTCTATATGGAGTGCCAGGCTGGTTTGTACTTAGTCCCTTAATGTTTTCTAGTTTATGCTCCATTATCATATACTTGGTGTACTTACTTGTACTTTGGTTCATGTACTTACTGGTTTATCCGAATGGTTATGACCTCCGGAGGGCTGGGGTCATGCGGATGTCCTCAACCCTTCGGCTATTAGTCCATTCTGCTTGAACACATTTGGGCACGCTTCGCTTGATGTAGACCCGGAGAGTATGTGTTCCGCACGGCGTATATACGGAGGGTACATACGCCAACAGTAGGCAATATATGTATTTTTGATTGTTTATGATCTCGGTATCTTTTACATTTTGAGATCTTTTACATTTTGAGATGTGATTATGGGTGGTTGTTTTATGCATTGTGTGTAATATGTTGTTGTATGTCTTTCGTGATATCCTCTATAGTTTGATATGTGGTCATTATAGGCTATATATATATGTTGTTGTGATAACTGCGACTCTCTTAAGTGCTTATCTATTGTTGTAGGTCTTTCATGATATCCTCTATACTTTGGTATGTTGACATTATATGCTATATGTATGTTGTTTTGATAACTGCATCTCTCTTAAGTGGTTCGAGCTCTTTTTTTACTGTGTAAATTAAGTGCTTAGTGGTGTGAACATTTTTGTGGGTTCCTTTAGAGTGCTTTTAAGTTATACAAATGTTTAGGAATTTTTTTCTCCTTTCAAAATATAGTTTTTGGTTGGGAAGGTGTAACCAGCATTTGGACGATTTGATTTTTTTTAAACTGTTTGGCGCTTTGTATTTGCGGCTTTTTGGTTTGTTGGTGCATTTGGAGTGTTATGTTGTCTGATCCATGGGTTGTTTTTGTAAGTCTAATTTTTACGATGGATGCTTTGTTGCACTAATTTGGTTTCCATTTTAGTGTTCACCTTCTAGGATAGATGCTGAAGATGAAGTTACATGATAGCTTTCTTATGGCACTTACTGATTTTAGGTATTAAGGAAGCTAATGTAAATTGATATATGGTTTTGACAAGAATCTCTCAAGCTTTGCATGATCTGGAAAACTTCTCTGACGATCAAAATTTGGGTGTTGAAATTGAAGTTGCGCCTAACGAGGCTAAGAAAGTTAGGCAATGCAGAAGTGCATTGGATGGGATCATTATGCCCATCAGATTGTGAAAATCCAAGATTCCTACAAATTTATATTTATGACACTGATAATGAGTTACCGGAGTTAGAAGGTTTAAAAGAATTTGAATATAGTGGAGCTGGATACCATAATGGAGATGACAACGTCGAATTGTTTTTCAGTCGATGATTTCCACTCCAAATGCTCTCATAAGTACTCTTTTGAATTACCTTTTCTGACATGCTTAACTATTTTGTGACTAGGGGTTTTAGGAAGCAACCATTGAGATTTTTGCTAAAGATATTCAGTTGTTGGACGTAATTATTTGTTATAATTTTTTTTAAATAAACCGTTTTAGGTCGTGAGGTCACGAGATTGATCTGAATATGCGTTGTTGTTAGATGTATTACGACATTTGTTTATTTTGTTGCGTTAGTTTAATGTGGTAGTTTAACTTTTGATTTGATAAAGCTTAACATGTGTTCATTTGTGCTCATGAAGTATTTGAACTTGATATATGTAAGTTTTGTGAAGTGTTTATATGTTTTTATTTGACGAAATTCGTTGAAATCTCCAAGTTTTGTTAAGTTTTAGTTATTACACTAAATTTGTTAATCTCTGTAAGTTTTGTTAAGTTTTTATCTATTTGCTCTCTATAGCTCTTAGCTGTAGGTTATGATATCATTTTTGTTTCATTTGTGCATTTGGTTATTCTAAGTTCTGTTTAAGATGCAAGTAGTTATGTGACATTGGCTTGCTTTTTTTTGTTTGTTTAGGCTGTCTATAATTGTGTGGCAGTGGCTTATGCTTATTTATTGTTTGTTATTCATTGACATATATTATGTTTATGTGTGATTTTGTTTCTCTGATATATGACATGTGATGAGATCAATAGGTAGTCTAAACTGATTAATTCTAAAACTTCAAAGTTATTTTTGTAATAATTAACTTAAAATTTACACTTTTAGCAGATAACCTGAGATAATTTGTATTGTTTATAACATAAATATTTTAAGCTATATAACTCGTTTACATAATAAGGAGCAACAATGTGTTTTTAGACACTGCACCAATTCATCTTTGCAAAATTACTTTGCACCAATAATGAACAACCTGTTTTTTTTTTTTTTTTTTTTTTTTTTTTTTTTTTTTTTTTTTTTTTTTAATGTGTTGCTGATAAGTATTCTTCCGCTTTTTAGGGTTGGATTTTTTTTAACAGGAGTGTGTGGTGTGAAGGGTGTATTAACGCCTAGTAATTTTGAAGGGTACGAGCTTAATTTATTCTAAATGCACTATAAAAATGTTGATTGTTTCCTCAATACTAACTTCTAATACATATCTTGCTTTCCATGTATATGGTGATCGTGCCAGAGGGATACTCACACCTGATGATATTCAACTATTTTTGCCAAGTTGATACGGGTGTTTTGCATAGCAGTTTTGGCTCATAATTTTTTTTGGTGCAAAATGTGAATTATATTAATGAAACAACTTTACATCAACTGAAATTTGGACATGCCCAAATTAGATATAACTAAACTACAACATCTGATATCAAACAATACTATGCTATCTCAGACAAAACATTAAACATTCGATATGTGATAAAACACAAACTGTCAACAATGCAACCTGCAACAGACATCTTCAAGCTTCCATCTAGACATACAACACAGTTTTGAATACACCCTTTAATGCACCAAGACCATAACTTCACAACTACATTTCCTACCCATCTACTCACCAAGATCAGTCAACCACCATCCACACTGAACCAAGGGAGAAAGATGAGTAGGCATCATTGTGCAAGTTATAGCCACCCATACCCCTTCCAGTCAAGGGCTATACTAGGCAACTTACATTTCCATCTCTTATAATTGGCTTCAGAAACTTGGGAAAACACACCTTGAGGGAAGACCAACCAGACCTCCAATAGGTAATGTATAGAAGGGACCAAGTAGGTTCATCTTTCACTTCTCACTATTCCACACTACACATAATGGAAACCTACTTTATGGACCTTTGCTTAGCTTATTGACTGAAAATGATCACTTAAAAATCAAACAGTTTTAGCTTCAATTGCTATGACTTCACCCAATAAATAGCAAAGAAATCTTCTACATGGAAACAAGTTTCTTTCTATGCAATAATCATCTTTACTTATCTGATTATTGCATTATAAAATGGGCTAAGTTAAAAAAAAAAAAAAAAAAAAAAAAAAAAAAAAAAAAAAAAAAAAAGAAAAAAAAAACCTTATCAATCGTTTTGGACTTTTATACAAAGCTATATAAAGCATTTGTAAGTATAATTTTATATTTTCTTTGACATTGATGCATAATGATCTTATAATGTTACTATTTTTTTTAATAAAGGCTCTTCTTGCTTTTTGGATGTTATTCAAATGAGAAAAGTTTTATACGAAACACCATTTAGCTAAAGAACAAACCAAACGATCTCAACCATCCATCCTCCTTTCATCCAACGGTGTTGATTAATTATCCTTTTAAAATTAAATTAGGCTAAGGGGCATTTTAGACATATCACCTCCAACTAATAAATTACTCTTTTCTATCAAACCCGTCTCATTCACACACCAAAAACACATAAACACACGCGTTTTCTCCCCCAATTCCATTTTAGTAACCCTAACCGCCCCTAAATCCGTCAAACCACCGTCAATCCCCCGTCAAACCACCGCGAAACTACCGTTCATTCCATTAAAATGGACCTACGAGCTGAAATATCTCAATCTAAAGACCATTCATTGGCGGAATCCGATCAAAATAAGCTTCTAAATGTCGATTATGGTATATTTTTGTTAAATCAGTCTTTATTTTGAATTTTTGTGATCGATTACATTATTTTGTGAATGTATTAGCTTATTTTGTGGTTGTATTAGCTTATTTTGTTACTGAATGAGTGTTTGGATTAGGTTATATCAGCGAGTAGATTAGCTTTTAGGATTAGGCTATTTTTTGTGATCGAATGACTGTTTGGATTAGCTTATTTTTGTTATGGGAATGTCTGTTTGAATTAGCTTATTTTTCTGATGTAGTTAGTTGTTATGCTTTACTTAAAATGAAATAAGTTTAATAGTTTTTGCTTTTTTTTTGATGTAATAGGCATAAGAAGATAAGCAAATGGGATTGTCTGTTTGAATTAGCTTATGTGAATACCATGGGATTCACACTGAATCCCATGGGATTCACACTGAATCCCATGCGATTCACATAGAATGAGTGTTTGTATTAGCTTTTAGGAATCCCATGTGTTAGCGTTTACTGATGTTTGTTGTTGTGTTAGCGTTTACTGATGTTTGATACATTGATGGCGTGATATTTGCTAGGTTAGGATCTGCTGATTTATTTGTGACGATTTGAGTTTATTTTTTAAACATAGTTTGTGATTTTTGGGAAATATTGGTTCTAATTTTTAGCTTAGGGTTGTTATACTGATTTGAATTTATTGTGTATGAATCAAACTTGTTTTTGTTATTGCTATTTAACGACAATGTTATTGCTAGTAAACTAATATTACTCTATTCATCTTAAAATTGATATAGGTAAAATTTTGAACCCAACGCCTGTTTCTCGTTTTAATCCTTTTGATAAGTTGTTGAAGAAAATATCGAATGTTGATAAGTTGGCGAAGAAAACATCGAATGTTGACGTTGATGTTTCTAAACTTATTGATGATGTTGTTACTGATTTGGCAAGTGATAAGGATAAGCCAGATGATATGGAAAATGAGAAGGATGTTGTTGTTGTTAAAGGTAAATCGCAGGGTCTTGTTTATGAAAAACGCAATAGTCAGAAGTCTAAGGCAGAGGATAAGCAGGCTACGGTTTTTGTTGAGAAGGATGTTGGTGTTATTGAGAAGGGTACAGGTTGTGTTGAGAAGGCTACGGGTTCTGTTGAGAAGGCTCCTGGTTCTGTTGAGATGGCTAGTGTTTTGAAGCCTAAGAAGGCAAAGGTTGTTGTTACTGCTATTGTTGATAAAATTTTGTAGTTGAATGTTGTTGATAAGAGTGTTGGTAAGAATGTTACTGATGTTCTTCAAGCAGTTCCTGAAGGTGATCCTGTTTCTGAGATTGAGTGGTCGCCGAGTGATATTTTAAAGGATAAGGGTAAGAAGCTTAGGGTGAGGTTTAAGGGGAAAGATAAAGGAGTATCGGAAGCTCCTATTTTGAGATTGGAGAAGCCGGTTGAGGAAGAAACTCAACCTGCAAAAAAGAAACCGAAGCTCAAGCTGCAAAAAGGTATAGATCTGTCTTGAACCATTTAACTAATTTCAATGTTAGGTTGTTTGAATCCCATGGGATTGACAGTGAATCCAATGGGATTGACAGTGAATCCCATGTCATAAAACTAACTAGTGTTGCTCCTGGGCTTGTGAAACTTTTGAAGAACGAGTTTTCACTCTCAGACCTTGATGTGGTTCTCATCAAACCAAATAATGGCAAGTCGATAAAATAAGTTGGAATCCACATTTCTCGTAGGTTAAACATCTTGGTCATCCATTTGTGATTTTGCAAACCAAAATCCTCAATCAGCTTAGCCCATTTCTCTTCAAATTCCAACGGTTCGATGAACATATTCCAAATAATCTTGTTAAAACGCTTCTTGAAATCTGTTTCTACGGATATTTCTTTACAAATCTGTTTTTGATAAAGATAGTTTTAGAATCTGATTATCATCATAAATAACATGATATAAATATAGGTGAATCCCATGGGATTCATAAATGGATCCCATGGGATTCACAGATGGATCCCATGGGATTCACATATGGATCCAAAGGGATTCATAGATGGATCCCATTGGATTCACATATGATCCCATGGGATTCACATATGGATCCCAAGGGATTCATAGATGGATCCTATGGGATTCATACAGGATCTCATGTGATTAATCTATATATTACATGTGATAGAAAAAACACATTTTTTTGTAAACTCGATAAATTACCTTTGCTGGAATCTTTTGGTGAATATGCCACATACAAAGTCTGTGTTTCGATTTTGTGAAAACGGATTTAATGGCCCTCTTCATTGCTCCATCTTGATCTGTTACCATGGTTGGTTCTTTGTTGAAAGCAGTCATAAATGCTCTTAGTAGCCATGTGTATGATTCAGTGTCTTCATGTAATAGCATTCCCGAACCAAGTGTTACACACTTTCTATGATTATCGACACCGGTGAATGGTACAAACACCATATTGTACCTAAAAATAATATAAGTGTTAATGACAGAATCCCATGTGATTACATACACAATCTCAAAAGGATTTATTGTGAATCCCATGGGATTTCAGAAAGAATCTTGTAATTTAAATATAAAACTTACTTGTTATATCTGAATGTTGCATAAAATGATACTATGTCTCCAAACTCCTTATAATTGCATTTTGCAACTTCATCAACCCATAACAAAGCCACTAACTCACTCTTTTCTACCTTATACTGAAACGTAAAGTTCGGCACATATATCTTTTTGTTTTCCATTTTATCTATAAGCATTTGTGCGTCACTTTCCCCATTGAACATATTAACATCCCGCATTTCATTCTTAAAATCATCAACTGTCCCATGAACATACTCATACCAACCCTTGATACTCGTTAACAAGTTGTGAGCCCCTGTTGGACCAATCTTGTTCTTTGAAGCTTTAACAATGAATTTTTTTTCTGCTTGTGTCATTCTTCTTTGCTTTTTTGTAAAATGTTTGTACTCTTTTGGTAGGATCATATGGTTGTGTTTTTCAATAAACTGAACTATCTTGTATTTTTGAGAAACGACATCCAATTCTAACCTTATACGAGCTTTACAACTTGTTATATATAAAAAAATATTTTAAAAACATGTTATACAAAAAAAAAAAAAAAAAAAAAGGAATCTCATGGGATTCTTATCCCATGGGATTCATAAAGAATCTCATAAATATATTAGAGCTTTACTACCTGTTACATGCATCGTTGTATTTCTTTTTTTGTTTGTTACTGTCTTTAGCATCCAAAGTGTCAATATTAATATGTCTTTGAGCTCCTTCTTTGTTGCACATGATGTATTTGAGTTGTACCACTCCAGATTGTGTTAATTTTTGTCCTGCCTTTTTAATTTGAAAACCTCCCGCTTCAGCGTAGTTACCATACATATCTATAGCTTCATCTAGAGTGTTATAGTATTTTCCCTCTTCTGGTATATGAATTCCTTCTACATGAGGCTCCCAATATACCGATCCGCCCGGTGTCTCAGTGTGTTCATATAAAGTTGGTCTTGGTGATTTCCTAGAATCTGTATATAAAAAGCAGAATCTCAAAGGATTAGTAAATCTACAAACAATAAATCCCATGGGATTCTGATAACATCAAATAATCCTGATATTTAAGTGTCAATTTCCCCCTATTATGCTCATTTATATTAATGATTATGTGCATATATGCTTTTATTCCTTTATATTTTGTATCCAGGTCACAAGTGAGCATAGGAGCTAAAGAGACGAGGAAATTGGAAAGAACGTGTAAAGATAGAAAAATCCAAGTATGCTGGAAGAAGCTACGACGTAACTCATTCTCTCAACTATGCCGTAGCTAGGATTTCTACTAAGAAGACCAAAGTCAACATGGACTTAGAGTTACGGCGTAACTAATTCCATTGTTTACGTCATAACAATCACAAGTCTTGAAGAATCCTCAGATCTGAAGACTACGCCGTAATACAACTGTGGAATACGGCGTAGCAACAAGTACGGGAGTAGTCCAAGCTCAAGAATCAACTTACGGCGTAACACACCTTTTGGGCTACGGCATAATGAAGACTACAAGAGTTATCTTAGATCCGATAAATATTCTACGGCGTAACACATTTGGAGATTACGACGGAGAAGAAACCCTAATGTCATTATTACGGCGTAACATTTCATAGTTACGCCGTAAACTCTAGATCTGGATAAGATTTCACAAGTTACGGCGTAACACATTTCGTAGTTACGCCGTAACTCTCGACGTGCCTATAAATACAGCCCTAAATCTGCATTTTCAAGCATCTCTCTTCACCCCCTCTTAGGTGTCGATTAGAGCACCACTACATGGCAATTTCCAGCAGCATACGAAGGCTTTCTGATATGTGCCTTTTTTGCACATATCTTTTCGTCCAATTTTCGAGTTAAAACGATCAAAAACACTTCAAAATGGTCAAATAACATCACAAATATCATTGGAGTATGTTTTTGTGTGTTTTAGGTACAAAGGATTAAAAACAGATGAAAAACGAGCAAAATATGAAGAGTTGGCAAATTCAGTCCCTGAACTTTCACAAATTGACAAAATTGGTCCCTGGTAAAATAATTTTGAAAGAAAAGTCAACCAAAGCCTTTGAAAGTCAAAAGTTATCAAAAAATAGTCCTTGGGTGAAAAGTTACAAAACTTTACAAATTTGGTCCCTCAAATTTGGAAATTGGCAATTTTGGTCCCCGGATATTTCGGTGTGGAAAATAAACTTTAAAGGTCCTTGAAGAATTTGAAACTTGGCAAAAATAGTCTTGGAAATACTTTGGAATTTTGGCAGAATTAACCCCTTAAATTTTCAGCTTTGGCATAAATGGTCCCTAGGCTTATTTTACACAACAATTGGACCTTTTGTTATTATAATCTAATTCCAAATCCAACCCAAGCCAAACCTGATCCACCAAACCCCTAGCCCAATCTACCAGCCTACCCACAAGCCCAGTCCAAAACGCAATGAATAAAAAAACCACCCTTTACCCCGTTTTTATTACTCCCTCTCCCAAGTAAAAAAAAAAAAAAAAAAAAAAAAAAAAAAAAAAAAAAAAAAAAAAAGAAGAGTCAAACTAACCTTTCCCCTTCCCCCATTTTACCCAGAAGACCCAACACCATCACCCACCATCTCCACTGTTACACTCCTTCCTCCCTCAAAAGCTTCACCACCCCATTTCCCCATCCCACTCACAGCAAACCCAACACACCAAACCCATACCTAACCCCCAATCCACCCTGGCAATCCCCAATTCCCCATAAACTGTTTTGGCGCCAAAACTATTTGAAGGGTCAGGATTTAATTGAGCCATCCAATGGCTGTTATTGATGGTGGGATATGTACAAAGGGATCCAAGGAGCTATTTAAGTGAAGAAAAAGAGATGGAAGAAGGCAGTTAGTTAATTAGTAGTAGATTAGTGTAGTATAGTTTTAGCTTAATTTCAAATTTAATGTAACCTTTCATTTTCAGTTAAACTTAGCTTGTAACTTTCTCCCTTCAATTAATATCAAGTTTTCAGTGATCAATTAAAATTCTGGCATCATTTTCAGTTTTTATTCAAGTTTTTTTTTTTAATATAATTATGGTATAAGCTCAATTAAGTTTCTTATAAGTTTCTCTAAGCTTATTAAACACATTACTTAGCTTCTAGTTAAAATAACCAAAAATCATCAAAAATACAAGAAAATAAAAATAAAAAAATAAAGAGCAGAAAAGAATAAGGAAGAAGGCTTGAAGCAGGTTATGCTATGGGTTGAAGATGGTTTAGAAGCTCTGTGGAGAGCTGTAGGGTTGTTCCTGGTCTTGGATACCTTGGTTCACAGCTTGGACCTTTGTAAGATACCTCCTCAAGTTTTTGCATATTCTGCTATACCAAGTTTTTTTTTTTTTTTTTTTTTTTTTTTTTTTTTTTTTTTTTTTTGATGAAAGCTGCTCATTAATGCTTGATTAGTGTTAGTTTAAGTTAATTTAATGGCTGCTTAGTTTAAAGTTTTGTATTGGTTCATAATCTCATAACAGATTAGTCATATAGGAGTGTTTGGATGATTTGGTTTGCTGGACTCAGAGAGTGTGTTAGGTATTGTTCATCACTGAGACATGTTACAATATCATGTTCTAAGTCAGTGAACCCTTAAAATCAAGTGCTTGTTCCTTAAAAAGTCAAAATCACCTTTCAAATTTTCTTGTTCATTCACTGTCTTAGGATTAGGTAGATAAATCATTGAAGTAGTTGCAAAAGTGGTCACACTAGCTTATCATAGGGATTATTTCACTTTAATAATACATCTAGGATCATTTAAGCTCATTAGAAGTTCATCAGAGTCAAACCCTTACAAATTTTCAAAAAGTCAAAAGTTTGACAGTTTAAATTTGGCAGATTTTCAAAGATTTTTCACAAGTTCAGTTTTGCAAAATAGTTTTTAAGCTTTTAGAATCTTATTGTATGCCAGCTTGTAAGATTAATCATAATTTTCATTTATTTTTAAGATTTTTTCTTGTCTGTTTACTTGGCCCCAAAGTGACCTGCAGGGGGAGCATCTCCCCTGCACAGCTTATTTGTTTCATCATCTTAATTCCCCTGGGTCCCACAGGTCTCATTAGTGGGCCCCACTGGGTGTTCTTTGGTTCTATAGGAAGCCCAACTAGCTAGCTCATGGGTTCAATGGCTTATTTGGCACTGTGAGCTTATTTGATAAGCTAAATTGTGGCCTGCAACTTGTTGCATTTGGCAATCACACTGACACTTCAGTGTGGTTAAGCTAGGTCACAAGCTCATTCTTTGCTTACTAAGTGGAACCTATTGTGCTTATTTTAGTTTTTTGGAAAGTTCACAAGCCAAGCTTGAAGGTTCAAGCTTTATTTTGTGCTTTTTGGCTTACTGGATACGCTTTCTCAAGCCTGCAAGCAAAGCCACTCAGGCCTGATTGGATTTTGGATTTTTAGATCTGCTTATTCCTAATTTTCAGCTTATTCATGTGCTTTTATTGTTGTTCTAGTTTATTTCCAGTATGCTTAACTTGTTTGCAGCTCAGTTACTCTTGGTTCAGTCTAGTTAGCTTATTAGTAGCTTTTTTTTTTTTTTTACTTTAAAAATCTCATTTCAAGTAAACAAGCCCTCTGTCAAGCTCATAAGCTTGCATAGAGCTTATTTGGAAGTTTTAAAAAAAGTTTGTGTTTACAAAAGTATCTTAAAATTAGTTGTTAAATAGTTTTGTAACATAAAAAATCAAAAAGAAAAATAATTGTGAAAACTGCCACTAGCCAAGGTCGAACTCTGGACGTCTTGGGTTGACCTGGTCAAACTCAGACCAAGGCCGTGCACCATCTGGGCTATCCATTCCTTAGTGTTATTATTTTCCCAAGTTTTATTTATAGTAGAAAAAATTCCATTAAGCTTATTTTCTTAAGTAGCTTATTTTCCAGCTTATTATTAAGCTTTTTAGCATTTTTATGTTTTTCTTATATTCCTGTTGTAGTAAAGTATTTTTAGTAAAAGTTTTATAATTATTAGTGTTCATCTTGTATTTATTATAATTTAATTAGTTTAATTAGTTAATAAATAGTTTTTAATTAATAATAATTAATTAAATAGTTATAAAAATTATTTTCTTTTTCTAATAATTTTCTTTTATCATTAGCTTTGTAAAAATTTAATTTTCATGTCCGTAGGGGTAACGTAGCTTAAAATTCACTTTTTATTTTGCGCGTTGACGTTATTTTTAACGCAAACGCGCGTTTTTAATTTTAAATCAGCTCTAGGGTAATGTAACTTTACGTTTTAGTTAATAAAGTTTATTTAAGTTGTTTTCACTTATATTTCCTTAGCGTAATCATTCAAATCACTCAAACCCCTTTCCTGTTCAGAATCACCCGATCACAAACCCGTTTTCTATACCATCCACACCTCGTCGGGATATAACGACCCGGGGAAACACTATACTCACCGGAAGTATTGGTCTAGGGTATTTGACTTTAGTTGACTGCTTTAGCAACCAATCACTTTCCAAGGGATAAATCACACTTCAATCACCATAAGTTTTAGCATTTCATTGTTTTATTTACATTTCAAATACATGGATCTTGTAAACATTATTTCGAGTGTTGAATTTAACATGATTGGCTAAGCACCTCTGGTGCTAGCCTAGTTATGATTCCTATATTGTTTTAACCATGTTTTCGTACTTTTCTTATATGCTTTTACGTGTGTGCATGCTTAGTTTATCTTGAGATCCTCTTATTTCGGTAGTTTTGATATGCGGTTGTATCCATTACGCTAGCTTTAATTGAATTAAGAGCCCAATTGAGTTAGTAGGCTAGAAGAATTGACCATATGACACTAGCCTGATGGATTGCGAGGAAATGGGAGGAATGACAACTGACCATATTGCCTCGTGTGCGAATTGACCATAGGATCACCTACCGTATTTGATGAACTTAAGAAGTTAGAGAAATGGCCTATGATCGTGACAACGGGCCATTAAAGATAAGTCTAGCATGTAGTGGTGCTTAATGACTCAAACCCGTCTACCATACGTCGGCTTACTAGCATGGGGTAGTGCCTATGGTTCCTAACAAGATTCGGGGGAGATAGGCTAGGAAACTTGACCATATGCACTTAGTGATATATGTTCGCCCCACCTAAAGCATAAGATATATGTCCGCCCCACCTAAAGCATAAGATTAGTGTAATAAGGAACATGACCATAAACGATGTAGGAGGAGTAACTAGGCTAGTACACTTTTCTCCCACTGCTCACATCCTTTACTTTAATTGCTTTTGTTTTCTAGTTTCATTTCCAACTTTCAATCATTCATTTCCTTTAATTACTTTTAATCAGTGACACCAGACTTAGATTTAATCCGCACCACATAGCTCTTGGGACGACCTCGGTATTACCATTAACTAGCCTACAAACGACCGGATTCTCTGTCCGTTAGTGCATAAGGTAGACCTAGGGTTAATATGAGACTTTATAAATTATAAAACCTGGTCAAAAATCCTGCATCAGATTAATAATGAATCCCATGGGATTCTTCATGAATCCAATGGGATTCATTGTGTATACGAATCCACAATGGATTGTATACACAATGAATCCCATGGGATTCACAATGATTCCCATGGGATTCACAATTGTATATCAAATAATCTAAAATAAATGGATTGAATTCCCAATGAATCCCATGGGATTTACTTGTATATATCATAATGAATCCACAATGAATCCTATGGGATTCATGCTGAATCCACAGTGAATCCTATGTGATTTATTGTGAATCACTTTTAGGATTCATTAAAACAAAACCTATTGGATTTACACTTCTGATAACATTAAACATTAGAATACCATGGGATTTGGAATGAATCCCATGGGATTTACACATATCTTATAGCATTAACAAAAAATCAGAATCCTAAAGGATTTTACCATGTATATTTTTATCTTGTTATAAATCATCTTCTGACGTGTTTATTGATGAATCCGGCCTTATTATTGATGTTTTCGACGGGTATGTTGATGATTCTGATCTGATTATTGATGATTCTGACGGCGGCGTCGGTGTTGTTGATCAATTCGTTGGATTGATGGTTATTCCGATCTGATTATTGATGAATCCGACCTTATTAACGATTTCTGACGTGTTTATTGATGAATCCGACCTTATTAAAGATGTTTTCGACTCTTTTGTTGATGATTCCGATCTGATTATTGATGATTCCGGTGGTGGCGACAGTGTTGTTGACGAATCCGTCGGATTGTTGATTATTCCGGCGAGATCATAATTTTTCCAGCGATTGGATCTAGTGTTTTGGTTTGGATGAAAGAGAAAGTTGGATGACAAATGAGATTGGATCAATTTTTTTTTTATTGAGATTGTTGATTTTATTATCTTGCCCTTCTTTGTATTTTTTGGCTTCATCTAAGCCATTAGATGAAAGGTGAATGGATGGTTGAGATTTGATTATTTGTTCTTTAGATACTAGTTGTTTTGCATAGATTTCACCTCTTATTCAAATAACATAATAAGACAGGTATTGAGGTTTGTTTTTGAACGTTTTACTGATTGTCGAAGTTCAATACACAATTAAAAGGTTTGAGAAATAGAAAAAGTGTTGATTCGCTTTATTAAAAGGATTATGGTAGTGAACTAAATATGGTAGGTTGACTAGTTTCTTAAAGAATGACTCATGTGTTTTTGTTGTTGATGATGAATGGGTAATCAATTTTTTTTATTATTGATCATATTTTACATCTTTGTACAAAAGGGATAATCAAGGTAGCTCATTTTAAATCTTGAGATTTCAAATCTTAAATGAATATAGAACCCATTGCATTTCAATTCTCATCATTTTAAATTCTGCAAACCAAACTCCTCTTATGGTATATTGTATTTGTTATCGAATATGTGGTTGTCATGTACCTAAGTTTAGGTATATAATCATCTTAAAATTACATTGTATTGTAATATATCAAAACTATATCATTTAGTTCATAAGGTTTAGTCACATGAGTTTACATGACTCTTGTTTGATGAATAAAACCCATTGTTTTAGCTATGGAGTTTTCACATTGTCAGCAACTCTTCCTATTAGTATTAAGTATGAACTATGTTTTTATATTTTAAATATTTTATAAAATGTAATAAATCATTAAGAAAGCTAATAATAATGATAAAAAAAAAAGACAAATAGAAGGATGTCAAACATCTTTATAAAACTTTATTTATGGAAATATACATCATTTTAATATAGTCCTATATGTAACTTTAGGTGTATGACAACCACATATTCACTATCCCTAATATATAACTTTAAAAAAAAAAATATTAATTAACATTTATAACATTTATTCATAAACAAAAGGACATTCATAATCTCTTATTGCTTGAGAAAACTATAACAAGATTTTCTATAAATCTATGTGTTAATGAAACACCTTTGCTATACACATATTATACTCTTAAATAGATGTCCAATAATTGTTTATATCAACGGTTAATCTCTAGCACATGTCAAGAACATTAAGTATATAAATAATATTTTAGATACTTACATGAAGTATTGCACACCATTCAAGTGTTAAGAAATTAGGCAAAATTCTAGAATTGTGTGTTGGTGCATAATTTAGTTGTGCATTTTGGTTATGTAGGTGTAATTGCTTTAAATTAAAGGAGGTGTAATAGTTGTAACATATGCTTAATTGGTTGTAATGCTTAAAAAAATGTCGTAAGTGCATTTAATGGAGGCAATGGTCTTCCTCCATTATATGTAGTTTAGATATATGCTTCTATGCGTTTATATTATTGTCTTTGTCTTATCATTCTCTCTTACACACATATATTGTCACATACATACATAGGGAATGTATTTAGCGAGAATAAAAATTAAAATGAAAAGTGTAGATATTTTAAATGTGCGGTTGTGGTTTATTTTTACTATTCTTATTTTTAATTTTATTTCTTATTTGATCATAACTCTACATACCTATTCATAATATTGTGAGAGGTCCATTAGCCGTCTTTTTATTGTCAAGTAAAGGTGCAATTGTTTACATATTACTTCTCACATACATCACTTTAATAAGATTGGGTATTTTAGCTATTCTTGTTTTATAAAACTGATTATAAAAGTAAATAAAAGGGGTCATATAAATATAATTGAAATGAGAACAATCAAATTCACCCATTAAACAAAACCTTTTTAAACGTGTGTTAGGTATAACTCATGTCAACCGCACATATAACATAATGATAACGAAACACGTTACATGATACCAAAACTCTCATACCAAACATACCAAAACCCATTAAAATAATAAGATACCTCAACGGGTTTAGGGATGTAGCAAATGTCGTAAGCATCTTGTTCGTACATCTTGTTAATTGTATTCAACGACATTTTTCATATAGGTTATGGAAGATGTCTTTGACGGGAAAAAACCTGATAGAATAAGGAGAAAGGCAACGAAACTTATACCACCATATACACAACAATCTCCTACTACAATTTCTTTACCCCAAACAATGTAGAGGAAAAGAAATAGCAAATCCAGTTCCTATGTCGAAGATGTAAACCCCAATCTTAGGACCTGAATTTTTGGGTAGACATCAGCAATGACCTTAAAGTTCTATTATTTCCTCGAGGTCGAGTCTAGTTATTTCCTTCATTTCTAAATTTAAGCACACAAAGGTTTTTGGGATCACATTCTTTGTTTGAATCCGGAGAGCGCCGGTTATTTGGACGATTCGGTATGTAATAACCCATCAAAACGAAAATACGGTTAAAATACGATTTTCTGTGATAATATCTTATCAAATACCGCAATATCTGTAGTTTTCACTTTTCACTTATGTAATTTTGTATCTCATTCAGCTATCGTAAGAGTATATTTGAACGTCAAAAAATTACGCACAACCAAACAAATCAACACTTTATCATCGTCTTGTTTACATATAGCAATATGAACAGAATAAAAGTGTTAAGATAGGGCCATCGAACTTGCCCATAACATACCTTTGCGAAAGTCACTATATGTTGATAGTTTGATACGACTATACACTGGTCATAAAAATTAGATCATACAAGACCAACTCTTGGATATAAAAACTATATTATTCAAAGACGACACTATACGACGATACATGCCTTCTAACAAATAAAAAAGTTAAAGGTCTTTGCCAACGTGGCAAGGAAGACAAAAAGTAAGGTACATTTCACCCACAAAGTGAAAACTTTAAAACACTTTCTATTACAAAGGATATCGTCCATGAGACCATGATAATATGTCGATACTATAACTAACTTTATATTCTATCTCACATGGTATGCATTTCTTTACACCTACCTTAATCTAAAGCGAGCTTTAAATAATACGAAAAAGATTCACAAACACATGGAGGCAAGCCAATTAATAATTAATACATCATTCAACGAATAATTTACAAAATAATCTCAGTAGCAACCATAATAAATTAAAATAGGACAATAGTTTACCAATTCGTATTCCTTTAGCCTAACCCTTATTTAAAAATGAAAATATTGACATGACTTGGTCTTAATCGTACTAAAATTTGGAGGCCTATTATAGATTTATACTCATTGCATAAGCACCTACGTATATGAATTCTAGGATTTGACTAAGCTAATCCTCCATCAAAATTACATAAGAAATGATTTAAGGACTCACAATAATGACGCATGGACCTACAAAATAACTCAAGGACCCCCAAATTGTATTACAAAACTGTAAGAAGTTGACTACACAAAATTATAGCTAATATATTCCCTTCTAAATATGATCATTGGCTTAATTTTGTTATCAGAATACAGTCCAAACACTTTCTAAGAAGTGCTTATTAGCTTTTTGAAGCGTTAAAAGAGGTGTTTTGATATCACATAACAAGATGCGTTTTCAAAACACAACAAGCTTTGTTGGTTACATAAGCGATCCTTCGACCTTTATCTTATATACTACCATCTTTCCAAGATTAATGATTGTGTTGCTATCATGTTCATCAAACTCCCGACAGTAACAAGAAAACAAGTTCCTTCAATTCTTAACAACATTAAAAATGAAATAAAATAAAAACGTTAATCATGTGTTTAAGAGTCAAACAAGTTAATCAACTTGTTCAAAACATGACATATATACTTTGATATAAAAGTATAATTTCACCTACTTCTTTGTTATTTATCTACAAAAGATGTTTGTGTGATGTTTATAAGTTCAACAAAACTAATATGAGATTAAGTATAATAAATCTTTCAGCATTTGAGAAAATTTATCTAAGCATTACAAGATGGAAAATATTAGAAGTGGAGAAACATGTTATAAGTTGCTAAAAAAAATAATAATAAAATAATAATAATAATAATAATAATAATAATAATAATAATAATAATAATAATAATAATAATAATAATAATAATAATAATAATAATAAAACTTGGTGGTCTCGGTATCCTTTCAGCGGGAGATATCATACAATATGCCTTTCTTGCTTCTCGTATGCAAACGAGTGGCTTACAGGAGAAGATACTTGCCAAAACCGGCGTTGTTTCACTTGGCCCTTCATTCCAGCATGCCTTGGATAATTTCAACGCTACCTGCAACACCGACTTTCTCGATGCCACCGGGGGCGCTTCTGCCCCCCAAATGATGAAAACATTGGCAAAGTGTTATTTCGGTGTCATTGAGAAAGACCTTGTTACCAAGTATTCGTTAAGCCCAAGGCAGGTGGCTATACTTAGTAGTGTTCGCGCCCCACATGCACAGGACTTCCTCTTCGCCATCCCTATCGACGGTCTAGGACAAAGGATGAATCCTCGCCAATTTCGATCTGTGTTATGCTACAGGCAGCTTATGCCCGAGTTGCAATGTACACCGTATGGACCAATGGGGGGATCACGCGGTCCACTGCGCTAGCGAAGTGGGGGTTAAGTTCAGGCACAATTTGGTGCGTGATATCCTCGTTGATATATGTTCCAAAGCCGGGATTATGGTGCGCAAAGAGGCTCCGTTGGGATTTCTTTCAGAGGTAGGGAGAGACTTACGTCCTGCAAATGTGCTTTTGTTCAACTGGTTCCAAGGCAAGGACGCATGTCTGGATGTGACTGGGGTCTCTCCATTTGCTGGGATTGGGGCGACGTCATGGGCTCCTGGGGCTGCCTTGAGTAATGCTGTGGAAAAGAAAAGGAAGAAGTATGCATCCAAGTGTGAAGACAATGGATACAAGTTCGTCCCTTTCGCCTTTTCCACGTTTGGGGAACTTGAGGTGGAAGCTTTGAATACACTTTCGCGGGTTGGGACTATTGCCAGCAGCCACTCTAACAATGTTAAGAGCGGTGCTTCTATTTTTCATCGTGTTAGTTTCTGTATTCAAAAAGGAGTGAGAGCACAGATAGTGTCAAGACTCCCCTCCAATTTCATGTAATTTCCATGGTTTCAATGAAAAATCATTATTATTAAAATATAATAATAATAATAATAATAATAATAATAATAATAATAATAATAATAATAATAATAATAATAATAATAATAATAACGTTAAGAGTGGTGCTTTTATTTTTCATCGAGTTAGTTTATGTATTCAAAAAGGAGTGGGAGCACAGATTGTGTCTAGACTCTCCTCCAATTTCATGTAATTTTCATGGTTTCAATGAAAAAGTGATAATAAAATAATAATAATAATTGTTATTCTAGTGAAGTTTTTTTTTTTTTTTTTTTTTTTTTTTTTTTTTTTTTTTCATCAATTTAATCAAATTAATTGCAACCATCAAAGAATGACAATCACCTAGAAAACATGATCAAAACACCTCAAAGTTTTTGACTAGAATGTGCAACTAAGCAAACTATACCTTTAACCTTACTCAAAAAAAAAAACTGAATCATACCGTACACATACTATATAAAAAACCGACTCTTAGCTAAGAGTATACCGAGTACCATATCAAACGATCTGAGTCCAAAACATAATTTACAAATCACAACTAGAGTCTCATAAATCAAACGATCTAGCAATAAGTTAATCAACTACAGTCCATAAGGCACTAGGTACACACATTTAGAATGCTAGAAAAAAGGTCAAAGACGGTATCGATGATATGAGAGTTAAGCCACATACATCTGAGTCAAAAACTCATTCATCAGTAGTTCAATCTTTGACAATTTGTTCATATCATGACATTATAACAATCTTGTACAATATTTTATCAGATGAAAGGTAAAAAAAAAAAAAAAAAAAAAAAAAAAAAAAAAAAAAAAAAGTGATCAAAGTTAATTTAAAGGGCCGCTTATGAAAAGAGAAAAATTGAAAATCGGTTTAGTTAAACTTTTTTCCAAACAATTTTCAAAAAATGTGAAATTCTCATTATCTGAATTTTAACTAAAAGTTTAAAAAGCTCATCGTACAATTCTTATTTTTTCAATCTCTAAGAATTTAAAAACGAAAAAACTCAAAAAAAAAAAAATTCACCAACTAACTAAACGGCCATAAATTACCTAAAGTGTAAAAACAAATGTTAGAACAGTGTAGGAGGTAACTAGTGAAGGTTCCATCTGTCTTGTGTTGTGTTGGTTTATGTAGTACTACTGTACGAGTATGTCTGTATGTGTGCTTCACCTCTACTTCCCACGTCACACACACACACACACTCCCACTCTTCCTTTGCACTCTCCTTTGTTTCTCTGCTCCTTTATTTCCTTCCATTCATTTCATCTTTTTATCAATAACCCATTTTTACCACAGTAAAAACCTTCATATTCTTCACTTACACCATAAACCAAGATCAATACTTTGTGCAATAAGGTAAAAAAAAAAAAAAAAAATCCAATTTTTGTTTCATTTTATCATACCCTTTTAAATCTTTTTGAATATCTTGTAGTAACTTTTATGATATTTGTGTTTATGGTTATGAGATGTGTTTCTTAGGAGATTAGTACTAGTTTTTAAGGTTGAGTTGAGGTAAATGGATCCTGGGTTTGGTAGGATGTTTGGTTCTTTGGATGGGAATGAAAATAGGAATGGGAATGGGAATGGGAGTGGGAGTATGCCGGTTTTTTCGGATAATAATAGGACTCGAAATAATGGTCAAATGTTTGAAAATAGTTTTTCAGGTTATGATCAAGTTGATAATGGTAGTAATAGGTATCATCCAAGTTCAGGGTATAGTCAAAACTTTAGAGGTTTACAGTTTGGTGATATGAATAATCCGCCATTGCCTGATGCGAGGGCGAGTCTTGAGGATGAGCTTCATGAAGATTGTGACCTTTCGGATGCGATTTTAGGGTATATTAGTCAGGTTTTAATGGAAGAGGATATGGAGGATAGGTCGTGTATGCTTCAAGAGTCTTTAGATCTTCAGGCTGCTGAGAAGCCGTTTTATGAGGTTCTTGGGAAAAAGTACCCTCCGTCTCCGCCCCCTTGGCCTCCGCCAGAGTTTGAGTCCGGTTTGACCTATGCTGACCATAATGGAAATAGTTTATATGCTGAGAGTTTTAGTAGTTCTAGTGGTGGTTATGCACATGACGCCTCAATTTTACAGTATTTTGGTGGTCAGAATGTGTCATATGCATCGCTTGGATCGTCAAGCACCGGAGGGTTGGATTCACCTGCAAGTACTGCAGATACGTTTGATCTTTATAATGAGAATCAGATGATGTCACAGTTTAGAAAAGGTGCTGAAGAAGCGAACAAGTTTTTACCTAGTGGCAACCTATTGTTAGGTTCTAACAGTATAGGTCAAGATCAAAAAAGAGAAGAAAGTATACTATCGTTAACAAAGACAAATATAAGAAAAAATCCTTATAGAGAGGATATAACAGAAGTTGAAAAACAAGAAAGGGTAATTAAACAGGCAGCTATATTTCCGGATGCAACTTTAAGGTCTGAAGAGATGGACTTGATCTTTCTCTCTAGTTTGGGAGAGGGTAAGATTGCTTTAGACTCATTTCGTGACACGTTACGTATAGAAAAAATTAAAGATTCAGTAAAAGATGTAGAAGATACAAGTTTAGGTAACGGGAAAGGTAAAGGCAAAGGGAGAAGTAAAACCCGTGGTAGGAAACCAAAGAAGAAAAAAGAAGTGATAGATTTACGAACCCTTTTAATTACGTGTGCACAATCCGTTGCAGCTGATGATAGAAGAAAAGCAAATGAACTGTTGAATGAAATTAGACAACACGCTTCTCCTTTTGGTGACGGGACTCAGAGGTTAGCTCATTGTTTTGCTAATGGTCTCGAGGCACGTTTAGCTGGCACTGGTAGCCAAATTCATAAAGGATTAGTCAGCAAGAAAACATGTGCTGCTGATTATATTAGGGCTTACCATCTGTATATGGCCTCGTCGCCTTTTAGAAAGATTTCAAATTTTGCTTCAAACAAGACAATTATGGTTAAAGCAGAGAATTCCATGAGGGTACATATCATTGATTTTGGTATACTTTATGGGTTTCAGTGGCCCACCTTTCTGCAGCGTATTTCAACAAGAGAAGGCGGGCCACCACATGTTAGAATTACTGGAATCGAGTTTCCTCAACCAGGGTTTAGGCCAGCACAAAGAATTGAGGAGACGGGTCGCAGGTTGGAGGCATATGCTGAACATTTTAAGGTACCGTTTGAGTATCATTCCATTGCTAAAAGATGGGAAAATGTTAAAGTTGAAGAACTTATGCTTAAAGAGGATGAGTTTCTTGTTGTTAATTGTCTGTATCGATCGAAAAACTTGCTTGATGAGACAGTGGTTGCGGATAGTGCAAGAAACATTGTTCTAAACCTAATAAAGAAGATTAATCCTGATATTTTCATTCATGGAATTCTGAATGGATCTTATAATGCTCCATTTTTCCTGACCCGTTTCCGGGAGGCTCTTTTTCATTTCTCGGCATTGTTTGATATGCTTGAAACCAATTTACCCCGTGAGCGCCCTGAAAGGATGCTACTTGAAAGAGAGATATTTGGAAGAGAAGCTTTGAATGTTATAGCTTGTGAGGGGTGGGAAAGGAGTGAAAGACCCGAGACCTACAAGCAATGGCATGTTCGTAATTTAAGGGTAGGGTTAGTTCCAGTTCCATTTTCTCGGTTTATAGCAACACGAGCAGCAGAGAAAGTGAGCCTCTATCATAAAGATTTCTTGATAGATGAAGACAACAATTGGCTTCTGCAGGGATGGAAAGGACGAATCATTTACGCCATTTCTTGTTGGAAACCGGCTTGAGTAGCAACTGGAATCCCAGGTGTGTGATCAATCAAATGTTTGCTGTTGCCAACATATTGGCCTCTTTTTGTTTGGTTAAAGTTGTAGGTAGCTGCATTTACTTGTATTAACTTGATCTACCTTACCATACACTGGTAGCTTTATCGCTAAATGGCTAGCATTAATGTTTTAACCTCATAGTGTAGTTTCTTGAACAATTTTAGGTGGATCCATATTAAATAACTACTTGTACAGGTTTTGAAAATGATATTATGAACTGTACGTTTGCCCCTTTTCCAGGGATTGATTTGCAGACTCGATACATAGCTTTGCTTAATTCCAAGGCAATATATAATGTTTTGCCTAAATTACCTTTAATTAATGCATTTATTCACCATCTTCGAACCACAGTTTACGGACACTCTTTTTGTTGTTGTTGCAAGGCAATATATATATATATATATATATATATATATATATATATATATAAAGAGAAAATGGTCAAGAAGTGAAAAGTGAAAAACTTAAATTAATGTTTTGCCTAAATTACCTTTAATTAATGCATTTACCACTCTTTA
The DNA here is from genome assembly GCA_030686995.1 of Artemisia argyi. NCBI lineage: Eukaryota > Viridiplantae > Streptophyta > Magnoliopsida > Asterales > Asteraceae > Artemisia > Artemisia argyi. The sequence continues at coordinate 148,298,358 of CM060678.1, forward strand.
ATACCTCTAATTTAAAACTTAATCAAAACTTAAATGAAAACATGGAAACTTACATTACACATTCAATTTTTTTGTCAACTTAAAAACATGAAAAGTTAAATGAATAATTAATAAATGAAAACATAAAAATGTAAAATTGTTTTGTCAACTTAAGAATGAATACACACGTATATAAAAACAAACTTTTAAATACTAGACGAGTACCCGTGCATAGAAACGGAATTTTATAGCGGCAGATAGTTATAGTGATATTTTGGTTACACAAAACGTTACACAAACCACTTAACCAAAATATCATTATAATTAAATGCCACTATAAAATCCCGTTGCTATGCACGGGTACTCGTCTAGTGTATATATATATATATTAAAAGAACTAGCCTAGAAATACATACACCATGACACTATCGATCAACATGACACTACCAGAGTACCAGTCAACTTGATTCTAATCCTATAAGGCATATCGACTCTAAACCTTACAACTCCTTTCGACCAAACAAAGATGTAAGAAAGTAACTATCCGTCAAACTAAGGTAAAACTCGACTTTCTAACCCACCAAATGCACAGTCACTAACGGCATTCACCCAGTAGAAAGTATGCAAATGAGTGGCAAACCACCACGATCTCGACACTTGAGACGTAACCTACCGGAGCCTTAAAACCAATCAGCTCAGATCACACAATATGACCAATTGGTTCATTTGAACTGTTGGCATATTTCCGTGTTTATATTTTGCGAGATCTATTGGTACTCAAGATGGTGAAAGGGTAAAAGATAAGGCTGGACTACCTTTGTCCATATTAAGCAAAATACGACAAATGAACTCCTTGGCTCCTAGCAGCTGTTATAAGTTTATTTACTTGGAAGTATTGTATGCTTATTTTATGTTTAACTGTTTATTCATTTTATTCTAACTGAGTGAAGAGACTAATCAGAATGCGACATATTTGTTCATGAGAAAATCACACGACCATTCAAAGGATATTAGGATAACATTCAATTTGTCAACAACAACGACTAGCAATCATCTATAAAAAAAAAAAGTGACACTAGCCATGTGAAAGTCTTTTCAACAATGACTGCTGTCGTGATAAGTCAAGAGTAGTTGAAGTTATTTCATTTTGGGATGGGTTAAAATAACGGGGGCTATTTGGTTAGATTAACCCTCTCTACAACTAGTAGGGAGGAGTAGTTTATATATATATATATATATTTTGTCTTTTCCCTAGTTTGTCGTTTAGCTTTTTTTTTTTTTTTTTTTTTTTTTTTTTTTTTTTTTTAAGTAATGTTTTGTATAAGTAATGTTTTGTATATATTTGTATAAAGTAAATGTATTGTATATGTATAATATTTTGTATATTTGTGTTTAATAATGTTTTGTATATGTATAATGTTTTGTATAATTATTTTGTTTGTATAATAGCACGTTAAATAACTGCAACAAAAACTGTTATTATTAAATTAAACGACAACGTTATACATATTATTTAAAAACAACAACATCTACGACATATGAAGATTATTCATCTAATTTAAAAGATCATGGAGCCGGGCACTTGACTGACAAGCGTGATCCTCAGGATTCTTTGCCATTTCTAACTCCATTTCCAGCGCCTTTATTCTTGCCTTCAACAACTTGTTCTCATTTTTTGTAGCAACGCACTTTGAGCAATGCGTTGAAGATGAGGCTTGACTAAAGTGCTCTGCTTCAAATTCATCTTTCCACTTGAAGTATCGACACCCATAGTCGTTTGTACCTGGCTGTTACATGTTAAGAAAATAATAAGAAATGTATTTTTAACAAACAAATTATTTACATAACTAAACAAACGTATGATTATTTACCACCGAAAGAGGACATGCATAAAACAGTCGCCCACGACTACCATCTTGCCAGGATTTCCGTTCTACAATAAATCCTCTATTACATCAGCACCAGAAAGGATTTCTTTGGCTCATCTGACCAAAGAATTTGCAAAATAATTTACATCAGCAATCAATAATGTTATTACTAATTTAAACAAAGTAATAATAACTGGTGCAGAACTAACACTCTAAAAAAAAGCAGACTTTTAAGTTTCAAGCAATTAACATTTAAACGATGTTGAATAATCATTTACAACATTTTCAAACAATTTACATTTAAATAAATGAATAATCATTTACAACATTTACAAAGAATTTACATTTAAATAAATGAATAATCATTTACAACATTTACAAAATACATCGATCGTTATATATTGCATCCCATTCGTTTGCAACTGGCTGTTTGAACCACCTCCATTGTGGGTGGTAATGTGGTAGATCTGAATCTCTGTCTATATTGAGACAAATGTAATGAGCACCACTGTTCTCCCCCACACGCGCAATCACAATGGGGTCAATTCCATGTGATAAGTTTGGAGCAGAAAATAGGGGTAAACATGTGAACCAACCATGACGGTCTATATATACAAGAGGTCGGCGAATAGCTGAAGCGATGACCAAACCATTATGTGGCATCGTCATCCAGTAATCTTCAGGCGCTGGTCCATTAAACCAGTTTAATGTATCACGAAGGTGGTAAAAGTCTTCTTCCCCCCACATACTCACGTAAGTTACACTATGTCTTTGTAACTCTTCCATTAACATGTATCTAGCATCGGCCCACCTATTTTGGTCATGCACAATCCAATGGGCAATGCACCGAAACCCACAATTTCCGTCACCCTCCACATTATTTATACTTATTACCTGTGAACGGAAAATCTCTGGAATGCGCTCAATAAAATACTCGCTATCCTTATCTCCAACGTAAAATTTGTGTCTTATTTTTTGACCCGTGTACGAACTATGTCTTGCAGGCTCTTTGGCGCGTTTCGGGACTTTCGTGGATCTTGAATTTGTGCTTCTTCGGTGATTCATGGTTGGCACATCATTCAAGTCATTCAAGTCCGGGACTTCATTCAAGTCCGGGACTTGTGTAGCTTTGCCCTTCTTGTCCTTTGCGCTCGGACGTCCACGGGTATTTTTTTGAATAGCTGGTTCACGTGTGTCAGCAGATTCAGGTTGGAATATATCTTTTAACTTTGTTAACATATTCTTCTTGACAAACGATGTTGATTTGCTAAAAATATTCTTGAATTGTCGCATGCCATCGTTAAACTTAGTATTGTCATCATCATCATCATCATCAACAACAACACCACCATCATCATCGTTAAACGAAGAGCCATCTTTATCCGGGGGCCTATTGATAACAGGCCACGGAACAGATAGGGTTCTCCAAAAAATATCAACTCGTTCAAGTGGAATGGGTAATCTTGAATTCAATTAAAGTGACTTGTATAAATTACTGATATTAATGTGGAAAACAACTTGATAGTTATAAATTTAATATACTTACCTTGAATAACATAGATTCGCATCTCGTGAAAGCATGGTAGTCCGTATATTGCTCGATTATTATGGCTACAGTCTTCTGGGGCGATCGACAGGTGGAGTTCTTTGTGCATGAGGTTCAAAGCATGTTTAGAAACTTTATACGTTAATTCGTGAAATAATGGTACATCACACTTAATTAGTTTCTCGTTCATGCTTCTGTTGAAAGTCTCTTTTATCGCATCTTCTTGCGTAATGAGAATCTTATCGACCGACCTCAACAACCTGTCTAATTTGGACTGTGTGCCGTCCAAATATAATTTCAACAACGCGTGGTGAGCCTCAACTCTGCACGTTGTTGTCTGGCCGTAGGATTTATATCGGTCGGTAATATACGAGACAAACATGGGTGCGTAATCTTGCACCCAGTTATGCAGATACAAAGCGACATCTGAAAAAAACAATGAATTAATTAAAGGTCATTCGGGTGCATATTTAAAAACAATCAATTAATAATTAAGTACCCTGATGGTTGACCAATAGCTCTTGTAGGCGTCGATAACGTCGCTCGAACGATTCGAAGGTCGGAGCTTTAACCATCCAATCCTATCGTTTTTTAACGGAGTCATAGTCAATATCCCCACCTGTGAATTTATTTTTGCAAAACTTAAGTATGTTTTGCTGTATATGCCATCGACAGAGTAATTGGTGAGCGTCAGGAAATTCTGCTCTTATTGCCCTAACTAACGCTAAATCTCTGTCAGTGACGATAACACGTGGGTAATATCTTTCGCCAATCACTTGCTTCGCACGTTGAAATACCCATCTAAAATTATGCCCTTGTTCACTGGATAAAAAGCTATACGCCATTGAAAATGTTTTGTTTGTTGAAGTTAGTCCAACAATTTCCAACAACGGCAATTTAAACACCGTGGTATTGTACGTGGAGTCCATCAACATGACTTCAGGGAATGTACACCATATAGCATACGACGTGGGGTGCACAAAAAATAGCTCCTCAAGCTCGTTGGTATTCTCATTTACCCTCGGGTACCATGTATACCCTGATTCTTGCAAATGCGAGTAAAGGACTTGAATTGGAGTTCTATCACCTACTCTGACTCTCCGGAACTTATCTTGTACGTTATATATAGTTCTAACGCTAGACACGTTATCCGGATTACGACCCTTTATTGTCGAAAGTATATTAAGTGGTCGTACGTTATAATCTGTCAATTCTCTGACCAAACCCAACTCATCATCCTTTAATCGCATTGCATATGGCACACCATGCAACGATTCTAGCATATCATGATTATGCGTATCATCCTTCACCCTCAATACCCAATAATTTTTTGTTCGATGATATTTCGCATTTAATCTGAATGGACAACCGGTTTTACTTGTTTTGGTTTTCCGTCTGCCACTACCTTGAGATGTATACGTACCACCCTTTGTACACCTGTAATTGATTTCGTTCATATGACCATGTTCTGATTTGGTTCTATCTTTAACAATTACAAAACCTAGCCCACGAGCTATATTTTGCGCCCACTCAGTTACTTCCTCGTGAGAACCGAAAACCTGAAAATACATAACATTTTTTACAACTTTTACATTTTTACATTTTTATATTTTTATAACTTTTTATACAACTTTTACATTTTTAAATTTTACAACTTTTAATTTTTACAACTTTTACATTTGTATAACTTTTTATACAACTTTTGCATTATACAAATTAAAAAAAAAAAATTATGACTTTTTACATACAATAAATTAAATTTTCTTTTACAACTTTTACATACAATAAATTAAAGCTTTTTACAACTTTTTACAAATTTTTATACAACTTTTAAATTTATACAACTTTTTACAAATTTTTATACAACTTTTAAATTTTTATACAACTTTTATTTTTACAACTTTTAAATACAAAAAAAAATAAAAAAAAAAAGTTAAAAACGCGTACGCGTATACTCTCTCTCTCTCTCTTAATCACACACCACGCACGCCACACACACACAAACGGTGTAATCTCTCTCTCTATCTCTTTTTCTCTCTCTATTTTAGATCTAAGAATACTTTAGATCTAAAACTATGTTAGATCTAATTCTGGTATGTGATGTTGGTTTATGGTGATGTGGTATGTGATGTGTTACGTGATTATCTGATTCTGGGTGTGAGAAATTAGGGTTTCATAAAAAAACTGGGGGTTCTGTGGTTCTGTGGTGATGGTTTTTTGATATAAACAGGTTAGTGCATGATAGTTTAGATCTAATTTTTTGATATAAACTTGGGGGTTTGTAAAAATATTTTTTCAGATCTAATTAGGGTTTGAAAAAAATTGGGGGTTTTTTATAATTAACTAGTAATCTTTCAATTAACCAACGTTAATTGAAAGATATACTGATTAATTTGAAAAACCCCCCAATTTTTACGAAACCCTAATTCGATCTGAAAAATTGGGGGTTTTTTGATGAAGGTTATCTGTGGTGATGGTGTTTTGGGGTGTTCTTTTTTAGATCTAATTAGGGTAATATAACACTTGGGGGTTTGAAAAATTAGGGTTTGTAAAATATTTTTTCAGATCTAATTAGGGTTTGAAAAAAATTGGGGGTTTTTTTATAATTAACTAGTAATCTTTCAATTAACCAACGTTAATTGAAAGATATACTGATTAATTTGAAAAACCCTCAATTTTTACGAAACCCTAATTAGATCTGAAAAATTGGGGGTTTTTTGATGAAGGTTATCTGTGGTGATGGTGTTTTGGGGTGTTCTTTTTTAAATCTAATTAGGGTAATATAACACTTGGGGGTTTGAAAAATTAGGGTTTGTAAAATATTTTTTCAGATCTAATTAGGGTTTGAAAACAATTGGGGGTTTTTTTATAATTAACTAGTAATCTTTCAATTAACCAACGTTAATTGAAAGATCTACTGATTAATTTGAAAGATCTGTGATTAATTTGTGATGAAACTGCTTATAAGCAGTTTCATTTGAAACTTGGTTTAAGCAGTTTGCTTTTGAAACTTGATAAGCACTTTGATTTAAGCAGTTTGTTTAAAAAAAAAATGAGATACGGCGATGATGATTTAAAAAAAAAGGTTTTGATATTGGCTTGGCATTACCAAATGGACAGGCAAAAAAAAAATTTTTTTTTGCAACCTTTGAAGTTGCAGCCAAATATGATAAAACTTGCTTAAACTTGCTTATGTTGCAACAATATATAATCTGAGCCTAATGTTACCTCATTTGTGTAAAATGGTGAATTAGACATTTTGGCAGCCAAAGATATTTGTTGTGTTTCACTTGCGGCTTTCACTAGTTGCTTGTGTTTCACTTCTGTGCAATCTGCAAGTAAATGGTTTGTTAGAGTATTTAAATAGTGAGGGTTAATCTAACCAAATACCCCCGTCATTATTACCCATCCCTTTACTTACTGATTGTGGTGAGTTAGCTTTCACTTGTGCAATCTGCTTTGTTATTGTTGTGATATTGATTGTGGTGAAGTAGCTTTCATCACTTGTGCAATCTGATTCTTTGTGAGCCTTGTTTATAATGGAGCCTTTACTGTTGGTACTTTTACTTTCTTGTGAGTAATTGCAGGATTCTTTACTGCAGGAATCTTTACTGTTGGTACTTTTACTTTGAATCTTTGCTGTTGGTACTGTGAGACTTGTGGGCAAACCCTGCCAATTATTGGTACTTGGTTTGGGTGCAATATGTGCACATTTGGGTGCAATTTGTGTGCAATCTGTGCACTTGTGGTACTTTGCTTTGAATCTTTGCTGTTGGTACTGTGAGACTTGTGGGTAAACCCTGCCAATTATTGGTACTTGGTTTGGGTGCAATATGTGCACATTTGGGTGCAATTTGTGTGCAATCTGTGCGCTTGGGGGCAAATATGTGCACTTGGGTGCAATCTGAGCACTTGCATAATTATCTGTTTCACTTGTGTGCAATCTGTGCACTTGCATACTTATCTGTTTCAAAAAAGGCGATGACGAATGGTTTTCTAAAAACCGAAAGGCATGGCAAAGTGATATTTTATCACTTTGCAACCTTCATATCCGAACCAAACACTTGTTTTATAAACACTTGTAGATATTTTATCACTGTGCAATCTGCTTTGTGCTTATGCACTTGGACAAAAATATTCTAAATCGGCGATGATGATTATCTTAATCTGAGCCTATTGTGTGCTAAATACTTGTGTAATACTGCTTGTGTAATACTGCTTGTGTAATACTGCATATGTGCTTATGCACTTGGACAAAAAAATTGGCGATGATGATTGTGTAAATCTGAGCTTGTGTAATACTGCTTGTGTAATCTGAGCTTGTGTGCAATACTGCATATATGCTTGTGTGCAATACTTGGAACAAAAAAAACAAGGGAAACATGACTTAAAAAAAAATGGACAAAAAGTTAAAAATATGTTGGTGGTTCTGTGGTAATTAAAAACAACAAACAGACAAAAAAAAAAGTACATGAACAGTACCTCGTACATGAACAGTACCCTACCCCAATAGGGAGGGTTTGCAGAAGGGTTGTAGACCCGTCCTTATAGGGGTCCCTTCATTTTATCTCACAGATTTCAAATATGCAGATCATATCATTGTTGACTAGCCATAAAAGTAGTGCAAACTAGCTTGTAGCTCAAACAGTCACACATGTTTAAGTTATAACTTCCTTTGGTTGCCACCAAATATTATATTTTTCGAGACATAGTACATCACAGCAACATAAACATTTTACAGACAATATCACAACAAACTATCCGGATGTTATATGTTTTCACAAGAGTTCTTACAACTCAAGACGGGTTTATAAGAGCAGCAAACTTGACATCATGTAAGACAGCTAGAAACAACACTTCTATGAGCAGTTTGTGTCATAACTTGCAAGTCCCATCAACTCTGGCCCTTCCAGAAGAGGATTGTTCTCAAAGCTGCAAAACACGATCATCAAAGAAACCGAAAGATTTATACAACAGTGAAAACTAATAAGTACTAGATTGTCATTTATCAAACTAACTAAAGATTGCATACCCATAAAAAACAACTGAACAATAAATAAAAATCATAAACTGAAAATGAAATGCAAGTTACTGTCAAGATGGGAAAGCCTACTTGTTTAAAGGGATGTGTTCAAATGGACCAGTGGTAGGGATTGTTCCGCAGAGGTTATTGTTTGATACGTCCCTGAACAAAATATGCAAAACACTTCTTTAAACATTGCCTAATTACATCATGCAACATGAAAATTTAATAGGAACGAGCACATACACCACTTTCAAGCTTGAAATGCCACTGAGTTCCCTTGGGATTCTTCCAGTTAGACGATTATCATTAAGACGCCTGCCAATTGTGCATGAGAAGTTAATAATAGCTTTATCAACAATGAAGTCACCAAATTTGTTGCAAATAGCAGAACTTACAAGAACACTAGATTTTTCAACTTCCCCAGTGTGGATGGAATTTTGCCAGTAATATTGTTGTTGTAAAGATCCAAGCTTATAAGGCTCTTCAAGTTACCGATCTCCGCAGGAATTGTACCTTGGATGTTATTTTTGTAGAGCTCCCTGCATCAAATACAATTACATCATACATTCAAACTTAGTAAGAATCACATGACTAAATGTTTGAATGGTTAAGCTTAATATAAATGAGCAACTCACAGATACTGTAGATGTTCAAGCTTTCCTAGTTCATGCACAAGATGACCAGATAACTTTGAATTTCCAAGATCCCTGTTAAAGAACAATAACGTGATCAAATAAGTATCATAACTCATGGCATAATACTGACATTTTATTGTAACATTATGTTAATAAATATATGATTGTACATATTAAACCAACAATAACTTTCAAAGTAGAAGAAGCTTCATCCAGAACAGATAGAAGTGTTATTTTCAGCCTTAGAAAAAAAAGTGTTGTTTTCAGTTATGAGGTCGAACTAAGTCTTGCGAATAAAATTGATATGAAAACCTATACTCTTTTTGAGCTAAGAAGATTGTCCATTGATTATTTTTTGATCCGCAGATTTCATCCTTGTAATTCTAACACATACAAAGGAATCAAGAATTATTTTCCCTATGTCAGTCCATCCCTTGATTTTTCATCAATCGAAGGATGTCAAACGTAGAGACCAAATTTTGTAAAGATCACAAATGTTAAGTTTTTATTACGATTTGCCCCTCAATTCATGCTAAAACCTTAGATTATATTAATTAAAGTACTTTATCTTAAAACAAGTTAATATTTAAGCCAATGATATTTCCTCAAGTTAATGTGCCTATATTATGTCTCTCAGTCATGTCATCTATCACCATGTTGCTCTTCAAACCCATTTGATTTTGCAATCAATTTTAATCCCCAGAGATATATCATATATAAACATGATTAAGATTAGGAGGGTGATGAGAATCTGGTGTCTTTTCTGATTTCCCTTATTAATGAAGATAGGCTTGAGTTACCATAGATTTTTATTTTTGCTTAATCAGACAATCATGCCCCTGAACTGCACTTGACATATAACATATCTTAATGTAAAACTGGATGAAGGATTCATGACTATCGACAAGGCTAAGGGAACCAAATTTGCAACTTGAGCAACAACCCGAGGAATGATTTTTGTATTTCACAAATTTAGGTTTTGTTGCAATTACATATGCAATCAGTTCATAATCAATTACACCAGAAAATCAATATCAATTTCATGTATAAAAAGCTAATCACAAAAATGAAAAATGGCTTCAAACCTTCTCATAAACTTTTTTGAACGGCCAAGCAAAAGTCAGTTGAAATGAACTTTTGTAGCTAATCTATTAAGGCTTAGAACCACTGCTATGATAATGAATCTTTGCAAATAATAATAAATCCAAACACCAAACATGTCGATATATATTCCTAAATTTAGACAAACTATCACCCAATTTCTCATTCCTAACCAGCACAAGTTGCCAATACAGATCAATCTAATCACTTCCAAAATGATTTAAAATGCTAGTCCTAAACCTGATAGAGCTTTACATTTCCTAGACCATCAAACATACATAAGAACCCCTCCAAATAGATACGATAACCCACCATTCCACACACGGTATTTCACCTCTCACCACCATCGTAACAAACTCAATCATTAAATCACAAATTTCACTCTAAGCTACTCCTCACCGTATAAATACGTTCCATTATATAACTCACTAACAAGACTAGAAGATTTAGAACGTGCTCCATCTACACAGAAATGACTAGGAACTTATAACGAACCGACCAACAACAACTTTACCGAACTTAAGATACCTTCTAAGTTTTCAACAGCATAAACATGTTTGGCTAAGATAAGATGCAAACATATGCGCCACACATATCTTATACATACTAGATTTGTGTATATTTCTGTGTTTAGGGGGTACTACTACTTTAAGGGTATGTTTGGTGAATATAGTGGGTAGCAAGAAGCATTTGATAAAGCGTTTGGTAACATAGGTGTATAGTCATAATTAGGTGGTGTTTGTTTAAGCTTAGATGTGGCTTATGAGCTTATTTGTTTTTCGGCTTATATTACATAAGCCCCATTATTTTAGCTTATTTCGAGACTTGTGGTCTTATATGAGTTTATCTATTATGATATGATAAACTCATATAAGCCCATAGGTCTCAAAATAAGCCAGAAAATTGGGCTTATATAATATAATCCGAAATCAAATAAGCTCATTAGCCCACATATAACTTAATTCATCAAATCAATTTTAAAAAAATGAAATGAAAAACTTAATTAGGGTTAGGGTTAAGGGGCTTACAGACGAGTGACACGATTATCTTGATTACAAGTGATGTGAAACCAGGTGCAAGGATTAACTAGATTTGGATCCCAGCTTTGCAGCACGTTTTCTGGATCGTTTAAGCTCCTACGTAGCGCGTACAACGCATCCCCTTCCGAGTTACCACTGACTAGTGCTAATAATGAAAGTAATACTGAAACAACAACTAAGCTACCACAAGCAGCAGCCATGATAGGAGGTTTGATCTAATAAGTATGTGGTTGCGTTGATTTTATTATATGGATGAATGAATGGAGGGGAGTCAACGATGTATTGGTGTGAATGTGAAGTGGGCGTGTGTTATTGGAGTTGCTTTTGAGTCAAAACAAGGAAGTTGTTTTGGGTTGGAATCTTTTTATTGTTTTGGGTGACCCACCACCCCAACCCACCTACCGCAATTCTTGCTAAACTCTTTAATATTGTGGAGTGAGCAAGTGATTCACTTATTCGCTTAAAAGTGGCGTTTTAAAACTCGGGTTGAGCTGTCCGGTTGAATTGATTGAACCGTGAACTGATCGGATGATTTGAAGCCGGTTTTGAATGAAAAACCCAGTTGAACCGTCAATTAAACCGGTTGAAGTGTTGAACTGTGACCCGGTGGCTTGATTGAGTCAATTAATAACCTGATTTTTATACCATTAGTTAAAAAAAACAAATTCTTTTTTTTCTAACTACTACTACTTACTTTTGATGCAACCGGTTAGGTTTAATTTGTACTCATTGCAGGTAAAACAGTTTGAAAAATGATTGGAAGACCTAAATTGTGTGCCTAAATTCATGTCTAAACATATGTAGCATAATCGTGATAGGTTGTGAAAAGTGGGTCCTCTAGCTGCAGCAATCAGCATGATGCCACGTAAATTTTGGCATGAACTTAAGCACATCTTTTAAGTCTCTCAATCACTACTCAAACAGTTTATAAGTTAGAAACAAAATATGAGTATTAAAAAAATATGTAAACTATTAATGTAATGATGAATGTTGTTATGATTTTTAGTTAAGGATGTATTAGTAATTGAACTTGGGTTAAAGTTTTTGACTCGAATATATGCTAGTGACCGTCTCCATCCTTTTATTTGCAACCTCCAAATCTGTACTTTAATGAAGGTTTGCTAGACAATTTACGCGACTTAAAGTCTTTGGAATTTTTTTATTATTAATCTGTTTAGTTTTTAACTTGTTTATTTTTGTTTCTGTTTTAGTAATAGCAATCTCTTGTGGTACTAAGATTTTGCATTTTGGTTTATAAAAAAAAGAAAAGAAAAAAGAAAAGAAAAAAGAAATGCGTTTTGTAAAAACATGTATATCAGGTTATTTAAATGATGTGCCAAACACTATATCATGATTACTTGTGTTTCGCAACCAAAGTACTAAAAAAATCACTTTAAAACGCAATACAAAACACCTTCTAAGCTTGTTCTTGTTGGTTCATCTTGCTTAAACTAATCAGTTTTACCTAAACATATTCGAATTGACTAATAGCTGAAAAGTGTTCCGGTTATCGTAATCACAACTTATTTTGATTTGTTGAGGAACTTGTCTAACCTTCATTTTGCTACCTCAAAATTGCAAGTTGAGTATCTAAAAAGGAGAAAGTGTTGCAAAACAAAAGTGGAGAACAAAAAATAAAAAATATGCCATATGAATAAGTTCTTTTAATCGTTAATAATACGGCTCCCTAAAGCTCAATATAAGCATAAGTTGACATTCTTCCAAGATATAAATCCCTGCGCAACTCATATTTATGATTAGGGAATGTCTAACCAATGGCCTAAGGGTGCATTGAATAAGACTTGTCTTTTAGTGCCTTTTAATGTGAGTCCATATTACTTTTCGAATAAAAAATATTTTTTATGTCTTTTTTATGCTCTTTGAGTGGGGTCTTTGCACAAAAAGACTAGTCTTATCTAATGCCTTTAGGGTATTTGTTAGACATTCCCGATTGATTTATCAATATTAGGGGTGTAAACGAGCCGAGACAACTCGCGAGCAACTCGAGATCGACTCGAAAAATACTCGATTCGACTCGATTTTAAACGAGCCGAGACAACTCGCGAGCTACTCGACTCGACTCGATTACACATTTACACCCCAATATATATATATATATATATATATATATATATATATATATATATATATATATATATATATAGGAGTGTAATCGAGCCGAGACAACTCGAGATCGACTCGAAAAATACTCGACTCGACTCGATTTTAAACGAGCCGAGCTCGAGCATGTCAATACTCGGCTCGACTCGGCTTGTTTACACCCCTATTTATCATACTATCCATTTGTTCTAGTAGGTACTAGTTATGAGATGCTAAAGATAGTTTAGAAGAATAATACTCTATACTGCATTTACTCGTGATGTAATAAACCACAAGTACCATTCACTCCGCACTAGTGTAGGGACAATAACGTTTTAGGCTCCAAAAATTTCCATTTATATCTTCACTACATAAAGATATCGACATCAAAAGACCAAAATACACTATTCAACCAATGTACCCCTCTTGAAAACACATCAATCCTTGTGTTTAGATACCAGCTTTACCAATTTGACATGATGGACAAAACATGCCAATGTGACATGATGGACAAAATATGCCAATGTGAAATAACATACGCTCATCAAAAGATAAAATCTCAGGCTCCTTAACCAACCAGATTGCTAACACTCTGATAAAGTGACCTAAGTTGTGTGTTCCATTTCTCCACAACAGTGTATTTCTTGATTCCCTTTGACCTGTTGTAACCAACCAAATTCCAAACTTGCAAAGTTAGAATCACACGTAACAAAATATTCCGTTTTTGAACATCAAAAAAAGTTTATGCAAATGAGATTTAACCTGTCACCACACTCCAATAGCCTGTTAACTTGATCAATGTGGCCTTGAACTCGGTTCAACAGCTGTTCCACATCGGCCTCTGGCAGTCTGGCACATTAAGCTCCTTAACAACAACAGTTTCAGTATAGAATATAGACATATATGTATGTATGTGTACGTGCCCATATGTACGTCGATGATGTTACCTTTGAGATGAAGGGGATCCTGATTCTTGTGTATGGCTTGATCAGCTTGAGCAACACTTGAGTTTTGATGTTTTTAAGGAGATTTTCAATATAATTTCTGATGAAGGGATCATCCATGATGGTTCTTCTGTTACTCTGTCAGATATGAATTTTAGAAGTTAGAAATCATAAATATTTAACCACGAAGAAGATTATAGGCCCAAACCCTTGTACCTTCAGGATCTTCTCAAACTCCAAGATTTCATTCCGTTGGTATGCTGCAATCAAGTTCGTCATTGCCAAGATTTCTGGATCATTTTTGTATTTGCAGCATATAGTCGGCAATCAGAAAGATTGATATAAAAGGTTCAAGGGACCTAAAACAATCAAATTTGTCACATACGACTTTGCTTCTTGCCCATCAAATGGATTGACTTCAGATTGCATAAGCATGTTGGTTGGTACCAGATATCTGTAACATGTGATTTAGAGGTCAAACAATGAGTACAACATTTACAAAATCAGGCATAAAGTTTAAGTATAATACCCTAGCCCAAGGACAGCGCCGCCTCGAGCCCTGATTTTGCTGGTCTATGTCTACCACGTGGCCATCCTAGCTGACACCCTAGCCCAAGGACAGTTCGGCATACCATACCCTAGGTATCAGGAACAATAACCTACATGTACTTTGCACAGTGGCGGAACAGTGATTAGGTACAGTTTTGAGGTAGTATAAATACCCCTCATTTACTCTTACATATCATTAGCATTTACTACACACACACTTGTTATTCCCAATATAAACCTGTAGTTGCTCTCACGCCGGAGCTTGGTCATGGGATAACACCCGGGGCGTGGCTAACGCGTTTGTTATATATGTCAAGCATCTTGGAGCTCTCCGGTCATAAACGGAAGGCGTTTTGGATATTCCGACTAGCAACGAAGATTTACTCAAACAGTACAGTTGCTGTGACAGATAAATAAGAAACAAGTTACAGATAATGATTGCAGTGAGTGGCAGAGGAACAAGTTGAATGTGGTATAGTATTGCCTTTTAGTTAAACTAAAGTGTGTTTGTTTAAGCTTATAGACAACTTATTAGTTTATATATGTTCGGCTTATATAACATAAGCCCCAATTTTGTAGTATTTTAACGCTTATGGGCTTATATAACATTGACCATAAGTGTCAAAATAAGCCGCAAAATTGTGGCTTATATTATATAAGCCGAACACATATAAGGGTGTGTTTGTTTCGGCTTATATAGCTGGCTTATGACTTATTTGATTTTGGGCTTATGTTTCATAAGCTCAATTTTTGTTGCTTATTTTTGAAACTTTTAGGCTTATACAAGTTTATAATGTCATATTTACTTATATAAGCCGAAAATTTTTAAAATAAGCCACAAAAAGTGAGCTTATGAAACAAAAGCCCAAAACCAAAAAAACGATAAGCCCGTTATCTAAGCCAAAACAAACATATATAAGCTTAAACAAAAGAGGATTGCTACATCCACATAAATTTTACAAAAACAAATTCACACAAGGAGGTGTCAACATGTGATTGGTGTATTTTGATACACTTTCTCCTTCTTTTTTTCAGCACAGCAATCACATGTTGTCAACTCCTTTATGTGGATTTGTTTTTGTAAAATGTACGTAGCTGTAGCAATCCTCCGAAAAAAACCCCCCTAAACTAAACTAAAAGCTAAGAGCATGTGCAATAGCAAAAAACAATAATAATTTTTTACTATTTATTTTAAGTAAGTCTTTTGAAAGTTTTTTTTTTTTTTTTTTCATTGCATGTTCGAACTCTTTCTTCTTCAAAGTAATATGTGTTAAATGTGTATGTATTGATTGCATTAAATGCAAAAAATCGTTTATGTTTTACCCATTGTGATGCTCTAATGTTGACGACAGATTTATTCATCATCTCCTTATTTGATACAAACTTACCTTTTTCTGTTCAAACAAGGTTGTATAAATTATAAATTATCCCATCATATAATTGAAGTTTGAAATCGACTTTAGTATCGGCCATGAAGCTTTCTGAGGTATGATTTACTTTTTTTGTTTTTGTTAACTTTTTTGAGTTTTTTTATTGTTCAATTGGCTTATTAGCTTTCTTGAGTTTTTGGATTGTTCAGTTGTTTTGTGTCTTAGTGTTTAGCTTATATGAGCTCTGTTTTGTGTCTTTTTTAGTTTATATGCTAAAAAAAATAGACCTTTTTCCCGTTTCTTCTTTAAAAGCAATAAGCTATTTGAGTGTTTGGATTGTTCAGTTGGCTTATTTCAATGCTTTGCTGTAAGCACTTTTTTGTGTATTAGTTTTAAAAGCAATATGATTTTTGAGTGTTGGGAGTAATTACATATGGTTTTGCATTAATAAATTAACCTCTAAATATTATTGTTTAGATGGAACAAATTTCCAGTGATCGATTCCCTCCCTTGTCTTCCAAATATCCATGGTTGATTGCCCAGAGCATACAAGATGACGACGAACAACACTTTTTCTGCACCATAGACAACGAGTTGCCACATTATCGATGCCGAATCCCTGAGTTGCTTGGGAAACGCATCCGGGGATTTTGTCATGACTGGGTGATTCTTTCCAACCACCCATACAACAATATATGGTCTCTTTGGAACCAAGTGACTTCTAAGATCATAAGTCTCCCCACCTTGGTTTTGGAAGATGGCGAGTATGAGTCTATCCGCCAGTGTTGTTTGTCAGCCCCTCCTGATGATCCAAGCTCAATTCTTTTGTTAACAAGAACCAATAAGTCTACCTTCTTATTTTGTCAGGCGTAGATAGTGAACGGGAGGATTTTAGATGGAGCGAAATGTCGTATGCCCAGCAGCTGAAGAGACTAACTGCAAATGGTAAATTACTACATAGTTTAACTTGTTGCAATGGTAAAGTATATGCCCTAAGTACTGATGGTACTTTTGTGGATTTTGTCATACATCTTGACATTGTTGTCAAGTACAATGAAGTTGTAATAAATCTTATGCTATTCAGCGCTTGCCCTTTTGGCCCTGTTAACTCCTATCGTACTAAAGGAGACATTTAGTATTTGAAAGGATCTTCTACCGAACTGTTCTACATTGAGATAACTTTTTGGGAGAAAACTGAGCATATGGAGAATAAACCTGCTGATGTGTATTTGCATAAATCAGACATGACTTGTATAAACTGGGAAGAAAGGGAATTATGGTTCAAAGAATGGGACATAACTAATATGAATAGGTGCGATGATCTCGAAGACTCGAGTAGTGAAGACTCTAGTAGTGAAGACACTAGTAGTGAAGACTCGAACACGAGAAGTGATGTCTTGGACACCGGTAGTGAAGTTTGGAAAACATATTATGTTAAAAGGTTGAACATGAGTTGTGAAGTATGGGAAGTAATGGATGACCTCAAAGACGCTATTTTTTATATGGATCTTGCCCGTTATTACTCTGTTTTTTATAGCCCAGTAGTTGCCTCAGAGTTAGGAGGTTTTATACACATTCGTGATGAAATGGGCAAAACAATATACTCATACAATGTCAAAGATAATACAATCTCCCTATCTTATATACCCTCTCCTATGCTGCCGACAAGCCATGTGTCAATGTGGGAATGCAGGTATTTGTGTTTGTTTCTCATATGTATTTTATTATGGTTCTCTTTTATGCATAATAATACCGTATTATATGTTTTCATTGTCCCATTTTCGTCAGTTAAATTTCATATTTGGTACATTTGAGTTATTAAAAGATGTTGTCGATCAGTCTAGTGTATCATATGTTTTCAAAAAATTTATAAAGCTAACATTTTCTTTACATGTATTCAACATTAATTGTATACAAATGACCATTTTCTAAAGTCCATTCGGTTATTAGAGGTTTTATTTACAAAATGACCCAAATGGGACAAAATCTTTAAATGACTACAATGGATTTATGGAACGGTATGTTGGTATTATATGAAAATGAAAAAAAAAAAAAAAAAAAAAAAAAAAAAAAAAAAAAAACGGATTACTATATTATAGGGAAGTTGTTTAATGCAGGTTAGAAGATGATCATGAAGAAGCCAAATGCATTGTTGATTATAAAGAAGAGATGGAAAACAACAATCACATATTCTTAAGATCGGGTTCAAATAGTGGAGTTGAATTTAAAAATTCACACCTCCTTAATATTCCGTTTGATCTTCTGGAGATGATTATGGAGCTTTGCGTTGGTGTGGAATACATGAACTTCCGTGCTACATGCAAACAATGTCTTTTAGCAGCACCTTTGATCAAATGGAGCAACGAAACATCATTAAGGAGATTACAAACACATTCACCTGTTTCACCTTTGTTAATGGTGGTAGACACAAGAAGAGGCATTATCACTTTCACAGATCCTTTGTTGGGTGACAACTATTTTATGAAAAACTCCAAAGTATTAAGTGACAAACATGACAGACTATGTTATTCAAGGTTTGGTTGGTTATTGTTTTGGAAGAGAGACTTGAATTGCTTAGTTTTCTTTAACCCTTTCACAAATGACCTCCGGGAACTTCCAGAAACGGAACATGATTTAGAAAGCTTATGCTCCTAAAGGTTATTGTAGATCCTCGACACAATATTTCATAACGAACTGTGATGAACATACTTTACTAGTTAGTGTTGGTGAGTATGAAGCTGTTGAGGTATTCAAGCATAATGAATATGAAGAAAAATGGGAAAAAATAGATAGTTTAGGTAAGCACACGATCTATATTTGTGACACAACATGGTTCTGTACTGAAGTCAAAGAACCAAAAATGGAGAATAAGATTTTCTTTCCACGACTACATAAGAAGAACAAGAGGGTTGTGTTTTATTCACTTGACACATGTAGGTACCACACATTTGATGCCCAAAACTTTCAAGAAGAACATCTAGAGGATTTCTTTGGAACCACGGATCATCTCTCCCTTAACGTTTGGATCGAACCAAGTTGGTCATAGTTGACACAATAATCATGTTTGTAACAGGTTAAAAATGTTAGTCGCGTCTTTTTATTTATTCATTTATAAACTGTTTGAGCCCCGTTGATGTTAACAATTCCCTGTGATGGTTTTTATTGTTTGTCATAAATGTTTGCAAAAAATGATCTATATAAATAATTGGAAGCAATCTTCAACACGAATTGAGGATTGCAAAAGTTACAAATGAACTTGGAGATGCACACATAACAAAAAAGAAATTCAAATGAAAATCTACTTAACCCACTGAGACATAAAGAACACGACACTAGCATGTAACTTGAAATCCTTTTGATGCATTGACTTGATCTGAGACCTTGAAATCTTCATGCCTAGAATGATACTCAACAAAGGAAGCCTTGCAGATAAATGGGTGGAGCCTAGAATAATAAAGTAGAGCAAGCAGAAACTTGAACGTAGGATGAGGAAGAACATTTGTCTAGTTGATTTGATAACGCAAAAGTTCATTTTATTCTAGATCCTGAATGATTTCTTCAAAAGTTAACCCATCTTTGGACTTTTACAAATTACCCCCGAATGATATGCCAATGGTCTTTGCTAAACTCTTAATATTATTCAACCTTGAGCCGACGCCTTCAGTAGACATGTCATCTAAGTCAAAATCGTGGGCGAAAGCTTGCTTAGACTTTTTACGCGTTGATTTCTTCTTTGATATAGAAGGTTTGATACCAACATGCTCCTCCTTAAGTTTCTCTTTATCTTTCATTTTTCTTTCTTTTGCTTCTTGAACGTTTTTCCTTGCACGAATGCAAAACTCGTGTTCCTTCCCCTTACAACATTGGAATGTTTCGGAATCCGTAGATAGCTCAACATAGCCGGGAACACTAACTTGTGAGATTGAAGATGAAGAAAACTTGATGGAAGATGATTGGTGCTTGGTTGAGGGTGAAAAAGTTGTTTCACCCACACAAGTTGCATTACTTTGTTGAGCTTGCTAAACTCCCCTTAATGAGGAGTAGAGGTGCTGATTTGTGCTCAAATTTAATTTGGGCTAATTTGTAAAAAGATTTTAGCACATTTAGGGTTTTTTTTTTTTTTTTTTTTTTTTTTTTTTTTTTTTTTTTTAATGGGGATATATTACTCATTTAAAAGTTAAATGAACACTACATGCACATATTTTCTCTCAATTAGAGATTATTACAACTGTCTTTAACGAAAAACTTATAGATGTTATGGACCATTATTTTGTGGATGTCCACATAACTATTAAAAGACCCATAGCCCAATTAGCTATTAGAGTTTTTACTCTAATATTATCTTATATATACCATTTGTATTCACTAAACATTATTATCAATTGAAGAATATTCATTCCCGCTATTCTTATTCACAACAAGAGATATAATGTATTTAATTTTTTAAATATAAATGATGTATTACGTTTGAGTAATTTATTTTGGCGTTTTTTTATATTTTCTAAAGCGATTTGTATAACATATGCCCGTTTAACCCCGTGCCCGTTTGAACTGTTATCCGTGCCCGCGTGGCCCGCCTGTTTTGCCACCTCTAAGTGGAGTGAGTAATTCACTGATTTGCTTACGTCAGGTGTAATTCACCTTCATTTTAGCGTCATATCATCTTTTCAACACATCATTTTATCACCATCTTTAAAGGCGTAATGATCACCAACTAAACAAATATATAAAAATAACTCAGTTTATACAAGCGTACCTCACAATATACCCTACACACTCACAAATAACAAAACATAAAATAATAACATGGTACAAATAACAAAACATAAAATAATAACACGGTACGTTTCGGTTAGGTCACCACCTAACCAACTCAAAATGGGGAATTCGCGTGCCAGCCTTCACGTGTGATGATGCACAACCATAACATAGGGTCTGAAAGAATAACTTTTTTTCATATTCTTTTAGCTAATAAACGAGCAAATTTAGGAGGTGACAAAGTTTTTGACTTAGATATACACGAGTATCCTGTGAGCTCGTGACCATCTCCAACCTTTCCATTTGCAACCTCCAAATGTGTACTTTAATGAAGGTTTGCTAGACCATTTACGCGCTTAAAATCTTTTGCACTTCTTATTGGTTTAGTTTCAATCTTAATCTGTTTAGTTTTTAACTTGTTTATTTCCGTTTGTTTTAGGAATTGCAAACTCTTGCAGTACTAAGATTTTGCATTTTGTAAAACACAATATATATTCAGACAGGTCATTTATATGATGTGCCAAACACTATATCATGATTACTTGTGTTTTGCAACCACAGTAATAGGAACATCGCTTTAAAACGCGATCCAAAACACCTTTTTCTTATTGGTTCATCTTGCTTAAACAAATAAGTTTTACCTAAACATCTTCAATTGATTAATAGCCGTGTGAATTTATTGGAGTGCCGAGTGTTATATAAGTTAATTTGAAAAAAGGCCAAAGTTGTATCTCCTCTAAATACCTAAAAGTTTTGGAGGTCCATGGTCTAGTGAGTGTCTCGTGATTGTAACTTCAAAAAATGTGATGAGTACTTATTTTCATTTGTTGAGGAACTTGTCTAGCGTTCATTTTGCTGCCTCAAAAAGTGGAGAACGAGAAAAAAAAATAAAAAAATATACGCCATTTGACAAATTACAACGGACCAGGCATAGAGGTTAATATGAATAAGTTCTTTTGATCATTACTGATCTATCGTACAGCTCCCTAAAGCTCAAAATAAGCATAAATTGACATTCCTTCAAAATAGAAATCCGTACGCAACTCACAATGGCATGATAATACCATACTATCCAATGTTCTAGTGGTGATAGTTCTGAGATGTTAAAGATAGTGAATTAACTTTCTTAAAGGAAACCTCAAAAATAGTTAAGAATATTGCAATTACTCTTTGATGTAATAAACCACAAGTACCATTCACTCCGCACAAAGTGTAGGGACAATAACGTTTTAGGCTCCAAAAATTTCCATTAATATCTTCACTACATAAAGATATCGACATCAAAAGACCAAAATACACAATTCAACCAATGTACCCCTCTTGAAAACACATCAATCCTTTTGTGTTCAGATACCAGCTTTACCAATTTGACATGATGGACAAAATATGCCAATGTGAAATAACATACGCTCATCAAAAGATAAAATCTCAGGCTACTCAACCAACCCGATTGCTAACACTCTGATAAAGTGACCTAAGTTGTGTGTTCCATTTCTCCACAGCAGTGTATTTCTTGATTCCCTTTGACCTGCAACCACCAAATACCAAATTCAGAGTCAGAACTTCGAATCATACATAACAGTAGATACCCTTTAAGAACTATCAAAAATAGTTTATGAATATGAGATTTAACCTGTCACCACACTCCAATAGCCTGTTAACTTGATCAATATGGCCTTGGACTCGGTTATCCAGTATCAATGAGACCAACAGCTGTTCCACATCGGCCTCTGGCACATTAAGCTCCTGAAGAACAACAGTTTCAGTAAAGACATATATGTATGTATTAATGTATATGTACGTGCCCATATGTATGTCTATGATGTTACCTTTGAGATGAAGGGGATCCTGATTCTTGTGTATGGCTTGATCAGCTTGAGCAACACTTGAGTTCTGATGTTTTTCAGGAGATCTTCAATATAATTTCTGATGAAGGGATCATCCATGATGGTTCTTCTGTTACTCTGTCATATACGAATTTTAAAAGTTAAAAATCATAAATATTTAACCATGCAGAAGATTATAGGCGCCAAACCCTTGTACCTTCAGGATCTTCTCAAACTCCAAGATTTCATTCCGTTGGTATGCTGCAATCAAGTTCGTCATTGCCAAGATTTCTGGATCATTTTTGTATCTGCAGCATAGAGTTGGCAATCAGAAAGATTGATACAAAAGGTTCAAGGGACCAAAAACAATCAAATTTGTCACATACGGCTTTGCTTCTTGCCCATCAAATGGATTGACTTCAGATTGCATAAGCATGTTGGCCAGTACCAGATATCTGTAACAAGTGTTTTAGAGGTCAAACAATGAGTACAGCATTTACAAAATCAGGCAGAAAGCCAGAAAGTCTAAATATAATAGAAACTAAGCATACTTTAGACATTGAATTCTTCGTTGATTCCCAGCTTCATCATAGTTCTTGAAAGCTTCAAAAAAGTCAGTAGCTGCTTCTGCCCATTGGCGCTCTGCCATATGCATCTTGCCACCACACTCGTGTATTATACCCATGATCCTTGGATGTGGAATTGCTGATTTAATGGTGAGTGCTTTTTGGTACAGTTGCTGTGACAGATAAATAAGAAACAAGTTACAGATAATAATTGCAGTGAGTGGCACAGAGGAACAAGAAGTTGAATTGAGATGTAGAAAACTGAAGATAAACAGATACTAATAACATCCTAGAGTTATATACATTGTTTTTTATTTATGTTGAGATATACTAATGTTGGTTATGCTTTCTATTTGTAAAACGAAAGAGAAATTTTGAGATTAACAAAGGGAACTTTAGCAATTTTGCTTATTCTCTTATCAGAAAAATGCTAAAACGCAAAAAGAAATGCATATAGAATGGTGACTAAGTTAATCCTGATCAAGTGCTAGCATGGCAAGATCATGACTTTAAATATAATACTGAAGTGAAATTGCTAGAAATTAACTGCTCAATCCCAAACAGAGTCCACATATGACTATTGAGTAT
This sequence comes from Artemisia argyi, assembly GCA_030686995.1. NCBI lineage: Eukaryota > Viridiplantae > Streptophyta > Magnoliopsida > Asterales > Asteraceae > Artemisia > Artemisia argyi. The sequence goes on from CM060678.1 coordinate 148,322,254, forward strand.
CAAATGTGCATACTTTAATGCATCAGAAAGTAGTTATCGTACATAAATTTCCCAGACACACTATATAGTTAATGTTGCAGAGGAGAGGACAAGCAGTGCATGAAAAGAAAATATGATTATGCAGTTAAAGACATGATGGGATCTCCATATGCGGAAAAACAGCGACAAACTTTATAGACACATGAAACGGAGATGTCAAATCCAAATCAAGTGACACATGATACTTTTATCAATCTCAAGTCACATGCAGAGATGAATTGGAAACATTTTGTAACCAGTATTGAAAGCATAAAACATAACATAACACTAGCACTTATAGCTGTCTCACCTTGAGTTTTTTGTTATTTTTGGTCTCTGTATACATTTGAATTTCAATTGCATACACTTCCAACAACTGAGTTCCTTTCTTCTGATCATCAGTCCCATCCGCCTTTTGACAAGATTTGTGAAGTTCCTTCAAAATCTAATAAATAGCATATTATATGGTAAATGTCAGATTAAACACAAGCAAAACTCAAGTACCTCAACTGTTTTCTATTTAGAAAATAAAGAGTAGACCTTTGGTTGCATACCTTATTCATTTTACCATATTCCCCCATGTCAAAATAGATCTTGCAAAGCTTAAGATTTGTCTTGAACCACAATCTCTACACAACAGCACCAAAGACAGAACAATTCACTTTAATAGGACTATTAAACTATCAGGTAAGCTCACTTTATAAAGAAACTAAGTTTTACCTCATTTTTAGCTTCTTCGAGTGCTTTCAAGGTGGTTTGATAGAAGTCTTGCAAAAGACCAAAGTTCTGACTAGCAGAACCAGATACAAAATCCATGATATTGTTTATACACTTTTCACTATAGTTCCTAGTCACTGCAGACTTAATGTATGTTAACATCTCCCTATAAGCATCCGTCATCTCCTTGTACCTCCCTAAACGGTAGTAAAGCTTGACAGTCTGTTTAAGTGCTTTGAATCCCCTGTTTAATATAAAGCAAAATCAGCCACAGTTGCTTAAAGTTTTGAAAATGGGACAAGGAAGAAAAAGAAGGCTGATAAAAATAACATTATAGAGGTTTTTGGTCTTAGTAAACCTTCCTTAACATGAACCAATCACTATGTACCATTTATGCAACTTCATTTTTACAAGTATATATTAACAGAAAAATATCTTGAAAAACATGAACATCTCAGCTGTTATGGAATATACTTCTTTTACTAATTTACTGATGCTACAAATAAAATTCTTTGCAGGTACAGGTTTTCCATATACACAAAAACACTTCAGGATTGCGGTATGCAACACTTACAACGTAATATTAGCTTACTGGATGTTGACATATATTTTAGCCAAAGAAATTCATAGCAAACTGAAAGAAATATTTATGTTCGACCCAATACCATGAGTCCATGACATAAATACATCTGACTATTGCTTTTGAAAAAATCATTTAGAGCCTTTTCCATTACCATTACATCAGTAATGATTTTTGGTTAGAAAAAATCAGTAAGGATTAGAATAACAAAACACATCCAAAGAAACTACAAAACACTGGTCAGTAGGCAAACAATTCCATAAGTGCAAAAATCTATCTAACATAAAAGAACCAGCGATATTCACCTATTCAATCAGCATAATAACACAACTACAGCAGCCTAATAGATGCCCATAAAAAATGTGCAAACAAGGGTTTGTAACCAGCAATACACAAGGAAACAATAATGAAAACGAGAGAAAATCATGCATCGTGTCTATCTTCTGAGAAAAATAAAATCCTGCATACTGTGATTTTCTGGTTACACATATCTTTTTACTTTTAGTATAAGCATATAGATACAGTGCAAGTGTGCATGTTAAATGTTCAGATTCGACAATTCTAATACTTCCACTTCTTTGGTTAGTTGTTAACATTGCACCCTGTAGCTGTTAACATTCGACAGAAGTTCTAATACTCACCATTCTGCTTTCTCAGGTTCCATCTGAACTACTTCGGCAAAACCAGTAAGTGCACCCTCTGGATCAGTCTCAACCAAACCTGTCAGCAAAAAATAATGACATACGAATTAACTCTCTTGTATAGCACTATACACAATAGATATCTTACTACATTAAACAGAAGATATAGTACACCAAATGACAAATCATTGAAGATCTTTTCTACACAATAGATGTCTTACTACATAAAACAGAAGCTATAGTACACCAAATGACAAATCAATGAAGATCTTTTCTAATAGTTGTTTCATATATAAGGTCGACTATAGATTTAAGCAAACCATGCCTAACTCCATTGGCCAAATGATAGCTCGAAGTAGCTCAAAAGGAATTCTATTTCATCCGATACAAGAAATTAGCAAATATAGACCGATTAAAGCAAGAGAGCAACTCTTAACAACCTAAATTCAATTTAGTTGATTTCTCACACCCTATTCAGCATATTACCTATCATCTGTCATAAATTCTGGAAGCAATCTTTGGCCTTTAAACAGGCGCAAATTAAAATTTATTGTGCAAGACAACAATAAAGTATCCAATCATACACTCGTATAAACTACAGATATAGTAAAAAGCATATCAACTGTTCAACACAACTTCATGTCAAGTTACAACCGTAAATTGAAATAGCGGTATGAGACAGAAAAGAGGAACAGCTTGAAATCAGGACTAGGTAGAGGCAAGACAGATCAACAAACATACACAAAGAGGCAAAAAATATATACCCTTTAATTTTCTAAGTTGGTTTTTTATTTGATGCGTATCATTCACATTTTCAGGAACCCCAATTGCATATATGTATTTAAGGTATTTGCAAATTCCAATCCTCCATAAACCCTAAAGTTCTCTTTTCTCTTTTCTAAATACAGAAGATGTAAAACAATATAAACAAAGTGTAGGAGTTCTACAGAACACGAATGACAGCTAAATCAGCGCAACTGACACTCCGATCATGTGATCCAATTATTTTTCGTAACATACAACTTTAAATGTGCACAATAGCAACTATAACCTACCCATAAATAAGAACATGCTTTTATGTATCATTCCACGTACTGCAGTACTTATATCTAGACATTATATGATCCTAACAAAACGCCGCAACCCTAACATCTTCAACCTTATAAAAAACAACTTAAAACACCAAAACCTGTACAACGTTACTATAAAATCACACATGTAAGTTACAAGCAACAACGACAGTCAGAATTTAAACTTAAACCGGTAGGCGCAGAATAATAAGTACCTTTAGAGTTGTAATATTGATTTTCGATATCAACATCTTGCTCTTCTTGTTCCTCTTCCGAGTATTCAAATCCATAATCCTCCATATCTGCATCTATACAATCACAACCAACAATGCTAATTAATTAACACACACTAAAATTAGGTCAATTTAGTGAACAGAATTAAAAGAAGTAAATTGTGAAGATTAGGGTTTTTACCTGAACCCATTATTGACTAATTGATTTGATGAATGTGTCAAGAATTAATAAAAGCGATCAGTGCTTTTGCTTGTTCTAGGGTTTGTTTTTGGTTTGGTTCTTCAAGTTAAGTGAAAAAGAATGACTATCGTTTTGAGCTTATATTGGCCCCCTTTCGCCTTTTTTTTACTCTTTTTTATTTCAAAAATATATTTTCTTTTATTATTTTACTAGTTACAACACCCGTGCACGCGCGGGTTTCTAAGTGTATTTCTAAGAATTGATATTTAATTAATTTATTAATTTTATTTTATTTAATTTTTTCAAATTGTTGATCCATACACTATGGCAGTTTCATGGTTCAAAGTTTCATTAATTTTATTAATTTTATGGCAGTTCCATACACTATGGCAGTTTCATTAATTTTATTTTATTTAATTTTTTCAAATTGGGTGATTCTTTATGTGACCATTATTCTAATACTTCGTATCAGTTAAGTAGTGGCTAGCAGATTAATAACATAACCTACATTGCGTGTTTATATTAATTTTGTTATAAAACCAGGTAATAGTGATGTAAGTTTACTCGCGGCTCTTTTGAGGATTTTGACCCATTATGGTTTGTTTGCTCATTTATGTGAAATAACCTCAATTTTATTTTACTTGGTACATGAGAAGAAAGTAGAAAAATAAAGTATTCTCAAACCCTTTTATCAGTTGCATGATTTAGGTTCTTTTACACTATGGCGTGTAAAAGCAGACTTTGGCCGACTCTCAACCCGTTTGACTTACTTGATGCATCCTTCGTGCATTTAAAACGCCCCTCTTTCTGACTAATTGACCTGAATCAAGCCATTCATACATATCCAGTCGTCACTGTTCATATAGATGATGTTGGTTTAAAAGATATTTTTTTATAACTAATCCATTTGCTTAGACCTATTAACTAAAAAAATTCATTAAACTACATAAATAACAACATTTTTCCACTGAAATTTGAGTCCTAGAATCTTTTGATTGAAGAATTTTGTACAGAATTTGAATGGAATGTGATGGCTTAAGTTTAAGCTTTGAGTATGATCAATAATGCTTGGGTAGATGCTGGATGGAAATAGAATTCTCATGTGGATATAACAGTGCAAGACATTATTTGTTTATATTTCACTTTTGTTGTCTTTACGTCCAAGTTTTGCCCTGCTCAAAGTTCATCGCATTTGAGTTCTCTGGAACAAAATTAGAACCCAAAAGGAGGGATATAAAGAGGAGGGAACTACGTATAAAAAGAAGCTCAATATTAACCGAGAAACTTAAATCGTTGCTAAAAGATATAAACTTCAATATATCCAATGAACCCTCTTAACCTTCTTGTTTTATGCCTGTGATTTAGAAACATTTAGACCTCTGTCCAAGAACTTGATGACTGGCTATTATCAGCTTGGTCCTTTTGACTATTGAGCATAAAGTATCATAGTACATTTAGTAAAGTATAATGATTTATAAAAGTATATACTTAGTGTAGAAGTATTATACAATCATAATATTCAAACATATGTAGAAGTATTATAATACCAATCTGCAGCTATTATTATACACTCATAATACTCAAACATATGTAGAAGTATCATAATACCAATTTGCAGCTATTTTTATACATAAACGACACAACAATTATGTATAAAAGTATAATGATACACAAAAATGGCTAAATCAATAGCTATTATAGTTACTTACTAATGTTATTAGCACTATAAATTTGGGCTATTACAAAAGTTTACAGAAGAGTCCCAAACATTATGAACTCTACCATTAAGATGGTCACAAACACCCAAGCATATGTGTTAGTTTAATTGGTTATATCCCGCTCTTCCAAACACTCATATAAGTAATCAACTGACATTAAATCAATTATGTAAGCTAGAACTTTATATACTAACCTTGGGTGTGTAAAAATCAGCAGGCCAAAACAGGTAAGTATATGCTATTTTCAACTCGTTTGGCCAATTATCAATAATAGATAACCTGAATTGACCCGCTTGCATATGTAACTGTACCATTAAGATACTCATAGACACACAAAAAAAATAACTAATTATTGTAGAGCACATTACCATTCCCCTGTGTTTCTGATTTCTCTCTACCTGCAAATATAGTACCATATTAACTTTTATGTTTAGTTTACCTTTGTCAGCATTGACTTCTTGAAAAGGAGTAATTTTGATTGTCATACCTACAAAAAAGAAAAAGAAAACATTAAGATTTGTTGACTTTTATTGATAGTTGTGAACCTGTGATGAATTCATAGAATAAAGAAACTGGCATATGAATTGAGTATATATAATAAGGTGTAATGTCGGTTTAATTGTGGGTTTTTAAGAACTGTAATACTATACTAATTCGTATTGTATTAGAAAGTCTGTAGTTTTACTAAAATTTACATTCCAATCCAAGAATATGAAAAAAGTTTTCAAAAAAAGAGAAACTCATGCCTTACTATCTTATTATGAAAATCATTGACCGTTGTGGTGTATTAATCATTTAGGGATAAAAGCACTATCATGAAGATAACGTACAGCTTGAATAAAACTGAAATTTGTTTGATGCAAAGCAGAAGCTTCTGCTGCAGCTTGATTTATACCTCTCCATCTTTCTATTCAGATCTACACCAACTACACTTACACCAGAAGCCGTACTGCCAAAATATTTTAGATCAGGACCTGTATCTATCCCAATTTTCCATATTTTTTTGTTTTGCATCCTTTTTTGCGGTCAATTTTGCAAATAGTTGTGACTTATAATCTGCAATGGTATCAGACCACAAGTGTCATTTACACATAAACATTTTTCTTCAGTATAAATCAACTTTTCTTTAGTATTCTTTGCCATTTTGGCCTACATTAAAAAAAAAAAAAAAAAAAAAAAAAAAAAAAAAAAAAAAAAAAAATCGCCCATTTTGACTGTTACGCTACTAAACCACCCATTTTGCCGCCTCAAGTGAGTTCTTCTACTAATGTTTCATTAGCAAGCGAAAATCACCCATTAATTCAACTATATGATACAAAGAAATAGCAACCAAAAAATAAGTATGTACCTTAATTCTGTAAGTTCGAGGACATAATTCCTTTCGTAGCTCAACCATCTTTTGCTCCTCTCTATTTAATCTCATGGACATCTGATACGGATGCAATAAACTCGATGTATCATACATTTTTGCTTTAGCAGAAAATATACCTCCAATTCTCAAAATACCAAGTGTCGTCCTAGGAAAAGCAGCTTCAGTAAGCTTATTTACTTTCACCCCACCTTTCTTATCAAGAGCATTAATCAATGTGGACTTACCAGCATTTTGTGCACCAATAACCCACACATGCCCTCTAGGGCCAGCTAAATCCTCAACAAAAGTTAACAAATTTCTAACACCTAAATCCTTTTTAGAACTAACCAAATACACCTCATTAAGCCTAGGTGCACCGTGAGCCTCACCCCTATGCCTAACCCATCTATCTAACCTAGTGGGACTAATTTGTGGAGGCAAAAGATCAACTTTTGTTGCCATAAGAATCAACTTAGGCAACTTCTTACTACCCTGCACACTATCATGACCTATCGCTGCAAATAAAGAGTTAGTAGCTCGTTTTGGAAATGACCCATCAAATCCACACAATCAACAACCATTATCACAACTATAGACAGAAGCATGTATCATGAACTAAATACCCTAAAAAATTAAAGTAACCATAGTTTTGATCCCTAAGTAGCAACAATTATGTGTTGTCATGAAATCACCAGATAACTATTGTGAATCATGAATATAAACATAGACTAAATCAATAAGCACCACTTGAAATCTCAATACAAACATCATTGATATATGTTAGAGGTTTTGTTCGTTTAAGAAAGGTTTTTTTTTTTTTTTTTTTTTTTTTTTTTTTTAATAATTGACCCGTCCGTTTTGCCAACTCTAAGTTTCACTAACCTTCTTAGTCACTGAATCAATCATCGTCAAGTATCTTTTGATCTTTATCCAACTTTCTTTGTTACTTCTGTTAAGCATAACCACTAACAATACATACTTTAAAATGTGGGAATGCAAGGTGGAACAAATAAAGTCTGCCATGTTTGGGAAGACTTGGTGGCTCATGACGTTCCAAATTCAGCATACCATTGGATATGGTTTCAACGACTTGCATAGTTCATTACTTCGTAACTCATATGATGCTTAATTAGCTTAAATCTAATTTCTAAAAAAAATAAAAATAAAATAAATAACAATAAGTCCTGATGAGGCGAAAAATGATCCGTTTTTAGGGGGTCATTTAAGCCGGAATTTGAATTTATTTGATCAAATAATGCCCTAAATCGTTCCTTTTGTGATTTTAGGTACTTTTGGAGTGAATTCTGGAAAAGGAAGCATTTTAGATGTTTTTGGAGCATAAAAGTGAAGAAAACGGCAAAGTCTTAATTTTCCTTGCTGGGAACAGTACCTGACGGCGTCAAAGCATGGCCGTCAAGAGTAAAAGTGGTGACGGCCCAGAACAACATTACACATGACGGCGTCAGATCTGGATCTAGGCAGACCGAGAATATTATGGGCGGCGGGTTGACGGCGTCAGAAGTTTCTTCTTGACGCCGTCACCTTAGAAAATCTATATATAGTTTTGTAATTTTCATTCATTGAAGAAGACAATATTAGGGACGACTTGAATAAACCCTAGCTCTACTTTTACAATATTTTCAAGGGTTTTCACCCCTTGGAACCCTTCATGTTCAATTAAGATAAGTATCCTTTCAATTCATTCAATATGTCTATGTGTTGTTTGAATATATCTTACGCTTGTCTTGATTTTAACATGCTAGGCTAGATCTCGTGTGTGTTTGCTTAGATGTAATGAAACATAGATGTTGATTGCTTGTTTATAGTTGTAATGGATAAATGATTTCGATGTTAGGCTTAAGAAAACTGGCAGACTTCCATAGTGTAACTTGCTTGAACGTCTTAAGAAACATGAACCAATGCGTACTAAGGTTTTTATGATTGTATTTAATGCATGAGCGAATTCTAGTGATCCCATGTTAGGAGCTTCTTGCAGGCTCGACATAGGAGTGAAGTAGGAGCTTATAGAGTTGGGGAAGTACGTACGCCACCCCACGAATGGTATTAAGGAATATAACCCGTCATCCACGCAACTGTAACAAACTATCAACCTGTAAAAGATATCTAGGGAGTAATGAAATCTAAGTAAACACATTTTTCTCATTTATTGTTCACACCATTAGTTAAATTAGTTTTATTTTCATTTTTGTTATTTTATTTTGATTGCATCTTAGTTATTGGGTTAGTTGAATAGCAACTAATTCCGCCCACTCCTCTAAAACCCGAAATTTTTAATTGCTTTTATAAAAATATAAAAATACAAAAAGAATCATCCCTCACATCTAGACTTAATTTTTAGGCTTTCTAATCCTAGCGACACTATTCCTGAGTTGAACGATCAATCCCCCGGTACTTGTCACTATACTATACTACAACGATCAGGTACACTGCCTGGTGGGGGTTGTAAGCTTCTAGAGATCCCTTGAGAGGTAAAGCCTGGTGCAATTCGCACGCATCAAGTTTTTGGCGTCGCAGCCCAGGGAATAGTTATTGTCTAGGTTAGAATTTCTTTTTATTAGGTCTACTTGCTAGATTCCTTTCTAGTAAGATTTTATTTTTATTTTTAGGTTTTCTTTAGTCTATCTATTTCTTCGTGCCTTTGTTAGTAAAATAAATTCATTGACTATTCCGTTGACCATTATGGAAAACGCGAATCCACCCCTTTCCCCTAGAGAAGTGGCTTTGTTACGTGAACAAATTGAGAGTGAGATTAGGGAACTTAGGGAGCTTAATAGGTTGATTAATGTTGAGCTCGACCATGCATTTAGTGACCTAGCGACCGCCTTGTATTCAAATAAGGAACTAGGAACTAAAGATTTTGAGGATGTTGATGAGGAACTTGAAGAAGGGGAGATTGATCCAAAGCTAGATGACTATTTTAATCTATACCCCACTAAGGAGGAGATTGCGTACTATAATAATCTTATTGATAATCCTCGACCTCCTTTCACTAGAATCGAACCTAAGATAAAGAGAGGCGATCCTAAGAATGCTAAGATACCATGTATGATTGGGTATAAACACATTGACAATGCTTACATTGATTTTAAATCCCCAATCAACATTATGTCCTCAAGTGTCTATAATGATATTGTGAAAACAAGACTTGGACCTAGAAGAGATCCCAAATACCCCGGTGGAGTTTGTAACTTTGTCGGGAGAATTAAAGGTCTCCGTGTCTTTGTTGGGAACTTTACTTATATCACTGACTTTATGGTTGTTGAAGACTTAGCTAGTGTTATTGATTGTCGCTTATCCCATGTTGTGTTTGGTAAACCATTTGTGGAAGAGTCCAAGTTAGAAGATGATGAGATAGAAGGGACAATCCAGTTTGCTAGTAACACCGATAGGATCACTTATAGGATGCCTAATAGAATGAAAGAATTTCGTTTTGTGCCCCGACTTGACATGGATAACATTGGTGCTTTCGAGGACATCAACGAAGAGGATAAGAAAAAGGGCATGGACTACGTATGGGAGAAGAAGAGTCTTTTCTACAAAGATTGCTTGACTCTAGGACCGAAGTATAAAGTCGATAAGGAATTTGCCAATAGGATTATAGGAGCAATTGAGAAAAAGGTGGTTGGTCTCTATAAAGAACATTTACAATCAGAGAATGAGACCAACGATGAGGTCACGTAATAGTCCATGACCTTGAGTCTAGCTACAAGACTCGTAAATAAAGAAAAGCGCTTCTTGGGAGGCAACCCATGATTTGTGTGATTTTTATTTTGTTTGATTGTTATTTGTTTCCGTATGCATGCTTTATTTTTATTGTTGGTAGATCATATTTCAAACTAAAATGGTGAAAATACTTTATTTTGTCGTTTGGCTTTGTCTTAACTTCATCCAAAGGTATTTCGCAAAAGATAAGTGTAAGGGGAAACCCCAAATATGTTTTTAAGAAACAAAAAAATTGATCATGATTCTCCACAATATTAAATGGACATGTATATTCGTATTTGTTAGAGTCAAATGCTTGTATCGAGTCATAATGATGTTTTGCAGGATTTTCCAGGAAGTAGGACATAAGTTTTCCAAAATTTTTCCGGAAACTTAATGTAAGGATTTCTGCAGGTCACTTCTGACGGCGTCAGGAAGAAATTCCTGACGGCGTCATGTGTAAAATTCTGGAAATTTTGCTAGTTTTGTTTTTCTAACGGAGTCTTAAAGTTTTTTTTGTTAATTCTTCAGTCTTATAAACTCCAGGAAATCTGCAAACATCATTCCTCAAGCATTATATCTTACTTTGTTTTCTAGGATTTATTAGTATATATAGATTGCCGCTGACTTTACACGAGGTTGCCTTGTTTGTTTTCTCAGGTTTAACAGGTTATGTATGACAAGAAGATGATTTATATTCTGAAAGGGAAGCTTTGATTGTTCATTTTCTTGGAGGAAGATCTAACCTTGTTACCATACTATCCGCACCGAGCGAATCAGGGGAGTATTTGATTTCATTCTTTTACCTATTTCACTTTTACATTCTTTAATTGAATATTGGGGACAATGTTCATCCTAAGTGTAAGGAGAGGGTAAAATGATGATACCTTATAGTATACACTTTCACTTGAGTTTGTTTGTTTGATGGTAGATGTGTAATAAAACTATGAGAAATACTTGTTAGCGTAATTTTAGCGCCAAATTTAAAATTTTTTACAACATTTAGGAGTGAAACTTTAGCCATAGCAAGCATCTCATGGATAGAAGTCGTATGACTAGCACAAAACCGTACCATTCAGAAAAATTTTCCACCCAAATATGTGAGGTTCGCCTTCAGATTTGATAGGAAAAGCATTTACTATTAGTGCTTATGAGTGTACCGGTAGCATTTAGATTCTAGAACTTACGTTAGTGATGCATCCCGAGACCGCTAGTGAGACTACATTCGTGTAGTAGGATTTACTACATGATAAGAGGCATTAGGATCACCCTTGTATTTAAACCCGTATCATAATTACTTGACCATTTAAGTCATATTACTTGGCTAGTTAAGTCAAATAATTTTTCCCTCACCTTAGCGTTGTACTCATTTTTAGTACACGAAACCCCTAGTACACCCCTCCGAGCCTATCTTTTCGTTTCTAACTTTAAGCATCTTACTTAAAGGAAGAATTTGTTACACCCCACTTAAATGTACACCCAAATCGCCTTAGCCCTCCGTGTATGTACTCATCTTTAGTGCATTATTGTCATATGTTTAAACCCTTAGTTAATTATCTAATTGATTACATGGTTGCTAAGTTGAGTCATATCCTTGTACATATTGTTTTGGAACGATTGGGACTCATGGGTAAAGTACTAATGTTATGGAGTAATGGGGAAGAACATCATATTATTACCCCCATATGTGCGTTAATCTTAAAAGTACTCCAAGTGTTTTGATTATCTTGATTCGAGTCATTAGATTAGTTTATTGTAAAGTATGTAAAAATTCAAGTGTAAGGGGAATGTTCATTCCCTATGATGTATTATTTGGATGGTAAGGTAAGAGTGTATGCAAAAAAAAAAAAAAAAAAAAAAAATTGAAAAATTAAGAAAAAGAAAAAAAAATAGAAAAAGAAAAGAGAAAAAACATATGGACTACCATCCCGTTTCATTCTATGATTGTTTTATGTTTTTGTCATTTGTGATTTATTAGCTTAAGTCGAGTCTAGTCTTGGCTTAGCAACGCCATATTGTACATGTAATTAACCAAGATGATTAACTCGCCACCAGTAAAGATTGCCTATATCCAACAAAACCGTGTATTCCATATCCCTACACCTAACGTTATAACCCTTTTTAAAGACCTCTTTGATAGTTTATCCTAGGTGCTTACGCCATGTGGTGGAGGTTTGATCCTTTCCCAAGCCTATGGTAATCTATTTTTCTATGACAGGTAGTGAGAGATATTTTCCATTTCCATACTGTGATATATACTTTATTACACCCGAGAGATGTGAGTATCTAAACACTATTTGTGAGGTGCTAGTGTATGACCTCCGTGCTTGTCTTTGGTCTTTAGTAGAACGATTATTTGTTGTAATTACTTTTATACTAGTGTTAAATGACCCATAACTTGTATTTTGATTAGAATAAAAGCGCATTTGCTTGAGGACAAGCAAATCTCAAGTGTAAGGGTATATGATGAGGCAAAAAATGATCCGTTTTTAGGGGGTCATTTAAGCCGGAATTTGAATTTATTTGATCAAATAATGACCTAAATCGTTCCTTTTGTGATTTTAGGTACTTTTGGAGTGAATTCTGGAAAAGGAAGCATTTTAGACGTTTTTGGAGCATAAAAGTAAAAAAAACGGCAAAGTCTTAATTTTCCTTGCTGGGAACAGTACCTGACGGCGTCAAAGCATGGCCGTCAAGAGTAAAAGTGGTGACGGCCCAGAACAACATTACACATGACGTCGTCAGATCTAGATCTAGGCAGTCCGAGAATATTATGGGCGACGAGTTGATGGCGTCAGAAGTTTCTTCTTGACGCCGTCACCTTAGAAAATCTATATATAGTTTTGTAATTTTCATTCATTGAAGAGGACAATATTAGGGACGACTTAAATAAACCCTAGCTCGACTTTTACAGTATTTTCAAGGGTTTTCACCTCTTGGAACTCTTCATGTTCAATTAAGATAAGTATCCTTTCAATTCATTCAATATGTCTATGTGTTGTTTGAATATATATCTTACGCTTGTCTTGATTTTAACATGCTAGGCTAGATCTCGTGTGTGTTTGCTTAGATGTAATGAAACCTAGATGTTGATTATAGGTTGATTGCTTGTTTATAGTTGTAATGGATGAATGATTTCGATGTTAGGCTTAAGAAAGCTGGCAGACTTCCATAGTGTAACTTGCTTGAACGTCTTAAGAAACATGAACCAATGCGTACTAAGGTTTTTATAGTTGTATTTAATGCATGAGCGAATTCTAGTGATCCCATGTTAAGAGCTTCTTGCAGGCTCGACATAGGAGTGAAGTAGGAGCTTATAGAGTTGGGGAAGTACGTACGCCACCCTACGAATGGTATTAAGGAATATAACCCGTCATCTACGCAACTGTAACAAACTATCAACCTGTAAAAGATATCTAGGGAGTAATGAAATCTAAGTAAACACATTTTTCCTATTTATTGTTCACACCACTAGTTAAATTAGTTTTATTTTCATTTTTGTTATTTTATTTTGATTGCATCTTAGTTATTGGGTTAGTTGAATAGCAACTAATTCTGCGCACTCCTCTAAAACCCGAGATTTTTAATTGCTTTTATAAAAATATAAAAATACAAAAAGAATCATCCCTCACCTCTAGACTTAATTTTTAGGCTTTCTAATCCTAGCGACACTATTCCTGAGTTGAACGATCAATCCCCCGGTACTTGTCACTATACTATACTACAACGATCAGGTACACTGCCTGGTGGGGGTTGTAAGCTTCTCGAGATCCCTTGAGAGGTAAAGCCTGGTGCAATTCCCACGCATCAAGTCCTATGAAAATACATACAAACAAATAACATCAGCATAACTTCTAAAGTCTTTCCAAAAAAGGCGTAATTTCTTTATAGTTTCATGTTGATCGATTTCTCACCCATTTTAAATTAAAATTGCCTTGATACATGCTAGAATCAAAGTGTGATCACCAAATTTTTACATACCACCAATGTGACTATACATAAACAATTTAGTGTACAGTTAGAGAAACACAAACAATAGTTAACTAAATAATATATAGATTATAATCCAAGACAATTTTGAGTAATAGTCAATCAACTTTGAATACTACCAAACATTTTAGATACGACATGCTGTCATCTGAACATGGCCTCCTAACAATCACTCTTTTTGTGATATAAGTTATAGATTAATAGATTAACATACGAATATAGAAGCAGTGTAAATTATTAAATGATAGATAAGCTGCTTTTGTTTAGGTGATATTAGGGTTTGATAATTAAGATTTAATTTTGAATTTACTCATTAAAAATTAACTTTAACAATCTAACATAAACCCAAGATTAGTAAACCTTACAATGACAGTTAATCCAACCAAAATCACATAAAAGTAATGCATCAAACATGATTGAAAAAAATACTATATATTATTGATGAATATTGTTCATAGTCTTACCTTGTAATTCATATAAAGCAGATTGATGATATGATTGATTAGAGGGTTTTTTTTAATGGAACGAATAGGGACAGGGGTCTAGAGACCCGCATACACTTCATGTAAGTTTAGTTTGGTGTATGTGTATGAATAAAAAGAATGGATTTGCAGCGTGTGATTTTTTAAAAGTTTACAATTTCACCTAAAACTATTAAAGTTGGCATATCAGGTACATGTGTTTTTTTCAGTTTTTTTGGAATATCACTAAAAGAACAAATTTTAATAAACTTTGGCCAAATTAGGATATATTTAAGGTTTTTAGATTCAGAATCTATTAAATAAATAAAAACAATAATTTAATTATTACCAAATAAGGTATGAATTGATTTTCTTGAAATGAAAAATTCCCACTAGGGGTTTTGTTTTATTAGGAAAAAGATTTTATAATCTTAAGAGCCCAACTTAGCCAAACCATCGGATCAAAATGTGTTCGGTTCGGTTTAACAAAACATATTGGCTGGTTGTGTGTAATATCAAACCGAACCGTACTAAGAAAATATATTTTCTATTATTATTTTATTTTATAATCTTAACATTATTTGGAATAGGGAAGAGCTCGACTTGGATAAAACATTTGATCAAAATGTGTTCTGTTCATTTTGACAAAACATATTGGCTGGTTGGGCGTATGTCGAATCGAACCGGGCTGAGGACCAAATAAGAGGAAAAAGGTGAATTAAGGAATGGGCTAAATATGTTTGGTTCTGTTCGAGTTAGTTTATCGATAGCCGTGATCCATTGTGCTGACGGTAATTTGGAATAGCTGAATTTTTTATGAAGCCAAACCATGAATATAAAAGTATATACCTTACAAATATTTGGGGATTTGGCCGTACAATAGCAACATACTTTCTAAAGTGTTCTGTTTTAGTACGCGTACTTTTTTTTGTCACACTCAATGTAGTGAACTTTTAACTTTTGTACCAATCTACCCATAAGGTGATGGGCAACTGGGTAAAAAGTTTGACAAGTTGTTAGAGTGGTATACGTGGCATTTAAATTTAATAAAAAAACTTATAAAACCCCACACACTCCACAATTACCCCACTCAAAATTTCCCCCAATTCTTTCAAACCCTAAACCTAATTCCATCATATAAATCAAATGTTCTAATCCATCAATTTACAAAGATCAAAATCCCTAACCCTAATTTAGCGTGGTGGCTGTTTGACTGGTGATTGTTCCAGCCCTAACCCTAACCTCCGGTGACATACCAAAACGTGACACCACTGGCCACCAGACCCACCACACTACTCTTCATATTCTCCCTTTTTTCTACTATAAACATTCATCATATCTTTCAGCCACCCATCTCCCATCTTTTCTTTATCTTTCTCAGATCTTCGACACCATCACCTCCACCGTAGTTGTTTAATTTTCTCAGATCTTCGACAGGTTTGTTTTAAAAAAACAAATACAAAGGTGATGGTAGTAATGTGGATGGACATGGTGGAGTCGGCGGCTATGGCAGCAGGAGATGCTGACGGAGGCGGGGAAGATGGTAGTTTGAAAAGGTTGGGGAATGTTGGTTTTGATAGATCTTACACATCACAAACCAAAGGGGTGTTATTTGTGTGGTTTGATTTTGTTTTATAGAAAGGAAAAACAACAGTGATTCAAGTAGTTACAAATGGGAACCACACAAACAGAAAAAAATAACATTAACAAGTAGTCAATTTTGTGATTCGTTGGTTTTGAGAAAGAAAAAAAAAAGTTTGTAGCTATGTGAATTATTGATTTGTTCGTGTTATCTTTGATTTACTTTATGAGATCTGGAGTTGTAGTTTGGTAGATGAAACATTGTTTTGGAAGAGACAAAAACGAGATATAGAACAGGTGCACATGAGATTGGAATAATAATAATAATAATAATAATAATAATAATAATAATAATAATAATAATAATAATAATAATAATAATAATAATAATAATAATAATAATAATAATAATAATAATAATAATAATAATTGTTGGGAATTACCGATTTGAAGATTACAAAACCCACGAGAAGAATGAAGAAAGAAGAAACAATGAGGGCCTAAGATGAAATATTTAGTTAGCTTTCATAGTAAGCTATGTTTAATGTAAACCCTAGCCTCTCTATTATATAAAGGGAGGCAGGGCGTTGGTTATTAGTATCTCATTAATTCATAGTCTCTTCAATGAGAGTCTAGCAAACGCATAGAGCGTTAGCAGTAGTTGTAGTAGTTTTATTTTATATTTAATAAAGAAAACCTTGGAGTAATATTGATTGTGTTCTTGTTCCAATGTGATCAATCAATGTTACTATATCCTAGAAGAGCTTAAACGATCTTTCACAATTGGCATCAGAGCTCAGGGGCTCTTGAGATCTAGGGTTTATTCAAGGTTTTCATGTTCGTGTTTATGAATAAAGAGCAGTTAGAATGAAGGTACGGATGCAGCAGATCTGATAATGGGTTACTGTTTTATAGAGGAGTTTGATTTCTTGTACGGAGATATAATATCAAGGTAACAATCATTAATTTTGTCAACCTCGTACTATCAATTAATGATTTGGGTATTTTATCATGGGTTAATATTTAAGGGTTTATTGTATACTGAGTGGGGATGTCGAACATGATTGGCTGTTGCGTTAAATTGATTACATCGTACTGCTATGAATTTAAGATGGATTATTTATTTGTTGTCGCTTTCATTCCTCAAAGATTAATCGGTTCACGCAAAAGAGAGATAATAGGTCAGCAGATAAGGTGAATGTGATTGGTCTAAGTTTTATGGTGATTTAGTGATATTAATTGCATATTGATGAAGGGTTGTCGATTATTGGCCAAAATCACCTAATATATATATATATATATATATATATATATATATATATATATATATATATATATATATATATATATATATATATATATATATATATATATTATCATGAATCTGAATTTGAGAGAGAATTATTGAAATGAAAAACCACACATTGTTATTGAAATGAAGAATGGGTTACAATGGGTATTTATAGTATATTACAAACTAAACTATAACTAACTGACTCTAACTATCTATTACATCTAGAAACTTCTAGAAACTATTACAAGCTACATGTATTGCCTTGTTTAGCTTGAACTTCAGTGGTTGTGGAGCTTCAGCTGTAATATGTAAGGAGTTGACTTTGTGATCTGCAGTTGTTGACTTTGACTTGTCAATGTCTTTGTTTGTTGTTGTATCTCCTTTACCCCCCCCCCCCCCACAAGTTGGCAGTGTGTATGGATCACACATGCCATACTTGGAAAGACAATTGTAATGTAGAACTTTGCATAGACCTTTAGTAAGAACATCTGCAACTTGTAATCTGGAGGGTATAAAGGTTGGTAAAATGAGGCCTTCCTTGACTTTATCTCTCACAAAGTGGCAATCCAGTTCAATGTGCTTTGTCCTGGCATGATGAATTGGATTGGAGGCTAAAGCAAGTGTTGAGACATTGTCACAGTGGATTGTGATTGGTGTAGGAAGAGATATGTGAAGATCTTTAAACAAACACTGTAGCCAAGTTAGTTCACATGTGCAGTCAGCAAGAGATCTATATTCAGCCTCAGTGGAAGATCTGGAAACCACTGCTTGTTTCTTTGAGACCCAGGAGATTAAACATTGGCCTAGAAATATAGCATAGCTTGATATAGATCTCCTAGTAGTTGGGCATGCAGCCCAATCACTATCACAATAGGCTTGTAAGATAAGATTGTTGTTTGAAGAAAAGTAAAGACCTTGTCCTGGAGAAAGCTTGATGTATCTGAGAACCCTGAGTAAGGCCTTCATGTGTGTAGTTCTTGGAGCATGAGAAAACTGACTCAAATGTTGAGCTGCAAATGAAAGATCAGGTCTTGTAATGGTGAGATAGATGAGTTTGCCAACTAGGGTTCTGTATTGAGAAGGGTCTTGTAGAAGATCTCCATCAGTATTGTTGAGTGTGATTTGTGGATCAAGAGGTGTGATTGCAGGTTTGTCATTCAACACATTGCCAGCTTGTAGAAGTTCCAAAGCATACTTTCTCTGAGATATAGCCATGCCAGTAGGATTTCTGAGAAATTCTATGCCAAGATAATAGTGTAATGGACCTAAGTCTTTGATGCTGAAGGTATTGTCAAGTTGTTGTTTGATGTGATTGATGACAGATTGAGTGTTGCCAGCTAAGATTATGTCATCCACATATACTAATAGAGCAGTGAAGCTTCCATCTTTTGTAAGAGTGAACAAGGATGTATCAGCATAACTCTGAGTGAAACCATAGGTAAGAAGAAAAGTGGTAAGCTTGTTAAACCACTGTCTATTAGCTTGTTTCAATCCATATAATGACTTCTTGAGCCTGCATACACTGTTTGGAGAAGTAGGCTTAGGATAACCTTGTGGGATTGTCATATACACTTCTTCATGTAAATCACCATGGAGGAAGGCATTGTTGATGTCTAGTTGCTCAATAATCCAATGTTGACAGATTGCTGTGGCTAGAAGAGCTCTGACAGTTACCATTTTAGCTACTGGAGCAAAGGTTTCTTTGTAGTCAACACCTTCCTTTTGTGTATAGCCTTTAGCTACCAATCTTGCCTTGTATTTCTCTATGGTTCCATCTGCATGATATTTAATTCTAAACACCCATTTGCTACCAATAGGTAGCTTGTCAGCAGGTAATTCAACAACTTCCCATGTTTCATTATCCTCTAATGCTTGTATTTCCTTATTCATTGCAACTTTCCATCTAGGATTCTTAGCAGCCTGTTTATAGTTATGTGGTTCAGTTGTGAGGTTGATTAGATTAATTAGGTGTCTGTGTTTGGGGTTTTTAATATTATTATAATTTATGTAGTGTGAAAAATGATGTTTTGAAACAATGTTAGTTGTGGATTTTGGAAGTGTGTGATGGTAGTCTTTAAGTTTGGTGGGAAGCTTCTTTGTTCTTGTGGAGATTCTGGTAGGTGGTATGGAAGTGGGTGCTGGATCAGTTACTTCAATGGAGGGTTGGGAGATGGTGTCTTCAGAATGGGCTGTGGTTGGTTCAGGGATGTTTGGTTCAGAGATGTTAGTTGGTGTTGTATGAACTGTGGAGTTTGTGGTGTCTGCAGATGATGAAGATGGTATCAATGGAGGGTTGGGTGATGGAGAAGGCATGAAGGTAGGTAGAGTATGAGTTGGTTGAGTTGACTGTGAAGGTGTGGTAGGTATAGTTGATGTATGAAATGGAAAAATTGTCTCATCAAAAGTCACATGCCTACTGGTTATTGACTTATGTGTCTTAGGATCATATAAAATGTAACCCTTTTGGTGACTTGGATAGCCTACTAGAACAGATGGTATAGCTCTATCATCAAATTTATCATTGTTATGTTGATGAACAAATGCCCTGCAGCCTAAGACTTTGAGATGATTCAGATTTGGTTGTTTGTTGTAAAGAATCTCATAAGGTGATTTGTTGTTAATAGCTTTTGAGGGTAACCTATTGATGATGTAAGTGGCTGCTAGCACACAGTATCCCCAAAGATAGATTGGAAAATTTGCTTGTATCTTAAAGGCTCTTGCTATCTCCAAAAGTTGTTTGTGTTTTCTTTCTACCCTGGCATTTTGCTGAGGGGTGTAGGGACAAGTTGTTTGATGAGTGATGCCATGTTGTAAGAGGAAATCAGCAAGTGATGAATTGAGAAACTCTGTCCCATTATCTGTCCTAATGGTCTTAATTGTTGTCTTAAACTGATTTTGGACATAAAATAAGAAGGCTTTGATGTTAGATACAGCATGCTGTTTAGAAGGTATGAGATAAGTCCATATGGCCCTTGAATGATCATCAACTATGGTTAAGAAATAGCTGCACTTATTTATGGTTGGATGTCTATAAGGTCCCCATACATCTATGTGTACAAGCTCAAACAATGAAGTGGCATAAGATGAACTTTCATTAAATGGTAAAGCATGATGTTTGGCAAGTGGACATATTGTACAGTTAAGGTTTGAAGTACAATGAAATGAAGGTTTAAGACTATCTATTTTCTTGAGTACATGAAGAGAAGAGTGACCAAGTCTTGAATGCCACAGTTGTTGGTTGTTGGTGATGATAAAAGCTGTGTGTGGTGGTATGCTTGGGGCTTTGTCAAGAAGATATAGACCATTACAAAGGCTGCCAAGAGCAATCCTCTGGTCTTGGTCCTGGAATATACACATAGTAGCAGTTAGAATGAGTGAATAATTGGTTCCTTTGAGCAGCTGACTTACTGAAATCAGGTTGTAAGAGAATGTTGGGATGTATAACACATTGTGTAAAGTGATATGTGCATTGATAGTAACTGACCCATATTGTGAAACTTTTGTGTTTTGTCCATTTGGTAAAGTCACATAGATGGGTGTAGTGAATGTTTGAATGTTAAACATGAGTTCTAATGATATAGCTATATGATCTGATGCACCACTATCTATTATCCAGGCTACTATGAGATCAGAGATAAGAGAAGCTGTAAAATGAGGAATTTTAGCAATATTGGAATAGAATGTACCATTGCTTAGGTCCTTGTTATTTTGCAGCATAAGCATCATCTGGTTCAACTGGTTCTGAAGTTGATCCATTCTTGCAGCTACATGAGAATCAGAAGGAGGAGCTGGAGTAGGTGCTTGTTGTTGAATATTGATTGCATCCTGATCAGTTGATTGTCCTGCCACCATATTCACACTTCTGTAATTTCTTTGATCATTTTGCTGTCTTAAGGACTGTTTGGCTGGGAACTTTCCATGCAATGGATGACCTGGTGGATACCCCACAATCTTGTAACACTCAGCTTTGGTATGTCCCTCTTTTCCACAATTACCACAGTACACACCTTTCTTGAAACTTGATCTTCTCTCAGCAGTTGTTGAAGATTCATTCCTTTGATTTCCATAGCTCCTTGATCCATTCCCATTCCCATAATTCTTCTGATTGGCTGAATAAGCAGAAAAGATGGAAGAGGTGTTTGGTTTAGGCAGAATTCCTTCTCTTTGTTTCTCCTCATGTCTAACCATGCCATATGCTTTCACCACTGATGGTAATGGTTGCATTAACAGAATCTGACCCCTTATGTTTGCATAGCTTTCATCCAATCCCATCAAGAATTGAATCAACCTTTTCCTTTGATCCCTTTCAACACTTTCCCTTCCATTTTCACAATTACATGGACAAACACATAGATGTGGAGCTTCTAATGCATCCAATTCATCCCAAAAACCTTTCAATTTCTGATAGTAAACTTCAACAGCACAATTGAGTTGTTTCAACTGAACCAAATCTTGTGTTAACTGATAAACCCTATGACCATCAATTTGTGAATATTGCTCTTGTAACTCAAACCATAACTTGGATACAGAATGAATGAAATTCAAGTTGTTACTAATTTGTTCAACCACAGTGTTCAAAATCCATGAGATAAGCATATCATTGTTTCTTTCCCACAAAGCTCTAGTAACAGAATTCAAGGCTGGTTCAGGAAACTCACCAGTTATCAATTTCATTTTGTTCTTTGCATTCAATGCAATCACCATAGATCTTTTCCATGAACTGTAGTTGTCTGAGCCTGTGAGTTTCTTTGAGATGAGAATCAATCCAGGATGATCAGTTTGATGTAGAAACAATGGATGATCAGAAGTGATTGTATCATCAGTTGTGAAGTTCATGGTGGATGTTTCAAGTGTTGTCATTTTCTTTGAAAACAGAGTAAAGGTTGTGGATTTTGATAATGAGTGTGATTTTGAGTGGTTTTAATGGTGGTTAATAGTTGTTGTGATAAGAGAATGATAGAAAATGGTGAATTATGATGAGTTTTGATGAAGATTGATGGTGGAGATAGAAGAAGGTTTTGGCGGGAAAGTTTGTTATGGTGAAAAGTTAGGTAAAGTGACCGGAAAAAGTTGTTGGAGTGATCAGAATCAGTTAGTCACCACTGTGTGTGGTGGCTCTGATACCATATCATGAATCTGAATTTGAGAGAGAATTATTGAAATGAAAAACCACACATTGTTATTGAAATGAAGAATGGGTTACAATGGGTATTTATAGTATATTACAAACTAAACTATAACTAACTGACTCTAACTATCTATTACATCTAGAAACTTCTAGAAACTATTACAAGCTACATGTATTGCCTTGTTTAGCTTGAACTTCAGTGGTTGTGGAGCTTCAGCTGTAATATGTAAGGAGTTGACTTTGTGATCTGCAGTTGTTGACTTTGACTTGTCAATGTCTTTGTTTGTTGTTGTATCTCCTTTATATATATATATATATATATATATATATATATATATATATATATATATATATATTTGATTTAATTAACCTCGTATTGCAATTAATTGTATTTAATTGGTCGAATTGATTATGATTGGTCATTGCTGTTGATTATACGAGCATCATAGAAACAAAAATCATTTATTGATTATCTTATTTGGTTGTGGGGTCGATGAGTATCAGTTATAATTGTTGGGTCTACTATTCCAGATGTATGAGATTATTTATTTGGAGCATGAGAAAGGGTATGACAGCAAGTGTGTTTAATTTTGATAACTTTACTATTGCTCGTTTAGTATAAGTTTCTGCTGCTCCATTACTGCTAACGTGACGAGATGCTACTATTTGTGTGGGGCTATTCATTCTTTATTGCTGCTGTTGGTTATTTGAGTTTACACGATGGTCATGCACATGAGTTGTCACTATCTAGTACTGTTCTGTGAATCTGGTTTGTCGTGTTACGCATGTGTGGTCTAAAGGATTAAATAGATTGAAGTTGTCACGTGGGATGGTTTGTTGATATTCGTGACCTTGTACTTTGTTATCGTAAAGTGAATCAGTGGTTTACTATTATATTGGGATTCATCACGTGGAGAGGTAATATTGATTATTAAACATGTTGATGGAGATTAAGTTTGATTGGTGAAATTATTTAAGGTTATTATTGTCACCTCGTATTTATTTGAAGTAAGGATCTGTCGCTTTCATGTGTTCGTATGTAATTGCCTGATATCTTTATCTGTTTGGCGGTGAGAGGTACAAGGTCTGGGTTTTGCAATATATTTTAATCACTATGTGGAGCTGATTGTTGGAAAGTATACGCAACGTGATTGATGCGAATTATTTACTCAAATATTGATGGATATTTGCATACCTCGTACTTAATTAATGGTGATCAACGATTGGTTGATATTTATGAAATATATTCTGCTGCTACTTTTGGTTGTTACTACGGATGGTTATCTAAATCTGCTGATGATGATGTTTCATTCCTACTACTGGTTAACTGTTTCTGCTGATGTGATCATTTGCTGCTGCTAATACGCTTATCAGTTATTTTGTTTCTACTAATACACTTAATTGTTGCTGCTGATCACATTCGGTTCCTCCTGGTGGTTTCTACTGATGGTTCTTGCTGACTTCTTTATGGTTCGTGCTGGCTTGTTGTATACTTTTTCTTTTGGTCGGTTTTGATTCCTACCAGTCATGTGAGATTACTAATGGTTAAGGAGGACTGAGTTATCAACCATCATCATTTTGTTGGAGACATTGATTATCATTGGTTTGATGTTGTAGTTGATTTTCACAGGTTTTGTGTTCTTATCATATCTCAAAGTGAGTGGAACACTTTGGAGATAACTTGTTCGTGCGTTAATAATGTGACGAAGACTTGACGAATCTAGTGAAGGGGTACGATCCATCTTATTGTGCTTAATGCGTACATTTGCTATCACTTTAAGGAGTTACGTTATTGTGCTCAGTGTCTCATTTAGTTGAGGATTTGTCAAGAGGTCGCGATCTACTTATATTTTTATGAGAGTATGAGTTTGGAGTCACATGGATAGTGCAAGACATAAGATGCAAGTTTGGGAGATTCCACTTCTTCATCAAATCAGTTATATTTGATTTTCTTCATCAGTGATCATTCCATGGAGCTTATTGGATTAAAGAGATGGCAAGTATAATTTTAAGGGGAAGCTTATTGTTAATATACTTGATCATCTTCTTACACTTTGTGTTGTTTGATTCTGTTGCTATGCTTTCACTTGGTCGATACTGCTGCTGCTCGTTCTTGCTGATGCTTGTTACTGCTGCTCATTCCTACTACTCGTTACTGCTGCTTGTGTTATTAGTAAAAAAATAATAAATAAAAAAATAAAAAAAATAAAAAAATTAAAAAAACAGTTATTATTATTATTATTAATTATTAATTGGTTCCTAAGATGGTTAGTCTATTCTTAAGGGGAAGCTTGTTAACCATCTACATGCATCACTTGAGGGGAAGTGTTTACGAGATGCACAAGACCCCTATTAGAAGATTACAAAAAGGGGAAGAATAGTTATGATGTGCAGCTTAATATTGGTGATGACATTGTTTCTTCATGCAGATTGTTTTGTAATATCAAATAGGGGAAAATTGTTGGGAATTACCGATTTGAAGATTACAAAACCCACGAGAAGAATGAAGAAAGAAGAAACAACGAGGGCCTAAGATGAAATATTTAGTTAGCTTTCATAGTAAGCTATGTTTAATATAAACCCTAGCCTCTCTATTATATAAAGGGAGGCAGGGCGTTGGTTATTAGTATCTCATTAATTCATAGTCTCTTCAATGAGAGTCTAGCAAACGCATAGAGCGTTAGCAGTAGTTGTAGTAGTTTTATTTTATATTTAATAAAGAAAACCTTGGAGTAATATTGATTGTGTTCTTGTTCCGATGTGATCAATCAATGTTACTATATTCTAGAAGAGCTTAAACGATCTTTCACAATAATAATAATAATAATAATAATAATAATAATAATAATAATAATAATAATAATAATAATAATAATAATAATAATAATAATAATACAAGTTTTATGGAAATCCTACGTGGCAGTGTTTTTGGTAAAAAATTTGAGGTTAGCCCGGTAATACAAGTTTCATGGGGTAGATTGGTACAAAAGTTGAAAGTTCGCTACATTGAGTAGGACAAAAAAAAAATACGCGTACTAGAATGGAACACTTTGAAAAGTATGTTGCTATTGTACGGCCAAATCCCCAAATATTTGTATAGAACTCGTGTAAAGCTATGATGTCAAAATAATCTTGACCAATTATAAAAAATAGTAATAAGCTCGATTTCGTTGTAATAATGAATGATAGCTCTCATTCTGTTTATATATCATTTTGTGTAAAGTAAATACTTTCGACGCTGAAAAGTAGATTAAGCTTTTTTTTATTGTTTTTTTCTTTTTCGTTTTTTTTTTTTTGCCAAAAAACACTTCTATAAAACAGCTTCAACAAAGTTGAAGACAATAGATACAAAATTGGCCAAGATCCTTATTTTAATTAGACTATATGAAATTGAAAAGGGATCTATGGCTATGTTTGGCGCCACGTAGTAGTAAGTAGTGACGGAGCCAGAACCAAATATGATCGGGTGCACAAAATCTTTTGAACCGTAATATTGGAAACATATTTCGAAAGACCGGGTGCATTTAATATGAATTTAAGAAAAATCGTGTTTTTTTCAAAAACAAACACTACAGCTAAAAAATCCTTGGGGTTCCCGGGCACCCGCGGGACCCCCTAGCTCCGGTCCCTGGCAGTAAGCAGTTGGCAGTAGCAGTGAGCTGTAAGCAGTACTTGTTTATTTAAAAAACGTGTTTGGTAACGTAGCTGTAACAGTAATTATAAAGTGTCAAATTACAAAAAAATGTCATATACACATTAAAATAAAATAAATGATTATACAAATGAGAGTATATATGTAATTTCATTATCCAAACGCTTGGAGCAATTCTAGAATGCTTATTCAAGAAGCATTTAGATTTGAGCGGTAACACAATATTTAAACGCTTGTTGAAGTGTTGCCAAACAAGCTTTTCATCTAAAATGCTTACCGCTTGTCGCTCCTAAACTCTTACAAATGCTTGTTGCCAAACATGACCTAAGACTAAATTGAAAAAATAAGAAGACTGCATGAAGTTGAGAATCATGCACCAATGCATAAATGTAATGTTAAAAAATCCAAGGTTGGCTCTCCCAAGAATGATATTGAGAAGCATTACAGTAACCTAATGCAACCGCCCATTGGAAAGATTTAAGCTTGATTGAAGACGCCACTCGAGACCAACAATTGTAATTGTCGTTAACAATGACTTCGTTCCTTGCTAACCATATATGTCAAACTGCCGAAGGACCAATAAGCCTCCAAAACTTGTGAAATGTCGGCCACAACCCTTTGTTCCACTCAAACATAAAAGAATTGAAATTTGCAGGAAGAACCCATGAAATCTTCCACCAATCGAACAAACAACCCTATAAAGCAAATGACCATGAATAATGAAGAAGTAAATGGTCTATAGATTCTTCCTCTAGACCGCACCAAGAACACATCATATTGGCCTCAACCGGGATTATGTGATGACGCCTCAACACATCTTTGACATAATCTTACCTTGACATGCTAACCATAGAAAAGCTTGGATTTTTGATGGTATACCTGATGAGGCGAAAAGTGTACCGCTTTTAAGGGGTCATTTAAGCCCTAATTCGTAATTATTTGATCAAATATTGCCCTAAATCGTTCCTTTTGTCATTTTAGGTACTTTTGAGGAGAAATATGAAAAAGGAAGCATTTTGGACGTTTTTTGAGCATAAAAGTGAAGAAAACGGCAAAGTCTCAAAATTTCTTGCTGGAACAGTACCTGAGGACGTCAAGCCACAACACATGACGGCGTCAAGAGTGACAAAAGAAGTGGATGTAGAACTTATAACGTGACGGCCCAGAACATTTTCTTTGTTAATGGCCTGACGGCGTCACAAAGGCTGTCAGGGTCCAAATACTAGTGACGGCCCAAAGCTTATTTCTACATGACGGCGTCAGAAGTGGATCTAGGCAATATGAATTTCAACTTGGTGGCGAGTTGACGGCGTCAGAGGCTAACACATGACGCCGTCAGGATGCTATATGTCTATATATATTTTTCCAATTTTTCATTGTAAAGTGTAGAACAAATTGTGGAATACAAAACACAAACCCTAGGTCGAATTTCCTGCATATTGAAGGGGTTTCAAACCCTTCTTTCTTCCATGTTTTAATAAAGATAAGTTCTCCAATAATCATTCAATATGTCGATGTATTGTTTGATTCTATCTTATGTTTATCTTTCTTTTAACATGATAGGCTAGGTTTTTATTGTGTTTGCTTAGATGTAGTGAAACCTAGATGTTGATTATTGGTTGATTGTTTGTTTATAATTGTTACGGATGATTGTATTCGATGTTAGGCTTAAGAAAACTGGCAGACTTCCATTGGTAACTTGCTTGAACGTCTTAAGAAACATGATCGGAGGTGTACTACGATATTTGGTTGTATTTAATGCATAAGTGAATTCTAATGATCCCATGTTAGGAGCTTTTAGTCGGCTCGACATAGGAGTGAAGTAGGATCTTATAGAGTTAGGGAATATTGTACACAGCCCTACGACTAGTATTAAGGAATATAACCCGTCATCCATGCAATTGTAACAAGCTAATCAACCGGTAAAAGATATCTAGGGAGTAATGAAATCTAAGTAAACACAATTTTTCTCATTATTGTTTCCACCACATTAGTATATTAGTTTAATTTTCATTTATTTTATTTTATTTTGATTGCATCTTTAGTTAATTGGGTTAGTTGACTAGCAACTAATTCCGCCCACTCCTTCAAAACCCGAGATTTTACTTGATTTTCATAAAATATAAAAAATACAAAAAGAATCATCCCTCACCTCTAGACCTAGTTTAGTAGGCTTTCTAATCCTAGCGACACTATTCCTGAGTTGAACGATCAATCCCCCCGTACTTGTCACTATACTATACTACAACGATAAGGTACACTGCCTGGTGGGGGTTGCAAGCTTCTCAAGATCCCTTGAGAGGTAAAACCTGTTGCCAGGGCGCAATCCCCCGTATTAAGTTTTTGGCGCCGCAGCCCGGGGAATAGTTATTGTCTAGGTTAGAATTTCTTTTTATTAGGTCTACTTGCTAGATTCCTTTCTAGTAAGATTTTTAGTTTTATTTTTATAGGTCTTCTTTACTCTATCTTTTCTTTGTGTCTTTGTTTGTAAAAACCTTTCCATTGACTACTCCGTTAGCCATTATGGATAACGCGAATCCACCATACTACCAACCACGTAATTCACCCACTCCAAATGACATATTGATGTTCAAACAACATCAAGATGAACCTATCTATGATGCATGGACTCGTTTTAAATATTTACTCCGAAAAGTCCCTCATCATAGTTTCGATCTGTGGTCCCAAATTGAAATATTTTACCATCGTGTCGACCAATATACCAAAATGGATATTGACCATTCCGCAGATGGGGACCTTTGGGGATTAAGTGCTGATGAAGCATGGGAAACCATAGAGAATTGTGCCATACTTGCCAAAAAAATGGACAACCCAACAAACGTTGTTACAGATCAATTGATCGCAAGTTTGAGGGAACAAGCAAGAAGTTTGTTTGGGGATAATAAGCTTATAGATGAGATACCTAGGTACATGGAGTGGTTTGATTCCACTATAATACAAGATGAACACATAGGTAATCTAGATACAATGGAGGATGAGGTGGATAATCCAAGCCCACAAAGTACCCCACAAGTCCTACCATCATTTGAGGCACACATACCACCCGTGACTTACCTGGAAGAAGTAGAATAGACTATAGGAACCCCAATAGAGGTAGAACCCTTGTACCAAACTCTACTAGAGGATATAGGTTTGAATACTTGTAGTGATAACCTTACTCTTAGTTCTAGGGAATTTCCTAGTGTTGATGAACCGGAACCTCAATCTTCACACAAGTTTCCATCCTTAGATATACATCTAGGAGATAAAAGAGGAGCCGACCCACCTATCAACCCATGTAGTCCGGGTAGTCTTAGGACAAAGGTAATGGACTCTAAGCCTTGTAGAGAGGAAACCAATATAGGAGTGGAAAATGACCTTACATGCTTACATCACCCGTTTATGATTGATCACAAGAAACATTATGGGTTTAAACCAGGTTTATTAGGTCAAGATGGATTCCCAACTAGGAGTCTCTCAAAGTTGATAGAAGATGATCCCTTTTTAGGAGAAAACTTCAACTCACCCATTGACCCGAATAAACTAGGTAAGGTTATGATAAAAGGAGCACACCCGTTTGAGCATATAATTCAACCACCACACTTCCCTCACGTGGCATATTTCCACCCTAAGTGTGTGTATCGCTACTATCACCCGCACTTAATCCTAAGTGTAGGGAAAATGATGAGACGAAAAATGATCCATTTTTAGGGGGTCATGTAAGCTCGGAATTGAATTTATTTGATCAAATATTGCCCTAAATCGTTCATTTTGTGATTTTAGGTACTTTTGGAGTGAATTCTGGAAAAGGAAGCATTTTGGACGTTTTAGGAGCATAAAAGTGAAG
The DNA here is from genome assembly GCA_030686995.1 of Artemisia argyi. Classification (NCBI taxonomy): domain Eukaryota; kingdom Viridiplantae; phylum Streptophyta; class Magnoliopsida; order Asterales; family Asteraceae; genus Artemisia; species Artemisia argyi. The sequence continues at coordinate 148,352,439 of CM060678.1, forward strand.
AAAATGGCAAAGTCTTAATTTTCCTTGCTGAGAACAGTACCTGACGACATCACAAGGTTCTACATGGCGGCGTCAAGAGTAAAACAAGAGGTGAAGTGGATAGAGTCCGTGACGATCCAGAGAGTTTTACACTAAGGGGCATGACGGCGTCACCATAGGCCATCATGGTCCCATTACATGTGACGGCCCAGATAAACTTTGCACTTGAAGGCGTCAGATCTAGATCTAGGCAATCCGATATTACTATGGGCGGCGAGTTGACGGCGTCAAACATTTCTTCTTGACGCCATCACGATGGAAAATCTATATATAGTTTTGCAATTTTCATTCATTAAAAGAGGACAATTTGAGGGATAACTTGGAGAAACCCTAGCACGATTTTTACTGTACTTTCAAGGGTTTTTACCCTTTGAAACCTTTCATTTTCAATTAAGATAAGTATCCTTTCAATTCATTCAATATGTCTATGTGTTGTTTGAATATATCTTACGCTTGTCTTGATTTTAACATGCTAGGCTAGATCTCTTGTGTGTTTGCTTAGATGTAGTGAAACCTAGATGTTGATTATGGGTTGATTGCTTGTTTATAGTTGTTACGGATGAATGATTTCGATGTTAGGCTTAAGAAAACTGGCAGACTTCCATAGGGTAACATGCTTGAACATCTTAAGAAACATGAACCAATGCGTACTAGGTTTTTATGGTTGTATCTAATGCATGAGCGAATTCTAATGATCCCATGTTAGGAGCTTCTTGCAGGCTCGACATAGGAGTGAAGTAGGAGCTTATAGAGTTGGGGAAGTACGTACGCCACCCCACGAATGGTATTAAGGAATATAACCCATCATCCATGCAACTGTAACAAAATATCAACCTGTAAAAGATATCTAGGGAGTAATGAAATCTAAGTAAAAACAATTTTCCCATTATTGTTCACAACACTAGTTTAATTAGTTTTATTTTCATTTTTGTTATTTTATTTTGATTGCATCTTAGTTATTGGGTTAGTTGACTAGCAACTAATTCCGCCCACTCTTCCAAAAACCCGAGATTTTAATTGATTTTATAAAAATATAAAAATACAAAAAGAATCATCCTTCACCTTTAGATCTAGTTTTTAGGCTTTCTAATCCTAGCGACACTGTTCCTGAGTTGAACGATCAATCCCCCGGTACTTGTCACTATACTATGCTACAACGATCAGGTACACTGCCTGGTGGGGGTTGTAAGCTTCTCGAGATCCCTCGAGAGGTAAAGCCTGGTGCAATTCCCACGCATCAAGTTTTTGGCGCCGCAGCCCGGAGAATAGTTATTGTCTAGGTTAGAATTTCTTTTTATGAGGTCTACTTGCTAGATTCCTTTCTAGTAAGATTTTATTTTTATTTTTTAGGTTTTCTTTAGTCTATCTTTTCTTTGTGTCTTTGTTCGTAAAAACCTTTCCATTGACTCTTCCATTCACCATTATGGAGAACGTGAATCCACCAAGTCCGACACTAGAGTTTTACCAGAAAAAATATAGTTACACCAGTTTGGATATACCAAGATGGAGGAATGAAATGAGGAGGACAGGATCTTATATTGATTTTATTGAGTACCTTGAGAAAAGAGGCCAAGTGCATAAGACTTTTAAAGAATTCACCTTAGGAGCTCCATCAACCCCTCAAAATACCTCACTTAGTGAAACCTATGCACCATATGAGCCTTCACCTAGGATAGTTTCGTATGAGCCACCTAGCTGCATGTCATGGTTAGGCACTACCATAATACAGGATGAACACATATGTGACCTTGATGTGATGGAGAATGTAGCCGAACATGATCACATTGATAAAAAAGACCTAGGTTTTATGATTGATGATGATGAATCTCAAGAAACACATGATGAATCTTTTGGGCAATTTGAATATAGCAGTCAGAATATTGAGGATGATCCTTATGATTCAGATATAGAAGTTGAGATGCCTAGAGAAGCACTTGAGATACTTGGGAAAATGTTAGGGTTAGATTATAATAAAACACCTGTTGAGGATATAGGTGATCTTGACACAAGGAATGATGAAGTAGAAAATCTAAGCCCACCAAGTAAGGGTGAGCAAACGGACCGGATGGACCGGACCGACCGACAAAACCGACCGGACCGGACCGGACCGACCACATTCGGTCCGGTCCTCGGTCTATGGTTTTTCCGGTTCTCGGTCCTCGGTCCGGTCGGTCCAGTCCGGTCATTTAAGGCACACACACCGCCCGTGACTTACCCGGAAGAAGTAGAAGAAACTTTAGGAATCCCGATGGAGGTAGAACCCTTGTGCCAAACACCACTAGAGGATATAGGTTTGAATACTTGTAGTGATAACCTTACTCCTAGTTCTAGGGAATTTCCTAGTGTTGATGAACCGGAACCTCAATCTTCACATAACTTTCCATCCTTAGATATATATCTAGGAGACAAAAGAGGAGCCGACACACCCATCAACCCATGTAGTCCGGGTAGTCTTAGGATAAAGGTGGTAGATTTAAAGCCATGTAGAGAGGAAGCCAATATAGGAGTGGAACATAACCTTACATACTTACATCACCCATTCATGATTGATCATAAGAAACATTATGGGTTTAAACCGGGTTTATTAGGTCAAGATGGATTCCCAACTAGGAGTCTCTCGAAGTTGATAGAAAATGATCCCTTTCTGGGAGAAAATCTTAATCCACCCATTAACCCGATTGAATTAGGTAATTATGATGATGGGAGCACACCCCTTTGAGCATATAATTCATCCATCACTCTTTTCTCACGTGCCATATTTCCACCCTAAGGGCGTGTATTGCTACTATCACCCACACTTAATCCTAAGTGTAGGGAAAACCTCCCCTATTTCCGTTAAATAAAGGAAGAGTCAGGCTCGTGACTCGAACAAAAACAAGCGCTTCTTGGGAGGCAACCCAAGCTTTATTTATTTATTTGTTTGTTTATTTGTTTATTTGTTTATTTGATTTTATTTGTTTCCGTATGCATGCTTTATTTTTATTGTTTGTGGTTCATGTTTCAAAGTAAATTGTGAAAATACTTTATTTTGTCGTTTAACTTCGTCTTAACTTCATATAAAGGTATTTTGCAAAAAGATAAATGTAAGGGGAAACCCCAAATATGTTTTTAAGAAACAAAATTGATCATGATTTTCCACAATATTAAGTGGACATGTATATTCATATTTGTTAGAGTCAAATGCTTGTATCGAGTCATAATGATGTTTTGTAGGATTTTCCAGGAAGTAGGACATAAGTTTTTCCAGAAATTTTCCGGAAACTTAACGTAAAGATTTCTGCAGGTCACTTCTGACGGCGTCATGAGTTTACTCTTGACGGCGTCATGTGTAAAATTCTGAAAATTTTGGTAGTTTTGTTTTTCTAACGGAGTCTTAAAGTTTTTGTTAATTCTTTAGTTTTATAAACTCCAGGAAATCTGCAAACATTCATTCCACAAGCATTATATCTTACATTGTTTTCTAGGATTTATTAGTATATATAGATTGCCGCCGATTTTACGCGAGGTTGCCTTGTTTGTTTTCTCAGGTTTAACAGGTTACATATGACAAGAAAATGATTTATATTCTGGAAGGGAAGCTTTGATTGTTCATTTTCTTGGAGGAAGATCTAACCTTGTTACCGCACTATCCACACCGAACGAATCAGGGGAGTATTTGATTTCATTCTTTTACCTATTTTACTTTTACATTCTTTAATTGAACATTGGGGACAATGTTCATCCTAGTTTGTTTGTTTGATGGTAGGTGTGTAATAAAACTACGAGAAATACTTGTTAGTGTAATTTTAGCGCCAAATTTAAAATTTTTTACAACATTTAGGAGTGACACTTTAGCCTTAGCAAGCATCTCATGGATAGGAGTTGTATGACTAGCACAAAACTGTACAATTCAGAAAAATTTTCCACCCAACTATGTGAGGTTCACCTTTAGATTTGATAGGAAAAGCATTTACTATTAGTGCTTATGAGTGTACCGGTAGTATTTAGATTCTAGAACTTGCGTTAGTGATGCATCCCGAGACCGCTAGTGAGACTACATTCGTGTAGTAGGATTTACTACATGATAAGAGGCATTAGGATCACCCTTGTGTTAAACCCGTATCATAATTACTTGACCATTTAAGTCATATTACTTGGCTAGTAAAGTCAACTAATTTTTCCCACACATTAGCGTTGTACTCATTTTTAGTACACGAAACCCCTAGTACACCCCTCCGAGCCTATCTTTTCGTTTCTAACTTTAAGCATCTTACTTAAAGGAAGAATTTGTTACAACCCACTTAAATGTACACCCAAATCGCCTTAGCCTTCTGTGTATGCACTCATCTTTAGTGCATTATTGTTACATGTTTAAACCCTTAGTTAATTGTCTAATTGATTACATGGTTGCTAAGTCGAGTCATATCCTTGTACATATTGTTTTGGGACGATTGGGACTCATGGGTAAAGTACTTATGTTATGGAGTAATGGGGAAGAACATCATTTATTACCCCCATATGTGCTTTAATCTTAAAAGTACTACAAGTGTTTTGATTATCTTGATTCGAGTCATTAGATTAGTTTATTGTAAAGTATGTAAAAATTCAAGTGTAAGGGGAATGTACATTCCCTATGATGTGTTATTTTGGATGGTAGGATAAGAGTGTATGTAAAAAAAAAAAAAAAAAAAAAAAAAAAAAAAAAAAAAAAAAAAAAAAAAATTAAGAAAAAAAAAATAAGAAAAAGAGAAAAAAAAATAGAAAAAGAAAAGAGAAAAAACATACGGACTACCATCCCGTTTCATTCTATGTTTATTTTACGTTTTTGTTATTTTTGATTTATTAGCTTAAGTCGAGTCTAGTCTTGGCTTAGCAACGCCATATTGTACATGTAATTAACCAAGATGATTAACTCGCCACCAGCAAAGATTGCCTATATCCAACAAAACCGTGTATTCCATATCCCTACACCTAACGTTATAACCCTTTAAAAGACCTCTTTGATAGTTTATCCTAGGTGCTTACACAATGTCGTGGAGGTTTGATCCTTTCCCAAGCCTATGGTAATCTATTTTGCTATGACAGGTAGTGAGAGATGTTTTCTATTTCCATATTGTGATATATACTTTATTACACCCAAGAGATGTGAGTATCTAAACACTATTTGTGAGGTGCTAGTGTATGACCTCCGTGCTTGTCTTTGGTCTTTAATAGAACGATTATTTGTTGTAATTACTTTTATATTAGTGTTAAATGACCCCTAACTTGTATTTTGATTAGAATAAAAGCGCATTTGCTTGAGGACAAGCAAATCTCAAGTGTAAGGATATATGATGAGGCGAAAAATGATCCATTTTTAGGGGGTCATTTAAGTCCGGAATTGAATTTATTTGATCAAATATTGCCCTAAATCGTTCCTTTTGTGGTTTTAGGTACTTTTGGAGTGAATTCTGGAAAAGGAAGCATTTTGGACGTTTTTGGAGCATAAAAGTGAAGAAAACGACAAAGTCTTAATTTTCCTTGCTGGGAACAGTACCTGACGGCGTCACAAGGTTCTACATGATGGCGTCAAGAGTAAAACATGAGGTGAAGTGAATAGAGTCCGTGACGATCCAGAGAGTTTTACACTAAGGGGCATGACGGCGTCACCATAGGCCGTCATGGTCCCATTACATGTGACGGCCCAGAGAAACTTTGCACTTGACGGCGTTAGATCTAGATCTAGGCAATCCGATATTACTATGGGCGGCGAGTTGACGGCGTCAAACATTTCTTCTTGACGCCATCACGATGGAAAATCTATGTATAGTTTTGCAATTTTCATTCATTAAAAGAGGACAATTTGAGGGATAACTTGGAGAAACCCTAGCACGATTTTTACTGTACTTTCAAGGGTTTTTACCCTTTGAAATCTTTCATTTTCAATTAAGATAAGTATCCTTTCAATTCATTCAATATGTCTATGTGTTGTTTGAATATATCTTACGCTTGTCTTGATTTTAACATGCTAGGCTAGATCTCTTGTGTGTTTGCTTAGATGTAGTGAAACCTAGGTGTTGATTATGGGTTGATTGCTTGTTTATAGTTGTTACGGATGAATGATTTCGATGTTAGGCTTAAGAAAACTGGCAGACTTCCATAGGGTAACATGCTTGAACGTCTTAAGAAACATGAACCAATGCGTACTAGGTTTTTATGGTTGTATTTAATGCATGAGCGAATTCTAATGATCCCATGTTAGGAGCTTCTTGCAGGCTCGACATAGGAGTGAAGTAGGAGCTTATAGAGTTGGGGAAGTACGTACGCCACCCCACGAATGGTATCAAGGAATATAACCCGTCATCCACGCAACTATAACAAAATATCAACCTGTAAAAGATATCTAGGGAGTAATGAAATCTAAGTAAACACAATTTTCCCATTATTGTTTAGACCATTAGTTTAATTAGTTTTATTTTCATTTTTGTTATTTTATTTTGATTGCATCTTAGTTATTGGGTTAGTTGACTAGCAACTAATTCCGCCCACTCTTCCAAAAACCCGAGATTTTAATTGCTTTTATAAAAATATAAAAATACGAAAAGAATCATCCTTCACCTTTAGACCTAGTTTTTAGGTTTTCTAATCCTAGCGACACTATTCCTGAGTTGAACGATCAATCCCCTTGTACTTGTCACTATACTAGACTACAACGATCAGGTACACTGCCTGGTGGGATTGTAAGCTTCTCGAGATCTCTCGAGAGGTAAAGCCTGGTGCAATTCCCACGCATCAGAAAACCTCCCCTATTTCCGTTAAATAAGGGTAGAGTCAGGCTCGTGACTCGAACAAAAACAAGCGCTTCTTGAGAGGCAACCCATGTTTTGTGTGTTTTTATTTGTTTGATTTTTATTTGTCTGATTTTATTTGTTTCCGTATGCATGTTTTATTTTTATTCTTGGTAAATCATGTTTCAAACTAAATTGTGTAAATGCTTTATTTTGTTTTTAACTTCGTCTTAATTACATATAAAGGTATTTTGCAAAAGCTAAGTGTAAGGGAAACCCAAACTTGTTTATAAGAACGAAAATGATCATGATTCGCCGCAATACTAAATGAGCATGTATATTAGTAATTGTTAGAGTCAAGTGCTTGTATCCAGTCCTAATGATGTTTTGCAGGATTTTCCAGGAAATAAGGCATAAGTTTTTCTAGAAATTTTCCAGAAACTTAACATAAGATTTTTCCAGGAACATTCTGATGGCGTCAGGAGTTACAACCTAACGGCGTCAGGTACCAAAATTCTGAAAAATTTTGTGAGTTTTGTTTAAATCGGAGTCTTAAAGTTTTTGTTGATTCTTTAGTTTTATAAACTCCAGGAAATCTGCAAACATTCATTCCAGAAGCATTATATCCCTTAAAATCCTAGAAAGCGACATTAACATATATGTGCTATTTTTTTTTCTAGGATTTGTTAGAATATATAGATTGCCGCCGATTTTACGCGGGGTTGCCTTGATTGTTTTCTCAGGTTTAACAGGTTATATATGACAAGAAGATGATTTATATTTTTGGAAGGGAGGCTTTCAACGTTCATTTTCTTGGAGCAAGATCTGACCTTGTTGACACACTATCCACAACGAACGAATCAGGGGAGTATTTGTTTTCATTCTTTTACCTATTTTACTTTTATATCCTTTAATTGAACATTGGGGACAATGTTCATCTTAAGTGTAAGGGGAGGGTAAATGATGATACCTTATAGGATACAATTGCACTTGAGTTTGTTTGTTTGATAGTAGGTGTATAATAAAAATAAGAGAAATACTTGTTAGTGTAATTTTAGCGCCAAATTTAAATTTTTTTACAACATTTAGGAGTGAAACTTTAGCCTTAACAAGCGTCTCATTGATAGGAGTTGTATGACTAGCACAAAAAATTTTCCACCCAAATATGTGTTCGCCTTTAGATTTGATAGGAAAAGCATTCATTATTAGTGCTTATGAGTGTATCAGTAGCATTTAGATTCTAGAACTTGCGTTAGTGATGCATCCCGAGACCGCTAGTGAGACTACATTCGTGTAGTAGGATTTACTACATGATAAGAGGCATTAGGATCACCCTTGTGTTTAAACCCATATCATAATTACTTGACCATTTAAGTCATATCACTTGACTAGTAAAGTCAATTAATTTTTCCCACACCTTAGCGTTGTACTCATTTTTAGTACACGATACCCCTAGTACACCCCTCCGATCCTATCTTTTCGTTTCTAACTTTAAGCATTTTACTTAAAGGAAGAATTTGTTACAACCCACCCAAATGTGCAACCAAATCGCCTTAGCCTTCCTTGTATGCACTCATCTTTAGTGCATTATTGTTACATGTTTAAACCCTTAGTTAATTATCTAATTGATTACATGGTTGCTAAGTCGAGTTGTTGGATCGATATACTCTGACCAAACTACTTTGTAGCTTGTAAGGGTTTAATAATATTACGTAAACTCAACACTATTAATATTGAAACACTGTTTGACCTTGTAAAGTATGAATCTACTAACACAAAGCTTAAGAAGAACTTTTATATTAAACCAAACTTGAACCTGCTTTGTTACACAGATTTACTAACAATTCCTAACTATTATCAACTTTATAAAGCTCTAAGACTCTTAGAACTTCGACTAAAACATATATCGACTAATACCTCTTAAGGCTCCTGATATAGATAACCTTAAGTCGGTTTACATCATCTACTTGAATGACAAGTAATTATCCCTAACTAATTCTAGAATATTCATACAATATTACATATTAATCCTTTAATCAATATTGCACTTAAGTCCTTATACTCTTCGAAGTACTTTGAATTATCTTCAATATGCAGCAGTACTTTGACTTTGATCTTCAAGCAGCACCTTGACACAGCAGTACTTTAAAATACAGAAGTACCTTGATCTTTTATTTCCCAACAATCCTCCCCTAACTTGAACTCCACTTGCTTGATTTCAAGTTTCTTTGTTATCTTTGATCTTCAAAATCTTTAATCATTCAGAAAGATTGTTTCTTTATCTCTTTATCTTTTATCTGTTATGTGTCAAAGTACTCTTTATCAGCATCAGTTGATATCTTCTCTGCAATAAACCTCCACAGCTACTCAACAACATTTTGGTACAGTATTCATCAAATCTTTTAAAGTTTCATACTATTCTCATCACTTCCAGGTGTGTAAACTCCTGTGAGAGGTGAATCATTGAAAATTAATGGATTTTGATGTCTCTTTACCAAAGCCATTAACTCTAGAGTAGCCAATGTTTAGGTTAGAACAACCATGGTACATTGATAACCATATGATTTTTAGCAAATCATCAGCTATCAATGGATTTGAGTAGTCTTTACCAAGAGCCGTTTGCTTTTGGACTAGTTAGTTCTTTGATCTCAACCATGGTGAACTAATTACCATAAATGGATTTTCCACAGCCTTTACCACAAGCCATTTTTCCTTGTGGGCTAGCCAACTCTTCACTTTTACAGATATGGTGAGTTGAAAAACCATACAATTTTTAGTAAATTGTCAACTAAAAACGGATTTAATTATCACATCAGAGCCGTACCCTCATGACGAGTCAAACTCTTTCTTGTCTGTTAAACATGGTGAGTTGATTACCATTTATTGTGCAGTATGAATACTAACACTGTGTGTTTCTTTTCAAATCCTTTTATTGACTTCACTTTTAAACATCAAAAACTTTTTATTTTATATTACAAAGGACTTATACTGGTTTTATGCAGCAAGCAGTACTTTGATAAAGTACTGTTTGTCTTGCAGTACTTTGAAAAATACTTGTTATACAAAACAAATCATACCAGTACTTTTGCAATATTATTCTTCAGATTTAGTCCATCTGATAAATAGCTTAATCACATCCAAAGCTACATCAGATTCATCTTCAAGTTCCATTCCATGATCCAACATTCTGAGCATAATTTTTCTTATCAATGGATATCTTCTCTCAGCAAGCATGTGAATCATGGTACCATCTTCCATCTCAAGTGAATGAACTCCTGATGACTCAAAGAATCTCCATCTTGTAATTTCCTAATTTTCTTGATCATTCCACAGAGTATCAACACTTGTTTCTTCTGTTTCCCAGATGGTAATTAAATCTCCAAGTAAGATTAATCCCACTCCTGATGCTTCAATCTCCTCATAGTATGTCTGCACTTGCATGTATAAATCATAAAGATCTTCTCTAGTAATTAAATGCAGAACATCCCATAACATATTGAATAATGTGAAGCTTTCATCTTCTCTGTTGAACATAAGATAGTTCCCTAGAATGAGATAATCTTGGATTTCTTTCCAGAGTCTTCTGTCTTCTTATTCTCAAAATCAACTACTCTGAAATAGTTTCTCAGTTCATCAATTGTATCTTCATGTATCATCTTAAGTCTCTTTGACAAATTGATCATCTTGAACTGCTTTCTTTCTCTTCAATTTTCTTTGCTCAGCTTGTTCCTTCCTCACAACTTCTAACTTCTTCTCTTTATCAGCATCCATGGGTACAAAACTTGCTAACTGTTTCTTGATAGACTCTTATACTTGTTCCCATAGAGCTTCCACTTCTGGATACCTTAATTTTTGTAAATTCTTGTATCCTCTTCCTTTCAAGAAACTTATCATCCAGTTTCTTTCCTGAGCAATTGTCATTGGCTTTCTTGTAATTGGCCTACTTATTTCTGCCAAATACTCTGCATCATACTCAGCTTGTTGCTTTCTAGCAACCTCTGCATCCTCTACTATAATAGTTTCTCTGACCTGTGAAAGAGTAAGTTTCTTCTTTTTCTTCTTAATATTCTTCTGCTTCATGATCCCTTTCCCTTTATCTTTGGGATCTAACTCTTCAGATTCAGAAGTACTTTCAGAAACTTGTTGTGCAGGCTCAGAAATATGTATACCTCCTAAAGGTCTATTCAAATTGATCATAATCTGAGCAATTGTTTCATCATCACTTGCAGTATGCACCTTAACTTCTTCTTCTTGCATGGGATTGGAAGGACCAGCTTCATCTTCAAAATTCTTTGTTAATCCAGCTATAAAAGTTCCAATTTCATCAACATTCATAGCAGCAGTACCTTGCAGACCAGTACTTTGTGCAACAGTACTTTGAACATCTGCAGTATCTTCAAATTCTTCTGTATCTCCACTTTTAACAAAAACATTCTCATCTTCAAGATTAATTTGCTCTGTCTCATCACTTTTTCTTTCAGTACTGTCTTCAAAGGCAGTTTGTTGTTGAGCAATGTTTTCATCTTCATCATTCTTTTTCTCTGGAACTAAGGTTTCTTCAGGATAATTCCAAAGATGAGCATCTTCTGAATATTGAATCTCAGCATCATCTCTATCCAAATTATCATCTTGATTCCTCCCCAATTTGATAGATGATGACCTCTTATGCTTCTTCTTGGATTTAGAAGTCTGCTTGGAAGATTTAGACTTTGGCTTCTGAGACTGGTTCTTTTCCTTCACATAAAGCCTAAAATTTTGTACAAGAGGCCAGACAAACTTCTTTAACCTTCTGAATTTCCATCTTAAACGCTTGATTTCTGCAGCTTGATCATCCATAGTCTTCTTCATCCTCTCCAACTCTCTAGTCAAAGCATAATTATTCAAAGGACCTCAAACTCCCTCATCTCCTCCAGGTGTTTAAAGCCCACCTGTGGAAGTATAATCATTGGGAGTAGGGACTGAATTATGCTCTAAAGCAGTACCCTTTGAAGAAATACTTTGTGGAGAAGTACCTTCAGCAGAAACAAGTTTTTCTAAAGAAGCTAACACTGAGGGAGTTCGTTCACTTAAATCATCATGCTGAGGGGAAACAATAGGTGGTGTAGGTGTATGGACTGATGCAGAATGCTCAGAAGTAGCAGGTTGATCAGCATCATCATAATTAGCAGAACCACTATTGTCAACATCATCCCTAACAGCCTGTGCTACCTCTAACATGTAAGCATTGAGAGGTGTATTTCTACGAGAAAAATTAACTCCCTTGTGAGACATAAAGGTGAACACTTTAGGTGGCATCCTAACAGTGGGTACATAATCCTGAGGTTTTTGTATCCCATCTAATGGATTCTCTAAGAGAAGTTGAACAAATCTAGGATACATCAGAAAAGGTGAACCAGCCTTAATATGTGTGATCATACCATCAAGAATCATGTAAGAAAAGTTGAATGGCTGATTTGTAGCTAACCCAACTAATGCAGAAACTATAGCATGTCCAAATTGATCCCAAGCAGTACTTTTTGGACTTAAGCAATGAAGTAAAACATGAACAAGATACTTCCAATGAGGACTTACCATTGCTTTCTAAAAAGTTAGCTTGTTCAAAGCACCTTCATACCCAATGTCTCTCAGTGCATTCCAGATATCTTGTTTAGCAAACAAAACAGAGTCTCCTTCATCTTCAAACAACAGAACCTATCTAATCGTAGCTTCAGTAACACGAATTGCTCTCCCAGCAACTGTGGCATGAATAACATCCTCCCCATCTTCAATCTCAGCCCTTGCCGTAGCCCAAAACTCCTGTATCCAAGGTCCAATAATCTCAGGGTTGACTAAGAGTGAGTAACAAATGGTGGTTCCGGTGAGAAAATCAATAATACCATGAAAGTCGATATTCCTCTGTGTTTTCTCAAGGTTTGCAATCATGTTGTGTTTGTTGATGGTAGGTCGATGTGCCATTGTGAGAAGATTTTGAGAGGAGAGTGGTAATCGTTGATGATGTTGGTGGGTTTGTTTTATGAGAATGACGAATGAATACGGGTGTATAAATAAGAGAAAAATATGAGTTATAAAGGGATAATATACAAAAAAATCACGGTTAATAAATTATTTTACCGTTATTTTTGGAAGTGATATTCCCCATATCTTTCGAAAATTTGTTACCCGCAAATTTGACCATTGGAACAGTATTCTGACACGTCAGCGTACCCTGCAAATCACCAAGCAGTACTTTCCATAGAATGTGGAGCAGTACTTTCAGTTGTAAACCCAAGCAGTACATTGACCAAAGTACTTTTCAAGCAAAATATCTTAATAGTTGACTGTTTGACCAAAATATCTTTGAAAGTCAACCCAAGGTTATTAATGCATTCCCAAATTAATTCCCAAAGCTACCAAGGTAAGTAAAATTCAATGAACTTCATTTATTACCCTTATACCTTTACTTGCCCATATAAGTAACTTTTCTACCAATAGACTTCATTCATCTCTTATTTCATCAACATAACACAAAAACCCTAGTTATAACCATGAGTCACTTCCCATTGGTGTACATCTCCTCTGACTCAGATGGCTCCACAGACTAAGAAATAAGCTACTACTCTGATTCAGACTTTGAGGACCCAGGATGGATGGTGTACTTTCCTCCTAATGTATCATCCTCTTCAATGAGTGTAGCAAACTCTACCATAACTGATGCAGCAAACACTACCAATCCAAAACCCAAAAATAAAAAGTCTGTCCCTGGTTCATCTCTGGCTAATGAACTTCCTCATGCTTTGACCCAAGCCCTGGAATCAGCAATACAGAACATGAAGTGGCCTGCTCCAAGAAAAGAGAAACCTCCCAAGCAAGTTCTTGGCCTGGCTTGCCCAAGGAAGCAAGCTTCTTTTGATGACAAAAGAAAGACTGCTCAAAAGGGAAAGCAGAGCTATGAGGGTAAAGGAAAAAGGCCAATGGAGTAGGTGTGTTGGGTAGGATAAGTAAGTTGTGTTGTGGTAGTTGTCTGTATGTCTTGTTAGTGTCTGTGGTTTAATTCTGTCAATGTCATGGTGGTCTGTATCTTGTGGAACTGTTTGATGTAACTCCTCCTTGAATAATGAATAAAGTACTCTTCTTTATGAATGATATATGTAGCCTCCCCTCAAAGAATGACTAACTACTAATGCCTCCCCACAAAAGTAGCTTAATTATTTATCATACCAAAACTCACAACTAAAAAAATAAATCTTGAAACATCAAAGCCCTTTGGGAGTAGGTCTGCTACATTATCATCAGTATGGACTTTGACCACATTAATAAGCCTATGCTCATAGCAGTCTCTAATAAAATGATGCCGAATATGAATGTGCTTTGTCTTGGAGTGATAAACTAGATTCTTCACAATACAGATAGTACTCTCATTATCAATGTTGATAGGAGTATTCTTGAAGTTAAATCCATAATCCAAAAGCTGATTTTCTAACCAAAGAACTTGTGCACAATAACTTGCAGCAGCTACATACTCTGCTTCTGTGGAAGATGTTGCTGCAATTGTTTGCTTTTTGCATTGCCATGAGACTAATCTACTTCCAAGGTACTGACACCCTCCAGTTGTGGATCTTCTGTCATAGTTATCTCCAGTATAATCACTATCTGAAAAGGCTTGTAGATGAAAAGGGGACTCCCTAGGATACCATAATCCAAGCTTAGGTTGTTGCCTGAGGTATCTAAAAATCCTTTTGACAGCATTCAAATGTGATACCTTGGGGTAAACTTGATGTCTTGCACATAAACACACAGCAAAAGTAATGTCAGGCCTAGATGCAGTTAAATACATGAGACATCCAATCATAGACCTGTATAATTTGACATCAACTTCTTCTCCTTCTTCATCTTTTCCCAGAGGTTTGTTAGTATCCACAGGTGTAGATGTTGGCTTGACAGTTGTGAAATTAAATCTCTTAAGAATATCTGCAACATACTTATCTTGACTTATAAATATTCCACTGCTTGATTGTTGCACTTTAAGTCCTAGGAAGAATGTTAATTCTCCCATTGAACTCATCTGAAATTCTTTTTGCATAAGATCTTCAAATTCCTTCACCATAGATTGCTTAGTAGCACCAAAAATAATATCATCTATATAAACTTGGACGAGCATGATATCCTTCTTATCTCTTTTGATGAACAAAGTCTTATCAATAGCTCATCTCCTATAACCATGCTGTAATAAGAAATTTGAGAGTCTTTCATACCATGCTCTTGGAGCTTGATGAAGGCCATACAGAGCCTTGATAACCTTGTAGACTTTGTTTGGATGTGCAGGATCTTCAAAACCAGGAGGCTGTTTGACATAAACTTCTTCTGTGATAGTGCCATATAGAAAAGCACTTTTAACATCCATTTGGTATACAGGAAATCCCATATAAGATGCAAAAGCCAAAAATAGCCTTATGGCTTCAATCCTTGCCACAGGAGCAAAGACTTCATCATAGTCTACTCCTTCTTCCTGTCTATATCCTTGAGCTACTAACCTTGCTTTATTCTTACTAACATTCCCTCTTTCATCTCTTTTTACCCTGAAGACCCATTTTGTTCCAATCAGTCTCTTACCATCAGGTAAATCACATAATACCCATACTTCTTGAAGTTTAAACTGTAAGAGTTCTTCTTGCATAGCTTCAACCCAACTCTCCATGGCTAATGCTTGTTTGATATTCTTAGGTTCTTCTTGAGACAGAAAACAAGCAAATAAACACAATTTTTGACCTTGTGATTCACCCTATTTTGCTTGTAGATAAAGCTAAGTAAAGAAGTATGTTGTTGAGACATATTCTTAGCTTTAGTTCTTATGAGCACTCCTGAAGCTGAGGGTCCAATTATCTTGCTGACAGGATGATCTTTGTGAATTCTTAGAGTAGGAGTTGGTGAGACTTCAAGATTATCTTCCAAATTAATGAGATCAGGATCTTCATTAGAATATGAGAAAATGCCGTCTTGATCCAATTCATCGTCAGTGTCATCTAACTCAGGCTTATTTGGATCATTCAAATCATCAGTATCTTCTAAGGCAAGCATGTTTGGATCATTCATATCATCAGTATTTATCCAATTTGAAGTATTTAATGGTTGAAAAGTACTTTCAAATGGATCATCAGTACTTTGGGGTAAAGTACTGTCAGTGCCTTTAGCCTTCTTCTTTTTTGCTTCATAAGCTCTCCTTTGATCATCTTCATAGGACTTAGCCATTGTTTCTTGAATAAGCATCCTACTAAGTTCATCTTGGATGGCTTGGTCTTCATCAGATACTGTGGTTTTTGGTGGAGCAGTACTTTGAGGATCAACAGTACTTTGAGGTTCAACAGTACTTTGAGGCTCAGAAGTACTTTTCTTCTCATCATTGACTTAATCATTAAACTTATCTTCAGATCTTAAATTAACGTCATGAACAATGTATTGTGTTTCTTCTTCAGTGGGAGCAACTTGATTTTCTACCCTAACAGGTACATAGTTCATGGATGAAGACATTAAATCAAGATCAAACATCCAATCAGGACCTTTACCTTTATGATTTTCTTGCTCTTCTAGAAATTCAACATGAAGAAATTCTTGAACCTTCTTTGTAGCCCTGTTGTATACTCTGAAACCTTTGCTATTGGTACAATATCCCAATAAGTATCCTTCATTAGATTCCCATCAAATTTGCCCAAATTATCAGCAGTGTTCAAAATAGTCAGGGGACATCCAAAAGGTTTCATAAACTTGATACTAGGTTTCTTTCCCATGAGTAACTCATAAGGTGTCTTCATTTGAGGTTTTGTCACTGATACTCTGTTCAACACATAACAAGCAGCACTTATAGCTTCAGCCCAAAATGGAACAGGTAATTGGGAGTCTGCAAGCATTGTTCTTGCTGCTTCTATCAGAGTTCTATTCTTTCTTTCTGCAACACCATTTTGCTGAGGAGTTCTTGCAATACTGAATTCTCTTTTAATTCCTTTCTTGGCACAAAAGTCATCCATTAGCTGATTCTTGAACTCTATCCCATTATCACATCTAATGCTTCGAACCTTGAGTCTTAACTGATTTTCAAGTGCTATTATAAGATCATGAATAGCATCAAAAGTTTCATCCTTGAAGCATAAGAAAAAGACCCAACTAAATCTGCTACAGTCATCTGTCACAACCAAACAGTACTTCTTCTTATTCAAACTAACAACTGAAACAGGTCCAAACAGATCCATATGCAGCAATTCCAAAGGCTCTCTAATGGTTTTCTCTTCAATCTTCTTACAGGAAGCCTTGTGCTGTTTACCCTTTTTGCAAGCATGACATGAGTGATCATTCTTGAATGTTTTAGAAGGTAAACCTCTAACTAAGTTTCCTTTGACCAGCTTATTGATGTTCTTGAAATTTACATGCCCCAATCTTCTGTGCCATTGATGTGCTTCTTCCATTGTTGCTATTGCAATCAAGCATGTTGCTCTTTCAGCAGAATTGATGTTCTTCAAGTCGATGCTATACACATCATTAATTCTTGGTGCTCTCAGCATCACCAAGTTTCTATCTTCTAACTTAAAATTAGGAGAAAGAATAAGACATTCTGTGCCAAAGAATAACACAGGATACTTCTTATCACAAATCTGAGAGACTGACAGAAGATTGAAGTTAAGTTCCTTCACATATCTAACATTCTCAAAATCAATGTTTCCAGCCTTGATTGTTCCTTTGCCAGTGATTCTTCCTCCATCAGGATCATTCCCAAATGCAACTTTTCCTCCAAAATAAGCTTTAAAATCTGACAAGAGCTCCTTTTCTCCTGTCATACTCCCAGAGCAACCACTATCAACAATAAGATGATCTTTAAGCTCCTCTTCTGGGTTGCCCTGCATACACATGAAAAAGGTTAGTTTCTTTTAGGAACCCAAGCCATTACTGACTTGTGTTCCCCTTGTGGAGTGACATACTCAAATTCTTTGAGTATGTAACCACCACTTTCTTTAAAAGCATGATCATGAATTAATGTTTTTGTTTCTAAAACTTTTGGTTCATTCTTATCAATTTTCCCTTTTTCACCATTTTCTTCTGAAAGTACTGGTTGTTCCCCAGCAGTACTTTCTTTCTTAACCCATTTAGTTGTAACTTTTGGAGTTGGGTTCTGTGTTCTAGGATCTTTTCTTGTGTTGTAAGGCCTTCTAGGTTTATAGTAATTGAATCTCCTAGGTCTTACACTTGAGTGTCTGCTAGCACCACCTTGGTTAGTGGACTTTCTATCAATACTTTGAGAAGGTACTGTGGGTTTGGAGAATGATCTTTTCTGATGAGGGTACCTATAGTCTTTTGAGAAATTACTATGGTTAACCCTATTTGTTTATCCCTTGGCTTATTCTCTCTGTGACTTTGATTTGTAGATCTGGTCTTTGGATATTTACTTAAGTATTCTGAATGATAATCACAGTCCTTAATCAAATGATGAGGACTATAACATACATAACAGACCTTTGGACCAACATTCTCGAATACCTTTCCAAAAGGTTTTCTAAAATTAGCAGTATTTTGAAAATATTTTCTTGGAGGTAATGCTGAGTGATCAGCAGTACTTTGGAAAGTGTTTGAAGGTACTGCTTGTTTTGAAAACTTTTTCTCATCAACCCTAGGTGCTTCAACAGATTCTCCTAAAGTTTCAGGATTTGATTGACCTTTAAGCTTTTTCCTAAACTCTAGGTTATCTACCCCATAACAAGAGATATCTTTCCTTGGTGGCTGAAAACTACATGGGGGATTAGGAACTGCATGGTATCCCTTGTCATTCTTATATTCAGGAGGTGTTGGACTAGGGGATTCCTCATCACTAGAAGTGTTTTCATCCAAACTTATGAACTCTTCATCACTAGTTGAGGTATCTAATGTAAGATTTAGTTCCTTACTCTTAACTGGAATACTTTCTGTGCTATTATCATAACCTAGGCCAGTTTTAATGTTTGTTGTTCTTTGTTTTTCAACAAATTGAACATGTGACAGACCTGATTCATTCCAAACAGCAAGTTTTTCTAACAGCTTATCTCTCTCATTAGTAACTTTCTTTAGTTCAGACACCTTACATCCTAGTTTCCATTCACTCAATTTTACTTGATACTCTTGTTGCTTATATCTTTCAGCCCATGCTACTTCATTGTTTTCATGAGTTATTATTTTGGCTTCCATTGACTCTAAAGTCAATTGGTAGCCATCTATCTTAGACCTAGCCCTTTGAAATTTATCTCTTTCAGCAACATATTCACTAAGTAACTTTTGATACATATCATTGCACTTAGAGTATACCTCAGAGATAGTGGATGGACTTGGTGAAGTAGCTACCATAGCAAGCTGAACAGGATCTTCTTCAAACTCCATGCTCCAATCAAAGCTTCCTAGACCATCTCTTGATTCCAAAGCAGCATATCCAGGCTCTTCATCAAAAGCTGTGCTCCAATCTTCCAATGCAACCATTGAGTAGGTTACAGGTTCATCATCAAACTCATTGGACCAATCAATCTCTGATAGATTCTCTTGAGCAACCAAAGCTTTTGGTTTTGGTTCAGTAATAGGAACCTCTTTTCTTTCAGTCTTGGGTTGTTCAATCATCTTGTTTGCTTGATATTTTGCAAATTTGCATTCCCTTGCAAAGTGACCAGTCCTTTGACAATTAAAGCACTCAATTTTGGACTTATCAAATGTTATTCCCTGCTCAGCTGTGAAATTAATGCCTCTTCCTGTTTTATTCATAAACTTCTTGATCCTTGTAGTGATCATGGCAACTTGCCATCTGATATCAATCTCTTCCATAGCATCATCATCTATTTGCAAGACATCTTCTTGATAGGTTACAGGTAGAGATGCTTGTTGAGCAAAGAATGAACATAGAACATCATCTGAGGATGGGGTGTTTGATTGTGATGAAGTGGTAGTGACCATAGTTGTACATGGAAGTTGAGTTTCAGTCAAAGTACTTTGGACAGGATAAGCAGTACCTTTATTGGAAGTACTACTTCTGCTTTCAGAAGATACAAAAACAATGTTTTGGGGTTTCTGATGTGTGCTTGAACCTGTAGTACCATTCATCTCATGCTCATACACCTTCAGATTATTGTAGAGATCATCAAAGTCCATTGTGTCCAAACCTGGTTGTCCTCTGATCATAGTAGCAACTACATGCCATGCTGATGGCAAGCTTCTCAAGAACTTCAAGTTAGCATCTTCAACTGATGCCTCAGCTCCACATAGTTCTAACATACTCAAAAGATTTTGGAATCTTTCATAAGCAGAATCAAGACCTTCTCTTTCACCAACAGTGAAAGTTTCAAATTGTTGCTTCAACAGGTTCCTGTACATCTTCTTGGAAGCATCATTGCCTCCAAACTTTTTCTTAATTGCAGCCCATAGTTGTTTTGCATCCTAAGCATCATGAAACTTCAATAGGTGTCCATCAGGAATAGCAGACAGTAATATGTTGAGAGCTTTGTCTTGATTTCTCTTTGTAGCAGCTGGGATGGTTGGCTTAGGTGGTTTAGGTTGTCCTGGGAGCTCTACTAGTTCTTCAAGTACCATATTGCCATTGACAATCACATCCCATAAAGCATGGTCTGTGATGGCAATGTACTGCCTCATCTTCATGGCCCATAAGTCATATTCTCCCTTCTTGACAATAGGAATTCTAACAGCAGTGATGGATGGAGCAGGTGCAACCTCTGTCGACATCTTGAAGGGTTTGTAGTAGAATCGGTTTAAGAGATTATCTTCTTAATAAGAGTTTCCAACACAAGCTTTGATACCACTTGTTGGATCGATATACTCTGACCAAACTACTTTGTAGCTTGTAAGGGTTTAATAATATTAAGTAAACTCAACACTATTAATATTGAAACACTGTTTGACCTTGTAAAGTATGCGGAATCTACTAACACAAAGCTTAAGAAGAACTTTTATATTAAACCAAACTTGAACCTGCTTTGTTACACAGATTTACTAACAATCCCTAACTATTATCGACTTTATAAAGCTCTAAGACTCTTAGAACTTCGACTAAAGCATATATCGACTAATACCTCTTAAGGCTCCTTATATAGATAACCTTAAGTCGGTTTACATCATCTACTTGAATGACAAGTAATTATCCCTAACTAATTCTAGAATATTCATACAATATTACATATTAATCCTTTAATCAATATTGCACTTAAGTCCTTATACTCTTCGAAGTAGTTTGAATTATCTTCAATATGCAGCAGTACTTTGGCTTTGATCTTCAAGCAGCACCTTGACACAGCAGTACTTTGAAATACAGAAGTACCTTGATCTTTTATTTCCCAACACGAGCCATATCTTGTACATATTGTTTTGGGACGATTGGGACTCATGGGTAAAGTACTTGTGTTATGGAGTAATGGGGAAGAACACCAAATTATTACCCCCATATGCGCATTAATCTTAAAAAGTACTCCAAGTGTTTTGATTATCTTGATTCGAGTCATTAGAGTAGTTTACTGTAAAGTATGTAAAAATTCAAGTGTAAGGGGAATGTACATTCCCTATGATGTATTATTTTGGATGGTAGGGCAAGAGTGTATGCAAAAAAAAAAAAAAAAAAAAAAAAAAATAGAAAAAGAAAAAGAAAAGAGAAAAACATACGGACTACCATCCTGCTTCATTCTATGTTTGTTTTATGTTTTTGTTATTTTTGATTTATTAGCTTAAGTCGAGCCGAGTTTTAGCTTAGCAACACCATATTGTACATGTAATTAACAAAGATGATTAACTCGCCATGACTAAATATTGCCTTTATCCAACAAAACCGTGTTTTCCATATCCCTACACCTAACGTTATAACCCTTTAAAAGACATCTTTGATAGTTTATCCTAGGTGCTTACGCCAAGTGGTGGAGGTTTGATCATTTCCCAAGCCTATGGTAATCTATTTGCTATGACAGGTAGTGAGAGATGTTTTCCATTTCCATATTGTGATATATACTTTATTACACCCGAGAGATGTGAGTATCTAAACACTATTTGTGAGGTGCTAGTGTATGACCTCCGTGCTTGTTTTTGGTTTTTAGTGGAACGATTATTTGTTGTAATTACTTTTATCTTAGTGTTAAATGACCCCTAACTTGTATTTTGATTAGAATAAAAGCGCATTTTCTTGAGGACAAGCAAATCTCAAGTGTAAGGGTATTTGATGAGGCGCAAAGTGTACCGCTTTTAAGGGGTCATTTAATCCCGAATTCGAGATTATTTGATCAATTATTGCCCTAAATCGTTCCTTTTGTCATTTTAGGTACTTTTGAGGAGAAATCTGGAAAAGGAAGCATTTAGGACGTTTTTGGAGCATAAAAGTGAATAAAACGGCGAAGTCTCAAAATTCCTTGCTGGAACAGTACCTGACGACATCAAGGTTTACTAGTGACGGCGTCAAGAGTAACAAAAGAGGTGGATGTGGAACTTATAACGTGATGGCCCAGAACATTTTCTTTGATATTGGCCTGACGGCGTCACCTAGGCCGTCAGGGTCCTAATATATGTGACGGCCCAGAGTGTTTTTCTACATGACGGCGTCAGAAATGGATCTAGGCAATACAAATTTCAACTTGGCGGCGAGTTGATGGCGTCAGAGGCTAATACATGACGCCGTCAGGATGCATAGTCTATATATATTTTTCCAATTTTTCATTGTAAAGTGTGGAACTTTTGGGGAACAAGTTTTGTAAAAACCCTAGGTCGAATTTCCTTCATCTAGAAGGGGTTTCAAACCCTTCTTTCTTCCATGTTTGAATAAAGATAAGTACTTCAATAATCATTCAATATGTCTATGTATTGTTTGATTCTATCTTATGTGTATCTTTCTTTTAACATGATAGGTTAGTCTTTTATTGTGTTTGCTTAGATGTAGTGAAACCTAGATGTTGATTATTGGTTGATTATTTGTTTATAATTGTTACGGATGATTATATTCGATGTTAGGCTTAAGAAAACTGGCAGACTTCCATTGGTAACTTGCTTGAACGTCTTAAGAAACATGATTGGAGGTGTACTACGATTTTTGTTGTATTTATTGCATAAGAGAATTCTAATGATCCCATATTAGGAGCTTTTAACGGCTCGACATAGGAGTGAAGTAGGATCTTATAGAGTTAGGGAATATTGTACACGGCCCTATGACTAGTATTAAGGAATATAACCCGTCATCCATGCAATTGTAACAAGCTAATCAACCGGTAAAAGATATCTAGGGAGTAATGAAATCTAAGTAAACACAACTTTTCTCATTATTGTTTCCACCACATTAGCATATTAGTTTAATTTTCATTTCTTTTATTTTATTTTGATTGCATTAGTAGTTAATTGGGTTAGTTGGCTAGCAGCTAATTCCGTCCACTCCTTCTAAACCCGAGATTTTACTTGCTTTCCATAAAATATAAAAATACAAAAAGAATCATCCCTCACCTCTAGACCTAGTTTAGTAGGCTTTCTAATCCTAGCGACACTATTCCTGAGTTGAACGATCAATCCCCCGGTACTTGTCACTATACTATACTACAACGATCAGGTACACTGCCTGGTGGGGGTTGTAAGCTTGTCAAGATCCCTTGAGAGGTAAAACCTGTTGCGAGGGTGCAATTCCCATGTATCAAAGGGTTTCAAACCCTTCTTTCTTCCATGTTTTAATAAAGATAAGTTCTCCAATAATCATTCAATATGTCTATGTATTGTTTGATTCTATCTTATGTTTATCTTTCTTTTAACATGTTAGGCTAGGTTTTTATTGTGTTTGCTTAGATTTAGTGAAACCTAGATGTTGATTATTGGTTGATTGTTTGTTTATAATTGTTACAGATGATTGTATTCGATGTTAGGCTTAAGAAAACTGGCAGACTTCCATTGGTAACTTGCTTGAACGTTTTAAGAAACATGATCGGAGGTGTACTATGATATTTGGTTGTATTTAATGCATAAGTGAATTCTAATGATCCCATGTTAGGAGCTTTTAGTCGGCTCGACATAGGAGTGGAGTAGGATCATATAGAGTTAGGGAATATTGTACACGGCCTTACGACTAGTATTAAGGAATATAACCCGTCATCCATGCAATTGTAACAAGCTAATCAACCGGTAAAAGATATCTAGGGAGTAATGAAATCTAAGTAAACACAACTTTTCTCATTATTGTTTCCACCACATTAGTATATTAGTTTAATTTTCATTTCTTTTATTTTATTTTGATTGCATCTTAAGTTAATTGGGTTAGTTGACTAGCAACTAATTCCGCCCACTCCTTCAAAACCCGAGATTTTACTTGCTTTCCATAAAATATAAAAATACAAAAAGATTCATCCCTCACCTCTAGACCTAGTTTAATAGGCTTTCTAATCATAGCGACACTATTCCTGAGTTGAACGATCAATCCCCCGGTACTTGTCACTATACTATACTACAACGATCAGGTACACTACCTGGTGGGGGTTGCAAGCTTCTCAAGATCCCTTGAGAGGTAAAACCTGTTGCGAGGGCGCAATCCCCCGTATCAATACCCTTTTGCCACATGATGGAAACCCATTTGTCAACAACCTGAGCATGATCACCGCTTAAAACTTTCTTAGTAGAGAAGAGACCATTAGGACTAGGCTTCCAAGCAACTGAATCAACAAGCAGAGGATCAAATTTAGATGGGGAAACTATGAACACCAACTCTTGAAAACTAATTTCATGCGGCGGCAACTCTCTTGAGAAATTAACGGACCATGAAAAAGTTTGGGGTGGACTTGAGTCGTTTTCAAGGGTTCATGGAAAAGTAGATTAAGTAGTTACAGTTTTCAAACTTAAGTAAATTTTTGGGTGGACTTGATTCGTTTTCAAGGGTTCATGGAAATAACATGGATTATTATTATTATTATTATTATTATTATTGTTGTTGTTATTATTATTATTATTATTATTATTATTATTATTATTATTATTATTATTATTATTATTATTATTATTATTATTATTATTTTTGCATAGTGTGAATTTTTATTCAAATCCAAATTTTTCTAAACTAAAGGCTGATCTCAAAACTTTGTGTTACATGTCTCGTTTAATTAGTCCACAGGCTTATCACAAAATATAGTTATGAACGTGGTAACTTATAGACGTGTGTACGCTAATTGGTTATGAAATTTCAGTAAATAGGCACAAAAATGGTATATGTCACAGAAAAAAGTTTGTGAAAACTTGAAATGTTTACGATCAGGTTTTAATATAAACATTGCGAAATTAATTTTCTTCTATTTTTATTTTTAGTTACATGATTGTGACATTTTTTTAATAATTATTTTTAATGATGAATTTAAATTAGTGGATGTTTATGTGGTTAAAAGAATGAGTTAGTTTTATAAGATAAGGGGCGTGTTTATCTTAACTTATCTTATAGACTTGTTATTTTTTTTTCATTATTTTCTTTAAACAGTATTGTAGTTTTTTGAACCCTACACCACCTATTTCATAATATATCTCACAAATGCTTTCGACAGGGCTTGAACACACATACCACCATACCAAAGCCCTAATTGTTAATTAACTTATTAGAAACATGAAGTGCTTATAAGCTCATTTATAATAGCTTAAGAGGTTAGCAACTTGTGGTTATACCTCTCATAAGTTGACAAGCCCATCAAATAAGGAAAGTCAAACATCTCCTAGGTGTCCGTGACTTTCATTTAGGATAATAATACTATAGACTCAAAACTTTAGCCCAACAAAAAATCCTCATCAAGATTGTCAAAAGCAAGATCTCACTATGATCATTTTTTCTTCGCATGACTAAGATCAAGAAAAACTAATCTAAATGTCCTAGCTGCTCAAAGTGTTATGATAAGTGTATGTTATTACCCCGTCACAAGTTTTATAATATTAACAAGACAATGTTTTTTATATATCATTTGTGCAAAGCCACATAAATAGTTGTTCATCAACGGCGATCTTTAACTTTTATTTTTATTTTTAATAGCAACAAATAGAAAATATATAAAACACAACTTCTAGCAAGAAACTAGAAGAAATTTACAAAAGAGTTTATAACCAATCTTGCAAACTTAACATTTTGGCCCCTCTAAATTTTAACCAAGAAAAAGAATACAATTGTATATAATCAAAAATGTCACTTTTCCTCACAGACTGAAAGTTTAAAATGACACTATTTCGAAACTTCCAAATATACCACGACGTAGTCGCAACTATCACATACATCTGCTCTTATTTAACACAGGCTCCTGCTAAACAATCAATCCACATTAACCATTATGCAATGGAACTCAAATTAGAATTAGAAATATCGTACCAGATTCGAACTAACCTCCATGCATCATAAGCAAGCTTGCATGTAGAGAAAACATGATCTTTAGTCTCGGCCGTCTTTAAACAAATTTAACATAAAATTGAATCGATATCAAAACCACGTCTAGATAAAGTAAAACGGTTAGGAAGGCGATCCAACGATAGCCTCCACATAAAGACATTAATCTTCCTTGGAAGAAACTTGTTCCATCTTGTGTTTAAATCCCTAATGGGAAGAATAAACTTGTCAATATGTTTACGTGTTTTCCCAACGGTAAAAACACCCTCCTTACCTAGAAGCCACTGCCATGGATCTGAATGTTACTGTTCAGAAGTTAGATCAATATGTTCAATGTTGTCCATCATGGCAGCCAACATACCACCCACCTTCAGTTGGCCAACGCCAATGCCAGTTCCAACCATTATTATACCTTCGATTAACAATCTACGTTAACGTCTAACCAAAATAATCTGTTGTATCGCTAATTCAAAGCATTGTCTCCAATCCAAACATCTTTCCTAAATCTAACTTGCAATCCACAACCTACTTTTAACCGAATGGTACTGTTTAGAATAATATCACTTGCATATGCATGTAAAGCATGAATCAAAACAATCACATTAGCCCATGTACCATGCGTAGCACAATGATTGGAATCTAATCCCCCCGTCTTCTCCATGTATAGCTTTAATTAGTGACACCCACAAGGCATTTGGTTGAGTCAAGAATCTCCAACACATCTTTTGAAGTAGAGCTAAATTGAACGACTTTAAACTACCCACACCTAAACCACCATGAGCCTTGGATGCCAACACGAGGTCCCATTTTATCGAAGCCATCTTTTTTTTAACATTATCACCAGCCGAGAAAAATGTAGCTCTAAGACTCTCCAAAAGTTTATTAATTGTCGCCGAAACTTTAAAAATAGACATGTAATATATACTAATACTACCCAACACCGTTTTGAGTAAAGTTAGACGACCACCAGTCGATAAAAGATTAGATTTCCATGATGAGAGTTTAGCTCTGAACCGATCAATCAAAATATTAATTCCATCTCGAAACCTTATTCATATTCGCGCCAATTGAAAGACCTAAGTAATTAAATGGTAATGAACCTAGAGAGCATCCCGTCAAGCTAGCCATAGATTCAATTTCTTCCATTGAGACTCTGACATCGTACACACAAGACTTATTGATATTGATTTTAAGCCCCGATTCTAGATAGAAAACATTTAAGACCCGAATAATATTATCCATGTAATTTGTACTCCAATCTCAGACAATAACCACGTCGTCGGCATAGAATAAATGAAAAAGCTTGAAATTTGAGTTTCCCACGCTTACTTCTTTAATCAACCGGGATTGGGATGCTTCTTTAATAGCTACATGGAGGCCCTCCATGACGATGATAAATAAAAACGGCGATAATAGGTCACCTTGTCTCAAACCATGCTTAATCGAGAACTCTTTCGTCGAACTACCATTTACAAGAATAGAAGTCCTGAACGAATGTAAACATGCCCGAATCCATCCTCTCCATTTTTCACTAAAACCAAAATGTAGTAAAATAAAATAAAGATACCTCCAACTTACGGAATCATATGCTTTCTCAAAGTCCACCTTAAAAAAGATCATCAGCTTCTTGTTTTTCTTTTTATACCAATCAATTACCTTACTTAACATAAGGGGACAATCAAGAATTTGACGGCCTGAGATTAACGTCAACTGTTCATGACTTACAAGTTTATCTATAACTCTCGCTAGTCGATTAGTAAGAAGTTTAGCTAATATTTTATATTGTAAGCCAATCAAGGATATAGGCTGATAATCATTAATGAGGGAGGATTATGAACCTTGGGGATAAGTGTGATGAAAGCGGAATTAGCTCCCACCGGTATTTGACCTGAAACAAGAAAAGTTGACACAAACTCCTCAAAACATCCCAATACAACTTGAGAAACAGAAATGAGAATCCATCCGGGCCTGGAGCTTTACTACTACCACAATCCTATACCGCATTCTTAATTTCCTCTAATGATGCATCTTTGTCTAAATGGAGACGATCATTATCAGTAAATCACACGAATTGAGGAACATCAGTGAAATTTACATTAGAAGCATGGTCTTGAAACCTTTGTTTATAGAAATTAAAGAAATATTGTTTGACATGAGAAGGATTTGAGTACCATAATCCGTCAACCATAATTCCTTTCACCAATTGTTGTCGTCTTCGTTGATTAATCAATCCATGAAAAAATTTCATGTTTTCGTCACCTTCCGCATCCCACTAAGCATGAGCCTTTTGAGCAACGTCCAAACCATTTATACGATCCAACCATCACATTCTTGTATTAGTTTTAGCCTTTCTTCTCGATCTGAATCTGACGCTACATTCATATCCAATTTTTGGTCAATTTCGCTTGTACAGTTTCTGCGAGCTAGGTCTGGAGATTGCTCTATGTTTTTGGTGGAATGGTGCCATGATTTAAGCATCTTTAGTCAACTTTTGAGTCTTGAACCCGGGGTTGTTGTAATTGTTGAAGAATCTTCTATGACTTTTTTAATCAGCGTGTCAAAATCAGACCGCTTCAACCACGAATGAAAGAACTTAAACAGGTATGGACCATAGTCTGATTTTTCAATATGTAGGAAAATAGGGTTATGATTAGACTTGCCCCTTTCCAACACTGTAGCCTTCAAATCTTGAATCTCGTTTATAATAGACTTCGACAATATAAAACGATAAAGTTTACTCATTTATGTTCCAGACTTATTCATCCAAGTAAATCTCCTTCCACCTATTTGCATTTCAACTAGATTCGTCACTTCAATGAAGGAATTAAAACAATCTACTTATGATCGGGAAAAGGTAGAGCCATAACGCTCGGACTCATCTCTTACCTCGTTAAGATCTCCAAACAACATAAACTTACCATTATGAGTCTGAATGAACGTACTTAACGAATTCCATAATGTTGCCTTAGCGTGAGTGTCATGTGGGCCATATATATTAATCATAAAATACATATCATCGGAGTTTGTCCATTTACATTGCACAATAACGTAGTGATCATCGCACCAAATATTAGTCTTAATAAACATACCGGATCTCAAATGGAGATAATCCCTCCCGACCTTCCTCTAGCCAAACTATAGGCGTAATCAAACGAATAATTCCCCCACACTCTTTAGCCGAAACAACTCAAGACGTGTCAATTTTGATTCTTGAATTCCAAGGAAATGAGCATTATTCTTATAACACAACTACTTGACCCAATTGCGTTTATATCGTTACCGGGTGCCTCTAATGTTAATAAACAAAATAGGGTAAAAGTCATAAATGCTTAACATACTTACAATTTTGACTCATTATACATAATGTACTTTTTTATTGTCAAAATGCTTAATCAAGTTTACCTTTTTTTTCATTACGACTAACATTTTTCAATTTTTATGAACTGAAACCGGGGATAGCCGGTTTCTCAGTTATTTGAATTAATAAAATTCCACGTTGGATTTTAAATGGCTATTTGAAAATATGAGATGGAAAATAATAAGGATATAACCCTAATTTTACCCCCAATTCTCATTTCCTGCTAGTCTAATACATCATAAGAAATACATACAAAACAACCATAAACAACAGACACTTGAACAAAAAGGTAGCTTTCTTCTTGCTTTTGATAATTTCCAACTGCATTTATTCAGTCTGCAAATGCATATCATGCTGATAAACATCAAACTCATTTTCCAAAATCTCTAGTTGATTTTGACCAGATACTTCAGCATAGTACAACTGCCTTTCCTCAGGACTCATGGTTAGATACATCTGAAACAGTTGAGTCTTGTACCATTCATTTGTCAACTCTGGATCAATCCAGTAAAAGGAATTGTAGAATGTGGTACCAGAAATCTGAAAATTAAATATAATTAAAGTTCTGTGGTACCAGAAATCTGAAAATTAAATATAATTAAAGTTCTTAAGCAAAACCCTAATTTAACAAATTTTGGGGATAATTAAAATTATTAAAATTAACTATACTTACGTTTGAATTTAGACAGTTAAGGAATCTTCTACCTGGGTTATTCATAGTCCAAGATACACGCCTCATTAAAGGGTTATTGCAATTACAATGAGTGGGTAACCCTTCTCCTGCGAACACTTGTAGAGGATGAAGACATTGTGGTAATTTGATAGTGTGATTAGGTTTCTAGGGTTTGCAATTACAATTAGGGTTTTTGTAATGTAGAAGATGAAAGTATAAAGTTTATGTTTTAGTTTTAGGATTATAATACCCGTTTTATTGGTCAAAATTGTAAACGGGTTATCATACCCGGAAAATTAATCAAACCCAGTCCAAGTTGGAAATAAACGGTTTTAAAAAAATGAAAAATAAATACCACGTCCGATATAACCGGATAATTGGAAAATGTTAAGTGTAATGAAAAAACAAGATAAACTTGATTAAGCATTTTGACAATAAAAAAAAAGTACATTATGTATAATGAGTCAAAATTGTAAGTACATTAAGCATTAATGACTTTTACCCAAGGGTGAAGTCTGAATATACGTAACAAACTTTCTGAAATTAACCAATATACGTAACATACTTATTTTATTCCAAAGATATCTAATATACTTTTAAATACTTACTGATGAGTGCTCAAACACTCATCATTTTTATCGTATCTGGACTGCCAAAACATCCAAAAACACCCAAAAACGCATCAAAATGCACAAATTATCCCAAAAGTGTGTTTTATATGTTTTAGATGCAAAATGTTTAAAAACAAATGAAAAACGAACAAAGTTTGCACAATTGGCAGTTTCAGTCCCTCAAGTTTCAAATTTTGGCAAAACTAGTCCCTGGAAGTTTAAAACGAAAGAAAAGTCAACCCAAGGCAAAGAAAAGTCAAAATTTATCAAAATAAGTCCTTGGGTGATAAAGTTTGAGAAAATTACACTTTTACCCCTTAAAATCCAAAATTGACAAAAATGGTCCCTGGAATTTTGGAAATTGACAAATTTGGTCCCTGGTGGAATAATTTTGAATGAAAAATCATCTAGGGTCCTTGGAAAATCATAAATTGTCAAAAATGATCCTTTGGTGTGAGTTTGAGGAAATTACAACATTGGTCCTTCAAGTTTGGAAACTTGTCATTTATGGTCCCCGGGAATTTCAAAAGTGGAAAAATTACATTTATGGTCCATGGGAATTCAAAACTTGGCAAATTACACCCCTTGGGATATTTTGGAAACATACCATTTTCACCCCTCATGGTTCGGTAAATTACATGAATGGTCCTTGTGATTTAAAAGTTACCAAAACCAAACGGACCTAAACTAAATTAAAACAAAACCAAAACCAAACCCACCAAATCCAGTCCACCCACCTTATAACTCCACAAGCCCACTTATCCCCCAGGCCCATCTCCTAGCCCACCCACTACCTTCCACCGTTCTAAATAATCCACCCCCATTTGACCTGGTCAACTCCATCCTCCACCTCACCTCAGCCTGCTACACTCCAAGCTAAACACCATCATCACCCCTACCCTTTTCTCCTCTGTCACACTCTTTCCCCCCCCCCCCCTTGTGCACCAAACAAACACAAACAAACAAACTTACCCCTCTGGCTTCAAATAATCAGGGAAAACGCCAAAGTATTTTTGGCGCCAAAATCAATTAATGGCCAGGATTGAAGCTGAGTCATCCAAGGGTGTGTATGTGAGCTAGGAAAGGTCCAAAGAAGCTAAAAACCCTAATTGGGTGTATAAAAGAGAGAAGTGGTGCAGTGAAGTTTAGCTAGTTTTTTTTTATTGTAATTTTAATCTTTTTATTTATGTTTAATTACTTTTTCAGTCAAGATTAGTTAAGTTATTTGTAATCTCAGTGTAACATTGAAGTTTCTAAGCAATGAAATTTAAATTTTAAGAAATTATCAGTGTATGAAGTTCATGTGAGTCTAAAAATTGTCTAAAATGATTATTGTTACTGGTTGTTGATTTGGATGCAAATACCCACTCAGGATCCCATATAAGCTTATTTAAGCTTATAGAAACTTTGAATTTAGTTTGGAAGTGAAAAATCAAAAATACAAAAAACAATTCAGAAAAACAAAAGAAAAATAAAAAAAAGAAAGAGTAAAGGAAGTTGAGATGGAATGGAGTTAAGCTTGGGATAGAATCTGGTTTAGAACCTCATGGGAGGCTTAGGTTAGTGTATTGGGTCCATTTGCTCAATGT
Organism: Artemisia argyi; assembly: GCA_030686995.1. Classification (NCBI taxonomy): domain Eukaryota; kingdom Viridiplantae; phylum Streptophyta; class Magnoliopsida; order Asterales; family Asteraceae; genus Artemisia; species Artemisia argyi. The sequence goes on from CM060678.1 coordinate 148,384,797, forward strand.
ATTGCTCACTCACAACCATTGTAAGCATATTCTCAAGTTTTAGCATTTCACTGTAGAGTGTTTAATTCAGCTTATTTTCTGTTTGAAATTGCTTATTGTCGTATGTTGTTGCTTATTATATAGATTGTTATCCATATCACTTGCATATGTTGAGATTTCACCACATTTTCATTTCAACTGCTCAACTTTTTTATCTTGGTTATTTGTGGATGAATGTTGTCAATATCTGTGTTTATAGGTTTAAATCAAAAGTTGATTGAGCCTGAACCACCTAACTTATATTGACCAAATAATGGTCAACAAAGTCAAATAGCCTAGATCAATGCTCCGGGTAATATAAGGTATCACCAGGTCGTTAAGTCCCGTTGAAGTGTGGATTGTAACTTTAGCGTATTTGTGATCGGGTAATTATTCACAGAAAAAGGTTATGATCAGAATTATTTTGAATTTATTAACAAATATAGCTTAGGAAAGCTACGTGATTGATTACGGGAATTTAGATTATGAAGATTTGAGCTAAAAACTAAAAACGTGCGTTTTAATTAAAAAACGTATACAGACGCACAAAACAAAAAGTACAACTGAAGGACGGGAAGGGTTAAAAGTGTAAAATTGATATTTTTACAATCCTAATAATAAAAGAAAATTTTAAGAAAAATAAAAATTATTTTTTTACACTATTTAATTATTTATTATTAATTAATTACTAATTATCTATTTAATACTAATTAAATTAATTAGAATTATTAAAAATACTAAAAAGACTTAGAAAATTAAGAAAATTTTTATAAATCTAATTAACCATCATGGGAATCCTAAAAAATTATAAAAAGTTAATTTTATGTATTTTTAAACTAATTAACTAATTATCATTCTATTTATTAATTAATATCTAATTAAACTATTTAAATTATGAAAACTATTAAATGAACAGTAAAAATTCTAGAAAAAATTATAAAAATGTTTTAACTAAAATAAAAGCTAGAAAAAATATAAAAACTAGGTTATACTATATAAAATCTAATTATGCTATTTAATTGATTAATATTAATTAAAACTAAATTAAACTAAAAGTAATTAGAAATACCACTAAATGACAAAATAAAAATCTGGAAAAATTTGTAAAATTATTTTAACCTAAAATATAATTTCTAAAAATATAAAAGTGACATATTACTTAGAAATAAATTAAAAAGAAAAATAAATTGATAAATCCTATTAAATAGAAGCTATCACTATTTTTAAAATTGGTTTTTTGGATTTTTTTCTTTTTCTAAACTAATAATAAACTAAAAACAACTAACTTTAACAAAAACACTTTTGTTTTAACCCAAGGAATAAGCAATGGAAGTGCTTATTACACCCACAGTTGACTTTTGTTGACTGTGGAGTGTTTTTAGCTCAAATGGTGGGGTGTGGGGTCCATACTGATCAAACTTGGTTTCTCTGAGTATAATGATCAATAATAAGCAACTTTCAATCAAGTGGATGGCCTGAATAAGCCAAAAAGCTTCAATAAGCACTTTGCTAATTGTTAAATGAGCAGATTATGGGACAAGGTTAAGGGTCAATTTCAGGTGGGGTCCACTAGCCTAGGGGTCAAACAAAGGGTTCAAAAACACTCCCTGGTAGGAGGGGGGTTGAGGGGAACCAAAATCAAGTGGTATGGACCACTGTAGTGATCACAAACCACCACCAAAGTGGTGGTGGTGACTGAGGTATCTGATGTGCAGGGGAGCTGTATGCCCTGCAGGTCACTTTGTGGCCTTGTGGGACCCACAAGAAAAATAGCAAAAATGTAACCAAGTTAGGAAACCAAAGATGAGCTATCAGATTATAATTAGGAACAAATTTCAACCTCTCAATCTAAGCACATAAATCACAACAATTCCTTGAAATTTGGTAAAAATCTGAGCTATGCAAATTGACTTTTTTGTATAGAACACATATGTTGACTAAGTTGAACTTTGGTTGATTCCTAGTTACTGAGAATGATGAAATATGTTAACGTGGGACTAAAACAAGCTTATACAACAGCTTATGTATGGATATGAGCAATCATGACTCTCAAAATCTACACAGTTGGAAGTTATGCAAGATTTTTGAGGAATTTGACTTTCTCACAAGGATGACTTGTTTTATAAAGTTTAGCTAAGCTATTTAGACCTAAACTAACATGTGTTAACTAAAGTTGACCACCAAATCTCACTGTATCTTAGTGCAAGCTACTGAACCAAACACCCTTTTAAGAAGGATTTAACAAAATTTTAACTGCAAGAGTATGATTTATGCCAAGATTTCAATGAAACAAGTTGTCACATAATGAAATGAGTTTATTTAAACCTATAAACACAGATATTGACAACATTCATCCACAAATAACCAAGATAAAAAAGTTGAGCAGTTGAAATGAAAATGTGGTGAAATCTTAACATATGCAAGTGATATGGATAACAATCTATATAATAAGCAACAACATACAACAATAAGCAATTTCAAATAGAAAATAAGCTGAATTAAACACTCTACAGTGAAATGCTAAAACTTGAGAATATGCTTACAATGGTTGTGAGTGAGCAATACATTGAGCAAATGGACCCAATACACTAACCTAAGCCTCCCATGAGGTTCTAAACCAGATTCCATCCCAAGCTTAACTCCATTCCATCTCAACTTCCTTTACTCTTTCTTTTTTTTATTTTTCTTTTGTTTTTCTGAATTGTTTTTTGTATTTTTGATTTTTCACTTCCAAACTAAATTCAAAGTTTCTATAAGCTTATATGGGATCCTGAGTGGGTATTTGCATCCAAATCAACAACCAGTAACAATAATCATTTTAGACAATTTTTAGACTCACATGAACTTCATACACTGATAATTTCTTAAAATTTAAATTTCATTGCTTAGAAACTTCAATGTTACACTGAGATTACAAATAACTTAACTAATCTTGACTGAAAAAGTAATTAAACATAAATAAAAAGATTAAAATTACAATAAAAAAAAAACTAGCTAAACTTCACTGCACCACTTCTCTCTTTTATACACCCAATTACGGTTTTTAGCTTCTTTGGACCTTTCCTAGCTCACATACACACCCTTGGATGACTCAGCTTCAATCCTGGCCATTAATTGATTTTGGCGCCAAAAATACTTTGGCGTTTTCCCTGATTATTTGAAGCCAGAGGGGTAAGTTTGTTTGTTTGTGTTTGTTTGGTGCACAAGGGGGGGGGGGAAAGAGTGTGACAGAGGAGAAAAGGGTAGGGGTGATGATGGTGTTTAGCTTGGAGTGTAGCAGGCTGAGGTGAGGTGGAGGATGGAGTTGACCAGGTCAAATGGGGGTGGATTATTTAGAACGGTGGAAGGTAGTGGGTGGGCTAGGAGATGGGCCTGGGGGATAAGTGGGCTTGTGGAGTTATAAGGTGGGTGGACTGGATTTGGTGGGTTTGGTTTTGGTTTTGTTTTAATTTAGTTTAGGTCCGTTTGGTTTTGGTAACTTTTAAATCACAAGGACCATTCATGTAATTTACCGAACCATGAGGGGTGAAAATGGTATGTTTCCAAAATATCCCAAGGGGTGTAATTTGCCAAGTTTTGAATTCCCATGGACCATAAATGTAATTTTTCCACTTTTGAAATTCCCGGGGACCATAAATGACAAGTTTCCAAACTTGAAGGACCAATGTTGTAATTTCCTCAAACTCACACCAAAGGATCATTTTTGACAATTTATGATTTTCCAAGGACCCTAGATGATTTTTCATTCAAAATTATTCCACCAGGGACCAAATCTGTCAATTTCCAAAATTCCAAGGACCATTTTTGTCAATTTTGGATTTTAAGGTGTAAAAGTGTAATTTTCTCAAACTTTATCACCCAAGGACTTATTTTGATAAATTTTGACTTTTCTTTGCCTTGGGTTGACTTTTCTTTCGTTTTAAACTTCCAGGGACTAGTTTTGCCAAAATTTGAAACTTGAGGGACTGAAACTGCCAATTGTGCAAACTTTGTTCGTTTTTCATTTGTTTTTAAACATTTTGCATCTAAAACATATAAAACACACTTTTGGGATAATTTGTGCATTTTGATGCGTTTTTGGATGTTTTGGCAGTCCAGATACGATAAAAATGATGAGTGTTTGAGCACTCATCAATCCCCCACACTAAGCTATTGCTAGTCCCTAGCAATCTTTTGAGAAAAACTTGATGGATTTTAAACTCTTTACCAAAAGCCATCACTTCTGGAGTAGCCAGGTGTAAGAACTGTGGCACACCTGATAACCGTGTGATTTTGAGCAAACCACCAGCTGTCAACGGATTTGATAAGTCTTTACCAGGAGCCGTTTGCTCCTGGACTAGCCAGCATCTTGATGGACCTAGTCAACATCTTGGTGAGCTGATTACCAATTATGGTTTTTCCATGGCCTTTACCACAAGTCATAATCTTGCGGGCTAGCCAACTCATTTGTTTTCGGGGAGTTGATGACCCATACAATTTTGGGCAAATTGCCAGCCGTAAACGGATTTGAGTTGTCTTTACCAAGAGCCATTTGCTCCTGGACTAGCCAATCCCTTTTATCGCTTGGATAAGGCGGACTGATTACCACAAAAATTTTGAAATAAAGTGAAAAATTTTTGAAAAATTTGGCCAAAATGGGGGTACTTGAAAGTATTTTGCGATAAAATTCGCTAGACTCATCACTTACCAATGTACGTAACATTGACGATTACCATTTTAAAAAGTTATAGTTTTGGTCCCTGTCGTTTGCGTTGACTTTCACCGTTAGTCCTTTGACAATTTTTTACTTAGAAAAGTTACAGTAATGGTCCCTTGACATTTTATTGACTTCCATTGTTACTCCTTTGATATTTTAATAATCTTTCATCCATTTTTCTTACGTTTTTTTTTTATCATTTTTGTCCGTTTTTATATGTTTTTATAGGCTTTCGTCCATTTTTCTTACATTTTTATCCATTTTGTGCATTTTTATCCATTTTTATATGCTTTCGTCCGTCTTTCTTACGTTTTTATCCGTTTTTGTCCATTTTTAAACGTTTTCATACATTTTTGAAAGCTTTCGTCCGTTTTTCTTATGTTTCATAGGTTTTTATCCGTTTCATCCGTTTTTATATGCTTTCGCCTGTTTTTCTTATGTTTTCATACGATTTTATCCGTTTTATACATTTTTATCCGTTTTTATACGCTGTTATCCATTTTTTTAATGCTTTCGTCCATTTTTCTTACGTCTTCATATATTTTTATTTGTTTTCATCTATTTTTATAAGAAAAAACGTAAGAAAAATGGACAAAAGCGTATAAAAATGAATGAATACGAACAAACACATATTAAAACGTATAAAAACGTAAGAAAAACAGATAAAAGCTATAAAAACGGATGAAGACGGATAAAAACATATGAGAACATAAGAAAAACGAACGAAAGCATATAAAAATGGATGAAAATGATTAAAAACGAATAAAAACGTGCGAAAAATGGATGAAAGCATACAAAACAGATGAAAACGGATAAAAATGTATGAAAACGTAAGAAAAATGGACGAAAGCGTATATAAACGGATGAAAACAGATAAAGTCAGATAAAAATGTATAAAAACGGATAAAAATGTAAGAAAACGTAAGAAAAAAGGACGAAAGCGTATAAAAATGGATGAAAACAGACAAAAACGGATAAACATATGAAAACATAAGCAAAATGGACGAAAGCGTATAAAAACGAAAGAAAACGGATAAAAGCGGACAAAAAATGATAAAAACGTAAGACAAAACGGACGAAATTGTATAAAAACGGAGGAAAACGGCTTAAGACGGATAAAAACATATAAAAACGGACAAAAGATTATTAAAATGTCAAAGGACTAACAATGGAAGTAAACAAAATGTCAAGGGACCATTATTGTAACTTTTCTAAGTAAAAAAATGTTAAAGGACTAACGGTGAAAGTCAACGCAAACAACAGGGACCAAAACTGTAACTTTTTAAAATGGTAATCGTTAATGTTACGTACATTGGTAAGTATTTAAAAGTATATTACGTATCTTTGGAATAAAATAAGTATGTTACATATATCGGTTAATTTCAGAAAGTTTGTTACGTATATTCAGACTTCACCCTTTACCCAACAAAATATTCATTGATCCCATAAAGACACCCTTGCTCCATTCAGGATACTTTTTAAGGTTTTTCTATACCCTCGAACATCATATCCCAACGCACCCCCAATGTCAATCAAACGAGACATCTCATGTATCATAGAAATACCCCAAACATCTCTTTTTCTATATTTGGCAAACATCGTCATGCACTTACGTGTATGCAGGGGCGAAGCTTGGAAATTTTGAGTGGGGGGTCGGGATCTAATTTTTTTTTTTTTTTCCTAACACTATGGGGGGTCGAAACCGAAAATACCGAAATTTTTCTACACGAAAACTATATACGCCTACATTGCAAAAAAAATTTCGGGGGGTCGGCCGCCCCCCCCCCCCCCCCCCCCGGCCCCTTAGAAGCTGCGCCCCTGCGTGTATGGGAGGATTCACCACTCTGTTGATCAATGTTTTCATGACGCTTAAAATCCTGTAATCCTGGTGGGCGACTAGGATCCGTCGAAGCACCTGAAACGTTACCCTCGTGTTCATCATCTAGGTGAGATGTTTCTTTCTCTTTCTCTACATCTATATGGTTATCCTATGTACATTTTAACTCTTTTTCAAAATCATCAAACTCTTTTATGTTTTCATCAAATAAAGGTACTTCTTTTTCAATGTCACCAACCTCCTCATCTTTGTCACTAGTTGCATCTTCTGATGCTGTATCATCTGCAATTCGAATGCTCCATGTCGCTATCTCTTCAACACGAACCATATGTGAAATAAGCAATGTTTCATTAGTAGCAAGTATGAAATAGTAGCAGCAATGTACCTACATTTTATACTAAAACAATGTTTCTAAGTATGACTAGTTGCACAAAATGGATATAAAACTTATTGTTGGAAAGTATGCATCATAAGTGTGTTGTGATTTGTGGCTAAAGTTGGATAAACAAATCTATCAGACATGAAATCTGATTGCGAAAAGTTAAAGGACTAAAGTGCAAATACATCGTTTATAATTTCGAAATAAATATATACACACAAGGAAAACAGAAACTTCACAAACCATGATGCCACTCATAGTAAATAACCGTACATCAGAACTGGTATATCATTTATTGTTGCTTTGCATTGCTCTGAAGTCTGAACTAATTAAACCTTGCTTCTCAAATCTCTCCATCCCATAGTTCCTCAACAGTCTTATAGTCGCCATATGTATCGCTCACCAAAAAGTCACCTCGGACAAGTCTTGCCTGCAAGAATGCAACATTTGTATGATAAGAACTTATATATTTACAGATGGTAAATTGACTAGATCGGATAAGAATGAAAATATGGCTTGCCTGTTCAATTTTAGAGAACTCTGCTAATAAGTCATCAGGAATGGACCAATTGAATACATCAAAGTTTTCTTTGATATGCGCTTCATTTGTACTCTTAGGAAGGACACTATGACCCATCTGCAGACCCCAACGGAGTGCAACCTGTGCAGGAGTCTTGCCTAACTTTTCTGCAACCGACGTTAGAATCGGATGCTTAAGTACATTGCTCTTTAGCCATTTTATGCCCGGAGAACCAAGTGGTGAATACCCCTGAACATATAAAAGTAAATTTCGTGAGAGCAAATTGAAGTCAGTATGTCTCTTAGCAGAAATCAAGATAGTAGTAAATTTCGTGTTGACCTACAGTAAGGTGGACACCCTTAGATTTGCAGAACTCGCGCAGTTTGTTTTGCTGCCATGAAGAATGGCATTCCACTTGGTTTACAGCAGGGGGAATACGTGCTATCTCCAACAAATCTCCCAATTTCTTTGATGAAAAATTGCTAACACCTATAGCTCGAGCCTTGCCACAGTCATAGAGTGCTTCCATTGCTTTCCATGTGGCAGGTATATCAGTTGGAATAAAATTTTCAGGTTGAAAGCCAGCTGTCCCCTTCTTTGTCCTTACTGGCCAGTGGATCTTGAATAGATATGACAGACATTCGATTAAGTAAGGATTATGATTAAAAAAAAAAAAAGATTTAAACAAAGTAGCAAATAAGGTATGAAATTTAGCCTTCTTCACACTTACAAGGTACAGATCAACGTACTCAAGCTGCAAGTCACTCAAAGTACTGTCCATTGCCAAAGTTACATCTTCTGGAGCATGATTAGTACACCTGTAAAGTTTAGGATTAGGAATACTTACGGCACTTTTATGCATTCATAATGCATCTCATCCAAGAATGAATGATGAAATTAAGTATGCTTACAATAACATGAAGTTAAATACTTAAATGGAAAAGTACGACAACGAACCAGAGCTTAGAGGTAATCCACAAATCTTCTCGCTTCACCACGCCATCTTCAAAGAGCTTCTTTAAAGCTGATCCAATCTGTAAAACCATACAGCCATAATTGAGTTATGCTATGTTACTGACAGAAAAAGATATTAAAGCATATGCAAGAATCGGTTAAAGGGTATTTCATAAATGATGCCAACAAATATATTGTAACACCGTGGTTTTTATGAATTCAGTATTTTTGTCAGTTGTGTATTCAGTCAGACTGATTTGGGCCTAGGAAATGTATAAATTCGTGGCAAGGCCTGAGATACTCGTCCGTCCATCGATAATGCTCATACTGGAAGAATCAGTGAACGGTTGAAGTGCTATAGAATAGACCAAAACATTAACTGAAGAACTTACCAGTAGATGTTAAGGTTGGCACTTAAATTCAGGTTAGCAATAATCACAGCAAATGTGTATAGTTTGTACTAGTTAACTATCAGTTGTGCATCTCACATGAATGAAGTTCATAAACTTATGTTACCGTTACAAAATATTACACTTCAGTAAACTTGCATACCTCCTTTTCGTTCATGTAACGTTGTGCACAATCAATATGACGATAACCAGCCTGCAGGAAAGAGACAAATACAAAGTTAATCGATAGTTGATAGTAATATTTATTAACATTTTTAACTGGAGAATGTACATGAAAATTGTTTAAATTGTATTAGCTTATATTATGGGCCTATGAGCTTATTAGCTTATATAACACATATAAGCCCAAACCAAGTGTTTGACTAAGCTTATTTGAGTGGGCTTATGAGCTTATATATGGGTATTTTGATAAGCCACAAAAGTGACTTTTATGTGAAGAGTTGGGCATATATAACAAATTCAATTTCAAATTACATTTTCCCCCTCATTTTATGTAATCTAACGTTCATTTTTCTTTTAATTTGTAACGCACTGTATGCCTCCATTTTTGCTTCTCTCTGTAACATCACTAGTTATTAATTAAATTAAATAGTCGAGTCATTAAGTAGATCGAATCACTTTTTCAATGTTGTATTTGCTCATCACAGGCTAATTTTTTTTGGTAATATTTATTTCTCAAACATGTACATCTAGCTTATGAGCTTATTAAATCTTGTCCTTTTTGGTCATTTACTAACATAAGCCAAGACAAACATTTGAGCTTATAAGCTTATTAAACATAAGCTAATCCAAACGCTAAGCATGAGCTTATAAGCTTATGATATATAAGCAATAAGCCGCTTATGTTTAACATTCTACGCTTTAGCTTTCAAATACAGAACACAAGAATAGTAACCACAAGAACAAAAATCAAGCAAACCATTAGCCATCCAAACATGTATAACACAATTATGATTAAACGATAACTTAACACAAATGCTGCTGCTGATAGACAAGTGACAACAAAGGTAATAAGAAAAGACCGAGAACAACCTTGACAGCAAAATATACAGCTCGTCCGACAAAACCAGGTTCAGATTGCCGTGTTCCTAGACCAACCGATGGAATCTTAAGTGTGTTGTTCATCAGATCAAAGGATCGAATTTCACCAGCCATTTCAAAAATAAAATGAAAAACAATGTTGTGAAACAGATTGAGGAGTGGAAAACACAAAGATAAAAGTAAGGATGATGATAGATTCTAAACAAGTGTAAATGGTGCCCATCTTATACTAACTTGAATATTTTACTTTATTATGGAACATGTTGTAAACGTTTTGGGTATTGATTACAAGATAGTTTTTTCAAAGATTAAGATTTGCAAATCTTATGTAAATAATTAATATAGACGAAGACATAAACACAATTAATTAAGACATAGACAGAAATATTTGTTTATCGCTTTTGATTTGTAAAGGAATTACATATGTTTAAAGAAGTGTAGTTAAGTTAGCATAAGGTTACAGTTGATGTGTCATAACATTGCTCCATTTGCACCAAATTTTGTATAGCAAACAACACTGTTTACTGTCTACTTGTTTAGTGCAGTGTTTGTATACAAACATGAATTTGACGCGATATGTATACAAAACGATACTGTTTAGTGCAGTGTATGTACATTAACCTAATTCATGAAAGCATACTGAAATACGTAATGTGTTGTATTTTTAAAATGAAATAATCAAATATTTCATATGTCAATATCCTCAAAATGTACTCAATACAATGAATAACTTCTGATGTTCATAGTTTATTTAATATGTGGAAGCAAAAAAGCACCAAAAGAAAAACATCAACTTCCTAAACCATGATGTCATTATGCCACTCAAGTAAATTTCCAAATTTTAGTATGTCTACAGAATTTGACCTAACACTGACTACATGCCAACATATCAGTACTGGTTTATCATTTATTGATTACATTGCATTGTTTTGACAGCACACCTTGAGCTGGTTATGTTCATCTCCTTCTCAGATCACACCATCACAAAATTCCTCAACGCTCTTATACTCGCTAGGGGTATCGTTCACAGAAAAATCATCTCGGACTAGTCTTGCCTGCAGCATTCATATAACAAGAATCTCAGATGTACAGATTGGACAATCAGTCAGAGATCAGATAAGCATATAAAGAAAGCTTACTTGTTCATTTTTAGACAGCTCTGTGAACAAGTCATCAGGAATGGACCAATCAAATACTGCAAAGTTCTCTTTTATACGTGCTTCATTTGTGCTCTTTGGAAGAACACTATGACCCATCAGCAAACCCCATCGGAGTGCCACCTGTGCAGGAGTCTTTCCTAATTTATCTGCCACTGATTTTAAGATAGGATGTTCCAATACATTGCTCTTTAGCCATTTCGTGTGCCGGTGATCCAAGCGGTGAATATCCCTATATATGAATAAAGAGCAAAGTCAAAATAGGTATGCCCCTTAGCAGAAACCAAAAACTATATAATGTGATTTTTTATATTTTTTACTTACGTACGGTAAGGTGGACACCCTTGGATTTACAGAATTCACGCAGTTTGGTTTGCTGCCAAGAAGGATGGCGTTCCACCTGGTTTACAGCAGGGGGACCCGAGCATAGTTTAACAAATAGCGCAATTTTTTGAAGAAAAATTGCTAATACCTATAGCTCGGGCCTTGCACAATCATAGAGTGCCTCCATTGCTTTCCGTGTGGCAGGTATGTCGGTCGTAATTAGATTTTCTGGTTTGAAGCCAGATGTCCCCGCTTTTAATCTTGCTGGCCAGTGGATATTGAACATATATGATTATTAATTGATTAATATGGAATTAATCTTCTAATATTTGCTGGCCAGATGTCCCCGCTTTTGTAAGTGTGCAGAATGCATGCACTTGTAATGCGAGTAGAGCGGGTTTGGGCCTATTAATCTTCTAATATTTGCTACTTTGTCTTAAATCTTATCTTTATATCTAATTCTATATTAATCAACTAATCATCATATATGTCCAAGATCCACTGGCTAGCAAGGTTAAAAGCGGGGACATCTGGCTTCAAACCTGAAAATCTAATTCCGACCGACATACCTGCCACATGGAAAGCAATGGAAGCACTCTATGATTGTGGCAAGGCTCGAGCTATAGGTGTTAGCAATTTTTCTTAAAAAAAATCCCCCTGCTGTAAACCAGGTGGAACGCCATCCTTCTTGGCAGCAAACCAAACTGCGTGAATTCTGTAGATCCAAGGGTGTCCACCTTACTGTAAGTAAAAAATATAAAAACTCGCATTACATAGTTTTTGGTTTCTGCTAAGGGGCATACTTATTTTGACTTTGCTCTTTATTCATATATAGGGATATTCACCGCTTGGTTCCCGAGCACGAAGTATTGGAACATCCTATCTTAAAATCAGTGGCAGATAAATTAGGAAAGACTCCTGCACAGGTGGCACTCCGATGGGGTTTGCAGATGAGTCATAGTGTTCTTCCAAAGAGCACAAATGAAGCACGTGTAAAAGAGAACTTTGCAGTATATGATTGGTCCATTCCTGATGATTTTTGTTGACAGAGTTGTCTAAAATTGAAGAAGTAAGCTTTCTTTACATGCTTATCTGATCTCTAACCGATTGTCGAATCTGTACGTCTAAGATTCTTGTTATATGAATGCTGCAGGCAAGACTAATCCGAGGTGATTTTTTGGTCAACAATACCACTAGCGAGTATAAGAGCGTTGAGGAACTTTGGAATGATGAGATCTGAAAAGATCAACATAAACAGCCCAAGCTTGTGCTGTCAAAACAATAAGTGATAAACCAGTACTGAAGTGTCTAGTCAGTTTTATGTCAAATTCTGTAGTCATACTAAAATTTGGAAATTTATGTGAGTGGCATAATGGTATCATGGTTTAGGAAGAAAGTTAATGTTTTTCATTGTATTGAGTACATTTTGAGGATATTGACATATGAGATTATTTCTTTTTAATAATACAACACATTACAAGTTTCTGTATGCTTTCATGAATTAGGTTAATGTACATACACTGCACTAAACAGTATCGTTTTGAATATATATCGCGTCAAATTCATGTTTGTATATAGTGATTGTTTGCATGACTAATTGACTATATACAAACACTGTACTAAACAAGTAAACAGTAAACAATGTTGTTTGCTATACAAATTTGGTGAAATTGGTGCAATGACCTTATGCTAAACTTAACTACTCTTCTTTAAACACTGTGTTGATGTCTTCATCTATATTAATTATTTATATTAGATAGGATTTGCAAATCTTAATCCGTGAATAAACTATTTTGTAATCATCTATACCCAAAACGTTTACAATATGTTCCATAATAATGTAAAATATTCATGAATAGTTTTCTTGTATTATTATTTTTAAGTTTAATTATATGAATGTGATGTTTTTAAAATTATTGTAACTAATTGATGAATAAAAATTTATGGATGTTTATGTGGTTAAACATAAGTTAGGTTTATGAGCTAAGGGGGTGTTATCTGATAGACTTGTTAATTAACTTTTTAGAAAAAATGAAGTGCTTATGAGCTCATTTATAATGGCTTAAGAGGTTAGCAATTATTTGTGCTTATAGCTCACATAAGTTCATAAGCCCATCAAATAAGCTAAGTCAAACATCTCCTAATGTTCGCAGCTTTCATTCAAGACAATAATACCATAGACTCAAAATTTTAGCACAGCAAGAGATCCACTTTAAGGTTGTCGAAAGCAAGATTTCACTATGATCATTTTTGTCTTCACATGATTAGGATCGAAAAAAGCTAATCTAAATGTCCTAGCTGCTCAAAGTAATATATGATAAATGTATGGTAGTACAGTATTACCGCATCACATCTTTTATAATATCAACGAGACCATGTTGTTTATATATCGTTCGTGCAAAGCTACATATATAGTTGTTCATCGACAGCAATCTTTACCTTTTTATTTAACTTGAATCAAAATTAGTAGTAGCAACTATGAAATAGTTGCAGCAATGTACCTACATATTTTATACTAAAACAATGTTTCTAAGTATGACTAGTTGCACAAATGGATATAAAACTTATTGTTGGAAAGTATACATCATAAGTGTGTTGTGACTTGTGGCTAAAGTTGGATAACAAATCTATCAGACATGAAATCTGATTGCGGAAAAGTTAAAGAAAGGACTAAATTGCAAATAACCATACATGATACATCAGTACTGGTTTATCATTTATTGTTCCATTGCATTGCTCTGAACTAAATAAACACAACCTTGCTTCTCAGATCTCTCCATCCCAGAGTTCTTTGACAGTCTTATAGTCGCCATATGTATCGTTCACCAAAAAATCACCCCGGGCAAGTTTTTCCTGCAAGAATGCAGTATTTGTATGATAAGAAATTATAAAATTACAAACGGTTAATTCTCAAAAGGTGAAGATCGGTGGGATCACCCTGGTCCCATGCATCCTAAGGATGCCAACCGGACCCTCCCCCAAGGACCCGGCCCCAGGCAATGAGCACCTGTCCCAGTGACTGTACTTATCAGGAGGTGGGCTATGAACCCTGGCCATTTTCTCAAAGAGGCCCTCGCTGACCAGTCAATCTGAGCATTTGCAGTGGGGGGATGGTATCAACAGAGCATGTGGTCCTGCCCCCATGTGAGGACTTCCCGGTAGGTCACCCAAACCGGTACTACTCTCACAATTGGCTCGCTTAACTCTTTAAGCTTTACCCACTAGACCACATGCTAGTTGATGACTAGATCAGATAAGAATAAAACACGGCCTGCCTGTTCAGTATTAGAGAACTCTGCGAACAAGTCATCAGGAATGGACCAGTTGAAAACATCAAAGTTCTCTTTGATGCGCGCTTCATTTGCACTCTTGGGAAGGACACTATGACCCATCTGCAAACCCCAGCGGAGTGCAACCTGAGCAGGAGTCTTACCTAACTTTTCTGCAACCAATGTTAGAATCGGGTGCTTAAGTCAATTGCTCTTGAGCCATTCTGTGCCCGGAGAACCAAGTGGTGAATACCCCTGACAATATAAAAGTAAATTTCGTGGGAGCAAATTGAAGTCAGTATGTCTCTTAGCAGAAATCAAGATAGTAGTAAATTTCTTGTTGACTTACAGTAAGGTGGACACCCTTAGATTTGCACAATTCATGCAGTTTGATTTGCTGCTCTGAAGGATGGCATTCCACTTGGTTTACAGCAGGGGGAATACGTGCTATCTCCAACAAATCTCCCAATTTCTTTGAAGAAAAATTGCTAACACCTATAGCTCGAGCCTTGCCCATTGCTTTCCATGTGGCAGGTATATCGGTTGGAATAAGATTTTCAGGTTGAAAGCCAGCTGTCCCCTTCTTTGTCCTTACTGGCCAGTGGATCTTGAATAGATATGACAGACACTCGATTAAGTATGGATTATGATTAAAAAACACGATTTAAACAAAGTAGCAAATAAGGTATGAAATTTGGCATTCTGCACACTTACAACAGATCAACATACTCAAGCTGCAAGTCAATCAAAGTACCGTCCATTGCCAAATTTACATCTTCTGGAGCATGATTAGTACACTTGTAAAGTTTAGGATTAGGAATACTTATGGCACTTTCATGCATTCATAATGCACCTCATCCAGGAATGAATGATGGAATTAAGTATGCTTACAATAAAATGAAGTTAAATACTTAAATGGAAAAGGATGACAACGAACCAGAGCTTAGAGGTAATCCACAAATCTTCTCGCTTCACCACACCATCTTCAAAGAGCTTCTTTAAAGCTGATCCAATCTGTAAAAGCTCATTTATTTAGACCTAAGCTCATTTATTTCAAAGAACATGGTAGCACATTCTTTATATATTGCTCGCAAGTCATCAACATCCTTCTCCTCCTCACATTGATTGGGTTCATATGGGAACAAAAAGTCCTAATCCAACGTCGAGTTTTTTGTTTAGTGCTTTCTCTTAATCTGTAGTCATAGGTAGTAAGCTAATTATTTTGTTGTATATTGGTTTGATGAGATCTCTCTTCAAATGGTATTGTCATTTTATTTGGGATTTTGTCTCTCTTGCTGTAATTGTTTTCTTCAACATTGTTGAAGTTCAATGATATTCCTTTCGCCCAAAAAAAAAAAAAAAGTATATATGCTAGCTATGGTTGACTTCTAAACCGTTTGACCCATTTCCTTTCTGCCTATATATTTTGATTTTTTACATGTTTGATGTGTTACCAAATTGACCCATCTTCATTAATGGGTGTAAACTACCTCTAATCTTGAATCAAATATAGAATAACATGATGAAGAGGTAAGGTCCTTGGTTTTTTAACAAGAGGTCAAGGGTTCAAACCTCGCTAGATGTGTACCCGGGTAACCTGAACAGGAAAACCTCATCCGAATATCCGTTTACGATGAAGAGGACAGACACTATCCAGCGCCACAATTCTGCTTCACAGATGTTAAGGTTGGCATTTAAATTCAGATTTTTCATTCTAAATTGATGAGTCAATCTAGCAATAATCACAGCAAAAGTATAGCATATATATGAGGGTAATACAACAAAAGCTATACTGTTTTGTGTATAGTTTGTACTAGTTAACTATCAGTTGTGCATCTAACATGAATGAAGTTCATAAACTTTTGTTACCATTACAAAATATTACACTTCAGTAAACTTGCATACCTCCTTTTCGTTCGTGTAAAGTTGTGCACAATCAATATGACGATAACCAGCCTGCAGGAAAGAGACAAATACAAAGTTAATCGATATTTGATAGTAATATCTGTTAACATTTTTAACTGGAGAATGTACACGAAAATTGTTTAAATCATATTGGTTACAAACTTATAACATGAAAACAAAAATTCACAAGTTACCTAAACTTCGTTAATACATTTGAACTAACAAGTCCAACTTTAACATTCTACACTTTAGCTTTTAAATACAGAACACAAAAATAGCAACCACAGGAATAAAAATCAAGCAAACCATTAGCCATCCGTACATGTATAACACAATTACGATTAAACGATAACTTAACACAAATGCTGTTGCTAATAGAAAAGACCAAGAACAACCTTGACAGCAACAGATACAGCTTGGCCGACAAGACCGGGTTCAGATTGCCATGTTCCTAGACCAACCGATGGAATCTTAAGTGTGTTGTTCATCAGATCAAATGATCGAATTTCACCAGCCATTTCAGAAATAAAATGAAAAAGATGATATATTCTAACAAGTGCAAATATAATGGTGCCCAGCAAGTGGGTATTTTACTTTATTATGGAACATATTGTAATAGTTTTTGGTACTGATTACAAAATAGTTTATTCATGGATCAAGACTTGCAAATCTTATCTAATTAATATAGATGAAGACATCAACACAGTTGTTTAAGACATACAAAAAAACATTTGTTACTTTATCGCTTTTGGTTTGTAATGAGTTACATATGTTTAAAGAAGAGTATTTAAGTTTAGCACAAGGTTACAGTTGAAGTGTCACCAAATTTGTATAGCAAACAACATTGTTTACTGTTTACTTGTTTAGTACAGTGTTTGTATATAGTCATGCAAACAATCACTATATACAAACATGAATTTGACACGATATGTATTCAAAACGATACTGTTTAGTGCAGTTTATGTACATTAACCTAATTCATGAAAGCATACAGAAATATGCAATGTGTTTTATTTTTAAAAAGAAATCATCAAATAATATGTCAATATCCTCAACATGTACTCAATACAATGAAATATTTTTGATGTTCATTGTTTATTTAATACGGGGAAGCAAAAAAGCACCAAAAGAAAAACATCAACTTCCTAAACCATGATACCATTATGCCACTCAAGTAAATTTCCAAATTTTAGTATGACTACAGAATTTGACATAAAACTGGCTAGCCACATATCAGTACTGGTTTATCATTTATTGATTACATTGCATTGTTTTGGCAGTACAAGCTTGAGCTGTTTAGGTTGATCTTCTCAGATCTCACCATCCCAAAGTTCCTCAACGCTCTTATACTCGCTAGTGGTATCGTTCACCAAAAAATCACCTCGGACTAGTCTTGCCTGCAGCATTCATATAACAACAATCTTAGATGTACAGATTCGACAATCGTTTACAGATCAGATAATCATGTAAAGAAAGCTTACTTGTTCAATTTTAGACAACTCCGCGAATAAGTCTTCAGGAATGGACCAATCGAATACTGCAAAGTTCTCTTTGATACGCGCTTCGTTTGTACTCTTTGGAAGAACACTATGACCCATCTGCAAACCCCATCGTAGTGCCACCTGTGCAGGAGTCTTTCCTAATTTATCTGCAACTGATTTTAAGATAGGATGCTCCAATACATTGCTCTTTAGCCATTTTGTGCCCGGTGAACCAAGCGGTGAATATCCCTATATATGAATAAATAGCAAAGTCAAAATAAGTACACCTCTTACCAGAAACCAATAGCTATATAATGTAAATTGTATATTTTTCTACTTACGGAAAGGTGGACACCCTTGGATTTACAGAATTCACGCAGTTTGGTTTGCTGCCACGAAGGATGGCATTCCACCTGGTTTACAGCAGGGGGGACACGAGCATAGTCTAACAAATTGCCCAATTTTTTTGAAGAAAAATTGCTAACACCTAGAGTTCGAGCCTTGCCACAATCATAGAGTGCTTCCATTGCTTTCCATGTGGCAGGTATGTCGGTTGGAATTAGATTTTCTGGTTTGAAGCCAGATGTCCCCGCTTTTAACCTTGCTGGCCAGTGGATCTTTGAACATGATGATTAGTTGATTAGTATGGAACCAGATATAGAGATAAGATTTAAGACAAAGTAGCAAAGAGGATATGAAACTTTGTATTCTGCACACTTACAAGGTACAAATCAATATACTCAAGCTGCAAGTCGCTTAAAGTACTGTTCAGTGCCAGAGTTACATCTTCTGGGGCATGATTGTTACACCTGTAAAATTATTAATTCAGTATATAAATGCAATGCTCTAGCAACAGCTTATAGACTTGGAAGATGTGTGTAACGCACCTCAACCATGTCCTTATTTGAATAGTGTCATAATATAGGTACAAGAATCTGAAGTTAAATGAAACAGGATTATAACAAACCAGAGTTTAGAAGTAATCCACAGATCTTCCCGCTTCACCACACCATCTTCAAACAGCTTTTTCAAAGCTAATCCAATCTTCAAAACCATAAAGACACTATTAACATATGTTTTGGGGACTACAAAGAAGGAAGCATGTGCAAAGATTGGTAAAAGGGTATTTGTTGGTTGATGGTAGAAATTTAACACGAAAAACTTCATGCTAATTTTCATGGTACATATTTGCTGTGATCTTCACACCAAACAAACTATTGCACTCGCAATCCCTTGAATATATTACAGATGAATAAAAGTAACAGCAAAGTTCACATAAATAACATAAACTGCAGGGCAATAAGGTCACATACTCACGTAAAAGAAATGCGAGCTTGACCTAAGTAGTAAGTACACCACGGGTGACTTCTAAACCATTTGACCCATTTCCTTTCTAACTAAATATTTAAAATTACTCGTTTGACTCCAATTTGACCCATTTTCACATTTGTAGGTTAAGGTAGCCACTAACAATTGGAACCAAATATTGGTTAGCACGACAATGTCCAACAAATTCCACTTGGAACAAGTCTCTCCTTCGTTAATAGCTGTTAATCTTGTGTTACTGAATTCCATAAGGTTATGTCATTACAAAGAAATATTAAATGTCAGTTAAATTGCGTACCTCCTTTTCGTTGCCATAAACTTGAGCACAATCAATATGGCGATACCCAGCCTGCAAGAGAGAAACATGATGAGTAGCTAACAAACATCATACAAGAGACTCAATAATGTTTTCATCAGTCAAACAATCCAGTTTAAAAATATTACATAGAGAAGCCATAGTTTTACTGCAAGTTCTATTTAGAGAGAAATTTGTTACTAAACTTTCAGATTCTTATAAGTAAACTTATCTATTCACTTTGTTAGCTTGACTTTCATGTGAAAATGACTAGTTTCTAAATTTAACTCAAAATAATAGTGTTTACTATTTCACACAATATTCAAATACAGCATTAGGTAATTTATTAGGCAGAGTATGACTTGTGGTCAATTTTTTTGACAAGACTAATTCAACCAAATAAAAAAAAAAAAAATAATAATAAAAAAAAAAAAAAAAAAAAAAAAAAAAAAAAAAAAAATTATAATCATTGTCCACAACAGATAAAATTCCTTTGTGCCATGTGATAGGCTCCCCAATCATCACCGCTACCCCTCGACACCTACAAATTCTATCTTCACATTCTTCACCACATTTCACTAAAAAGATTTCAGCCCATGCATTTAAAAACAGCTTGGATGGTGAACATAAGAACATGGACCAAACCGGTGTGGGTTTTGAGGGGGAAATATTGAAAAAATTGCCATGTCAGTAAATACAAAAAATAGATTATAAAATTCCATGTTAGTCTCTTTACCTTAGGTAGAGGTGCGACTGTCTACATCTTACCTCCCGCATTCTCCGCTCCGACGGGATTGAGTATGAGGCAATTTTTATTATTACTTATATCGGTATAAAAGGATTGTATCACTTCGTTGTTAAAATCAATAATTCAATAATCAATCTATCAGCACGAACAAATTTTGACAATCAAAATTACAAAATACCTATGTCTAAATAATTACACACCATTATAATATGCCTTTCGAAAAAAAAAATTATTACACGCCAATATCAGATATTTTTGTAGCAACATTTCTATCAAGTATCAATTGTGGATGTCAATAATTCATTTTTCCCTAAAGGACCACATTTCTTTCTTTGGGTAGACACAAAAGTAACTATGTGAACCACACCAAAAACGTTAAAGCCATATGCACATGATTAGATTTGAAAAAGCTTACCATATACTCATCAGTCAAAAACTAGTTAACCAATATAAAAAAAAATCATTGTCTGAAATCAAGCAATCATTAATCCAACCATGAAATAAAACTTTACATAAGTTATAAGACATGGAACATTATATATGGATAATATGAGAACATGAGTACAAAAATCAAAACAGGTGTAACAGAACCTATGTTATGCTATAATTAACACAATATACTAATAAGCGGGCTTTCCCCCAATTCCTTTTTAGCAAATACTGTTATGCTACAGTATTTTTGTGAGTGAGTGTACAGTAAAATGTACAGTAACTAACGGTCGTTAAGTTACTGTACATTTTACTGTTCATCCGTTAATTTTTTTTTTTTTTTTTTTTTAACTACTTCTTTGGCAAAACATCCCGCGGCAACGCGCGGGTGATCCAACTCGTTAACACTATGTATAATTAGTACAAAAAATTATGAATCTTTACAAAAATTAGCACTATGCAAAAAAAAAAAAAAAAAAAAAAAAAAAAAATCGCTGAGACCCACACTCGTTATAATTAGTATTGTAGCATGTATTTCCTTTTTTTTTTAAGGCAATTTATTTACATACCCTATACCACATATCTCAAAATATATCTTAGAGATGTTTCCACCACTAGACGAAAGGCCTTGGGTACGTAGTATTGTACATGTGGTTGACACATACTACAATCGTAAGTCTCGATTTGAGTGTATGTTAACTAAAAAAATGACAATGAATATGATATGAACAACAACAAAAAAGAAGATAGAAATATTAAAACAACCTTAACAGCAGCAGTAACAGCTTGACCAACAAGACCAGGTTCAGATTGCCATGTTCCAAGACCAACCGATGGAATCTTTGTCTTGTTAATCAGATCAAATGATACCATCTCTGTCGCCATTTAGTTTTTTCAGTCGGTATAGAAGTTTGTGAGACTAACAATGAATGTGACTATGATGAATACTACTACGTACTATGTTTTTTGTATGCATTAATAATGGTCCAAGTGTCCAACAACTTGCAGTCGATGTGGGCCCAGACCCCCGGCCTTTTCATATGTAGTGGTCTTTGTAGACCCGGATATAAACTAGAATTTATTCATTACTACAAAATTCTACTCCACATTCACACTAATATTCATGAATCTTCACGCATAAAGTGTGAAGAATTAAACAGCTCACGCTAATATGCGTGTGAACTAATTAGATGTAGTAAATATTTTCACACTTTTATGTGTGAAGATTTATGAATATTTTTCACTTTTAATTGTCAGTGTTTTCAAACAATTCTCCACACTTTTATTATGATGATTCTGATTATGAAATAATTCTTCACACTTTTAAATGTGAACTTAAAATTCTTCACACTTTTCAAATGTCTCACTTTGAGACACGATATCTCATTCATATCAACTCTATTGTGACACATTTTAACTCATTGCGAAGCTCTTGTCAAGAAAAACGCAAAGCTACCAAGAAATATAAATATATATAACATATACATATATTAAATAGTGTCTAAAACTTGAAAAAAAAATCATTTTGCGAACACCATTTTTCCAATAGTCTTTGCTATGATGGAAACCATCTTAATGTCCCAAATCAATATTACAATATGTCATTAGCAAAGTAGTGACACAACACAAGTAAATAATTAAAGATGTTTGATAACTCAGTCGAGATCCCTCATGTGCCCAATCACGGGTCTCATAACTTCACTTGGTCACTGGTCTCGTAACTTTACTTGGATAGTAGCATAATAATTTTATGGGTGGCTGGTGTAGCTTCCATAGTCTTTTAACTAATTCTTTGATATCAATGTCAAGCATAGCATTCGAACAAGTGACATGGATAGCATACTTGCATTGTAAGCACTTAAAGATCAGCTGGGCATGCAGTTTAAGCATACATTGCTTGCAGTTACCGTCACTTTCAGTCCCCGCAACAAATGACAGAATGCGGGTGAAATTCCTTTTTTCTTATACCCCCAAACTTGATATTAACAAACTGATAGACACCCATATTGTGGTCAGAATTAACACCTTGTTCGGACTTGAGTATTAAGGGAGCACAATCGGAATGTATTGACTGAGCACATGACTCAGAACAATGATAGAACCACTTCTCAGGATTAAGAGGTTCCTCACAAACTTCACAAAAGTATTCACCCTTATGGTTCTCAACTGGGATGTAACTTAGCTTCAGGGGGTGCTTGTCCAACTTATGCCTAATCGTCTTTGGCAAATGCAATGCACATCCGTTATCTAGGTAGAAATCACAGGAAATGCATTTAAAAAAAAAAAAACTTACTAGAAATGCCAGCATGACACGCATGACACCTGATTGTGGTGCTTGCGGATCGGACTGATGATGCATCTACTCTCAAAAGTAAGTGACCAGGATGTGATTCATGTGTGATTTTTTCAGGCATGAATCCACAATTAACATCAACTCGATAGTCAAAACATATGGAACTATGCCTAAACTCATAACTCATACGTCAAATTGGTAGGAGACACCATTACTTCATTATTAGTGCATGTCTCTAATCCTCAATATAAATTTATATTTGTTTGACTTTGTGACCATTTTCTCTTATATTTTTTAGCCAACCTATTAGCATAGAAGTGCGTAATAGTCGATGCATATAAAGGTAAAAATTCAAAAGTTTAAGTATTAAAAACGGGAAAAAAAGTTAGCTATACAACACTAAAAAATATGTCAAGTTAGATATGTTTTATGTTGACTTTAAGCACTAATACTGTATCAGTTCTTTGGTTTTAGAAGTACATGAACGAACATAGAGCGAAAATTTATTTACATCGATGGGGTTAATTAGTGATGATGGAGACACTAGGTGGTGGTGGTAGGTGGCGGTGGCGGGTGGTGGGCAGCGGTGGGTGGCGATGGTAGTGGGTGGCGGTAAATTTAACAGTAAAGGCAAAAAAGGACTAACATTGCAATTATTGAACAACCACAAGGACGAAATATTTTAATGAAAAACATAACAAAATGAGTTGACATGAAATAGCAATGTAGAAACTAGAATGGGGTTGAATAGTTTCACCGTTTTAATTACGTTTTCAAAATTTTCTTTTTTCAAGTTTGTTTTAAAATGTTTCTCGATTCAAATCTTATGTGATATCTATATAACAATTAATAAATGCAACAATAAATAAGTAAGTAAAGATAAGGAAAGAAACGATCAAACCGAGGGCATGGAGATTTTTAGTGGTTCGGTTACGAAGCTCACTCTCCGCCCTACTCCATTCCTCGAGTCTCACACTCGAGAGTTTTACAAACACTATATCAACACGCTCCCTTATGGCGGAACAAACCGTACACCAAAGCTTACACAAGGTTTAACGACACTAAGCGGAATGTAGAGTCCTAATCATAGCTAGAACCAATCTACACCAAAACCCACATGGCTACACTATTCGAACCAACACTTTAGCCCGAATCAACACAACACATAATTCCGAGCTTGAACTCAAGTCGGATTACACACAAGAATTGAGATACAAAGAATGGAGGTTGAGGAGAGATCCGTAACAACGGTTTATGAGGTGAATGACTATTCTTCAACACTTCATTTCTTGACGAATACAAGTGTTCTTCTCTTGCACTTGGAAGAATGATGGATGTGATCACTTGTAAACAACTTACAACCCGTTAATGTGATCAAATAAGAGAATTTAGAAGACAAAAAGTGTTAGTGCTCAAGAGGTAGTTTTTCTGAAATGAAACAGTTCAGTATTTATAGGCACCAGGAGGAGCGGGGTACGGTCCCTTAAAGCTGGACGGTCCCTTATATATATGCGACCATCCGACAAACGCTCCTAATTTTGTCCTGATGTGGTGAAAGTTTATCTGGTGAAAAACTTATCTGATTTTAGGCAGGAAAACTAACTATTAGAAATTTTGAAATTCAAATTTATTTTCTTAATAAAACATTTCTTTAAAACTACAAAAATACTTTTGTAAAAATGTTTTGTCACAAGTAAAAATGTGAGGTTTAGTGAAAATAAATTCTTTGATCACTTAACTAAGTTGGTAGATTGTTTGTTCATACCTTAAGTGATGTTGACATTATTTATATTAACAAGCAAGTCAACTCATTTTTGTTACTT
Organism: Artemisia argyi; assembly: GCA_030686995.1. NCBI lineage: Eukaryota > Viridiplantae > Streptophyta > Magnoliopsida > Asterales > Asteraceae > Artemisia > Artemisia argyi. The sequence goes on from CM060678.1 coordinate 148,409,702, forward strand.
GATACAACCGGTTTTTATTTGTCACAATGAGTCTTTTATTGGGTAGTGATGAAGCATTGGCTAAGTTGTTGGGGAACAAGTTTACAAGTCAAACATCATCGTTTATGTTAATGAAGAAAATAAACCATAACGTCTTTTTGGAGATCAAGAGGCAGTAAATGAAAATGGAGTAAAAGAAGTTCGAACCACAACAACAAATGTTCAACTTCCAACATCAAAAACAACTACAAGAAGACAAAATGTTTATATGAGTTCCGGTGATCACTTGAGTTGGTGTTGCAGATAACGAAGATGATTAATGAAGTGTATAATTTAGGTTATTGATGCGTGAAAATTGCACCAGGCTTTACCTCTCAAGGGATCTTGAGAAGCTTACAACCCCCACCAGGCAGTGTACTTGATCGTTGTAGTATAGTATAGTGACAAGTACCGGGGGATTGATCGTTCAGCTAGGAATAGTGTCGCTAGGATTAGAAAACCTAAATACTAGTTCTAAAGGTGAGGGATGATTATTTTTGTGTTTTTATGTTTTTTAGAAAGCAAATAAAAATCTCGGGTTTGAAGAATTTGGGCGGAATTAGTTGCTAGTCAACTAACCCAATACTAAAGATGCAATCAAAATAAAATACTAGAAATAAAAATAAACTAAATTATACTAAAGTTGTGAGCAATAAGTGGAGAAAATGTGTTTACTTAGATTTCACTACTCCCTAGACATCTTTTACACGTTAATTACTTGTTATAGTTGCATGGATGACGGATCGTATTCCTTAATATCATTCATGGGGTGGCACACTTAACTCCCCAATTCTATGAGCTCTTATCTCCTCCTATACCATGCCCAGCACAACCATAGGGATTATAAACAGTGGCTCATGCATTAAATACAACCAATAAAGACCTAGTGCACATCGGTTCATGTTTCTTAAGACGTTCAAGCATGTTACCAATTGGAGATGTGCCAGTTTTCTTAAGCCTAACATATAAATCATTCATCCAAGACAATTATAAACAAGTAATCAACACATAATTAACATCTAGGTTTCATTAGATCCAAGCAAACACAAGATAGATCTAGCCTAGCATGATGGAATTAAGACAAGAACAAGATATAGACAACCAACTCATAGACATATTGATTGAATTAAAAGAACACTTATCTCAATTACACATGAAAGGTATCAAGGGCTTGGAACCCTTGAAAAACCTGTAAAATTCGCACCAAGTTCGTACTTAGGGTTTCTCCAAAACTTCTCTCTTTAATGTGTGAAAATTAGAAAACTATATATAAGAAAAGGGGTCTGACGGCGTCAAGACCAAGCTTGTGACGCCGTCACCTCGCCGCCAAAACTCTTCTCGGACTGCCTTGATCTACTTTTGACGCCGTCATGTATTAAGCATTTCCAGGCCGTCATGAATTTTACTCTTGACGCCCTACTTCGTGACGCCGTCAAATCTGTACTGGATCGTTATGGAAATTTGCTCTTGACGCCGTCAGGATGTTACTCTTGACGCCGTCACCTACTATTCCCAGCAAGGAAAATTAAGACTTTGGCGTTTTCTTCACTTTTATGCTCCAAAAACGTCCGAATTGCTTTCTTTTCCAGATTTCACTCCCAAAGTACCTAAAATCACAAAAGGAACGATTTAGGGCAATATTTGATCAAATAAGTTCAATTCCGGGCTTAAATGACCCCCTAAAAGTGGTTCATTTTTCGCCTCATCATATACCCTTACACTTGAGATTTGCTTGTCCTCAAGCAAATGCGCTTTTATTCTACTCAAAATACAAGTTAGGGGTCATTTAACACTAATATAAAAGTAATTACAACAAATAATCGTTCCACTAAAGACCAATAGACAAGCACGGAGGTCATACACAAGCACCTCACAGATAGTGTTTAGATACTCACATCTCTCGGGTGTAATAAAGTATAAATTACAATATGGAAAGGGAAGATATCTCACTACCTGTCATAGCAAAATAGATTACCATAGGCTTGGGAAATGATCAAACCTCCACCACATGGCGTAAGCACGTAGGATAAACTATCAAAGAGGTCTTTTAAAGGGTTGTAACGTTAGGTGTAGGGATATGAAATACACGGTTTTGTTGGATAAAGGAAGTTTTTACTCGTAGCGAGTTAACAATCTTGGTTAATTACATGTACAATGTGGCGTTGCTAAGCCAAGACTAGACTCGACTTAAGCTAATAAATCAAAAATAACAAAAACATAAAATGAACATAGAATGAAACGGGATGGTAGTCCGTATGTTTTTTTTTTCTTTTTCTTTTTCTATTTTTTTTCTTTTTTTTCTTGATTTTTTCGATTTTTTTTTTTTTTTTTTTTTTTTTTTTTTTTTTTTTTTGCATACGCTCTTACCCTACCATCCAAAACAATACATCATAGGCGTTGGAAATTCCCCTTACACTTGAATTTTTACATACTTTATAATTAACTAATCTAATGACTCGAATTAAGATAATCAAAACACTTTGAGCACTTTTAAGATTAACGTACATATGGGGGTAATAAATGATGTTCTTCCCCATTACTCCATAAATAAGTACTTACCCATGAGCCCCAATCGTCCCAAAACAATATGTACAAGGATATGACTCGACTTAGCAACCATGTAATCAATTAGATAATTAACTTAGGGTTTAACAAATAACAATAATGCACTAAAGATGAGCGCATACACGGAAGGCTAAGGCGATTTGGGTGTACATTTAAGTGGGGTGTAACAAATTCTTCCTTTAAGTAAAATGCTTAAAGTTAGAAACGAAAAGATAGGCTCGGAGGGGTGTACTAGGGGTTTCGTGTACTAAAAATGAGTACAACGCTAAGGTGTGGGAAAAATTAATTGACTTAACTAGCCAAATAATATGACTCAAATGATCAAGTAATTATAATACGGGTTTAACACAAGGGTGATCCTAATGCCTCTTATCATGTAGTAAATCCTACCACACGAATGTAGTCTTACTAGCGGTCTCGGGATGCATCACTAACACAAGTTCTAGAATCTAAATGCTACCGGTACACTCATAAGCACTAATAATAAATGCTTTTCCTATCAAATCTAAAGGTGAACCTCACATATTTGGGTGGAAAATTTTTCTGAATATACGGTTATGTGCTAGTCATACAATCTCCTATCCATGAGACGCTTGCTATGGCTAAAGTTTCACTCCTAAATGTTGTAAAAAATTTTAAATTTGGCACTAAAATTGCACTAACAAGTATTTCTCATAGTTTTATTACACATCTACCATCAAACAAAACAAACTCAAGCGAAAGTGCATATGTAAGGTATCATCTTTTTACCCTCCCCTTACACTTAGGATGAACATTGTCCCCAATGTTCAAGTAAAGAATGTAAAAGTGAAAAAAGTAAAAAGAATGAAATCAAATACTCCCATGATTCGCTCGGTATGGATAATAAGGTGGCCAGGTTAAATCTTCCTCCAAGAAAATGAATAATCAAAGCTTCCCTTCCAGAAAAATAAACCATCTTCTTGTCATACACAACCTGTAAAACCTGAGAAAATAGACAAAATAACCTCGCGTAAAATCGGCGGCATCCTATATAAGTTACTAAGTCCTAGAAAACAAGATAAGATATAATGCTTGTGGAATGAAGTTTGCAGATTTCCTGGAGATTATAAAACTTAATAATTCACAAAAACCATAAGACTCCGTTAGAAAAACAAAACCGGTAAAATTTCCAGATTTTTACACTAAGAGTTAACTCTTGACGCTGTCAGAAGTGACCTGCAGAAATTCTTATGTTAAGTTTCCAGAAAATTTCAGGAAAAACTTGGTCCTACTTCCTGGAAAATCCTGCAAAACTTCATTATGACTCAATACAAGCATTTGACTCTAACAAATACGAATATACATGTTCTTTTAATATTGTGGAGAATCATGATCGGTTTGTTTCTTAAAAACATATTTGGGGTTTCCCCTTACACTTATCTTTTGCAAAAATACCTTTAGGTGTAGTTAAGACTAGGCCAAAACAACAAAGTAAAGTATTTCCACTATTTAGTTTAGAAACATGATCTACCAACAATAAAAATTAAGCATGCATACGGAAGCAAATAACAAACAAACAAAAAATAAAATCACACAAAACATGGGTTGCCTCTCAAGAAGCGCTTTTCTTTATTTACGAGTCTTGTAGCTAGACTCAAGGTCATGGGTTACTACGTGATACGGGTGAGTTCCTCATTGAGGACATCTTTGGGATCAAACTTAGGTTTCAACTTCCTATCGGTTTCCTTAGTATGGTATGACCTCTCAAACTTTTCTCCATCCGGATCATACAAAGTCATCCTCATATGCCATGATCCGTCACCTTCTTTAGGTGGCTTGTCCTACCTCCATTTACACTTGTCTCCCTCTCTTTTCCACTTATTCATCTCTATGTTAATGGGCATTACGCTCAAGAACTCAATCATCTTCCTAAAGACTAAGGGGTCCTCAAAGGGATCTAGCTCTTCATCTCTAGCTATGAGTTGTTCCACCGAATGTGTTTTCTCAATGAAATCTTTTTCTAGATAAAATTGGCATTGAGGTCCAATAAAGTTCCTTTCTATCCAAGGTCCATATCTAGACGGTCTCCTATTCATCTCTACCCAATGCGGTATCGGTTCATCATCACAATCATAACTATGCTTCTTTACATCGTATACCGACCAAGTATCGCCTTCACCTACCACTATCTTAGACTCCTTACAATCTATCATGGCGCTAGCGGTTGCTAAAAATCCTCTTCCTACCAATAATGGGCATGTAGTGTCACTAACCATGTCTAGGACGTGAAAATCCGCTAATATAGTTAACTTTCCTACGTAAACAACTACATCCTTAATCATTCCAACCGGGTGGGCAATACTCCCATCCGCTAGCCCTATCAATACCTCCGTTTCCTCTAACTTCCCTACCTTAAGAGCGGTGAATAAGGATAAGGGAATCAAGTTGAGGCTTGACCCTAAATCGGCTAATGTATCGAAAGCTTCGGATTTTCCTATCTTACAAGGCAAAACAAATATACCCGGATCATCGAGCTTTTTAGGCAACTTGTTTTGAACGAAGGCGGTCCCATTTTTACCTAGCTTAAACTTCTCATATTTTTCTAGGAGGGCACTATAGTAAGGAGCACGCGCTAAGACATCAATGACGGGGCGTTCAAGGTGAAGTTCTTTGAATTCATCGTCAAGGTCTTGCGTAGGAGGTGTTTCAACTATACTTTTGACCGGCTCTATATTGGGTGTTTTATTTGATTGGTCCTTTTGAAGAATTTGGTTTTGTTTGAAACACGTGCTCGTTGATTTAACCGAGTAGTACTGTGGACACGAAGTGGGTGACGAAACTGAAGATATGGAATTAACGTTTAGTTTCGGATTCTTGATTGTGTCGCTTGGGAGTGCTCCCATTTCTCGGTCATTGAGAACTTTCAACAATGCATCAATTCTAGTGGTCATCTCGCTTTGCTTTTGTTTGAAATCGGCTTCAAACTTAGATATGCGAGCTTCTTGAGATGCCATAAACTTTGACATCAATCCTTCAAGATTGTTGGTACTACCATAGTTGTTAGAATGATTGTTGTTGAAAGTACGGTTGGAGGGTGGACCGTTTGGTTGGTAACGATTAGGCGGATTGGAAGAATTGGGTTGATTTTGTTTCCACCTAAGGTTGGGGTGATTTTTCCAAGAGGGGTTGTATGAATCACCGTAAGTGTTTGGCTCGGGCTTGAAAGTGTACCACTTATCTCCCGCTTCGTCGGTACGCGTGGATGCGTAGTCCGCAAAAGCTGTTCCGGGGAGTTCCACACAATCACGAGTGTCGTAGGGACCACTACATAATTCGCATGAAGAAGTGATTTTGTTTACTTGGCTTAAAGGTTTAGGAGCTTCGTAAGATTTCATGAGAAACTTGACTTGGTCCTCAAGTTCCATGATCCTACAGTCGGGAGTGTTAGAATTGTTCGAAGGCAAAGATATTGCCTTGACCATTTTGTTCAAGTCACGGGGATCATTCCAACTTTCGTTGTCATAGAGAGCAAGATCTTCTATGAGTTCCCATGATTGTTCCGCACTTAGATCACGTAGCTTACCACCGGCCGATTGGTCAATGGCTCGCCTCGTGGAGATGTCGATATGTTCATAAAAAATTTGGACTTGGAGCCAAAGATCTATGCCATGATGAGGGACTTTTTGGAGTAAGTCCTTGAAACGAGCCCATGCTTCATAAAGAGATTCATTTTGACGTTGTTGGAACATCAAGATTGTTAATACAAATATCGCCTAAAAACGTTATTTATATTTTACGATCTTCGCTAAGTTTTGTTAACGACAAAATGTAAACTTTTGTTTCTAAGCAAAACATAATCTTAGTTTTTAAGACTTGCATAAACTAGACTTTTGCTACATTTTACATTTCATAAAACACAACACAAGTTTATTTCTTAAATTAGAAATTGTCACATCACATTTATGGCAAGTTTTGTCATTATGCATTTATGGAAAGAAATGTATTTGACTAACTTTGTTGTTGCTTGCAAGCTTTGTATTTGACTTGTTATTATGAGATGTGACATTGTTTGGTTGCTAGGAGTTATGAGACAAGACCTTGTTTGGTTTGAAGAGTTATTGCAAAAACCAACTGCAAGCCTGGCGGTACCCTGGAGGTACACGGGCGGAACCCTTCTCAGGGGTCCACCTGATCCGCCAGACCTGCAGAAGGTTTTGGCTATAAATATTGAGCCACAAGTTAAAATTTGGCTCATCACTTGACATTACATTTTACACACACATTCATTCTTTCATCTAACCTCTTAACATTTCATATGTGAAGTTTCTTTTTGTAGCAAAGAGATTCACGAGCTTACTAAAAGTAACAAGTATTCAACACAACGTTGCAAGACTTGTTAGCTTAACATTGTGTAGACTTGTGTAGTTTACACTTCATTTGATTGTGTATTTTCAGTAGTGATCGGTTAGTATTTTAGTCCTCAAAATACAAAGAGTTTTGGGAGTTGTTGTACCCTAGTAAAAGAACTAACAGGAGTAGTTGTGCCCTTGTAAAAGAACTCGACATTTAGCTTTGTGTCGGTGACGTGTAAGGTTTTCTCCGCCGGTGAAAGGAGCTTGTTGACTAGTGAAAGAAACTCTCGAGTTGGATACTCGGGGCGTGGACGTAGGGCAAGGAAAAAGAGTCCTTATAGCCGAACCACGATAAATACTCGTGTTGTGGTTTGATCGTTTCTTTCATTTACTTGCATGTTATATATTGTGTTTGTGAATATGTCTTTGATCAAACGGAAAGTTTCAAAGCTAACTTAACAAGTTAAAAAGATTTTAAATCGGCAAACTATTCAACCCCCCTTCTAGTTGTAACACCCCCAAAATACCGCAGCGGAAGACTGTGTCATAGGGGTGCTACTTCATAATACAAAGTACAAGTTATAGAAAACGAACTCTAAATGAGACGTTTTGAAAAGTTACCATTCGATTAATGAATTCAAAGTTACAAACATGAGATTCCAAAGTATGATACATAAATGTATACAAATGTTTTGAATGGTAAATGATAAAAAGCGTAAGTCTTCAGAATATGCAGCTTGACTCTAAGTTCCACGCACTAGCTATCGCCTTACTAACCTGAGATAAACATGCTAAAGTGTCAACACAATGGTTGGTGAGTTCATAGAGTTTGTCTTAAAACAGTTGAAAAAACCTCAAAAGAATGTTCACACAGCAAAGGCATTGTGAATCCACTCAGTTGCAAGTCCCGCCATAAGAGACTTGTAACCTGTGTGTTCACAACCCACTGCTACATATATAGTATGAATAAGACATGTATAAGTTCATCAAAACAATTAAGCAATTAGTCGTGAGTCTACACTTCATCTCCGAAGACCTCACGTTTATGATGTATCCAACATTCGCAAATGTTAGGATGTATCAAAGCCTCAATGGTCATCCAACAACTTAATTTGGAGCCACCGGAAGTCTCAATGGTCATCCAACAACTTAATCTGGAGCCACTGGAAGTCTCACAATCAAGTATAACGCAGTTAAGTATAACACAATCATGTATGTATGAAATCAAGTATAATGCAATCAAGTATAAGACGATCAAGTATAAAAGCTTTGAATATTTGTACAAGTAAGCAAGTAGTTGAGCATGTATCTCCCCCAAAGAGTTAAAACAAGTATGAAAAAGTAGGGGCTATGACTCACCTTAAGCTTATGTAATGAGAAATGAAAGTCGTAGTCGAATCGCGAAAGTCTCTAAGAGCAGCCTATAATAGAACGTTGCGACTTAGGTTTGGAGTAACGTCTAAGAATACGAAGAATTGCCTATATATGTCTTGCATAATGTTCATGATGTAGTACTTAGTATATAGTGTAAGTCTTTGAATATAAATGGTTTATGAAACATGTATAGGTTGTATATCTCTTACTACCGTTCGGGCCGACATAATTCAGAAGTCATGGAGTAAACGTTCGAGGAGCCAGGACACTTTAATTCGTAAATCTACAACTCATCTCGACGGCTTACTTAATGAACTCCTCACATGAGGCTCCCTACTATTGTAGTATTTGATAACATATATATATATATATATATATATATATATATAAGCTTTTTGATCTTTAAAAGTTATATGGTCTTTAGCCGTGGCTTTGCCGTGACCTTGGTCATTGTTGTTAAATGTTACGTATAAACATTAATAAGTAAATGTCTAGTATCGAACCCGAGACCTCGGGATTGCACACTTTACAAACAAGAATAATGTAAAATAAATATATATATATTAAATGTATTGAATATATATATTTATAAACACTTAAAGGACTAAATGGTCGTTAGTTATTAACCGTATGGACTAACTATCATTAGTAACGAAAGATAAGGACTAGAGTGTAACTTGGGAGTCAAGAAAGATCTAGAAACACCCTCTTGGGTGCATGGCCGGTCGAAGCCCATCCAAATGGGTCGACCCATGCTTTCTTGGTCACCAAGTTTCATCTAGTATATATACAAGGCCAAGGATTAGGGTTTCACATCTTTTGTGCACACACACTAACCCTAAATCTTTTCTCCTTGTGGTTTCTTTCTTGGCCGATCGTACAACCCCTCCCCAAGGGTGTTTGGATCGATTTTCCATAAGCTAAAAATAAGTGTTTTGTTTACTTGCATCAAACCTTTATTCGTTGGTAGTTTGTGTGTACAAGAACGAGGTAATTACTTACTTTAGTAATTATCAAGAGATTGATAAACAAAACGGTAAGGGGTTTATCATTGATCTATTTGTACAAGAATCAAGGTTAATTTGAAGTGCATCGGGTACGTTTACTATTTATGTTTTAGTTAATATTTATGTGTTATACTTGATCCTAGCTTCCGCAATACGTGCTTATTAATTGTTAAACTCTAACAGTGGCATCACGAGCCATGTATAACATGTAATTGATTACTAAAACGTAATAAAAACCGGATCTTTAATTGTTTTAGATACATGTTTTTTTTGATCTAGGGTTTTACCTATTTTTTTAAAAAAATTTCGAAACCCTAACCCTAATTTTGGGGGGGGGGTCGCTTTTCCCATGAAACCCTAATTAGGGTTTTGTGGTTTTCTTGGATTATGTGTAATCACTAGAAACCCTAGGTCATTAACCGGTTAATTGAACGTATCTTGTGACCTATGTGCCAGTGGCGAAGCTTGGATTTTTCGAGTGGGGGGTCGGGATCTAAATTTTTTTTTCCCTAACACTATGAGGGGTCGAAACCGAATTAAATTGGGGGGGGGGGGGGGGGCGAAACCGAAAATACCGAAATTTTTCTACACGAAAACTATATACCCCTACATCGCAAAAAAAATTTCGGGGGGTCGGCCGCCCCCCCCCCCCCCCCCCCGCCCCCGCCCCTATGAAGCTGCGCCACTGCTATGTGCTAATTGTTAGGTTTTAATCCGTGACTTATATGCATGTTTGTCATGGATCTTGTTTTTTTTTATCACATGGTTAATATAGATCTTAAATTGGGGAAGACTCCAATATATATTAAAATCAATTTTATATGCTATGTGGTGTGTTAATTAGCTTTGGCCTACGCAATTGATTCGTCAATGTATGTGGCTCTCTTCCATTAGGAGGAGAAGGCCTTAGTTGATTGCATGCATAATTATACCTAGAATTGATTTTATTAGGATCTTTTCTAATACGGATTGTATGTGGCTAATTGTTTCACTTATTTATTATTGGTTGTTCTTATTTTCTTTGATACTTGTTTTATTGTTATTAGTTGGACTTGTTGTAAGCAATAAAAAGGGTTGTTTTATAAAAGAAAATAATACGGACTAATAATGGTGAAACCCTAATGTGATAAAGTAAGAATCTTGCAAGGTCTTAAGAGCCGCTAGTGGTCCGATTCGCACGGTAATCAGCTCCCAGGCGAGACTAGCAAAATTCACACTTTATTACATAATTTTGAGATTGAATCCATAAACTTTTGCTTGATTGATGTTTTATACAAGTATGCTTTTAAAATTAAGTCTTTTAAGATGATATTCATAACTATGATTTGAAGGCTTAGAAAAGAGCCTTAGAGTCTGCCTTGGTTATCACAATCTTGAATATGTCTTAAACGAATTACTTTTAAAATCATGATTGTAGAAAGTCATCTTAGGGTTTTGGCATAAACCTCAAGTAAAACTTTGTGTATTAATTTCACGAATTGGATATAAAAAGTTTTTATGAAAACTTATGTTATAAAGATGAGTGCATGCATCTTTGTACATATTTTGATTGACATATCAAAATTAATACCCTTAATAATTTAAGTTACATGCCATCTATCTATAAGGAACACTTGGAATTTTAATTTAGTAAACGTGAGACCTAGGCTAAATTACTATAACAAGGTAAAATTCTTTTAACGCGTGAGACCATAATTGTAATTTTACAGTTTCTAAGGTAGCCGACTTAATTAAGTTGTGCGTGAGACCTAGAACTTAAGGCATGAGATGGGATGAAACATGCTTACAAGGCAAATTGATGAATCAATTTGATGTAAATCCCATAATGATCTAGGAATTGGAAATCTTGTTTGCCAATTATTGTTCGACGGATTACCAACTTTTATACTTTCACCACTAGCAGATCAACTGGTGTGGTGGAATCTATGTAAAGTTGGATCCTAGATTTTCAAGAAAATTAGTTGGTTATATGAATATAGCCTTGGGTATTTTATTTTTCTTGAAGATATTGATTATCGAAAATACTAATATTTGAACTTTATCTGTAGATATGGCTCAACCCGATAACCAAACTGTGATTTCTGCTTTCAAGAGTCATCTTGAGAGAGAAAAACTGACTGGAAAGAATTTCAATGACTGGCACCGTTCGCTCAGAATTGTCTTGAGGGCGTCTGGTAAGCTAGACTATGTGACCGAGGAATGCCCTGCTGAACCTGCTGCTACTGCAACACCAGAAGCAAAGGCAGCATGGAAGGTGACTAATGCTAAGTATAATGAGGTTGCTTGTTTAATGCTCACTAGCATGAGTGCTCAATTACAAAAGAAGTATGAGTACTCGTCTCCTAAGAATATGCTTGATAACCTCAGGCAGTCTTATGAGAAGCCACCTGCAGTTGAATTGTATGATGAACTCGACAAGCTACACAACTGCAAGCATGGTGATGGTAAACCAGTAGCTGATTATGTGGATGAGATGAAAGATTCGTTTGATCAACTTCACAGAATTGGTTTTGGTTACCCCGACAATGTGCAAGTGCACTTGATCAACAGATCCCTCAACAGGGATTTTGCTGGTTTTGTGCAGAATTACAACATGCATTGCTCGGGGAAGACAGTCTCAGAATTACTCGCATTGCTTGTTGATTATGAGAAAAGTCTACCAGCCAAGGTCAAGGCTCCTACCCCACAAGTGTTGGCAATTCATGGGGGGAGAATCCAGAAGAAATCACATGTGAACAAAGGCAAAGGTAAAGGTGATAAAGGCAAGCAGGTCATGGCCTATCAACCACAACTAAAGATGAAACAACATCAGCCTAAGCAGAACAAGACAAATCCTCCAAACAAGAAGGATCAGGCTTGTCACCACTGTCATGAAAAGGGCCATTGGAAGCGCAATTGCCCACTCTACATTCATGACTTGCGACTCAAGAAGCAGGGGAATGATGCTGGTAAAGCCAGCACATCAGGTGCGTTCTTTATGATTGAATTATTCACTCTTACTCCTAAATTGAATTCATGGGTATATGATACGGGATGTGGCATTCATATTTGCAATACCTTGCAGGGGTTTAGAGTTGAGAGAAAGCTGGCCTATGGACAACAATTCTTGCACGTTGGTAACGGAGCGCATGCAGGAGTTGAAGCTATAGGAGTTTTTAATTTAGTGTTGCCTTCGGGCTTAGTACTATCTTTAAATAATTGTCATTATGCACCGTCAATTGTTAGAGGTGTAATTTCATTTTCATGTTTGTTAAACCTTGGTTTTCATCATACTATTTCTAGCAATGGAATTTCAGTTTCTTTAAATGATGTTTTTTATTTTAATGCTATTGCTGTGAATGGTGTATTTGAAATTGATATGAATGATAATGATAATGCTTTTGTTACAAATAATTCAATGTATAGCATAAAACAATAAGAGAATCAAGAAAGGTCTGGATTCATCTTATCTTTGGCATTGTCGACTTGCTCACATTGGCAAAGATCGCATGAAAAAGCTGCAACATGATGGGCTTTTAAATAAGATCAATGATGAATCATTTGATAAATGCGAATCTTGCATTGCTGGGAAGATGACTAAGAAACCCTTTAAAAATAGGATTGAAAGGGCTAATGATCTACTTGGTCTTATTTACACAGATGTGTGTGGACCACTTAGACATGTGTCAAGGAGAGGTGCTAGCTACTTCTTAACATTCACGGATGATTACAGCCGTTATGGTTATGGTTATTTACTTAAACATAAGCATGAGGTATTTGAAACATTCAAAGTGTTTAAAGCAGAAGTAGAGTTGCAACATGGAAAAAAGATTAAAGCTCTTCGATCCGATAGAGGTGGTGAATACCTGAGTCAGGAGTTCATAGATTATCTAGCAAAGGAGGGAATTGTCCAGCACCTTACTTCTCCATATACTCCACAACAAAATGGTGTATCTGAGAGAAGGAATCGTACATTGCAAGACATGATACGATCTATGTATAATCTAACAACTCTTCCTTTCTCGTTTTGGGATTATGCCTTAGAATTTGTGGTTCGCATTCTAAATATGGTTCCAACAAAGAAGGTTGATAAGACACCATATGAGGTATGGACTGGAAAAGCTCCAAACCTGTCTTATCTTAAGGTCTGGGGTTGTGAGGCGTATGTTAAACGTGACTCAGCAGACAAACTCCAACAAAGATCTGTGAAGTGCATCTTCGTAGGATACCCTAAGGAAACTATGGGATACTACTTTTATTACCCACCTGAAAACAAAGTATTTGTTGCAAGGTATGGAGACTTCCTTGAAAGGGAGCTCATATCTCAAGAATTCAGTGGGAGAGTATATGATCTGGAAGACGGTCAAGAAGATGTAGAACCTTCTGAAAACACTAACCAACTTCCGGTAGAACCTGAAAGCTTAGGTCCTCCACCTGAAGTTGAAGTGATTCCCATTCGTAGGTCAACAAGACCTGTAAAAGCTCCTACTCGTCTATGTCTTAATGTAGAGAGTGATGAGAATATGCTAGGTGATCTTGATGAGCCTACAAGTTATAAAGCTGCCATGAATGGTCCTGAAAAGGCCAAATGGAAAGAAGCTATGGATGGGGAAATGCAATCCATGGAAGACAATGATGTCTGGGAAGAAGTAGACCTACCTCCGGGTGCCAAACTAGTTGGGAGTAAATGGCTCTACAAGAAAAAGACTGACATGGATGGCATTGTACACACCTATAAGGCCCGTTGTGTAGCTAAAGGCTATACTCAAACTTTTGGTGTTGACTATGAGGAGACCTTTTCTCCTGTAGCCGACATAAGGGCAATTAGGATTCTTATAGCCATAGCCGCTTACTATGACTATGAGATTTGGCAAATGGATGTAAAAACCGCCTTCTTAAATGGTCGCCTAGATGAAGACATCTATATGGCGCAGCCTGAGGGGTATGTAAATCCAGAATTCCTAAATCGTGTTTGCAAGCTTAAAAGATCCATTTATGGATTAAAGCAAGCATCACGACAATGGAATAAGAGATTTGATGGTGAAATTAAAAAGTATGGATTCACTCAAAATCTTGATGAGCCATGTGTATATCACAAAGTTAGTGGGAGTAATGTAATTTTCCTTATATTATATGTCGATGACATATTGATCATGGGAAACGACATTCCAAGTTTGCAAAAGGTTAAGGCATATCTTGGAAAGTGTTTTTCTATGAAAGATTTAGGGGAAGCTGCATTTATTCTGGGAATCAAGATATATAGAGATAGATCTCAGCGATTAATTGGATTAAGCCAAAGTGCTTACATTGATAAAATACTGAAGAGATTCAGTATGCAAAATTCCAAGAAAGGATATTTGCCGATGCAAGAACAACATGGCTTGAGCAACAAGGTTTGTGCTTCAACACCTGCAGAGGTGCAACGCATGAAGAGAGTCCATTATGCTTCGGCTGTGGGATCTATTATGTATGCGGTGAAAAGTACAAGGCCGGATGTAGCATTTGCTCAGAATTTAACCAGTCGATATCAGCAGAATCCAGGTGAAGCTCACTGGACAGCTGTTAAGAATATTCTTAAGTACCTTAGGGCTACTAAGGATATGTTCTTGGTTTATGGGGGAAATCCATCGGCAGAACTTGATGTTACAGGTTACTGCGATGCTTCTTGGAAAGGTGATAAGGATGATACGAAGTCTCAGACGGGTTATGTCTTTGTCATTAATGGAGGAGCTGTGGATTGGAGGAGCAGAAAGCAGAGTGTACTAGCAATGTCTGCTACAGAAAGTGAGTATATAGCTGCTTCAGAAGCTGCAATGGAAGCTGTTTGGATTAGGAAGTTTGTTTCTGGGCTAGGAGTTATGCCTTCGATTCAACGACCTATTAAAATGTATTGTGACAATTCAGCTGCAATTACATTTGCCAATGAGCCTGGAATCATGAAAGGCACCAGACATTTCCCGATTAAGCATCACTATGTTCGAGAACAAGTCGAAATAGGCGAAATCGAAATGCTCAAAGTTCACACAGATGATAACTTGGCAGATCAATTAACAAAGCCTCTACCTGGCACCAAGCTTTACAAGCATGCTGAAGGTGTAGGACTTAGATTAGCTGAAAGTTTCATGCCCATTTGTGATTAGTGTTTGGATAAAGGATGTAATGTACAATTATTATTTTAATAAAATAAAATATGTTTTATGTTTATTTATTCATTGTCTTAATAATATATCCTATATTTGCATGTTTAAGATCCATGAATAATTTATTATTCTAAATTGTCCATTGTCGATTATTGATATGGGAATATCATTAAACTAAGACAAATTTGAGTATTGGTTTAGGATATACTTGAAAGTATATTGATGCGTAGTCATACCAATTTCACATGATATTCGATGAATTGAATATTGGACTTATCCCAATAATATGATTTAATATTTAATGTGAGAATCATATTTAAAGTTATCCTCAGACTTGAGATACCAGATAAGTGTCATGGATGCAGTGCATTTTTGTGAACAATCTACCGCTCACCGTAACAGGGAGTCATAAGAGTTGTTTTCAGAAGTGTTGCAAAGTTCATGGGTTATTCTTGTAGTCAAGAAAGAATTTATTCCTTCTGATTTGTTCAGAAGTTTAATACTGCTGGGCCCCTCGTAGGGTTGACAAAATGTTTGCATGGCCATGCCCAAAGTCTATCTGGAATACGTTCAGATGTTTTGATAATTTTGTTCAATCATAAAGAAACGAGAAACAGAAGTTTAATAAAGGAACTCACATCTTTATTAATGCGGTATTAGTAATGAAAGGATAATTATAATGATGAATCATTAAAGGTTTTTCCAGGAAACCTAGCTCGAATTGAACTAGGGGCATTGGAGTGTTGCAAGACGCTAACCAATGTCATTTTACTATTAATGGATATACGAGTGGGAGCTGTTAAATGTTACGTATAAACATGAATAAGTAAATGTCTAGTATCGAACCCGAGACCTCGGGATTGCACACTTTACAAACAAGAATAATGTAAAATATATATATATATATATATATATATATATATATATATATATATATATATATATATATATATATATATATATATATATATATATATATATATATATATTAAATGTATTGAATATATATATTTATAAACACTTAAAGGACTAAATGGTCGTTAGTTATTAACCGTATGGACTAACTATCATTAGCAACGAAAGATAAGGACTAGAGTGTAACTTGGGAGTCAAGAAAGATCTAGAAACACCCTCTTGGGTGCATGGCCGGTCGAAACCCATCCCAATGGGTCGACCCATGCTTTCTTGGTCACCAAGTTTCATCTAGTATATATACAAGGCCAAGGATTAAGGTTTCACATCTTTTGTGCACACACACTAACCCTAAATCTTTTCTCCTTGTGGTTTCTTTCTTGGCCGATCGTACAACCCCTCCCCAAGGGTGTTTGGATCGATTTTCCATAAGCTAAAAATAAGTGTTTTGTTTACTTGCATCAAACCTTTATTCGTTGGTAGTTTGTGTGTACAAGAACGAGGTAATTACTTACTTTAGTAATTATCAAGAGATTGATAAACAAAACGGTAAGGGGTTTATCATTGATCTATTTGTACAAGAATCAAGGTTAATTTGAAGTGCATCGGGTATGTTTACTATTTATGTTTTAGTTAATATTTATGTGTTATACTTGATCCTAGCTTCCGCAATACGTGCTTATTAATTGTTAAACTCTAACAATTGTTACTATGGTCTTGAGACTCAACCTTGGCTTTAGCCATAGTTGTGGTCTTGGCTTTAGGTCATTAGACCTCTTGGTCTTAGTAAATCATAACTATTATATAGTGACTTTGGTCTAAAAATGGGCTGTTAAGAATTTGAAGAAAATTATCACTCGGAAAGCGTTTTCAGGGCTCGAGCTTCTTTATTCCTGAACGAAAACGTCGTTTCGGACAACTTTCGTGTTTTAACTTTTTGATGAATCAGACCAGAAGGGTGACTTTCAAAATGGCAGAATGCAAACAGTAGGGTATTGGCAGTTTCAACGTTTTGGTTTTGCTAACTTCTTTTGGCCGTATCTTTTGACTCGTGTACTCGTTTTGGGTGATTCAAATTGCTATGTTTTCCTTGTTAAGTCCTCTTTAACAGTAAGTAAGTGTCAAATATCACAGTTGTACTATTTTGGTCGTGGTTCTCCATAAAAGTCACTAGTTTACTTGTTTAAATATCATAAGTTAACATATATATACCATAACTTGTTTTACTAGTTTTTATACATCATGAGCATAATACAAAGACCATATATAGCATGAAAGAAACATAATAAGCATGAAAACGATATTGAGCAAGAAAGTGTAATAGGGTTTGCTTACAACTTTTGGCTTTCTAAAGAAAGGAAGTCAAGTATGAAACTAGGACACTAAACCTATGCTTGTAAACCCTTCACCATAACTCTTGTAACTCTTGCTAGCCTTGATCTAACCCTTGTGAAAACCATTTAACTTCAGCCCTAGTAACCTTGTGTAGCTCCTAAATCAACCATGGAATCACCAAACAAACTTGAGAACTAGGTAGAGAATACTAAGACCTTGAACTTTGTAGTGTAACTTGTATATTGAAGATCAAAGGATCATGGTGCTAGGATTAAAGGGTGTGGCGTTTTTATTGATGAAAAGATGAAGATCAAAGTGTTTCTAGTTGGCTATTTATAGCATGAATGAGGAGGTTAGGAAGCTAACTAGGAAAGTGCTTAAACTTGGTGACAAAGTTGTAATTAAGTCTTGATCTAATGGCTAAAGTCATGAGATCATGCCACAAGTGTGAATCCCCCCCCCCTAGAGGCGGTTTCACAAGGCTTGGGGAGCAAGTGTGGACTTTTCATGATATTATCCAAGCTTATGTAACTAGTTTTGACTCCGTAAAATGCTAACCGTAAGTTGTTAAGTCACGAAACGTAAAACCGGGTATCCTAAAAATATGGAACTTGTAAATATGCTAGAACTTATCAATATACTCCATAATAAAATATAAAATGAGCGGTAGGTTCTATTCGGGTGCTCAAACCCTGCTAAAACTAGAAACGCGGGTCTAAAACGCGTAATACGTAAAACGTACGAAAGTTGCGTAAATTTTAGAAAAGTAAAATGTAACTTTTCTAATAGGATACTAATGACTTAAAATGACTCATAATGTCTGGGCTGGGCTCTGTCTAGTGTCGGTTGGTATTTAATGTTTCTAAACTTAAAACCGTAAGCCTAAAAATCAAGGAATGATTTATAAAATCAAGGAATGATTTTTGGTCAAAGGAGGAGGGAAAAATATGTTGACTTATTCTAATAAGTTGAAAACTCAAATTTTCTTAGAAACGCGGTGCAGGTATAAGCTAAGGTTACGGCTAAGTAAAAACGCTTAAAAACTGAAAATTCCAGTTTTTCACGGCCGAGGTTTATTTTGGTCATGTTTTTCTCAGTCATGATAAATTCTCTAATTAATCATGAGAGTACTAAACATTTTTCTGATGTGGGGTCACTTAACGCGGTCGAGTTTCGTTGTGCGTAGAATTTTTAAATGACGTTTTACCCTAAAACGTGTAATTCCGTGTAATTCCTTAATATCTTTCACGAAAATGATCTGACGAGTGTCAAACTTTTAATTTGCCATGGAAATGATTTGTCACTCGAGGCCATGAAACAAAAATCAAATTTCGGGAAAAATGAATAGTAAAAGTGAATAGTAAAATTTCCCGGGAATAGTAATAAACATGAAATTGCGAATTGTTACACTAGTTTTCCACAATTGGCATCAAGAGCTACGTTACTCAAGCTTTTAAAATATATTGTGTTTTAAAACTTGAAACGATCCATGGATTTTGAAAATTACAAAGAAGGGAAATCTATGCAAAGACCACCACTCTTTGAAGCAAATGATTTTATATATTGGAAAAACCGTTTTGAAACTTACGTGAAATCTAAAGATATAGATTTGTGGTATATAATTATTGATGGTGATAACGTAGTTACTAACATCAAAGATGATGATCAAAAGAAATTAATAGGTAAAAATAATGAAGCTAAAATGATGCTTTACAATGCTTTGCCTAAGAAAGAATATGAAAGAGTCTTTTTGTGTAAAACCGCCAAAGATATTTGGCAATCTTTAATTGTCACTCATCAAGGAAACTCACAAGTTAAAGATAACAAAATTGATCTTCTTGTTCAACAATATGAACAATTTGTTATTTCCGAAGATGAGATTATTGATAATGCTTTTGCTAGATTTAATACTATTATTACTTCACTTAAAGCACTTGACGAATCTTTTTGTAGTAAGAACTTTGTCAGGAAATTTCTTAGAGCACTCCATCCGAAGTGGAGAGCAAAAGTGACGGCAATTGAAGAATCCAAAGATCTTTCAAGCATGTCACTTGATGAGCTAATTGGAAACATCAAAGTTCACGAAATGGTAATGGAAAAGGATTCGGAACTAGTTAGAGGCAAGAAAGAAAAAGTTAAGTCCATTCCCTTGAAAGCTAGAGTCCAATCAAGTGATGATGAAGAATCTACTTCGGATAGTGACGATGAGGAATATGCTATGGCCGTTAGAGACTTCAAGAAGTTCTTTCGTAGAAGAGGAAAGTTTGTAAAGCAACCTAAAGATAAAAAGAAAACTTTCCAAAAAGATCGTGATGATAGGAAAGGAAAGGTTGAAAGAAAGTGCTATAGGTGTGGAGACACAAGTCATCTTGTAGGAGAATGTCCAAAACCACCCAAGAGCAAAACTCAACAAGCTTTTGTGGGTGGTGCTTGGAGTGACTATGAAGGAGATGATGATGAGCCAAAGAATGACGATATTGCTCTCATGGCTCACAACTCAAATGAGGTATTATCCGACTCATCTTACTCCTCTATTGATGATGACACTTTACAAAAACAATATAACAAACTTTGTGAATTGAGCTTAAAAATCATAAACAAAAATAAATTTTTGAAAACTAAAAAGGAGTTTTTAGAAAATGAAGTTTATGAGTTAAAAGAAAAAGCTAAGAGATTAGAAAAGAGTAAAGGTATTGACACACCTTGCAAATCATGTGAAGAGCTTAAACTAGAAGTCGAGAAACTCAAAATTACTCAAAATGATCTAATAAAACAAACCACAAAGTTTAAGAAGTTCGATAAGAGCATTTCTTGTGCGGATGAAATTATGAAACTTCAAAAGTCACCCTTTGATAAAACAGGACTAGGATTTACGAAAATAGAAACTTCAATGGGTCAAATGAAACAAGAAAAGATCGCACAAGAAACAAATAAAATTGCTACAGCAGCCTGCGGATCAGGCGGAACCCAATTTAGGGTTCCGCCCGTTGGTCCCGAAGGTTCCGCCAGGCCTGCTGCAGCAGTAACCTCATCCACTTCGGATCGTT
The DNA here is from genome assembly GCA_030686995.1 of Artemisia argyi. Classification (NCBI taxonomy): domain Eukaryota; kingdom Viridiplantae; phylum Streptophyta; class Magnoliopsida; order Asterales; family Asteraceae; genus Artemisia; species Artemisia argyi. Next base: position 148,430,392 of record CM060678.1, read on the forward strand.
CAAAATTTGTTAAAGTTACATACAAAAATGGAACAAAACCTGTGTTTAAAACTGGAGTAGGATTTAGTAAAAATGAATTTAGAGCTAAAACTACTCAACCAAGACCTAAGACTCCAATTCCCAAACGCCCCTTTCCAAAGAGCAACTTCAACGCTCAACCAAACTACCAACATATTTGGAACCAAAACACTTCTAGACATTACCAAACTCAAAACCACATGCCATGGAACCCTTATGCTCTATTTTCATACTTGGAACAAATTAATGGCATGCTTAACGAAAATGGACCCATGAGAAATTGGGGACCAAATGTTTGAGTGTTTTTCATAAAATAGGTGTGTCTCAAAGTTTGTTTGGAACCGGATGAATGGATTAAAGATAGCGGTTGTTCAAGGCATATGACGGGTAATAAAAGCCTCTTCTCAACTTATCACAAATGTGATGGAGGTAGTGTTACGTTTGTTAGTAATGCTAAGAGCAAAATCATCGGAAAAGGTACAATCTCTCATGACTCCCTTTCTATAGATGATGTTGCTCATGTTGATAACTTAGGATTTAATCTTCTTAGTATTAGTCAACTTTGTCGTAATAAGTATAATGTCCTTTTTAGTGAAAACGGTAGTAAAATACTTAAAGATGGTATAACCGTAGCCAAAGGTGTCCTTAAGAACAACGTATACGTCATGAAGTTGGATTCAACATCTAGAGACAAACTTTGTCTTACCTCATTAGATGAATCTTCAACTTTATGGCATAGACGTTTAGGACACGCTAACATGAGACTAATCCAAAACCTCTCCTCCAAAGACTTAGTTCGAAACCTACCTAAGTTGAAATATGACCAACACTTTTGTGATGCTTGCAAAATCGGTAAACAAGTCCATGGTAGCCATAAGGCTAAAAACTTGGTTTCTACATCTAGGTGTCTAGAACTTTTGCATATGGATTTATTTGGTCCATCCGCTATACAAAGTTATGGAGATAACTTCTACACTTTGGTAATAGTTGATGATTACTCAAGATATACTTAGACAAAATTTTTGAAAAGTAAAAATGAAGCTTTTGATAAATTTGAAATTCTAAGTAAGAAAATTCAAAATCAAGTAGGATCTAATATTGTGTCTATTAGAACGGATCACGGTCGTGAATTTGATAATGAATTTCAATTTGGAAACTTTTGTGATAATAATGGTATAACTCATAACTATTCGGCTCCACGTACTCCTCAATCTAATGGTGTAATAGAACGTAAAAACCGGACATTGCAAGAGATGAGTAGAACAATGCTTAATGAACAAAACATTCCACAAAAGTTTTGGTGTAATGCCGTTGACACTTCAACATACATTTTAAATCGAGTCTTAATTAGACCATTTTTGAATAAAACTCCTTATGAACTATATAAAGGTAAAAAGCCTACATTAGGATACTTTAGAGTGTTTGGGAGTAAATATTTCATTCTTAACACCAAGGATTATCTCACCAAATTTGACCCAAAGTCTTATGAAGGTGTATTTCTTGGATATTCACAAAATAGTAAAGCGTACATTGTTTTGAACAAAGAAACCTTAAGAGTCGAGGAATCGTTGAACGTAACATTTGACGAGAGTCCACCCCCCTCTAAGACATCACCTTTGGTAGATGATGACTTAGTTGAAAGCCAAGCAATAGAAAATTAAGAAATTTTAAGTGATGACAAAGAAGATGAACTTGTTACCAAAGAACTTGTCAATATCAAAGAATCTAAAAGTCATCCATTAGATGGTGTTATTGGCAACATTAATGAAAGAACACTAAGGTCAAAAGTTCAAAATGAAAGCAACTATTTTTGTTTCGTGTCAACTATTGAACCCAAAAATATTAATGAGGCCATTAAAGATGAATCTTGGGTAATTGCAATGCAAGAAGAGTTAAATCAATTTGTTAGGAATGATGTATGGACATTAGTTCCTCAACCAAAGAGTCAAACTATAATTGGAACAAAATGGGTATTTCAAAATAAAATGGATGAAAATGGAATTGTGTCTAGAAACAAAGCTAGGCTAGTTGCACAAGGATATAACCAACAAGAAGGCATTGACTACGATGAAACTTTTGCTCCGGTTGCTAGGCTCGAGTCAATTAGAATCTTACTTGCATATGCATGTGCACACAATTTTAAACTTTTTCAAATGGACGTCAAAAGTGCATTTCTAAACGGAGTCATTAATGAAGAAGTGTATGTTGCTCAACCACCGGGCTTCATCGATTTTGAAAAACCAAATCATGTTTACAAACTTAAAAAGGCTCTTTACGGACTTAAGCAAGCTCCAAAAGCATGGTATGATCGACTTAAAACATTCCTAGTTGACCATAAGTATACCATGGGCTTAGTTGATAATACTCTCTTCACTAAGAAGAAAGATTCACATATTATCATAGTCCAAATCTATGTTGACGACATTATATTCGGATCAACTTGTCAAGAATTATGTGTGGATTTCTCAAAAATCATGCATGACGAGTTTGAAATGAGTATGATGGGAGAACTCAACTTTTTCCTAGGACTCCAAATCAAACAACTAGAAGATGGTATCTTCTTTAACCAATCTAAATATATTAAGGACATGCTTAAGAAATTTGGACTAGAAGATTCGAAACCTATCAAAACTCCCATGTCCACGGAAACTAAACTCACCAAGGATGAGGAAAGTGAATCCGTAGATAGCACTAAATATAGAGGTATGATTGGTAGTCTACTTTACCTAACGGCTAGTAGACCCGACATTATGTTTAGTGTTTGTCTATGTGCTCGTTTTCAAGAAGGTCCTAAAACTACCCATCTCGAAGCCGTTAAAAGGATTTTTAGGTATATTAAGGGCACTACACATTTAGGTTTATGGTATCCCAAAGGAACGGGAATAGACACCATAGTGTATGCCGACTCGGATCATGCCGGTGACTATGTCGATAGAAAAAGCACAAGTGGTATTTGTACTTTTGTTGGACATTGTCTCACCTCATGGTTCTCTAAGAAACAAACGGCTCTTGCTATCTCAACAACGGAAACCGAGTATGTTTCGGTCGGTAAGGCATGTCAACAAGCTCTTTGGATGAAGCAAGCTCTTGTCGACTACGGAATTCAACTCAACGACATCACAATTCTTTGTGACAATAAAGGTGCCATTGATCTTAGCAAAAACCTGGTTCAACATGCTCGTACCAAACATATTGAAATCCGTCATCATTTCCTTCGTGACAACGTTCAAAAAGGAAATATCTCAATTGAGAAAGTTTCTTCCGAAGATAACATAGCCGACATTCTCACTAAACCTCTTAAACGTGAACCTTTTAATCTTCTTAGGCTAGGCTTAGGACTCATGGAACCTACATTATAGTTCTGGACATTAGACAAAAATCACAAAAATCAAAATAAATCCAAAACCATTTTTCTCAGCAGGGTCGGCGGAACCCTCAGCCATAACGGACGGAACCCAACTCAGGGTTCCGCCGTATCCGTCGACCTGTAGAAACATTTTTTTTGTTTATATTAAACCAAACACCCATTATCTCATACCACCACTTCAAGGCTGCTACTATTCACTTTACCACTCATCCACACCTACGAATTCTTGGTCCTTCATTCATTTACATTGCAAATCAATCATCATTATAAGTATTCTTAACATGATTACAATCCTGATCTGAGTCTAGGAATTCTATTTCTTGCACAAAAACAAAAACTTGGGGTTATGCATTAACTTAAGAAATTCATGCATGAGATTAGGTAATTAATAAAACTAATCATGTTTCCCATAGTTAGGAATTGCATCTTTAATTAGTATAAACATGTTTGCTAAGACACCCCATGTCAAATCCTTCCAAAAATTTCTCACAAGTAGGGCAAATATTTTTTCGTCTCACATTGAGAATACAAAATCAAAACGTTATGTTTAAAACATCACTTGCATAATGTCTCTTGAATGCTAAAGGGAATACATAACCAATATGTATTTTCGGGTACATTCAAATGAAGCTACATTGAACTAGGAGCGTTTGGGTTATCTTTTGTTTTATAACAAAACTTGCATAAAACGATTTTGAAGCATCAAAATGAGTCAAGATAACCGCACCTCCTCATTGTTTTCATATAGGCACACACTAGAATTTCTACATTATAATAGTGGTTTACGTAAACTAAAATGTGAAATTTTTTTGTTCTAGGAATCATCATGCCTCCTCTAACCCACTACGACCACAAGGACACCATTAAGTACCTACCAAAACACCACAAAACCAAAGGCCTTACGGCAAATCAAGTAAACGTTTTCAAAGCCCTAGAAAAACACTATGTCCATGAGGGTAGAACCATTGACCCATCTTTCCTAGAAGGCACAAACCTTTACGCCGATTTTGCCACAATCAACTTTGAGTGTCTTTTGAATATCGACGAGCCTATTTGTCCTAGGTTCATTTTAGAGTTCTAAGCATCATGCGTCCTCTCCACGGATGATTATGGTCATATGTCTATCAACTTTAGGGTTAGCGGTCATCAATACTCCTTCACTCTTGAGGAGTTTGCTCAAATCCTAGGTGTTCCAAACCGTGGTACTTGCCTCTATTCCGACTTGCACTCCCTCTCAACTCTTGACAACCTCCAAGACCGTATCCACCCTTATGACACACCCCTTGTCTCAAAAGACGTTCTCCGTGACCACCTCTTTGTTAAGACCACCACCACTAGGAGAACACGTTCGGGGAATAAGGTAGATAAGGACCCATATGGAATGGAAATGAACGAACTCAAACCCCAATTCAAGAAATGGGAGGAAGTCCTTAGAGCCAATGTTATTAGCACAATAGGAAACCGTGACCATGTCAACCTTTGCCTTTGCCACATGCTCTACTCCTTGTCCGTTAGGCAACCCTTCAACCTTGCCTACTACATGGCCAAGAGAATGGCTGACATTCCCGTGCATGGCACAACGGCTATGCCATATGGAATGCTCTTGACCCGTCTCTTTAGGTTCATCTCACCCATTCCACCAACTTCAAATGGTCTTCGTCTTGACTACACTCTCATTCCACACACCTTTGTTCCACTTAGTGATAAGAGAGTTTACAAAGCCCAGGGAAAATGCCCACATCCTCCTACCTCATCATCTTCTTCCTCAATGAGTGAAGATGACAATTTGCCAAACTCTAGGCTCCCACCTCTAGAATACCTTTCTCAACTTCCGGATATTCCAAATGAGTCGGAGGAGTTCAAGCAAACTAAGGGGATGTTCAAAAACATCGGGAGATTCCTTGGAAAAAATGAAGAAGAAGATTGACCGTCAATGAGTGCGGGTGTGTTAGGAGTGTTTGTCACAAGGTGTTATTTAAACAATTTGGTTATGTAAACAATGGTTCTCTTGAATTTATGTGTTGGTAGGATGTCTGATACTATTTGAAACATGTTTTAACTAACAATGATGTAGGAAGACAACTCTTGGCAAGTTGTCAAATTTTCTAGTTTATGATATTTTCACTAAGTATAGTGAAATTCTCGACCTCAAGGTCAAAGTCCTATGAAATGCATGTTTACGTGTCTATTTTTTGCATTGCCCAACCAGAAATGCCTTATCTCTTTGATTTTAGGAGTTTTCGAAAATTTTAAAAATCGTCTCGCGGGTCAAAAACGTGGACTGCCACTTTTTTCACCCCTGGCGGATCTGGCGGTACCCAAAATTGGGTTCCGCCAGTGCAATTTCTGGGAATTCCAAAATTGGCCCAACGGACCAGGCGGCACCCTCAAATGGGTTCCGCCTGTGTATTCTGAGGGTGCCGCCACCCACCTGCAGAATTTTTGTTTTCATTTTCATCAATTCAACATCCAAACACCAAAATCCAATCCTTTTAGGTAGAAACCCATTATTTGCAATGTGTTTAGCATAATAGGATACTCCTTCTTCCATAAACTTAACCAAAACCAATTCCCGCCAAAATTCAAATTTAACCATAACAACCTCAAGGACCCCTCAAACATAAAGGAAGGAACCCTTTTAAGGGATCCTTGAAATCCCTGAAATTTATACTACCACAAATCCACCAAAACCACTAAGCATTTAGTGCAAAACTTGTCTTCTCACTTCACCATTTTCATTGGATTGACTTCCATGATATGACAACCCATAATTAGTTTTCCAAATCATTAGAAACCTTAATTTTTGTATGGACTCACATCAAATCCAAACACTCCTTTCCATAATTCATCAACACTATAAATTAAGCCATCCTAAACACCATCAAATCACACCTTCCTCAACACAATTTCTGAAACTTATAAACCATTTTTCACCATGACTAAGTCAACAAACACCTCTCAACCATCAAGACCCATCCGGAAAACCGCCCGGATAAGTGTTAAACCACTTTGGTGCAATCAACCCATCAACCTAAGCTCCTCATCCTCGGATGAATTTACATCACCTATCAAAAATGAACATTTTTTGAACCTTGCATCTCCATCACCATCACCCAATGAACCAAATGACCTCACTCCACCACCAACTAAATCACCTATTGACCCAACTCCACCAAGTGCTCCAACTCAACCATCCAAAACTTCATCACCATCACCATTACCCAAAATTGAGCCAATGGAACTATTTGGGTCTCCTCCCACATCACCACACCCATTTGTCCAAGATCTTAATGATCTTCCACCAAGACCTACACAACCACCACCTTTTGCAAATGAATCACCAAGGTCAATTCTTGACCAAGATGACCTTTTTAATCACACTCAACCACCACAACAAGTGTACCATCAACCTAAACCATTATTGTTTCACCCCATCTACCATGACATCCATGGTCCTCTATATGGAGAACCAAACTTTGAAAACCATGATCACCCAAATCCACCACACCCTCAACCTCAAACCTTTGAGTCTTTATTTCCTTCATATGAGGATATCCAAAACATGGTTGAAAACCATCTCCATCAAGCATTGGAATTTCAAACCACATTGCTTGACTCAATACCAAACCATCCTCCACCCAAGAACCAAAAACCAACCAACCTTCAAACCAAGAAACCAAAACCAACCCATTTCAACCCACTCATCCCCATGCTTGCTCAAATTGTGAGCAAATGGGTGAAACCATCAAAACATTGCTTAACCAATTCCAAAATGAAACTCGTTTTGCATTCCAACACGTCATAGAACGTTTGGATGCTCTTTCCCACCCCAACAAATCCTAGACAATCCTTGGAGGCCGTTTGCCCCAACTTAGGAAAGTAGGATTTTATTTTTCTTTCTTGGTTATTTTTTAGTTTTTTTAAAGTAGAAGAATAGTTCTCATTTCTTGTCTTTTGACTTTTAAAAGTCAAAATTTTACTTGGAATGATATTTTTTTCTACTCACTTTAGTACATTGTTGGTTGATCATGTTTGTGTTGTCATTGTGGTTGCAATGTGTGTGGTAACTACATCCTTGACTATATATATCATCAACTAACAATTTTTCTTGTAGGGTCCAAAATCCATGTTTCCCATCTTGGCACTCCATTTAGGGGGAGTATCGACCAAGGGGGAGCATTGGCATTATTCCGCTTCGCTACTCTTCTTTTTGTTTCGACAAAAAGGGGGAGAAATATATTAACCCTTCAAATACTTGATATGCTTTTCGTCTCTTAAGTAAAACAAGGTTAATATAATTTTTTTTAAGTCTTGAAAACCAAGATTTTGCGTGTTACTTAAAAACAAAGTTTATGTTTTGTCATCAACAAAAAGGGGGAGATTGTTAATACAAATATCGCCTAAAAACGTTATTTATATTTTACGATCTTCGCTAAGTTTTGTTAACGACAAAATGTAAACTTTTGTTTCTAAGCAAAACATAATCTTAGTTTTTAAGACTTGCATAAACTAGACTTTTGCTACATTTTACATTTCATAAAACACAACACAAGTTTATTTCTTAAATTAGAAATTGTCATATCACATTTATGGCAAGTTTTGTCATTATGCATTTATGGAAAGAAATGTGTTTGACTAACTTTGTTGTTGCTTGCAAGCTTTGTATTTGACTTGTTATTATGAGATGTGACATTGTTTGGTTGCTAGGAGTTATGAGACAAGACCTTGTTTGGTTTGAAGAGTTATTGCAAAAACCAACTGCAAGCCTGGCGGTACCCTGGAGGTACACGGGCGGAACCCTTCTCAGGGGTCCGCCTGATCCGCCAGACCTGCAGAAGGTTTTGGCTATAAATATTGAGTCACAAGTTAAAATTTGGCTCATCACTTGACATTACATTTTACACACACATTCATTCTTTCATTTAACCTCTTAACATTTCATATGTGAAGTTTCTTTTTGTAGCAAAGAGATTCACGAGCTTACTAAAAGTAACAAGTATTCAACACAACATTGCAAGACTTGTTAGCTTAACATTGTGTAGACTTGTGTAGTTTACACTTCATTTGATTGTGTATTTTCAGTAGTGATCGGTTAGTATTTTAGTCCTCAAAATACAAAGAGTGTTGGGAGTTGTTGTACCCTAGTAAAAGAACTAACGGGAGTGGTTGTGCCCTTGTAAAAGAACTCGACATTTAGCTTTGTGTCGGTAAAAGTATAAGCGACGTGTAAGGTTTTCTCCGCCGGTGAAAGGAGCTTGTTGACTAGTGAAAGAAACTCTCGAGTTGGATACTCGGGGCGTGGACGTAGGGCAAGGAAAAAGAGTCCTTGTAGCCGAACCACGATAAATACTCGTGTTGTGGTTTGATCGTTTCTTTCATTTACTTGCATGTTATATATTGTGTTTGTGAATATATCTTTGATCAAACGGAAAGTTTCAAAGCTAACTTAACAAGTTAAAAAGATTTTAAATCGGCAAACTATTCAACCCCCTTCTAGTTTTCCACAAAGATGTCATTTCTAAGCTTAGTAGTTCTCCCCGGTGGGAAAAATTGAGCAAGGAAACGAGTGGTGAGATCATCCCATGTGGTGATGGATCCCGCGGGTAAACGCTCAAGCCATTGACTAGCTTGATCCCGTAGAGAGAATTGGAATAGGCGTAATCGGGTTGTCTCTCTAGTTTTAACACCTAGGTCTATGGAATCTACAATTTTGAGGAAGTCCTTAAGATGTTGGTTTGGATCTTCGGAACGAAGTCCATGGAATGCACATCCGCTTTGCACCAACCGGATGGTGTCGGATCGCAAGGGGGTCACATTGGCTCCGGTGAGCTCAATGGTGTTTCGGTAGCCTTAGTGGCTAGGTCGGGAATACTCTCCTAAGGTTCGGGGCCTAAGGGGTTCTAATGGTGGGTTTTGTTGTGGTGGGATGACGGGTTCAAAGATGTTCCCGTTGTCCATGATGTCGGGTGGTTACGAACAAAGACACAAAGAAATAAGATAGACTAAAGAAACCTAAAAATAAAAATAAAATCTTACTAGAAAGGAATCTAGCAAGTAGACCTAATAAAAAGAAATTCTAACCTAGACAATAACTATTCCCCGGGCTGCGGCGCCAAAAACTTGATGCGTGGGAATTGCACCAGGCTTTACTTCTCAAGGGATCTTGAGAAGCTTACAACCCCCACCAGGCAGTGTACCTAATCGTTGTAGTATAGTATAGTGACAAGTACCGGGGGATTGATCGTTCAGCTAGGAATAGTATCGCTAGGATTAGAAAACCTAAATACTAGTTCTAAAGGTGAGGGATGATTATTTTTGTATTTTTATGTTTTTTAGAAAGCAAATAAAAATCTCGGGTTTGAAGGATTTGGGCGGAATTAGTTGCTAGTCAACTAACCCAATATTAAAGATGCAATCAAAATAAAATAATAGAAATGAAAATAAACTAAATTATACTAAAGTTGTGAGCAATAAGTGGAGAAAATGTGTTTACTTAGATTTCACTACTCCATAGACATCTTTTACACGTTAATTACTTGTTATAGTTGCATGGATGACGGATCGTATTCCTTAATATCATTCATGAGGTGGCGCACTTAACTCCCCAATTCTATGAGCTCTTATCTCCTCCTATACCATGCCCAGCACAACCATAGGGATTATAAACAGTGGCTCATGCATTAAATACAACCAATAAAGACCTAGTGCACATCGGTTCATGTTTTTAAAACGTTCAAGCATGTTACCAATTGGAGATCTGCCAGTTTTCTTAAGCCTAACATATAAATCATTCATCCAAGACAATTATAAACAAGTAATCAACACATAATTAACATCTAGGTTTCATTAGATCCAAGCAAACACAAGATAGATCTAGCCTAACATGATGGAATTACGACAAGAACAAGATATAGACAACCAACACATAGACATATTGATTGAATTAAAAGAACACTTATCTCAATTACACATGAAAGGTATCAAGGGCTTGAAACCCTTGAAAAACCTGTAAAATTCGCACCAAGTTCGTACTTAGGGTTTCTCCAAAACTTCTCTCTTTAATGTGTGAAAATTAGAAAACTATATATATGAAAAGGGGTCTGACGGCGTCAAGACCAAGCTTGTGACGCCGTCACCTCGCCGCCAAAACTCTTCTCGGACTGCCTTGATCTACTTTTGACGCCGTCATGTATTAAGCATTTCCAGGCCGTCATGAATTTTACTCTTGACGCCCTACTTCGTGACGCCGTCAAATCTGTACTGGATCGTCATGGAAATTTGCTCTTGACGCCGTCAGGATGTTACTCTTGACGCCGTCACCTACTATTCCCAGCAAGGAAAATTAAGACTTTGGCGTTTTCTTCACTTTTATGCTCCAAAAACGTCCGAATTGCTTCCTTTTTCAGATTTCACTCCCAAAGTACCTAAAATCACAAAAGAAACGATTTAGGGCAATATTTGATCAAATAAGTTCAATTCCGGGCTTAAATGACCCCCTAAAAGTGGTTTATTTTTCGCCTCATCAGTTATGAGTTTATATTTTTAATTTTGTAAGTTTATGTTTTTAATTATTAATGTAATGTTTTTTTTTTTTAATTATAAATGAAAGTTTAATTTAGTTTTTAATAAAATTTGTTAAAAAATGAGTTTAATGGTGGGTTTAGTGGTAACCATTACACCTTTTTGAGTTTTTGATAATGGGTTTAACGCTGATGTAAAACCGGTGAGTTTGGTGACTATAACACTTAGCCAAAGAAAATAGAACTTTCTTTCCAAACCCAATGTATAGTCCTAATTTCTACCCCACTTAAACTAATTGGTCACCAAGGCTGATTAATCGCTGCCCAAACTCTAATCGGTCACTAACTTTTTGATTTGCGCAAATCGTTCAACTGTGATCAACAACGGTCAATATTGGTCAAACTTGCCGAAAATATGCATATCTTGTCAGAAATAGCCAAACTCGCCGAAAACTTGTTTTAATCAGTTATATTCGTTGTTTAAATCTTATACAAGTTGCTTCTTTTAAGGAAAATTGAGATGGAAATATCCAAAACTCGTAAAAAATACTCAAACTTATCGAAGATACTAATCCAATTAATCAAAGACTAATCTCACCTAAACCGATTACAAAACTGCGAAAAGGTTGACAGAGCTACTACAAAGTTACATTTGAATTACTAAAAATATTCGCCAAGGTAAACGACAACATCATTCCAACAATTACTAGAAAAACACACAATAAGAAACCAACCAAAAATAATATAAAATTTCCACGTGGACTGGATCTCCAAAATCAAACCAACCAGTAACCAAACCAAGCTTCTAAAAAACCACCTTCCAAACCAAACACACCCTTTAATTCATCACATCTTGAACAACCCATATAATTAAATTACATAATTTGCATTTTTCCATGTATGTTTGAGATCTATTGAAATGGTGGTGGGTAGTAGTTATATTGAAATCTAGGAGGGGTGGGCCCACAAGGGTCCTTAAAGAAAGAAAGAAGAAGAAATGAAGATGATGTTTGGGAGACCAGGGAGTAAGAGTGGGATGTTGTTAAGGATTGGTCAATGTTTGTGTGCTGCTGCTTCTGTTGCTTTTATGGTTTCTGCTAGAGGCTTTTCTGATTACACTGCTTTCTGGTATTGTTTTTGTTATTAGTATTTGTCTTTTAGTTTTTAAGATTATGTCATATGATTATGTTACTTTGAATGCACATGTTTAGCTCTTATTTGAACAAGTTTTTTTTTTTTTTTTTTTTTTTTTGAACGGCGAGTTAGTAGTTAGTGATTTGAGCTGACAGTGACATCCAATTGGGTAGTATGCAAGCCTCGAACCTTTCTCCTTAGGGGATAAACCCCACTCCTGCTTCTATTTATTTCGGGCCCTAAAGGTCCATGGTGAGACTCGAACCTGAGACCTCTCCAAAGTAACCTCCCCAAGTTTACCCTTGGTGGCCAACTGAGCTAGCCCAGTTGGTTTTTGAATAAGTGTTTGTTGCTTTTAGGAAATGGATATAAGTAGTTTAAGTGGGAGTGAGTGTAATTAAGAGTATGTTCCGGGTCTTCGGGTTAACCTTTTTCCTATTTCAATAGTAGTGTGAACTATAACGGTTAGTTGAAACAAAATCTGTTTGTACTTGATCTCCTAGAAAACATCTAGTGAAAGATTCGGAAAAATTTAGCTACTTCGTATAATCGTATTGCAAGTTACCAACGTGGTATTGACTTTGGTTAGTTAGCTATTTTGGAATGTTTTGTACACATTTAATAGGGATGGATGTTTGTATACATCAGTTATAAAGAAGAAAAACTGCCATGAACCATTGTACTGTGACAAGATTACTCCTTCTAATTCATTTTAACTCTACTATTACGAAATTTGTGTGTGTCACTACCGGGTGTGACCATCTACATCCTACCTCCCCCATACCCCACTCTAGCGGGATTGGGTATAGTTGTTGTTGATAAGTAGTTTGGAGTGTTCAGATGAAGAAATGTGTTTATGTTTTTCTTTTTTGCTATAGTTTCCGAACTTTTGGTCGACTAATCTACGAGGTTTGAATTTTGGGCCGTACCCTTCGAGGAGGTGGCGTGGCCACTTCATGGTTGTTTGCAGTAAACAGCGTTCGAACTTGAGAGTTGTGACTCCTCACATTATAATGATGAAAGTCACAAGCTTTTACCAACTTGGCCAACCCTGGGTGGTTAGAGATGTGTTTATGATTGTTGCTAGTTTTATGGTGAAGTGAATTACGTTTGATAAGTATATATAGAAGAAACTTAAATAAGCAAACCCTAGACGACACCTGTTAATTGCTTATATGGAGTATAACTTATGTACACAACTATATTTGGGGTATAGAATGCATCATAGTACATGGAGACAAATCTCACATTTTATTTGATTTTTATGTTTTAATTGGCGTTTTGTCGATGGAGCGAAGACTTGAACTTTAAGTTGATGACCGAAAACAAAATACATGTGTGGAGCTTTAATGCTCACATGTTTAAGTTGAAGCTTGAGAGATGAGAGTTATATGTTTGAGAATATAGAAAGTTTTTGAAGAACATTTTCTAGTAAATAGTTAAGGAAGATTGAACCAATGTGTTTTTCTCTTTATTATAAATTTTGAAAAGTTTGAAGATATGGAATTGAAGTGTCGAAACATGTCTGAACGTATTTTCTTATTTATAGTAACTGAATCCAATGTGGACGGAAGAGAAACGGGTTCGTGCACAATTTATAGGTTAAGGCTCAAGCTGTGTTGGTCAGTGCATCACAAAAGAAACATCTTTAATCTTCCTTCCTAACATCTGTTGTTTTGTGGTTGGGGTCACTAAGAAGGTAGATTAAGAAATCATGCTACTATCACAAAGTAAGAAATCATCATAATTGTGTTATATTTAGGACACATTATTTTGATTGAAATTTGGGGAAAAAACACTACTTTTGTCTCATCATTAGTCATTAGAGTCCACTTTGCAAAACTAGGAAGAAAATAAAGGATGTGCAGAAATACAACGATATTTCATAATGTTGATACTACTATCTAGTGGAGGCAAGTAAAAAATAAACACAACATTTTGTTTTGGTTTTTTCTTCTGGGTTGTATTTAGATTCCGAGGCTAGATTTGTTGTTAGTGCATTTATAACCAGTTTATTATGATCCTCATATCCATCCAACATTTACCTTTCAAAAAAAAATATATATATATATATATCCATCCAACATTTGTTTTTATTCTGGTGCAGCTATTTAATTGCATCGATGGGGCTTCAATTGTTGTGGAGCTTTGGGCTAGCATGTCTTGATCTATACGCTCTTAGAATCAAGAAAGACCTTCAAAATGCTGTCCTAGTGAGCTTGTTTGTGGTTGGCGATTGGGTATATACCTTATTACTTCATACAACTGTCTTCATTTCTAATTCTTTAGTGTTATTAGCTTCGGCATTTCTCATCATAGATTCATATCCATTATAATTTGGTACCATTATTGAGATACCGCATTCCCTTCCATTCCCAAAGAAGAGATAAAACTAGAATCCACAATGATCTGTTTTTCCAATTTCAGTGTAAAGCTTCATAATTTTCTGGGAACATATTTAAAATCAACAACACTCTGTACTTAAAAAAGGTTTATTTAAAATGTCACTCTTTTTTTGGGAATGTAGAATGGTTTCACTTTCTATGGCTACCACCCAAAAGTTTTATTCCCTTTGACGTTGTGTAAAGTTTTGGTCAAATATATTTTTCATATGCATTTTCCCTTAGTTTTAAGTAGTATGAAGTATGAATAGAGTGTAACTTCTAGACTCTTGTTTAGGTTTTATGGGTCACTACCCTTTGCACTAGCATTCACAATGTTATTATTTGAAAGTATTTATAGGAGACTGAGGATTAGATCCTATCAAAATGTTATAACTTTGGTATTTAATGAAAGCAAATGAGGAATCCTTTGCAATGAAGTACTGCATGAAAAAATAATAATAATAATAATAATAATTAAAAAAAAAAAAAAAAAAAAAATCATCCCTGAATATCCACACCAAACCTTGTACGTGTAGAGTTATTCTCTTTAGAAAGTAAATATTAAATACCATTTAATTTTTTTTTTTCTGCTTGTCACCTACAATTTGGAATTAGAATTGTTGCTGAATAAATTACAAACTAGGAGACATGCTAATTGTAACTAAAAAATGCAGGTGACGGCTACTTTGTCTCTTGCTGCTGCGTGTTCCTCAGCTGGAATAGTGGTATTATATGCAAGAGACTTGGATTTCTGTAACAATCCTAAAATGCATCTTCCATGTGGCAGGTTTGAGTACTCAATAGCAATGGCTTTTGTCACCTGGTTCTTTATTGCCATATCTTCTCATGTTATGCTTTGGTTATTAGCCTCCGCCTAAACAACTAATGTTAATCATTCATTCACCTGTTTGCCACGAAAAAAATCCTGGTTTAGCTTATGTGTGTATTTTTGTTCCTGAGTTTTATCAATTTTTTGATCCTGTAGTAGTGAACTATACTATTATTTGGGATGTAGCATTGATTTGTACAATTAACTCACGTTCAAAATGAATCTTTGATTTCCCTATTTTGGAAGAATGTTGGTTATTCTATACATGTGTTTTAGACAATGTTGCAAAAATTGGCCGAATCGGCTGATTAATCGTTAATCGGTCATACACCTTGTTGATTTTTGAAAATCGGTGAAAAAATCCGCCTAGGAAAAAAAATCAGAAAAAATGGGTCAAAAATCGGCCAAATCGGTTAAAAATCGGCCGAATCGGCCAAAAATCGGCTGAATCGGCAAAATCGGACGAATCGGTCATATTTAAAAAACTAAAAATTTAGGCATTCTACTTAATTTTGGAATCGTTTATTTCAATTATAACGCACAATGGGTCTCATAATCAGAATTAAAGCATTTTATTGAGGTTTGGAAACATAGTAGGCTTGAAATGAGTTAAGATCTTTAGTTTGCTCTCCAGAAATACTCAAAACATACATGAAATACCAATCCGATTAATCACCGATTAATCCCGCCTTGGCCGATTAATCGCTGCAGGGTGGTCGACCGCCCGACTACCGATTCACGATTTTTGCAACATTGGTTTTAGATCATATAGTATAAGAAAGACAGATTCTAGTATTGTATTTCCTGAAATAGTTAATATCTAAGTTTATTCAGTATGTTGTATGTATTATTTTGAACAAGATATGTACGTGTATTGTGTGAGAAAAAAAAGGTCCTTAAAATCCTCCATCCCACAACTCCAAAATCTGTTACAAGATTTTCATTAGGGTCAATCGAACAACCAAAAACCCCTAACTAAATTTTAACCAAAAAATTTAAGAATTTTACAAAAGTGGTTGAAATTTCTGTATTTTTCGTAAGATTTCAACATCTTGTTACCTCTGCCTTGGATTATATAACCCAAGGCAGAGATCAAACATATACACTTTGCATTCACGAACGTGAAGCAAAATCATGGCTTTTCAAGATTTTGACGAAATTTCGGAACGTCGAAGAATTGAAAAAAAACAAAGGTTGAAACAAAGAATTATCATTGGCGTGGTCGTTATTGTTCTTCTTCTCTCGGGAGCTGTTGCGGCCTTTTTAATATTTCTTAACAGCTCCCAAGCAGATGATCCTGATGTGGACGTGGATAACACGGAAAACATCAACAATGACAATAACAATGACAACAAAAACAAAGATATAAATAAAGGCAAGTCACCCGATGCCGGAAATGAAGACCAGAAAGTTGTACAAACTCAGAAGGAGGTTAAAACGATATGTCAATCAACCGATTACAAAGAAACGTGTGAATCCAGGCTTGAGAAATCATTAAGTAAAAAATCTACTGGATTTCCCAAACCAAATGATTTTGTCAATGCTGCAATATCTGCTGCCTCTGATGAATTCGACAATGCAATTAGTCAAACTGCAGAATTCATGAAAGCCGAAACTGCACCCCCAAACCAAAAACCTACATTTGATGTTTGCAAGCAAGTTTTTGAGGATGCACAAAATGACTTCAATCATACAAAAAACGCAACAATGGGAAGCACCACATCTCATGATGTACGCAATTGGTTAAGTGCGGTGATGACTTATCAACAAACTTGCATTGATGCTATAGCAGAAGACGCCACTAGAACTAGTATCGAACAAGCTTTAAAGACTACTAAAGAAATGACTAGCAATTCTTTAGCCATAGTCTCTTCACTTCACAAAGAAGCACCATCACCAGGCCCCACCTCTCATCGACGTCGTCTATCCAGTGCAGACAATGACTTTCCAGTCTGGATGGCCCGCAACATCCGAAGACTACTAAAGGCTGACACTCCAAGTCTGAAACCAAACGTGACTGTGGCTAAAGATGGTTCGGGGAGTTTTGCAACCATTTCTAAGGCACTTGAAGCGTTGCCAAAGGATTATCAAGGTCGGTATGTGATCCACATCAAAGGGGGTGTATACGAAGAAAACGTGGTCATTGCAAAAAATATGGTAAACATAACAATGTACGGTGATGGGTCACAAAAGACAATCGTCACGGGGAACAAAAACTTTAAAGATGGAGTTCCTACTTTTCTAACAGCAACATTTGGTACGTGTCTGTTTACCAACATATTTAGCGTGTTGCTAAATGCAGTTTTCGTAGTTTTTTTCTTAATGCTAGTTCTATTAGTGCTAAGAGGGTGTTTCGTTTCGGATTGCTTATTTGAAAATGCTCACCTGCTTATAATGACAAGCTATTAACAACCCGCTTATTTCTAGCTGCTTAGTTTAAACAGATAAAGCTGGTTACTTGGAAGTTAACCAAATAAACACTTAAATAAGCAATCCCAAATACCTTCTAAGCTTGTTATCATGTTGATATAAGAAGTCATAAATACGATAAAATTGAATGCAGCGGCTATTGGGGAAGGATTTATGGCTCAATCAATGGGTTTTCAAAATACAGCAGGCCCTGAAAAAGCTCAAGCAGTAGCTTTGAGAGTACAGTCTGATCGGTCAGTAATCTTAAATTGTCGAATGGAGGGATTTCAAAACACATTATATGCACAAACACATAGACAGTTCTATCGCGGATGTGACATACTGGGTACAATAGATTTCATATTCGGGGACGCTGCAGCAATCTTCCAAACATGTGACATTTTGATCAGAAAGCCGATGGTGAATCAGCAGAATACAGTTACAGCTCAAGGAAGAATCGACAAACACGAAACCACGGGGTTTGTGTTACAGAAGTGTAAAATTTCAGCTGACCCATCACTCAAGCCAGAAAAAGCTACTGCGAGTTACCTTGGAAGACCAATAAAAGAATTTTCTAAAACAGTTGTTATGGAATCAGAGATTGATAATGTAATTCGTCCCGAAGGTTGGTTGCCAATGGAAGGAGACTTTGCGATTCAAACGCTTTATTATGCAGAATATAGTAACATAGGTCCTGGTTCTCGTGTAAAAGATAGAGTAAAGTGGACTGGTTATCAAACTAATTTTAAAAAAGAAGAGGCTGCTAAGTATACAGTTAGTCAGTTTATACAAGGCGAACGGTGGTTGAAAGGTGTTGATGTCCCTGTTCGTCTTGGGCTTTATAGCTAGCAAACAGGTTGTTTTAAGTGCAAATCAGGGATTACTCGATTGAATGACAATTAGCACAAGTAGAATATGAGCATATTTAAAGCATGCAATGCGCTTATTAGTTTGTAGTGCGGTTTTTCGTATAGAGTTGCTATTTGTAATGATTTTGCTAATTATGGTTGCATAAACAACTAACCCGTAGCTCAAATAGTTCATGGTATACTGGTATGCTACTTGGCTCCATAGTAAAAAACTGGTTCTTGATACGGTCATAGGGTTAAATGGATTTCGCAACTCGAAACTAACTAGGTTGTTTGAGTAAACAAACCAGTTTTACACGGATTGATCTTTGTCTAAGTTTACAGTTTTGGTATTATATGGACTGAATACGATTGATTTTCGGTTTTCCAATCTATAGTAACAGACCTTAATTGTCAATTAAATAACAAATTACATAAAAATGTACTCTACTTGTGATCGGTAATCCCTTTTGAAAAGACACGAAACTGAACAAATTTTTAACCTCAATAACTTGGTAAAGGTACATCAACTTTTTATATCATTCGCTTTTGTAATATTTTAACTTAAATGGGTATAAACACTCAAATCAAGTCATTTTCTAAACTCACCAAGGCTAGTGGGCTAGGTTTAATAACGACCTCATGCGACTTTTATTTTCCCTGTCACATCAACTTTCTCTCTCCTATACTACTTTAGCGACCTACTTTATGTCATAAAGCGATGTACATCTCTATTTTTATTTTTTTATTGATGAGAGACTGCTTTCAGGAAGACCTCCGGCAAGTGCAAGTGTGCGGGTGTGAGTAAACAAAAATAAGTGCATGATGAAAGAGAGCAAACAAGTAAAACATACAAACGACATGGCAAAAAGCAAGCACACAAAGCAGAAAGGCAGGATATCATAAAAAGAAAAGGATATCATAAAAAGAAAAGGATATCATCAGAAAAGGAACAAAAGAGAGAAAGAACATAAACATATAAAAGCAAACACATTAGGAGAAACATAAAAAGAAAAGGAAAGGCGCAAAAAAGACAAGGGGACGTGATCAAAACAAATAAACACAAAAGCAAAAACGTATAAAAGCAAGAAGACAAAGCATCTAGGGAAAGCAAGCAAAGAAAAGGGGGCCAAAGGCAAAAAAAAAAAAAAAAAAAAAAAAAAATCTAAGAGAGAATCACATAAACAAAGCAAGGAAACGCAAAGGGGCCTACAACTAAGGCAAAGAAAAAGAAGAAAAGAGGCCACTAGACTCCCAAAAACCTAAAGGGGAAAAGCTAACGGATCACAAACGCAAAGAGGCAAGGCAGCTAAGAGACGCCTAAAAGACCTAGACGCAAAGACTACCTCCTACCATCTAGCCCGAAAACCCGCAAATTTTAATTCTCTCTCTCCACGCATTCCTATCTGAGGTCATGTCTTCAAGAAAAAAGAAGCTCCTTCATGTCTTGCTTAAGTCTTTTCTTCCCACTTAAGTTTATGTCTACCCCTCCTTCTCAAAATGTTGACTATCAACACTTCGACTCTCCTTACTGGCGCTAATTGTGGCATCCTCCTGACATGAACGAACCACCTCAACCTTCCTTCTCTCATCTTCGAGATTATAGTTTCGACTTCAAGTTCTATTCTAAAAACTCCATTCGGAATCATGTCAAACATGGTTTTACTACAAGTCCACCTTAACATTCTCAGTTCTGCTACTTCCACCCCTATTAGCTTGAGCTTTCATGATAGGCCAGCACTCTGACCCATACAACATTTTTGGTCTAATTTCCACCTTATAAAATTTCCCATTTAGCTTAAAGGAGACTTTCGTATCACATAGTACTCCTAACACCGCTCTCCATTTCACCCAGCATGCTCTAATATAATGGGTTACTTCATCATCTATCATCCATGGCTTTTGTATCACCGAACCCAAATATCTAAAATCCTCGTTCGGTTGAAGGATCTGGTCACCGATACGCACTTCCATTTCTTCATTTTTTCCAATTTCACTGCTACCGAAATCACACCTCATGTATTATGTCTTCTCTCTGCTTACCCGAAGACCATTCTCTTCTAGTGCCTCCCTCTAGTGCTCAAGTTTGTTGTTTAATCCTTCCGTCGATTCAACAACTAACACAATATCAATTGCGAATTTCATGCTCCAAGGAATGCACTCCTGTATCCCTCGTGATAGCTCATCAAGAATCAAGGCGAAGAGGTAAGGGCTAATGGCTGATCCTTGGTGAAGTCCAACTTCCACATGGAAAAACTTTGTGATCCCAATCGTGGATTGTACGCGGGTCTTCACCCCCTCGTACATATCCTTAATGACTTTGTATGAGGGAACCAAAACCCACGTACGGTCCACGGTGGGGATCACAGAGTTTTTCCCTATGTAAGTTGGACTTCACCAAGGATCAGCCATTAGCCCTTACCTTTTCGCCTTGATTCTTGATGAGCTATCACGAGGGATACAAGAGTGCATTCCTTGGAGCATGATATTCGTAGACGATATTGTGTTGGTTGATGAATCGGCAGAAGGTTAAACAACATACTTGAGCACGGACGATATTTTGTATTTACCAAGTTGTAAATAGATGAATAACATTTTGGTTATGCATTGTGGCAGCTATTGCATGCTAAAATATTCTGCGACCGTGCGACTTTTCTTAACCTACATTTCACAATGATTTTTGAAAATACACATTTCATGGCTAGTTCGAAAATGTTACATTCTCAATGAATTAAATCATCAAACACTTTAAAAAATAAGCTTGTTATTTATTATTGGAATACGTTTTGAGAACCAAAAGTGAAACATTTATGCTAAGTATATAAACTTATAAATGCAGTATATACTAACAATGGATCTGTACAAACTATAACACAATTTTAAATATAAAACATTTTGAAAGAGAAAAAAAAAGTCATATAGTTCATTCCCAAACATTAAAACCTATAGAAAAACATATATTTTGAATGTGTATAAAGTTTTATGTTGCATATATGTTGGTGATAAAAGACAAAATAAACAGATGAAGCGAAAGTTTAATTCAAAATTATCAACAAAATACAAAACCAAATTTAAAGGTATCAAGTGCAAAATTCAAATTTAAATGTAGAAATAAAACTAAAGCCAATGATCCCTTTTACTTATTGCTAATTTCTAAACTGACTCGAATTGTGAAACATACCAAAACTATAACCAAATTTATGAAAGTACAATGAAGATAGACACAATAGAGAATATTGCTTTTTGTTATTGATCGCCTTTGAATACAATGTGAGGGATATATATATCCGAATATACAAGAGTTATATAAGGCAATAACTAATTTGCCCACCAATCACTAGCTAATGATACACATGATAAGACTAAATCAATCACAATAAATGAGAATATCAATCTATACGTAAATACACAGCTAACACTCCCCCGCAGTCCGAGCGGCGAAATCGCGAAAGCTCGGACCGGAGATTAAAAACAAGAAAGTAAAACTAAGAAATAATTAACCGAAAGTTGGTTCTAAAACTTCAACCCCCAAAGAACCTTCCAAACAAACGGGGCGTGTTTTTCCATAGAAAAACATAAAGATCCACCATTTTTTTTAAGCATTACCGATCACCAAACCAAATTCCCAAACACCACTGATCACTTCACACCATGAAACCCAATCCATAACCACGACAATCGTGTGGATTTGTGACCTTAGCACAAATCACCAACACAAAACAAACGTGATTAACAATCGTGTGGATTTGTGACCTTAGCACAAATCACCAACACAAAACAAATGTGATTAAAAAGAGTAATTTGAACGGCATAGGAAAGGGATGATTTGTGTAGGGATCGTTATTAGGGATAAAGAATATATGAAGTAGATAAGGATATACGTGCTCCGGGCCGCCGGCCGAAGCCGACGACCGGAAAAATTTTTTTTTAAGTTGCAGCTGTTTGTTTTATTTGTTTGTTTTCTCTGATACCATGAAAGTACAATGAAGATAGACACAATAGAGAATATTGCTTTTTGTTATTGATCGCCTTTGAATACAATGTGAGGGATATATATATCCGAATATACAAGAGTTATATAAGGCAATAACTAATTTGCCCACCAATCACTAGCTAATGATACACATGATAAGACTAAATCAATCACAATAAATGAGAATATCAATCTATACGTAAATACACAGCTAACATGAAAGTACAATGAAGATAGACACAATAGAGAATATTGCTTTTTGTTATTGATTGCCTTTGAATACAATGTGAGGGATATATATATCCGAATATACAAGAGTTATATAAGGCAATAACTAATTTGCCCACCAATCACTAGCTAATGATATACATGATAAGACTAAATCAATCACAATAAATGAGAATATCAATCTATACGTAAATACACAGCTAACAATTTACCAAACGCCCTTTAGTGTTTAGGTTACTTTCTAACAATCTCCACCATGACTTGAAAATCCTCCGCTTGTTTCAAATCAAATTCAAAACTACAAATGCTAAACATGTTAGCCTAATTCAATCAAATAGTCGATTCCCAAAGAATGATCCTAAACAAACACCGACTTCAAAAAGAACAATCAAATGTTAACCGACAAGTTCGAAATGGTCGACTGATAACATCAAATAGTTCTGATATTTTAATGTTAATTTCCACCTAATATGCTCGTCTATTATGTCATTTTATTAGAATATATACTCTTAATAGTTTATATTTCATTTCAGGATAAAGATGAGCATTGGAACGTAGAGACGCGGATTTGGAAGGTTAACAATGTAAATATTCTAAAGTATGCTGACCAAACAAGAGTTACAGCGTAAATCAACTCTCGACTTACGCCGTAACAACGATTTACACTAGAGACTGAAGTCAACGCTGACTAAGGAGTTACGGCGTAACCACTGAACGGGTTACGGCGTAGACTCGGGTACGAGAGTTTTACGGTCATAACTCACTTTAAGGTTACGTCGTATATCTTCCTTCAATACTTAGAAGAATTTCGTGATCTAAGATTAAGTTACGACATAACCAGCATGAAGGTTATGTCGTAGAATGGTGTACGAGAGATTTACGACTGTAACTTATCTTTAAGTTACGGCGTAGTCTCATTACTGAAGATAAGATCGTCCAAGAATCAAAGGTTACGACGTAACTAACCCTAGAGGTTGCGCCGTAACAATGTCAAGGGTATAAATACCAGCCCCCATTCCGCATTTTAACATATCTTTCTCACACACAAAAACCACAGGAGGAATTAGGGATCCAAGGAGGATGAATCTCTACAGCATACAAGTCATTCCCAAGGGAGAATCCACGCATCGAAATCATAAGTTTAGCATTTTTGTATTACATTCGTGTATTAAATTCATGTCTTCAATTACAATGTTAAACATCGAATTTGCTGCATGCTTTAATATGAGTGGCTAAATACCTTTGGTGTTAGCCTTGTTATGAAAATGTTATTGTTATGATATAGTTTTCTCGTATCTTTATCGTTTTAATTGAATACTTTCTTAGCTTATTTTTGGACACCTTTGTTTCGGTAGCATGGAAGTTTGATGAAGCTAGGAGAATTGACCATAGGGCCTTAGTGAATAAGGTTGCGTTTAGTGATAAGAATTGGCCATAAGACTATCACTATTTGTGTGGAAATTTCACCAAACGACCACCTTCCCTAACGGAATTGCTTAAGAAATTAGAGGGGATCTAAGTTCCGAAAAGCTAGATCCCACTAAATAAGTCTAAGTTAATAGATGTACTTATTGACTCTTCCATCTTGTAGACCCACGAACTCTTGTAATCTTAAGGTTACGGAATAGGACAAGATGGAAGATAGGACTAGACGAATTGACCAACTGAATCTAGTCGAATTAAAACCCCAGATGAAACGATAGGATTCATTTAATAGAAAATGTAGTCATGACATAACAAGAGTAGTAATTAGGTTAACACTTCTCTCCCTACTGATGTTTTTTTTTAAGTTTATTAATCTTAGTTCTATCACTTTATTATTTTCTAATTTTTGTTTATTAATATTTGTTCATCTATTATGGTTTGAATACTCATCGATCAGAGTTCATCAAACATGGTTCATAAATACTCCGCACAACATGTTCATCAATGATCCGCCCTAATTTAATAAAACATGTTATTATGTGATGACTTTTTAGATTTTGAATGAGCTAGAAAGCTAACTTTTCATTTGATTCCCTGATTTATAATGACTTACAATGAATAAGTCATTGAAATTTTTACACTCACTTTCCATGTGTAAACCAAAAAATAGTTTTTGAATTTAGTGAATATATATCAGTAATAAGACAAAATAGTTAAACTATGTCTCATATAAGAAGTAGGATCATCTAAAGTTCAAAAATGAACTTAATAGGTAAAGTTGTGATTTGTGTGAGTAAAAATAAAAGTGGGCTATCATCACAAAATATTTATTTTATTGTAATTCAAATTTACACTCACACAAATCATAACTTTACCTATCAAGTTCATTTTTGAACTTCAGAGGATCTTACTCCTCATATAATAAGAGATTACAAAAAAAAAGTAAAATATATATATATATATATATATATATATATATATATATATATATATATATATATATATATATATATATATATATATATATATATATATATATAGGGGGCTTTATTTTCAGAACCCTGTTAAGTGTGGGAACTGCGAGAACTCTAATTTTGCATTAGAAAATATGCATGTTCACATAAAACATGTATGTTTTCTTACATACACCTTAATACACATGCCTACGTATTAAGGTGTATGTAAGAAAACATACATGTTTTATATGAACATGCATGTTTTCTAATGCATAATTGGAGTTCTCGCAGTTCCCGCACTTAACAGGGTTCTAAAAATAAAATCATTTTGCATTGATTTGTTGCACTTAACAGGTTTTTATATGAACATGTATGTTATGCATGTATGTGTATTAAGGTGTATGTAAGAAAACATACTTGTTTTATATGAACATGCATGTTTTCTAATGCAAAATTAGAGTTCTCGCAGTTCCCGCACTTAACAGGGTTTTGAAAATAAAGATACACTATATATATATATATATATATATATATATATATATATATATATATATATATATATATATATATATATATATATATATATATTGGAGCAAATTGAAATTTGAGTAATGAAATTGCTTAATTTTACCAAAATGAGAAATGGAGTCATGGCATCTTGTAATCTCCTAATTCTCTTGATTATTCCAGAGAGCATCATTACTTATTTTGATTTATTTCCTAGATGGTTGTAAGATCTCCTAGCAAGATCAATCCCACTCCTATTTGAGTTTTTATCAGGTCATGAGTGTTGATCTATACAAGTATGCACGCAATTTGGTTCGATAAATATATGTTCAATGCATATTTATCGAACCAGGTCAAGGAGTTAGAGATGTCGTGATGAGTTGCTTTGTTGTCCTAGTAGAATTTGTTTAACTTCTGATGCGTGGACTTCAATTGTTACTGATAGTTATTTGAGTTTGACAGCACACTATGTTGATAAAAATTGGGTCTTACAGAAAAGAATTTTAAACTTTTCTTTCATGCCACCTCCACACACGGGTATTGCTTTGGCTGAAAAACTCAGTTGTTTGGTTAAAAGTTGGGGAATTGAGAAAAAGTTATTTTCCATCACTTTGGATAATGCTTCTGCAAACGATCTTTGTGTTGACTTGTTAAAGAATCAATTTCGTTTGATGAATTTGTTAGTATATGATGGTGCACTATTTCATCTTAGATGTTGTGCACACATTCTTAACTTGATTGTCCAAGAAGGTTTGAAGCAAATAGATGTGGCGGTAGAAAAAATAAGAGTTAATGTGAAATATATCAAGGGTTCTCATGGAAGGAAGGTAAAGTTTCATGAATGTTGTTCACAAACCGGTTTAGATTGCCAAAAAGCTTTGACACAAAATGTCCCTACTAGGTGGAATTCTACATATAGGATGCTTTCAAGTGCCCTTTATTATCGCCCTGCCTTACTTCACCTTAGTATGAGTGACTCAAATTATCAAAGTGGTCCTTCTTCGGATGAATGGGATAGGGTTGAGAAAATATGTGACTTTCTTAAAGTTTTTTATGAAGCTACTCTTGCCTTTTCTGGATCTATCTACCCCACTTCGAATCTATATTTCCCTAAAGTATTTCTCATTCACTTGAAGTTGGTTAAGGAGTTGGAAAGTCCGGATGATTATATGAAAAAGATAGCTAAGCAAATGTGGCTTAAGTTTAGCAAGTATTGGTCTGATTTTAACCTTTTGTTAGCTGTAGCTGTTGTATTTGATCCTCGTTATAAGTATTCATTTCTGGAGTTTAGCTATGCAAAACTTTATGGTAAAGACTCACCACAGTTGGCAAAGGTTAAAAAAGTACTATATGGAATTTTTGATGAATATCATATAGCTTCAAAAAATGCAACAAGCTCGACGTCAGGTGGTAGTGAGATGAACTATCAAGTGAAAGAAGGAGATGATGGAACTAGTCAAAGTATTCTAAAGGTAACTTCTAATTTTTTTTCTTCAACTTACTTGTATGAGTTTTACTTATATGTCTCTTTTACTGGTATGTAGGAGTTTGATTTATTTGATAAGACTGAAACTTCAGGCTCGGCCGAACAACAACGTGAATTTTAGCCTTGGTGGAAGAATTTTGGATCAATATCGAAGTTGCATCGGATATTCTTTGTATACCTGTTTCAACAGTTGCATCGGAGTCGGCTTTTAGCCTTGGTGGAAGAATTTTGGATCAATATCGAAGTTCAATGAAGCCTTCTACTGTCGAAGCTTTGATATGCACAAGGGATTGGCTATTTTCAGAAAAAGGTAATGTAATTCTAAAGTTTCTGGTTTACTTGCAATTTAATCGAATATTTTTTCTTAATTCTTTAAATTTTGTAATCACAGCGATGTCAGATGTTGACCTTGAAAAGTTAACTGAAAATATCATGAAATTGGATATCGATAAAGATGAAGAATGATGGTCGGAGAAGAATGGCAGTGTGGTGAACAAGTGGTGTATTTTGGATACTTTGTTTTGCACCAGGAATTTAATGATAAGTCGACCTGTTTGACCCGTTCAAACCGCTAACCTGTTTAACCCATTTAATTAAACGGGTTATATGGGTCGTGTTCAGGTTGAAAGTAAACAGGTTAGGGTCGAGATGTCTGGCCCGCTTATATAAACAGGTCGGTTTCCGGTTGAATGTTCTTGACCCGCCAACCCGAACCCGCGAACACGAACCCGACCTGAATTGCCACCCCTAACGAGGATATATAACTAGTGTCTTTGAGTTGAAGTTAACATATTAATGTTTGTTGACACTATAATGTTAAAACTTTGAATGTATGTCCTAAAGCTAATTAAGTTGACAATACCTAAAATCTATCCAAAATATAATCGAAATAATGCTTCCAAAATAAACTATACTGTAATAATGTAAGCAAAAAATCATTTCCATTTTCCTATTTAGGTCCAATAAACCCTTTGACTTGCATGACAATTAATTTAACATGTAAAAACCCTTGGCTTGCATGGCAATTTAACATATAAAAACCTCTATTAAACCCTCCAATCGCAAACCTTAAACCTCTAGTTATACCCGAAAGTTTATTCCTTGGAGCACACATTATTACATCGTGTCGTACATATCTCAAACTCAAACCCATACACAGAACACATGGCTACTAGCACACTTTTGCCGGTCTTTCGAGAATCAGTCTCTCTATCTTCGAGCAGAGGTATGGCCGTCTACAACCTAACTGTGTTGTACCCTGCTCCAGGATTGGGTATTGTTGTTGGTGTTGTGGCGATGACTACTAACATTCTTCTGACATACCCGAAGATCAGCACACCATACTCCAAAAAAAAATTGTTGCCTTGTTCTAAACGATCTTTCTTTTATAGTCCACCATCAGCGGTTTCAACAAATCATAGTCTGCGTATGTCACATGCTAAAGCAATATCTGCACTGATTAAGGTTAGAGATAACAGTGTCAGTTTATGTTTTCATTATATATATGTAGTGTTAATTGTTGGCTACTTGCTAGTTTAATGATACAAACCTCCATTAAAAAAATATACATGCATGTTGTAAATTATTTACGTAGGATATATATTGATCCTGCACACGCAGGAAGACAAGGGTTTTGGCGACTACATGAATCGGACGTACTTTTCGCCCTTTGGTTTGGCAGCTAATGAAAAGGTTTGTGTTTCTACGTTAACCTTTAACTCAATTTTATTCTTTCACAACGGTAATAGTTGCTTGAACGTTTTTGGTTTAATAACAAGAAAATCGCTTTATTTGGGGTTTAGGCATGTTAAAAAGGAAGTTAAGGTATCTAACCAATTTAACATTAAAGTTTTGTTGGTTCAATCAAATATAGAAAAAAGGTTAGAGAAAAATCAGTGCGCAAAATTGTTTATGTGTCACTGTCAAAACATTGGGAAACTGAGAACATGCAGACATTCATATTGTTTATATCTGTGAAGTTGAATGATTTGCAACAATTATTTAGTTGTATGCTAGTAGTGTTTGTACGTGTGATTTTATGTTCAATTAACCGTGTAATGTTACTGATTATATTTCTGCTTCTAGAAAGGGTCACCCATGAAGAAGTTTCAATGTAAGTCGAAAAAGAACAACAACCAAGAGTCCTCAGGGCCAAATATATGCGCAATTATAGTTGGGTCTTCTTTTTGCATAGCCATAGCAATTTTCTGTTTGGGTTTTCCAAAGAAACTTGGGCTATGTCATACTACGGTTGTGCCATACTCGTGTCTAATCGATGACCTTCGAGCTAAGAGGGTGACACATGTTCAATTTGTGAAAGATTCAAGTGTGATTTATTATAATACCAAGACATCAGTAGATCAAATTGCTAAAACTTCAAAAACTGTTTTAGGACAAACAGCATTAGTGAAAGCATTTGTGTCGTCTAAGTGGCAGTACCAAACAGTAAACGTGGGAGATGACAAGTCTCCGCTTATTACGTGGCTTGACTATCATAAGATTGCATATGGGTCAGACCCTAAACCTTTATCTCTAACATTGATGGAACTATTGTCCTTCATATTTGGTACATTCCCCTATTTCATCTTCTTGTTTCTTGAGTGTTACCTGATCAGTACTCAACTGAATCTTGGGAAAAAAAGAAAGAGAGGAAAGGAGCAACCAGTAACATTTGCTGACGTGGAGGGCGTTGGTGATGCAAAAGCTGAACTTCTTAAGGTAATTCGTGTCAAAATGGTTAATTACTTATTTGTGACTTTGGTTAATTTCTATCTTATTTAAACATTTTGTAGATTGTCTCATGCCTTAATAAAGATAAGAAAGACAGGAAACTAATTAGGTCGAAATTGCCCAAAGGGGTTTTGCTTACGGGTCCCCCAGGAACTGGAAAAACATTGTTGGCTCGTGCTTTGGCTACTGAAGCTGGAGTGTCTTTTCATGCTGTTTCTGCCACTGAATTTGTGGAGTTATATGTTGGTATGGGAGCTGCTCGTGTTAGAGAACTTTTTGAGAAGGCTAGAAAAAGTGCTCCATCCATTATTTTCATTGATGAGATAGATGCTGTTGGTGGGCAACGTGGAAGAAATTTAACTAGTGAATCTGACAATACTTTAAATCAGGTAACCATGAACTTAAAATTTTTCTTTTCTTGCATATATATAGTACTCTCAATTACTAAAGGTGGAAACATAGCTTAATGAAATTTCTATTACCCTAAACCAACTTAACACTTCATTCCATTAGTAGTTTAACGAAGGAAAATAACATGTTATCTCCAAAAATTTAAATTAGAATATGCAGTAGAAATGAAGCAGAATTGAAGTGACACACAAATCTTAAAACAACAACAACAACAACATTTGACATCGTTCATTCGTTCTTGTGTGAATCTGAAGTTGGCTCTGTAAACTATGTCAATAAATATTTCTTGATTTCTTTTCAGTAAAATAATATGTGCAACATCAAGCTTTTCAAATCCACAAATTACCCTTGATTTTATAATGAAACAAGGATATACATTTGAGACCGCATCTAAAATAAATTTGAGAATTCTTGTAGAGCTTCCGGGATGCTCGAAACGTAGGGTTAAATGTGACTGGGGTTCATGCGTTCAACGTTTTGTTTTTTCTAATTAATAATTTTTAGTTTAATGATAAGGTGTTTGTTCTTTTTTCCATCTATAATTTCGTTAAAAATTTAGTCAAATTTAGGGTATTATGCTCCACCTTTAATAACTCAGGGAATTATAAACTGCACTTTAGTTGTGCCGGGTAAGGATCCAGTGATAAGAAAACTTAAGATGAGAAAGATGAGAAATAATTATAACCACACATTTGAGATGTATCGACTTGATTTAGATGCATCTTTATTCATTTATATGCATCCCAATTAGTTTTGAAAGTGATTTTGAAGTGAAAACGATGCAAAGTAGTACTAAAAAAAATTTGACCCGCAAAGGACGAAAAATGTATAGGATTTGTCTAACTTGATGAAATGCATCTAATATATTTATATGCATCTAATTTTTTGCTAGAAAATAATGCATCTAATTCAAGTCAATGCATCTCAAATGTATAGTTATAATTATTTCTCATCATTCTCATTTTAAGTTTTCTTCTCATTTGATCCTTAGTGCCTATATTCTATTGTTTTTTACAAAACTCTTTTTGATTTTTTAAAATCCTTTATCTTTTACAATGTTATAATCATAGTGTTTCTTTTGTACACCGAGTCATTAAAAGATAGTGTTATGTCTCATTTGGGTTATTTTGTAAGCAAAGTCCACTGAAAATTGGCTTTCAAAATTGATGGTTTTATGTATGCAAAGATTATATTTGTAAATATTGCGAAAACTTGTAGGAAAGCGTTTAATCGGTGAGAAATGAGGCATTATTTTTTTTAAAGTTGCCACC
This sequence comes from Artemisia argyi, assembly GCA_030686995.1. Lineage (NCBI taxonomy): Eukaryota > Viridiplantae > Streptophyta > Magnoliopsida > Asterales > Asteraceae > Artemisia > Artemisia argyi. The sequence continues at coordinate 148,461,888 of CM060678.1, forward strand.
AAAAACTGAAAAAGTAGAGAAATTTGTTTAGTCGCAAATTCTTTTTTTCTTTTTCTTTTCTAAGAAAGTGAAATTTTCAAGTTTTAGATTTAAATATGAAATTGAAAAGAATTATTTACACTTCTAAACAATTTTCGTTGCAATTTCGTTAACACATCCTTTGTATTTTTTATTCTTCTAAAAAATACCACTAAACAAGTTTTCTAAATTCTCAACATTTTTTAGAAATATTTCGTCTTTTTGGCGTATCATAGACTAGTTGTGTGTATCCTTTTTACCATTTTAACCCTAACCCCGATTAATTATGTAAAAATGGTCAAATATTAAAACACATCTTTATCTTTTTATGATTTGGATGGACAAAAATAATACACCGACTTAAACTTGACAAATGAAAAATTGTACGTCGGTACTTTTTTGGGAAAATTACCTAAACTACATATAGCAATATAAATTAATTTGTAACGTGATTATTTTTTGGATGTTCTAGCTTTTGATTGAGATGGATGGGTTCTACAAGGATGATAATGTGATGGTTCTAGCTGCTACTAACATACCCGAGAAACTGGATCCAGCTTTATTGAGAGCAGGTCGGTTTACTACGAAAGTAGTTGTGGGTTTACCCGATCAAGAAGGTAGGCGAAAGATATTTGATTTATATATGAGGAATGTCCCTATGCAAGAAGACAAAGAAAACATTTGTGACTATGTCGCATCACATACGGAGGGCTTAGTTGGGTCTGATCTCAAAGAAATAGCTGATGAGTCTGAACGATTTGCTGCTCATAGGGGTTTGTTCTGAACTTAATAAATTTAGCTTCTTTCATAAGTATTTACACATAGTAATCATTTGGCGTGTTTTTAGGTGGTGAATTTGTGATATTTGATGATGTTCGTCAAGCTGTTGATCATAGGGCCCAACAAAACTACCATGTTGTCAAGAAAAGAAAGGAACAACGAGTAACATTTGCTGACGTGGAGGGCGTTGGTGATGCAAAAGCTGAACTTCTTAAGGTAATTCGTGTCAAAATGGTTAATTACTTATTTGTGACAACGGTTAATTTCTATCTTATTTAAACATTTTGTAGATTGTCTCATGCCTTAATAAAGATAAGAAAGACAGGAAACTTGGGCCAAAATTGCCCAAAGGGGTTTTGCTTACGGGTCCCCCAGGAACTGGAAAAACGTTGTTGGCTCGTGCTTTGGCTACTGAAGCTGGAGTGTCTTTTCATGCTGTTTCTGCCACTGAATTTGTCGAAATATATGTTGGTACTGGAGCTGCTCGTGTTAGAGAACTTTTTGAGAAGGCGAGAAAAAGTGCTCCATCCATTATTTTCATTGATGAGATAGATGCTGTTGGTGGGCAACGTGGAAGAACTTTAAATAGTGAATCTGAGAATACTTTAAATCAGGTAACCATGAACTTAAATTTTTTCATTTCTTGCATAGTACTCTCAATTATTAAAGGTGGAGTATGGTATTTGAACTTAGCTAAATGAAATTTCTATTACCCTAACAGCATCCCTGGCTCCCCCACAGTCTCCGTCCCTGGTAGAACTTAAGCAGAATTGAAGTGACACAAATCTGTCAAATAATAATTTTGATACAAAACAAAAAACCATTTGACATTGTTCATTTGTTCTTGTGAATCTGAAGTTGCCTCTGTGAACCATGTTAACAAATATTTCTTGATTTCTCTTCAATAAAATACTTTTTTTTTTTTTTTTTTTTTTGGTAACATGAGTTTCCGACTCGACATTGCGAGCCGACTAATCCCACGGCGACTACTCTTTTGGATAGCCCGGAGTCGGCGCAGGTGAACCTCCGAGGCCACAAGGGGATTAATTTTCTCCCCATTGGATTCGAACCCTTGACCTCCTCTTTGGAAGGCTGGTATTCTTACCGTTGGGTCACCCCTTGTGGTTAGCTTTTGAAATCCACAAAACCCTTGATTTAATAATGAAACAAAGATATACATTTGAGACTGCATCTAAAATACATTTGATAATTCTTGTAGCTACCGAGATGCTCGAAACGTTATAATCTCTATTTTAAAGATAAGGTGTTTGTTCTTTTTCCATCAATAATTTCGTGAAGAATGTAGTCAAGTTTAGGGTATTATGCTCCACCTTTTAATAACTTAGGAACTAGAAACTTTACTTGGGAAAGTTCAAGGTACACAATTATATTTGGGCCTAAATTCTATTGTTTTTGCAAAACTCTTTTTGATTTTATAAACTCCTTTTTCTTTTGGTGTTTGCTAATGAAAGCCCTTAGTGCTATGATTAAGAATACAATTTTTATTACATGATTACAACGAATAATTATGATTTGATGAGAGTTCTGAAAATGGCGGAGACAATCCCTGAAAACACGGATTTATAACCAACACTTGATTCTGATTGAATGGTTTAGTTTCCAACAACCAATTGTAATAAAAATTCACTTCTTAATAGCAGCCCTTAGACCTGTCATTAGCAAAACCCCTTTCTTTTACCATGTTATATAGTCATTGTGTTTCTTTTGTAGACCGAGTCATTAAAAGATGGTTTTATGTCTCATTTAGGTTATTTTGTAAGCAAAGTCAACTGAAAATTGACTTTCAAAATTGTGGTTTTATGTATAAAAAAAATATAATTATGAATATTGCTAAAACTTGTATGAAAAAGTATAAAATTTTGTTTAGTCGCGAAATTTTAATTTTTTCTTCTTTTCTAAGTGAAAACTTCAAGTTTCAGATTCAAACTATGAAATTGAAAAAGTTATTTACACTTCTCAACAATTTTCGTTGCATTTTCTTTAGAAATCCTTTGTATTATATATTCTTCTAAAAAAGTATCATCTAAACAAGTTTTCTAAATTTTCAACATTTTTTTAAGATAAAAACCCTTTGCTTTTTCTTAAATAGAAGATGAGGATTATGAAGAAAAAAAATTATATTTGGATGGACAAAAATAGTACGCTGGCTTAAACGTGACAAATGAAAATTTTGTATGTTGGTACTTTAAAATAAAAAAAGAAAAATACCTAAACTACATCTAGCAATATAAATTAATTTGTAATATAATTGATTCTTTTCTGGATGTTCTAGCTTTTGATTGAGATGGATGGGTTCTACAAGGATGATAATGTGATGGTTCTAGCTGCTACTAACATACCCGAGAAATTGGATCCGGCTTTATTGAGAGCAGGTCGGTTTACTACGAAAGTCGTTGTGGGTTTACCCGATCAAGAAGGTAGGCGAAAGATATTTGATTTATATATGAGGAATGTCCCGATGCAGGAAGACAAAGAAAACATTTGTGAATATGTCGCATCACGTACGGAGGGCTTAGTTGGGTCTGATCTCAAAGAAATAGCTGATGAGTCTGAACGACTTGGTGCTCATAGGGGTTTGTTCTGAACTTAATAAATTTAGCTTCTTTCATCAGTATTTACATATAGTAATCATTTGGCATGTTTTTAGATGGTGAATTTGTGACGTTTGATGATGTTCGTCAAGCTGTTGATAGGGCCCAACAAAACTACCATGTTGTCAAGATGATGAAGATAAGATCGGGGAGTTAGCTGAGGACTACATGGAGCGATTGGATCTTGACAAACGGACTCGAATCAAGAGAACATAATACATTTTTGTCTATGGCGTAACATCATGTTCTTTGTTATGACGTAGAAGCTACGGCTTTTATTTGTTTGTTTTTAGTTTTCTGTATGGCATAGAAGAATGTTTCTTATTACGCCATAGAGCTCTCGAATTAGGATTTATTGAGGCGACTTAGTTGTTACGCCACAAACAAGAAAACCTTGTTACGATGTAAAGGCTTCAAAAGATGATGTTTCCTTCTTTTAAGTTGATTTTTACTATGTTTAGGTGACTTTTCCCTCACGATTTACTTCTCTATAAATATAGGTCTTGGGTTTTATTAGTACCGCTCATCCTCACGAGTAACTATTTTTTCCTCACGATTTACATCCTTGAATTTTATTAGTACCGCTCATCCTCAAACCAAAGTGGTTAATCGCACTTTGGGAAACATGATTCATTGTTTGTGTGGAAATAAGCCAAAGTTATGGGATGTATCTCTAGCTCAAGCCGTATCTGCTTATAATAATGTGGTTCATAGTTCAAAGAGGTTTTCACAATTGCTATTGTATACAAGACTTCACCAAATCAAGTGGGGGATTTGATTGATTTACCAGGCAAGAAGAATGTTCAAGCAAATAAGATGGTGGAATACGTACAAACTACTCATGAAGTTGTTCGAAATAAAATTGTTGAGTCAAATGCTAAGTACAAGGTTGTTGCGGATAAACATCATTGGGTCAAGTTGTTCAAGGAAGGTGACGAAGTAATGGTGTTTCTTCAAAAAGAGTGTTTCCCGCTAGGTACTTATAGCATGCTTCAACAAAAGAAATATGGTCCTTGCTAGATTTTACGAAAGACCAATGAAAAAGCTTATGTAGTAGATCTACATAATACCATGAGTATTTCAAAGACTTTCAACGTTTTCGGCATTTATGAGTTTCACTACGAGGATGAAGTTGAAGATGAGAACTCGAGGACAAGTTCTTCTAAAATGAGGGGGAATTATGCGGACAAGATCGAGGAGTTAGCTAAGAAGTACATGGAGCAATTGGATCATGAAAAAGGACTCGAACCAAGAAAACATGATCCAATTTTTTCTACCGCGTAACATCTTGTTCTTTGTTACGGCGTAGAAGCTACGACTTTTTTGTTTTAGTTTTCTCTACGGCGTAAAAGAATGTTTCTTGTACGCCGTAGAGCCTCGAATGAGGATTTATCGAGGCGACGTTGTTACACCGTAAACAAGAAAACATTTTTACGGCGTAAAGGCTTCGAAATCTAAAGTTTCCTTTTTATTTTTAAGTCGGTTTTTATCATGTTTAGGTTAAGGATTGGGTTCATTGTTTAGGTACACAATAATCAATAAACTTTGACTTCAAGTCCTTTAAAATATTTTGCGATTTTTTTTAACCATTATTAGGGTTTTATTCACGCTTCCGTTCTACATTACAAGAAGAACAAGACACATATCTTTGAGGTTCTTACGATGGCTATGATAAATATCACTAATAATATATACTACGAAAATTAAACCACCGAGTCCGCCAGGGCGGTGGTTTGCATTTCTGGGGCGGGTGTATCGGTTTTGGATTTTAACTTGCAGGCACTTTTATTCGTTCAATATGGTTTGTTAAGTTCCATTTAGGTTTTGTAACAAAGGCATCATTTCATTTTCTTTTCTTGGTAAAGATTTATATATAGTTGGCATAATGGCATAGGGGATTTAGTTGTAGTGCTAGCTATGGAATAAAAAATTGCTGATTTCGGTTGGATTAAATTAGGAGACTTGCAGTTCAAACTCTTTATTATGCATAATATAGTAACGTAGGTGCGTGTTCTCGTGTTAAAGATATATTAACATTGGCTTTTTATTAGACTGCTTTTAAGAAAGAAGAGGTTTTAAGTATACAGTTAGTCAGTTTATACACGACGAATGGAGGTTAAAAGGTGTGGATGCTCCTGTAGTCCTGTTTGTCTTGGGTTTTACGGCTAGCAACATGATTAGTAACGGATTACTTGACTGAATAACGATTAACAAAATTATATATGACCATATTTGAAGCATGTATAAGTAGTATGTACGTATAGGCTTGCTATTTGTATTGATTTAGCAGCATATACTTGTATACTTTCTATTTGTATTTGAAGCATGATTAGTAACGGATTACATGAACAAAGCTTGCAATTGGAAGCCAATCGTCGAAAAATTCAAAAAAAAGGCTTACCGCTTGGTAAGCTAGATCTCTTTCATATGGGGGAAGATTAACTCTTATCAAGTCAGTTCTTGGCGCTATTGGTACATACTACTTCTCTCTTTTTAAGGCTCCAAAAAATGTGATTTGTTATTTTGAGAAACTGAGGCGTAACTTCTTTTGGGGGAGTGCAATTGATTCAAACAACAAATTGGCTTGGATTGCTTGGAAAAAGGTTGGTTCTTAGAAAAGTAGCGGGGGTCTTGGAATTGGTAGTCTTTTTGCTTCTAATGTTGCAATGTTAACAAAGTGGTGGTGGCGCTTCTACTCGGAAACCAACTCTCTTTGGAAAGTTATTTTAACTTCTATCCATAGTAATCAAGGTAATATCGGTCCTGACTACCCCTCATCCTTGCTGCCCTCGTGCCCATGGAAGAATATTACTCAGTTAAATAAGAACTTGTCAAGACTTGACATCAATCTCCATTCAATCTTCACAAGAAAGGTTGGAGATGGTTTTACTTTCAGGTTCTAGAACGATCACTGGATTGGAGGGTCGTGTTTAAAAAGCACATACCCAAGACTATACTATCTGGACAATAACAAAGAGTGTCGAATTCGGGACAGGGTGGGCTCATATTCATAGAAACATGTTTATTTTTGGGATTGGAGAAGGCCTATTCGAGATGGTCCAGAGCGCACTCAATTGAATGGGCTTCTTAACATGTTGTTAAACGTCACTCTTACAGTTTCACCTGATGGATGGATTTTCAATTCGACAGACTCTACATCTTTCTCAGTGTTTGAGATGAGATATATAATTGATTCTTCTTTCCTTTATTCTAGTGATGATGATGAGATATATAATTGATTCTTCTTTCCTTTATTCTAGTGATGATCCTGTACGTTGGAACAAGGTTCTCCCGATCAAGATTAATATTCACTCATGGTGGCTTAGTTTGAATCTTCTCTCCACTCGATTTAATCTTCATACACGTGGAATTGACCTTAATTCTGTTAGATGCCCCGTGTGTGATGGTGATATTGAAACTGATCTTCACCTCTTTGTAAGATGCCCGATTGCAGTTTCTATTTGGAATTCGATTTCGAGGTGGTGGAATATTGGCGACTTCCCCAAAGACATCAACGGTTTAATCAAGTGGAGTGATGGGTTAACTCTCAACAAGCATGCTAAAATATGTTTGGATGTTGTGATTCAAACACTTTTTGGATAATTTGGCGATACAGAAACCGAATTTGCTTTGATTTAAAACCTACAAGTAAGGACACTCTCATGGAAGAAATCATGGTTTTCTCGCATTCTTGGATTTTAAATAGGAATAAGATTTTACATCCTAGTTGGTTTGATTGAATCTCAGATCCTAAAATTGCTTGTACATTCACATTGTAATTTCTTTTTTTCACTACTGTCTTGCTAGTGAGTTTTTAATCTAATCGCCGTTCAAAAAACAAAATTAATTTCATGGTAAAAAACTAATTCTTGATATGGTTAATTACTCGGTTAGGTATTGGGACTTGGATGCCTTTTTAAAGGATAATGATCTAAAAACATATTGAACTTGACATTTAGTTTGTATCAAGCTATTTCTTTGTGTATTGGATAGATAAACTTTAATCTATCCTACTCTAAGTTCAACAAGGTAAATAAGTAAGAGATTATTCAAATTATTAAGTAAAAGAATTAAAAGTCGCAATTTGTACCCAAAATAAAAGAATTGTGTTAATTTGGGCAAATTTATAAAAGATTTTGGCACATTTAGCCAAATTTTTTTAAATGGCCATATATTGCCCATTTAAAAGTTAAATTGGCATAAACGGGCATATATTTTTTCCCAATCAGGGAACATTACAATTGTTTTTAAAAAAACCTTATAGATATAATATATTAAATTTGATAAATATAAATGAGGTGTTACGCTTGAGAAATTTATTTCGTCGTTTTGGGTCTTTTCTAAACCGATTCGTATAATATGCGCCCGTTTGGCCCGTGCCCGTTTAGCCTGTGCCCATGTAGCTCGTGCATGTTTAGCCCGTAACCCGTTTAGAGCATGGCCCATAACCGCCCGTTTCGCCACCTCTAAAAAGAATCAAAAATAAAAAAAAGAGTGATATGATCACAAAAAAATTTCCACGTGAAGTCCCACAAACTGATGTGTGGAGTGTGTTTGGTTCAATGAGAGAGAGGTTAGGGAGAGAAACTCACCAATGACACGCCGGCACATCAGTTGGTGGGACTTTTTCGTGGAAATTTTTTTGTGATCACATAACTCCATAAAAGAAAATGACATAAAAAGTTACTTACCATAGTCAGATACCCAACTTTTTCATTCTCAGTTCAGGTTATTAAACTTGAAAACTTGTCAAAAGAGTTTACCGATCATAATTAAGTGGACTGCATTTTTATTCCTTTAACTTGTGTTAGGTCACCATTTTGTAAACACAAGTATAAGAAATGAGATGAGAATGAGAGATGGTTGATTATGAGAATGAGAGACAAGTAATTGCAAGAGTTTCCTTAATGTATTCAAATAACCAACAATTATAATGTTTACATAAGCTTAGTATTTATAAGGGAGGAGTAGGGCAACACTCCCTTCCTCCCTCATTCTTCTTAGACGTGGGCTTTCAAGGCCCATGGACATGATTACTTAAGCCTAGTGACATACACATAGTGAAATAAATAACTAAGCAACCTATTACAAAAGGTAATGACCGAGACTTGACTAAAATACAAAAGTATGATCCCAACAATCTCCCCCTAAGGGTCGGTCATCACGGTTGCTTGACGTCTTCATCTTTGTCGTTGACTTGTGACATGTAAAACTTTAGACGTCTTCAAAATTGTAGTGTAATGAATGCACTTTGCTCTATGTCTTTGTTCTTTGGTGATACTGTAGTGATTGTGTTATGAAGTAGTCTGCCGTTCGTTACTCCTGCGTCTGTAGTGGTTGTCCGCCATTCCAACATACTCATACATCTTTGGACTTAGGCTTTCACGTGCACGAAGTTCCTTTTACATACTCTAAGATCTTTAGTCTTTATACTTTGTAGATTCTTCTTATTGGCGTAGAATCTTTCTTTGAACTTTGTGGTGTTAAGATCTTTGGGGGAGCTGTCATTTGCATCAAGATGTGTGTATGAGCATGTTGGAATCTACCATCATGGAAGTGAGGTACCTGCAAGTAAACAGTTAGCAATAAATAACCGGTACTTACAGATAAGGAATTAGAATTCATCAACAGCATAGTGTGAAGACTCCTTCTAATCCTTATCAAGGCCGTTCCCATATCAGATACTCCCGAAGGAGCTTACGAGACCTACTAAGTAGCTCAATGACTGGGTGAGTCGCTGGGGATCACTCCACGACTGTAGACTGCTATGGAACCACCGCAAACACTAAGCGTAAACCTTGTGGGGTTACCGAAGTGACCTGCTGTCAGGGCTACTTGATGTTGACCCTGGCAGGAGTTTCCGTTCAATCATTGAGAAATACATTTGTAATCCTCTCATAAACGTTCTCGGCAGATTGCTAGGATCTGCGAAGGACTCGATAATTTACAGCTGGTGTCTATTGATGTAGAACACTAGTTGTTGAAATACTAAGTGTTCCTAAGAGATCTTTGATGTATCTCAAGGCTCTAGACTCTATAAGTGCACACTTAGGTTTCCTATGCGGAGACTAGGGAGGGGTCTCCTGCTTCAATATCAACCATCTCTAAGAGATAGGTCGATAGGTTACACTGGTTCTCCGTGAGAATGAAACAAGTTCTTTTAAGAGAACTTGAGTGGTTAAGAAGGTTTAGTGGATTGCGTCACTGGGTCCATGATGACTTTATCTTCAATACCGGTGTCGCCTTAGCAACAACCAGTAGCATATGAGTTGAACCCGGTGTCTGCCCTAAGGTTGAACATATGGAGGGCTATTTCTTTTCACCCTTTTCTTTTACATTTCTTTTTAATTCTTCAACTCCTTCTTTCCCTTTCATTCTTTTCTCCTTTTTTCCTTTTTTCGTATCATACCTAAGGACTTCTAATTCTAACTATGGGAGATGTCCTTGGGTAGATCCCTCCGGCTCTGGCGGATCATAGGACGGTTTTTCCTATCTTAATCACCTTATAACTCCTTGATTAACCGACAGTAGCCAAGAAACCTTTGATTGAAAATCTCTCAAAGTGTTTGTGATAATTAAGTAATTTGGTTAACACTTTGAGAGTTTTGTGTATACTTTTGAAGGGCTCCCCCTTCACATGTGCTCATGAGTATTTAATAAATTTGCACATGCGGGAGGAGCAAGCATTTTGAATTGATCCACTTTCAGTGAACAAGACTGATTCGAGACACGCTTACATCACTAGTTAAACTAGCTTGAAGTTATTACCCAGCCTGGTCAAGTCCACAGAAAGTTTCTCGAGACGGTACATTTCTACTAAGACAAATCCTTTTCGAGACACGCTTACGTGGTTAGTTAAAGAGATCCATTGTCAGCTTTTAGGTGACAACTAGCTCTAGTAACTAACTTGATGTTATTACCTGTCGAGGATAAGTCTTTTCGATATTACTAACTTTTATTGTCTCGTCAATTCCTGGGTCAATTCTGAGTCTAGCTCGCACATGATACAACTTTTATCCTTTTGACTACTTATATTTTAATCACTTTTTCATTTTCTCCCCCTCAAAAATAGCATATATAATGATATTTTTGACAATCCTTTTAGATTAAAATATGCCTTTTTGAGTCTTATGGGGAGATTCACCAAGAACCTTTGATTTTAGAACAAAGTATTTTGTTTTTGACAAGTGCTCCCCCTCAACAAGTGATTAGGTCTTATTGAGGTGAAATACTTGTCCTTTTGAGCAGAATTATGAAAATTCATAAACATTTGATTAATTCTACTCAAAAGTAAGAAGCCTTCGCTCCTTGTATTAGGATTGAGGCACTGATGCGTACCTCAGGGTCCTTTCTTTACAAGTTCGGGTTGTGCACTGAAATGTGTGCACAAGCCATTATGAAGAATATTAATATGACAAATCAAATCAAGTTCTTACAACTTTGCTACCATTCTGGTCTCTGAAATGTCAACACCGGAAATCCAGGTCTGCCTCCAATATAGCTTTCTAATCTCCTGAACTGATCCCTACGCTTCAACCGGTTCTCAATCCTTGTAATGAATCTGCGAGCCTCTCTGGCCTCATCGATATTCCACCTTTTGGATTTGCCCAGTGCTAAGTCATCCAATCTGCTTTTGATTCCATCTCTGACGAACTTCAGGGTTTCATCACAGAACTTATTGATTTCTTCATAGGCCATGAAGCTGTTACGACCGTTTACACTGCGGTATGTGAACCCAAATGCCGGATGCCTGATCAAGGAGTATTGAGATAGATGTTGAAGGTTGGGGATGTTGAACAGATTAGGTTTGGTGAGATTCAGCTTCTTCTGATAACTTTCCACTCCCAGTTGAAGATCTTCTACTCTTTCTCTGATGACTATCTGTCTGATGAAGATTAAGAGAGCTGTGATAAAGGAAAGCTGCATAGGTTTGGGTAAGTTGCAAAGCTTTCCTTGAACTTTGAGCAGATACATATCTTCTATGTCGTTGAGGAGTAAACGTGGAAAGTCTGACTCGGAAATCTCGTACTCTTTTTCATCAAGTCTTTTGAGTACTATTTTGCTGAGGAAGGGGTACCCAAAGTGAGTGACTGTCGAAATGAACTGAATCGAGACAATCTTCAACTCACTTGTTAGGTCACCGTAGCACGAAGAGAATCCTTTGATGAAACTTATGCGTAGATTCCAGCAACTTACGCGTAAGATTAAATCTTATGCGTAAGATCAAACTTATGCGTAGAAAGGCAACTTCTGCGTAGGATGAAACTTCAGCGTAGAACTTAAGCGTAGGAATGGAGCTTACGCGTAGGATTTAGGCATAGTAAACCAAGTTATGCGTAGAAAGAGGGTTTTGACCAGATTTACGCGTAGGAAAGAGGTTTTGACCAATGTTATGCGTAGAAGGGACAAAAAAAGTACTGTAGAGAGCTTTTAAAACGTACTATTCACCAATCTTACGCGTAAGATGGTCAGAAACTTGAAAAATCACAAATTTTTGAAGAAAAAAGCTTAGAAATAAGGTACTTTTAATCAAATAACTTCACCAATACTTAGAAAACACTAACTATTGAAGATTTTGAGTAGAAAAACCATTAAAAATCAAAACTTTATGCAAAATCTAAGCTTCTAAACACTATATTAACCTTAAAACTTATCCAAGCTTCAAGATTTGAGTGTAAGAAACAAAGAAAGAAGCAAAAAGATGATAAAGCAACACCCTAAATCCCACGTTAACACCAAGAAAAGCACTTCAATCTCTATTAGGCGAATGATACCACTTGTTAGGTCACCATTTTGTAAACACAAGTATAAGAAATGAAATGAGAATGAGAGATGGTTGATTATAAGAATGAGAGACAAGTAATTGCAAGAGTTTCCTTAATGTATTCAAATAACCAACAATTATAATGTTTACATAAGCTTAGTATTTATAAGGGAGGAGTAGGGCAACACTCCCTTCCTCCCTCATTCTTCTTAGACGTGGGCTTTCAAGGCCCATGGACATGATTACTTAAGCCTAGTGACATACACATAGTGAAATAAATAACTAAGCAACCTATTACAAAAGGTAATGACCGAGACTTGACTAAAATACAAAAGTATGATCCCAACAACTTGTTATTTAAACTACAATTAAGGTTAGTAATTATCCGAAAATTGATCCATATTAAATTTTATCCATATAATACCTAAATTGAGAACTTATACACTCTGTTCCCGAGTATAAAACGGAAAGAAGAGAAATGAAGAGAGGAAACAAGAGAGAAAAGAAGAGGAGAGGAAAAAAATAATTTTTAATTTTATGTTCCCTAGTTGTAGAGAAAAGTAAGGGCATGTAAGAAAAAATGGCTTTAAAATCTCATTCTCTCCAAATCATCCCAATTTGGAAAGAAGATTAGGAGAGAAGTTTTAACATAATTTCCTCTCCTTTTCTCTTCTCTTTTTTCCAAAAAGAACTCGGGAACGCGATTTTTTTTTTAGTTTCCTCTCCACTTCTCTTCTCTTCTCTCCAAATAAGAACTCGGGAACAGAGTGTATAAATTCGAAAACCAAAAATTAATCAGTGTTATATATTCGTTTAATGATCCTACATATTTAGAACCTATATATCATTATTAAATTATTATTTAAACTCTTAAAAACCTCATTAAACCCTAATCGCACCATTACATTAAACCTCAATTTATCTCTGGAAAGTATCTCAAACTCTAACTCTAACTCAAACTCAAACACACAACACAATGGCTACAAACACACTTGTGAAGGAGGTCTTTCGTGAAACACTCTCTCTATCTCCAAGTAGGGGTGTGACTGTCTATGACATGCCTCCTTCATACCCTGCTCCAGCGGGATTAGGTATGGGATTGGGTATTGTTGTTGGTGTTGCGGCGATGGCTACTAACGTTTTTCAGACATATCCGAAGATGAACACGCCATACCCCAAAAAACCATTGTTGTCTCGTTTTAAAAGACAATTCTCCAAGATTCCCATGAGCCATAGTCTCAGTATGACACATACTAAACCAATATCCGCATTGATGAAGGTTACTGATCAATAATAGTATTTCATTTTGTTTTCATTATATGTTGCAATTGTTGCAACTCTATGTTACCGGCTACCATACTTGCTAGTTTTATAATACAAACCGCCGTTACAATTTACAAATATATATGTTGTATTTTGTGTTTTAATTATTTACGTATGATTTTGACCGTGCATGCAGGAACACAACGGTTTTGGTGGCACCATGAATTCCACTGATTTTTCACGCTTTGGTTTGGTAACTAATGAAAAGGTTTGTGTTTTTACATTAGTTAACCTTCAACCTATATTACTCAGTTTACGGACAGTAAATTTTACTTTTTCACAATGGTAACAGTTAGTTGAACGTTTTCGGTTTAATCCAAAGAAAATCACATTTTTTTGGGTTTAGGCCTCGTGAAAACAGAAGTTAAAGTATTATATCAATTTTACAATAAAACTTGGTTGGTTAAATCAAACATAAAAAAGGTTAAAGATTGGGAAACTGAGAATATGCAGACAGTCATGTTATTTATATTTGTGAAATTCAATCATTTTCAAAATTATTTAGTTGCATGTTAGTAGTTTTGGTATATGTGATTTTTTATGTCCAATTAACCGTGTAACGTTACTAATTATTTTGCTGCCTCTAGAAAGGATCACCCGTGAAGAAGTTTCAATAAGGAGCCCTCAGGGCCCAATATATTAGCAATTATAGTTGGGTCTTCTTTTTGCATAGCTATATATGACTTAGGATCAAATGAGAAGGATGAGAAATAACTATAACCACACATTTGAGATGCATCAACTTAAATTCGATGCATTTCTAATCTTTTAGATGCACCATAATATATTTACTAGCAAAAAATTAGATGCATATACATATATTAGATGCATTTCATCAAGTTAGACAAGTCCTATACATTTTTCGTCTTCTGGGGGTCAAATTTGTTATTAGTACTACTTTGCATCGTTTTCACTTCAAATCACTTTTCGGAACTAATTTGGATGCATCTAAATGAATAGAGATGCATCTAAATCAAGTTGATGCATCTCAAATGTGTGGTTATAGTTATTTCTCATCCTTCTCATTTTAAGTTTTCTTCTCACTGAATCCTTACCCAGCTATATATATATATATATATATATATATATATATATATATATATATATATATATATATATATATATATATATATATATATATATATATATATATATATATATATAGCAATTTTCTCTTTCGGTTTCCCAAAGAAACTTGGGCTATGTCATACTACGGATGTGCCATACTCATGTCTAGTTGATGGCATTCGTGATGAGAGTGTGACACACATATAACACATATACATATTTGGTCAAATCTGTAAGTCCTTTGTAATTTGAAGGCTCTATAAGCTTGCATAATGCACATCTCACACACCTTTATACACGGCTTTGAGTTAAGTCATTATAAATCATGTTTCAGGGAGGTCACTGAACTTTGCATTTTGTTTAATGAAGTTATTGAACTGTATTTTGTTCAATTGGGTTTTTGAACTTATAAGAAATGACATTTAGATCACTATTCAACAATTTCAATGTTAATATAAGTGATTTTAACGCATACATCTTTAAAAAAAACAGTTACAATTTATATGTCCAAAA
This sequence comes from Artemisia argyi, assembly GCA_030686995.1. Taxonomy (NCBI): domain Eukaryota; kingdom Viridiplantae; phylum Streptophyta; class Magnoliopsida; order Asterales; family Asteraceae; genus Artemisia; species Artemisia argyi. The sequence goes on from CM060678.1 coordinate 148,476,966, forward strand.
ACTACATACTGTTCGCAACTTTTTCTGCAATGACTGCCATACATTTTACTCCGGCCACTTTGTTTATTCATGATAGTGAACTTATAGAGTTATAGGTGAGTATTTAACGTAATAAACTTATGTCAGTGGTATTGTAGATTAGAGGATATTTACAATAAAACTATATATCTAGAATAAAATTTAGAAAACAGAGACTATGCTGACATTTACATTTATATTTGTGACGTTGAATGATTACCAAAACTTATTTAATTAGTTTTAAGCTAGTAATAGTTAATGTGTGTGTGACCGACCTCGGCCAAACACCCACAATGGGGCGACCATCCTCAACCAATCCCCTCGACCTCCATTGTGCATACCCTTGATCCTTTAATAAATAAATAAATAAATAAAAGTAATAGTTATTTGACCATTTGCAAATAAATGAATAGCTAGATTTTTACAATCATATTTTTTATTTTGTTTCCAATAAAGAACAAAAGACCTTTTATTTGAAAATATAATGTCTTAACTTAAGTTACACTAACGAAAGTTTAGAGATATCTAGCTACCAAATGATATATTAACGCTAGAAAATAAACTATTTAATTAAGCTAATCTTTTAACCCCTTAAGAAACCTTTTTTGTTCGGCTGAAAGTATCATACACGTACGTACCTATTCAAACACGCACAAGAACACCAAAAAAACACCAATAATGGCGATGGCTACTAACGTTTTCCTGACGTACCCGAAAATCAGCACACCATACTCTACACAACATTGGTCTGATCATTCTAAACGCCCACCACTAGTTATTCTTAGAAGGCCATCCGTACCCTTCAAGATTCCTGAGAATTGTAGTCTGAGTATGACACAAGCTAAACCAGTATATGCACTGATTAAGGTTACTGACATACTATTGTTTTTTGTTTTTTAAATATATTGTGTTATTTTTTGTTATGTGATCATATGCGTACTGATTTTGATCATGCATGCAGGAACACAAGGGTTTTAGTAGAACCATGAATATGACTGATTTTTCACGCTTTGGTTTGGTAACTATACTTAGCAGTTTGGTAGCTAATGAAAATAAGGTTTGTGTTTTTTCTTATACAACAGTTTACTCAATTTACGTTAGCATAAACTTTTTTTGGGAATGGCTATTTTCATGGTTCTAAAAGTCGCGCAAATGCTCCGCAAAGGCGTGAGGCTTGGTCATGCCGCCAAGCCACGCCTTATGCCACGTCTTTTTGTAAACTCGATATATATGAAATATGATATAAATATATAAATATTTTTATATTGTGCCGCCATATATATCACGCCTTATTAACGCAAAAGCTTCGCCTTGGCCGCTAAGGCGTGAGGCTTGGTCATGCCGCAATGCCACGCCTCGCACTATTTATTACCTTGGTTATTTTGAATTTGTTAAAGAAAGTAAAACCTCACAAATTTTAGGTTTAGGGTGCCGGTTACATGCAAAAGGAAGTCAAGGTATTTGATTAATGAGTTTAAGCAATTAAATATCTACTATGTACCGATATGGTAAGTGTACTAATAAAACTACCCGTATGATATGCGAACTTTCAGATTCGTGCTAAGTATTGGCCCTTTTTTACCGGCTACTGTTGGCATAATCTCGTCCCTAAGTAAAGTTCAAGGTGCTGTGTGTACAAGATGAAAGTCACAAGGACCAAATAGGTTTGTTAACGGTTATTCTTTTGTGTGAATCGACACAAACCAAGAAACACACCGTTTGGGAAAAAACCTAGAGGCACGATGGTGACTTTTCAGATAGTATAAATAGATAGATGATTTCAGTTTCTAAATCATCAGAATTGTACAAAACCATAGTTGTAAATCAAATACGTTATTGTTAATACAAGTCCTTTTTAGTTATTTGTTTCGTTGTACTTAATTTGTTTAAAGTTAAAACCCCGCTGGGCAACAAATTGGCATCAGAGCCTAACTTCGTTTTGACGATTGAAGAACGAAGAAGTAGAGAGGTGTTAAAGGGGCAGTTTCTGTATTAAATAAATTGGAACCAAAACACAACTTGTGGAATACTTTTGGTTCGGACAGAAACAAGCAAATAATAGATTGTTCTTTGGACGAATAGAACAAGGGCGAAAAGAAGAAAAAGGTACTGCTTTTTCTGTGCTGGTTCGAAGGCAGAAGAAACAAGAAGTATTTTTGTTGGTGTTTTGCTGGTTCGAAAAAGAAAAGAAGAAAAGGGGAACAATTTTTTTTCTGTTTAAAAAAACAAAGGGAAGGTTGTTTGTTTTTATTTCTGGTTCGAACAAAGAAGGAAAAAGGAGACACCAAGAGAGTATTTGGTTGGTTGTACAGGGAAGAAATCATATCAAGAAGAAATTGTGGCACAATGACTGAAGATAAAAACAAGGAAATTGTAATTCACAAAGAGGCTTCATCGTTTTCCCAATTTCAATGTCCTGTTTTAAAACCTACAAATTATACAGTATGGGCACTTCGTATAAAAACTATACTAAAAGCAAATGGGTTGTGGGAATTAATAGAACCCAAGGGTAATGAAGAACTGGATACAAAGAAAGATATGACTACAACTGCATATCTGTATCAGGCATTACCAGAAGATATGATTTTACAAGTAGCTAGTTGTAAGAGTGCGAAAGAAATTTGGGAAGCACTACAAACTAGGCACATAGGTGTAGATAGAGTGCAAAAAGCACGGCTACAAACTCTCAAAACTGAATTTGAGATGTTGAAAATGAAAGAAGGTGATAGTATTGACGTTTTCTTAGCAAAACTCAATAGTATTGTCACAAGGGCTAGTGGCTTAGGATCAATTTTTGATCAACAAAACTTAGTACGAAAACTATTAAGTTCAGTACCCAGAAGGTTTATACAAATCGTGGCAGCCATAGAACAATTTTCTAATCTAGAAAACACAACCCTAGATGAGACAATTGGAAGGTTAAAAGCCTTTGAGGAAAGAGTAAAACTCTTTGATGGAAACCCTAGTGACAATCAGGACAAACTTCTATTCACTAATTATGACAATAGTACAAGTCATAAGAATGGTGGACAAGAGAAGTTTAGATCATCTGAAGATAACCAAGATGGAAAGCCCAAGCAATACAACAATGATAGGAAAACTTCACATAAGTTCAAGAAAAATAATTTTCAGAAAAGGGACTTAAGTAAAGTAAAGTGTTACAACTGTAACAAGCTTGGACATTTCAAGAGAAACTGCAAAGAAAAGAATAAGAGACAAGAGCAATCAAATTTGGTTCAAGAAGACATTGAACCAACGCTCTTGATGGCGGTAGAAGGAAAAGGAGACGTGGGAGAGAAAATTTTCTTAAATGAACATGAGATTGAACCCAAGAAGTACATAAGTTCAGATAAAAGCTTATGGTACTTAGATAATGGTGCTAGTTAGGACACACTTTAAGGAAATAAATGAGAAAATTTCAGGAAGAGTCCGTTTTGGAGATGGGTCATATGTAGAGATTAAGGGTAAAGGCTCCATATTGCTGGAATGTAAAAACAAGGAACAAAAGGTGATTCCTAGTGTTTATTACATTCCCAGTTTAAAAAGCAATATATTGAGCCTAGGACAATTAACAGAAAATGGCTGTAAGATCATTATGCAAGACAACATTTTATTGCTATATGGTCAGGATCAAAAACTCCTTATGAGAGTTGAGAGATCAGTAAACCGACTTTACAAGATTAACTTGAATGTTGGTATGCCTATGTGTTTATTGGCTAATTTAGAAAACCATGCATGGCTCTGGCATGCTAGGTTGGGTCATTTGAATTTCGATTCTATTAAACAAATAACTCGAAAGAAATTAGTGGAAGGAATACCCAAGATTAATCACAAGAGTCAAGTATGCAATGCATGCTTACTAGGAAAGCACACTAGAGCTCCGTTTCCAAATCAAACAAACACTAAGTCTTTGGAACCTTTAAACTTAGTATTTGGAGATTTATGTGGACCTATTTCCCCAGAAACAGAATCAGGAAAGAAGTACATGTTTTTGCTAGTAGACGATTGTACTAGATACATGTGGGTATACTTCTTAAAGTCAAAGGATGAGGCGTTTGAGACCTTTAAGGAATTCAAGTTAAAGGTGGAAAATGAGGTCGGGAAAAACTTAAAGGCATTGAGGACAGATAGAGGAGGTGAATTCACATCAAAAGAATTCACAAGCTACTGTAAAGAGAATGGCATACTTAGGCAACTTACAGCACCATACTCTCCACAACAAAATGGTATTGTAGAAAGACGGAATAGGTCTGTAATGAGCACAACGAGAAGTATGTTAAAGGCTATGCATATGCCACAAAATTTTTTGGCTGAAGCAATTAGGCATGCTATTTATATCTTAAATAGAGTGCCTACAAAAGCTCTGAAGGATTCTACTCCTTATGAAATGCTAAAGGGTAGAAAACCAAACCTGAAACACCTTAGAGTGTTTGGATGCAAAGCATATGCAAAGGTAACCAAACCACATCTAAAGAAATTAGATGATAGAAGTAAGGAATTGGTTTACCTAGGAAGTGAACCAGGATCAAAGGCTTATCGATTATTTGATCTTGTAAGTAAGGTTATGATTGTAAGTAGAGATGTAAAGTTCAAAGAAAATGAAGGATGGGACTGGAAAGGTTACTTGGATAATCCCAATCCAACTGAACCAGAATGGATGGATTTCATTATAAATGAAAACCAAACGTCAAGCATCATTGATGTAGAGAGCACACAGAATTCGGAAGAAAATGATGAAGATAGTGCTCCAAGTCCCATACATAATACTGCTCATAGTGTATCTGATGATGAGATTGAACAAATGGACAATCCATCAACACCTACACCATATATCTATGAGCCTAATTTAGAAGAATCTACTGGATATACGTCATCAATAGCAAGTTCATTAATGCCATATGATCATACGCCAGTTCGGGGATACAGAAAGCTATCTGACATTTATGATCGCGCACGAAGAGTTCAAGTTGATGAACTAATGCTATTAGAGGAAGAACCTAGAAACTATAAGGAAGCCGCACAAGATAAGAAGTGGATTGAGGCAATGCAGATAGAAATTGACTCAATCAACAAAAACAAGACATGGAAGCTAGCCACCCTACCAGACAATCAGAAAGCTATTGGTCTAAAATGGGTATTTAAGACTAAACGAGATGCAGATGGAAGAATTATAAAACACAAGGCTCGTTTAGTGGCTAAAGGATACGTACAAGAGCATGGAATAGACTACGACGAAGTCTTTGCTCCTGTAGCAAGAATGGAAACAATCAGGTTAATTCTTGCATTGGCAGCTTATCATGGATGGGAAGTTCACCATTTAGATGTAAAATCAGCGTTTTTACATGGCGAACTTAAAGAAGTAGTGTATGTTGCACAACCAGAAGGTTTCAAGAAACCAGGGAATAAAGATAAAGTGTACAGACTTGATAAAGCACTTTATGGTTTGAAGCAAGCACCGCGTGCTTGGAACAAAAAATTAGATCAAACATTGAAATCGTTAAATTTCAAGAAATGCTCATTAGAACAAGCAATCTATACAAGGATAAGTAAAGATTCTATGCTGCTTGTTGGAGTTTATGTGGATGATCTAATAGTTACTGGAAGTAACAAGAAAGACCTTCAAGAGTTTAAGTCACAAATGGAAGAAAAATTTGAGATGAGTGACTTAGGTTTATTAGCTTACTACTTGGGAATAGAGGTCATCCAAACAGAGGATGAAATCTCAATAAAGCAATCAGGATATGCCAACAAGATTCTTAAAGACGCAAGAATGGAAGATTGCAATGAAACAAAGATTCCCATGGACCCAGGAACAAAGCTAGTAAAAACACAAGGAGGTGAACTAGTTGATGCTACAGAATATAGAAGTCTAATTGGATGTTTGAGGTACTTACTTCATGCAAGGCCATACCTCAGTTACTCAGTTGGCTTATTAAGCCGGTTCATGCAAGAACCAAGGGAGCAACACATGAAGGCAATTAGATAAGTGTTACGTTATATCAAAGGCACTTCAAACTTTGGTATAACTTACCACAAGACAGGAGGATGCATGTTACTTGGATATAGTGACAGCAGTTATGGTATCAACATTGAAGAAGGCAAAGGAACAACAGGGATCGTATTTTACTTCGGGAACTCACCTATAAGCTGGGTTTCTCAAAAACAACCTACTGTTGCATTATCATCATGCGAGTCAGAGTTTATGGCAGCAACAGCAGCAGCTTGTCAAGCAGTATGGCTACAAAGACTATTAAATGCTTTAACAGGCTGGGAAGAGAAAAAGATCACGATCAAAGTCGACAACAAATCGGCTATAGCACTTATGAAGAACCTCGTGTTTCATGGCAGAAGCAAACACATTGATATACGTTATCACTTTATCAGAGAATGTGTTGAAAAGAATCAGATTGAAGTCGAGCACGTAAGTGGAGACTTACAAAAGGCGGACATTCTTACCAAGGCATTGGCAAGGACCAAGTATGCAGAAATGAGAGAGCTGTTAGGCGTAAAAGATCTGAGAGGATTAGGGGGGTGAATGTTGGCATAATCTCGTCCCTAAGTGAAGTTCAAGGTGCTGTGTGTACAAGATGAAAGTCACAAGGACCAAATAGGTTTATAACAAACCTAATAACCAACAAACGGTTATTCTTTTGTGTGAATCGACACAAACCAACAAACACACCGTTTGGGAGAAAACCTAGAGGCACGATGGTGACTTTTCAGATAGTATAAATAGATAGATGATTTCAGTTTCTAAATCATCAGAATTGTACAAAACCATATAGTTGTAAATCAAATACGTTATTGTTAATACAAGTCCTTTTTAGTTATTTGTTTCGTTGTACTTAATTTGTTTAAAGTTAAAACCCCGCTGGGCAACAGCTACACCTGTTAAACAGGCAAAAAACTTATATTTAGGCTATGTTTGGCGCGGAGCTTTTTTGGAGCTTTTTTGGGTAATGAGCGGTGAGAATGAGCTTTTTTATTTTTGATGATTGTTTGGCATGAGAGCTCTGGGCTTTCCTATTTTTTAGGAAAGCTCATTTTCCCAATGTTTCTTTATGAAGCTGTGAGCTTTTTTGGCTACTGCTCACAGCTCACAGCTACTGCTCACTGCTCCTGCTCAATGCTACTGCTCACAGCTACTTTTGCCAAACATAGCCTTAAAGTGTTTTGTTGGCCCACATCACTTAATACTCAAATCAAAACACCACCACCACCACCCCACAAACAGCCTACACACCCAGCAGTCCAGCACCACCCCACACCTTCGCAACCAACCCACTACAACACTTTCGTTCTCTTATGACGACTTAGAACCACAAATAAAGAGACATGGGCTGCAAATGTTTGCAGGAACAAATATGTGAAAATCTGCAACCTAACATACTTGATACGTTGCAGTAGTTTGTTAGAGAAAAGGTACCAAAATGAGACTTGTATACATTTCAATGTCATTTTGAAAAGATATACACGACAATTTAGAGATCATAATGTTAATAACAAGTTTCCACCACTTCAACAGAATCTCATGGCTCCTTTAATGAAAAGCTAGCACTGAAACAAAACTTCACTTGACTAACCAATCCACAAAGTGCTCAATTTACTCAAGTTTAGTATGTTCGCATTAAATTTCAAGTAGCTATGTTCCAAAATTAAACAAACCATTTACTGATTCAAAATCTTTTCACAAAACAAATGAGTCGCAGAAACGTCCGACTTGTAAATTTATCATCAACAATGATCGAATATCTAGAGAGTTTAACACAATGATCTATACTAACAAATACATGGTGGGTGTTTGGAATTGCAATTTGAAAGTGATATGATGATCTATTCACTGTATATTCAAGTAGCAGATATTATGATTATTTAGGGGTCAAATCATCAGTTTAACTATTTTTGAAAATAAAAAGTTTTTTGATATTACGCAAAGAAACTAGAAATTCAAATTTGATAATATTTAACAAAGAAACTAAAAATTCAAACATTATATACTTAGATATGTATAAAACTATAAATATTAATGGATGTATACTAAATTGGAGCCCCTTACAACGAGGGGCCCTGTACGGTTGCACCATTTGCACATGCTAATCGCCACCAGGTATGTTAACCATTTTATGTTGTTCTTGATAATTGCTTTCAAACAAAGATACAGTTACAATCTATATGTCCAAAAACTACATACTGTTCGCAACTTTTTCCGCAATGACTGCCGTACATTTTACTCCGGCCACTTTGTTTATTCATGATAGTGAACTTATAGAGTTATAGGTGAGTATTTAACGTAATAAACTTATGTCAATGGTATTGTAGATTAGAGGATTTTTACAATAAAACTTAGGAAACAGAGACTATGCAGACATTTACATTTATATTTGTGAAGTTATAGCAAAACTTATTTAATTAGTTTTAAGCTAGTAATAGTTAATGTATGTGTGATCACATTACTTATTATTTTGCTGCTGTAGAAAAGGTCACTGGGGAAGAAGTTTCAATGTCAAGCGAAAAAGAACAATGATCCAGCAGCTGCTCCTAAGTCGAAGATATACAGATTTTTAGCTGGGTCTTCTTTATGCATGGCTATAGCTATTTACTCTTTCGGTTTTCAAAAACATCTAGGGCTATGTCATACTACAGTTGTGCCATACTCATGCCTAGTTGATGGCATTCGTGACGAGAGTGTTACACAAGTCCAGTTTGTGGAAGATTCACCTCTGATCTATTATAATACCAAGCCATCAGTTGATCAAACTGCTGAAAAATCAAAAATTGATTTAGGCCGGATAGCACTAATGAAAGCACTTTCGTCCAAGTGGCAGTATCAAACAAGGAACATAGGAGATGATATTTTTCAGCTTATTAAGATGCTTAAAGATAAGGGGATCACGTATGGGTCAGAGCCTAATCGTGTGCTTTTATCAACATCAATGAAGAACGTCTTGGACTTTATGATAAATGCGGGCCCCGGCTGCACTATGATGTTGGTATGTATCATGCAGTGTTATCAGCTCATTCGTCAACTTGATCTTGGGAGACTGCTAAAAAGTAAAAAAAGAAAGGAACAATCAGTAACATTTGCTGACATTGAGGGCGTTGATGATGCAAAAGCTCAACTTGTTGAGGTAATTTGAGTCAAAATGGTTACTTACTTGTGACTTTGGTTATTTTCTATCTTATGTCCTAATCAATCTTTTATATAAACTTTTGGTAGATTGTCAAAATCCTTAATAAAGATAGTAACTACGTGAAACATGGGGCAGAATCGCATAAAGGAATTTTGCTTACGGGTCCCCCAGGAACCGGAAAAACGATGTTGGCTCGTGCTATGGCTAACGAAGCTGGAGTTCCGTTCTCTTATTATTCTGGAAGTGAATTTGTGGAGAAATTTGTTGGTGTGGGGGCTGGACGTGTTAGAGATATTTTTGAGAAGGCGAGAAATAGTGGTCCATCCATTATTTTCATTGATGAGATAGATGCTATTGGTGGGAAACGTGGAAGAGATTTTAACAGTGAATCTGACAATACTTTAAATCAGGTAACTATGAATCTTGAAAACTTTTTTAAACACCAACAACCCATTGTCATACCCAATTTCTGTTACACATTCTAGCATGGTGCCCGTGCAATGTGGAGACCCTCTACCTTATCATTTTATATTATCAGCCACCATTTTTAATTAAGTCGTAAACAAACACTTTTAAAATGACATTTTAAGATCACCTTTTTTTTCCCTTTTTTTCTTTTTTTTTTTGGTTAAGAAAATTAACAAAGACCACCTAAAAGATGATTATGTGTCTTATATGGGCCATTGTGTAAGCAAAATCTTCTAAAAACTGACTTTCAAAATCATTGAATGTATGTATGAAAAAGTTATATCTATAAATACTGTGAACTATATGAAAAACTATGATTACGAGTTACAAAATGATCAAAAGGGTTATATCTGTTAATGACTTGTATGTACATAAAAGTGCACTAAAACGTGACAAATGACAAAGTACGTATAGGGGTCTTTTATTGTAAAATAATGTGTAATTTAATTGGTTCTTTTCTTGATGTTTTAGCTTTTGGTTGAGATGGATGGGTTCTACAAGGATGACAATGTGGTGGTTATAGCTGCTACCAACAGACCCGAGACACTGGATCCAGCTTTATTAAGACCGGGTCGGTTCTCCAAGAAAGTAGTTGTGAATCCGCCAGACCAAGAAGGTAGGCGAAAGATATTTGCTTTACATTTAAAGAATGTCCTTATGCAGGAAGACAAAGAACACATATGTGACTATATCGCTTCAATTACCGAGGGCTTTGTTGGGGCTAGTCTCAAAGAAATAGTTAGTGAGTCTAGACGACTTGCTGCTCGCAGAGGTTTGTTCTGAACAAAACACGTTTAACATTGCTTCATAAGTATATACATATATATTAATCCAATCTTGATTATATTTCCGGGGGTACGTGTGTTTTTAGGTGGTGAATTTGTGACGTTTGATGATATTCTTCAAGCTTTCCACTTGACCAAATAGTCTGGCCGAACCAATGGCCAGGCGTGAAGTTCAGGGTTAAGCCAAGCAGCTTGATTCGTTCATATAGTGCTAGCTATTGTTCGTTCCCTTCCGGTTTTATAACAAGTGCAGCATTTAATTTAGTTTCTTCAGACAAATGTATATATAGTTGGTATAGAGGATATAGTTATGATCACGAGTGTAGTGAAATTCGTAAAAGGGATCTGTTAATGTGAGACATTTATGGTTAGGAAATTCGAATTAGTAAAATGGAAGACACTAATTAAACTAGGACACCTATTCGTAAAAATGAAAAAGCAAAATGTCTTACCTCTCACTTATGCTTTTGTTTGCATTATCAGACTAGTTTATATCATTATAAATTTTTTGACCAATTTAAATTTCAGGTAACAAGTTGGTACATTGATGATGATATGCTGTTATTAATTAGACTATGTTTATTGCATGGGTTGTCAACCCAATCCAAACAATATTATAAATAATAGTTTTTTAATTTTTCTATACAACTTTATCATTTGATCGAAGTCATCTAATGATCTAGTAACTCAACCCACACCCTTGCCACATGTTCAAATTTTAATGGTTAACCCAATCCAAACAATGTTTATTGCATGGGTTGCCAACCCAATCCAAACAATATTATATATAAATAATAGTTTTTTAATATATTAGAACACTGGGTATCATGTGATCAGATAACATGTTATTGGTATGTCACATCACTGTCACATCATTCACTCCTAATAACATACCAATCACTCAAACACCCTTCCCTCATAACAAAAAAATAGTAATAATAAAAATAAATAAATAAATAAACATTTGGCGTGAGCCAGTCAAATGGCTTGGGGTTCCTTTGGCTTACGAATGGCACAAGTGGCGGTATGGTTTGGCTCACCAATGGCACGAAAAAATGGACATTTGGCACGTTAAATGCATCGATACCGTGTGCTCTTAGGTTTGTTGTTGATAAATGGTAATATATATATATATATGTATTGGTTGTGTAAGTGGAGGAAAAAGAAAATAATATTTTATTAAGAGATTGGGTTGTGATGAGTTGTTGATAAAGATAGTCTTATATACCCTTCAAATCTTTTATTTATATAATAAAAGAATTACATCATTTCGTAATATTTTTACCAAACCCTTCTTATTGAAAAAAAAATAGACCAATAAGAGAGCTCGATTTTGCAACGTAAGCGAAATCGAGCAATATGATTAGTCAATAGAAAGTCAAAACTAAATTGATTTGGTCAAACTTAATAAATTTGGTGGAAAATTTTGGTTAACAAAAAAAATGCATAAAATTAAATATACGTGTTACATTTATGAAAACAAAAACTTAAAAAAAGATGAAGTAATTAATGAAACTTTAGTAGTTGAATTTTAAATAATTTATATAGAGAAAAGTGTAAAATTACATGTTTTCAAGTTTTTTAATATCTTTAGAAAAAAAAAAACAAATAACCTCTTACACTTTATACCCCTATACCTTATAATATTAACTTTGTTTAAAATTACATGAGTATTAGTATTAGTTTTTAGACTTTCATCCACTAAAATTTTAAAATTTGGTAAATATACGAATTGGTTTTGTAAGATATTCATAATTATAACATGTATGGTTTATGTGGTTATGGATCGAATTAAGAGAGAAGTAGAGAGAGGAAGATAAGAGTTGGGAGTTTTCTAGAGAGAGAAAGTGAGAGAAAATATGAAAGGTTAGATTAGAATGAAAGTTTCAACCCTCTCCACATGTAGAGAGGGGTATTTATAGTTACATACGAAACGCCCTCTTGCGGGCTGTGAATCGGGTTTACAGTGGGTAAAGACTCGTCCGTCCTCCACAAATACTATGCTAAATAAACTAATATTACCATAACTAAACTAATACTAATAAGCCTACGAGCTACATAAATGCTAAATAGATATACTCGGGGTGACCGAGTCTTTTATATGAATATTTATATTCCTAACAATCTCCCCCCTAAGGGAGGTCATCCCGGAAATAACAACTTGAATTCTAGCATTCTAATCTTTGAAGTGAACTTCGTAGCTCGTAGTCATTGATTCTTCATAGTCACAAAACTTTGTGCTTCCAGCAGTGGACATTTGATGACTTGTTTTATATCTTGGATGATCTTTGAAGATTCTCTGTGTTTATCATCTAAATGTGTGTCTCCAAGTCATCTTTATGCAGTATCGTCTCCATGTGACGTGGACATCTTTGTATCGGCATGCTCACACTTTTCTGGATCATGATTTTCAGCATCAGAGTTGCAGAAGCATAGTTGAAGGCCTTTCAATTATCATGATTTCTTTGATTATGATATCGAAGTGTGAGCATGGGGTGATGGATCACGTCAATTTTTGCTTTATCTACTTCAAGTCTGGCTTCTCTACTTTCCCATACATTACCCTAATTTCCCATATATACAAAAGATGGTATAGGGAATTAGGGAATTAGGGTAAGTCACATATATACACAAGATGGTATAGGGAATTAGGGTAAGTCACATAAGTCATACAAGCTGGAACAAACACAGACACTTTCACTAGCTTGGCAGCCTCCATAGGCTTCTCTACTACATGGAGACCATCTCCATCCTCATCTACCACACAAACTCTTCTCTTCACCCTATGATGAAGGTGCCACATAAACCCTTCTCTTCATCCTCTCCTACGAGATGGAGATGAAGGTATTCGGTCGATGCTAGTGTTACCCCGACTACAGGAATATCATCCTTCTCTAGGGGTCCTCACTGTTCAACACGGGAAACCGAGCATCCGACCTCCACCACCCGACTTATACCAATTTCACACATGATACGTGAAGAGTTATAACTCACAAATATGTATTTGGGATATTTCTAAACCTTTAGAAATGTATTAGTCACAAGTTTTTAAAATAGAGAATGCCATATATATTAAATTTTTTTAGACATAAAAACATAAAATAAGTTTTAAAACAAGCCCTAAAGCGGACAATAACCAGTTTTGAAAAAAGTTACCAAAATTTAAACAGTTTTAAAATACTAGATCCCAAAAACGATGCACGACTTCAATCGCCATCTTCTGTAAATTCCTCACACATTTGATGATGACTCAGCTTCATCAACCGCACTTGATGATGCTTCAGGATCATCATAGCTACAATGCGTGCTTTCCATCTCCATTTGGCATTCTACAATAAGTTGTATATGTCAGTTAACTTTAATGAACTTCAGGCCACATAAACAAAAGATAAAACGAAGGAAATAACAATTTATAAAATATAGATACCTTTTTCGATTTTCGCGAACTTCATGTCACATATATTTGAAGTATTTCCCAATCTTATGCTTAGGCTTTCGTCAATAATAGCGTTTGGAAACTACCACTCTCCTTTTAGTTATTGGTTTAAAGAAGAACCCCTTAGTCCTTCCAGTAACTTGCTCATCATTCGCCTCACTTATGTTATCGGACCTGAACTTGAGACTGTCCTTAACTTTACATACTAGCTCATAAAGCTTCATCAACGTAGATATTGAGGTCGTCCTTAACTATATTCTGCTGGTAGATATTGTATGATACAAATACCCCGAATGCCTCACTTACATGATCTCCAATCTACGTTGATGAAGCCTAGCGAAGACGATTAAGAAACCCTTGCATATAAAGAAAAGTGAAACCTAGCAGATGTGGCCATATCACATGCTATAATTCTTATCTCATAGTTAAGGAAAACATCTCAACATTCCTTGATTCAAGAGGAGCCTCAAGTTTCCAACTATTATGGACATGAGCCTAAGATAAAACGAACGTAAACAAACAAATATAAATGGACGTATGAAGAAAAATAAAAGAATATACAAATTAAATATTGTGTTTTATGAGTGTTGTTTGAGTATACCAGTTTTTAAAGGTTATAATAAATTTATACAATAAAAGACCATAAACAAATAAGTAAACATTATCTAAAGTATAGTCGGACGTTCACGGATATAAATGGACGAATGAGACTTTTGTTCATGTTCGATCAATTAACTAAATGAACATAAAATATTGTTTATGTTCGTTCATTTAATAAACTAGACGTATACCCGCGCAAAGCGACGGTGTACAACGGCAAATATTTATAGTTGCAAAATCGTGATTCTTTTTTAAACACAAAGCGTGTATTTGTTTTTTAAATTAATGTAGTTTATTATTATTATTATTATTATTATTATTATTATTATTATTATTATTATTATTATTATTATTATTATTATTATTATTATTATTATTTATTTTTTACAATTTGTCTAGTTTAGAATTAATCAAGAAAAAAACATAATGTAAATTGTTAAATTTTTAAAAGTTGTCAAGTTTGAGAGGTGCCTAAAGACATTCTAGACTAACAACATTAATTTAAGTTTCAACAAAAAAGATAAGCTCTTTATAAGTAGTAAATATAAAAGCACATAAACTAACATTTTACCGCACGGTTCATTAAATATTCACTGAATGTTCGGTTCATTTACGACCCTAATAAAACTAAATATACAAAGCATCACAACAGACAAAAAAAAAAGTGAAAATCTTTTATATAATAAAACAAAACTCCAAGTGGGGACTTTTTCATTTCAAAAAAACTAAACCATACCTTATTTAGTAATAATATTATTTAAAAAAAAGATTATTTTCTTATTAGGTAACGTTTTATATTTATCCATAACAAAAGTAGAAGATAAATACAAAAAATACAGATAAGATACAATTAACAATATGATTAAATTTTTTAAATAATTATATTTAATAATAAAAAACTATAATTAAACATCATAAATCAAACAAAACAAATATTAAATTATTTGTTTTTTAATAAATAAAAATATATGATTAAAAAAAATTTAAAAAAAAAAAAAAAAAAACCGCGCATGCACAGGTATTATAACTAGTGGTACTTATCTTCATTGCTCATTCCTTAAGCTTTTTTCCATACCCTTCGATAGTTTATCTTTTTATTATTATTTTTTCTAATTATTTTTAATATGAAATGTTTTCTTTGCTATAGTACAGCATGATACATTTTTTGTACTTATTGTATGAATCATAATTGCAACTATTGCTTTTCTAGATATCCTAAACAAATTGATGCATTTCTTTACTTTTAGCAGAAAACTTATGCCTTTCATATAAAATTGCTTATTGGTTCATTTGTCATCATTAATTTTGGTATATAAGATCCCTTATATTATGCTTTTTGTGGTTACATACCTGATAACAAGCAAGTCATTTTGCTTCCAAAGTTTAGAAGACACCATAGTTAAATGTGTATTTATCGTGAGTGCACACTTTCTTACTTTCTCACTTTGACATGTCTCGTGGGTGGTCAAGGCGATAATGGCTTCTGGTAGCATACCTCCGTCTTCATCTAAATATGTCAGACTAAAAAATTACTTTTTAGTTCTTCTCACTGGTTATGTCAGACTATTGTCAGTCTTTATGAAAAAATATATATTAACAACGATTAAATTGTAGTATATGATTTTGGATTTCCAACCATGTTTTTTTATTTATTCCCCCCCCCCCCCCCCCCCTTAATATAAAGAAATGTAATTGTAGCATGGTGTGTGCAACGTAGGATGTGTATAAATGCGCTAATAAAAGATAAGAGTTTGATAAAAATACATCTTTTTAGCATTTGCTATATTAATCGATACTAATATATAATTAAAATCTTAGAAAAAAAAAAAGAATTCTAACAACACATAATCAAGCTATCTTACTTATATCTTGGTTTATAAATTTTCGTTTAAAAACTTACTGAAAATAAAACACTATATAACTAATACTCCGTAACTACGTCATCAAAAAATAATTAAAACACAAAATTAATAATAATAATTTATTTAAAAGATTAGAAAAAAACTCGTGCATGCGCGAGTATTATATCTAGTATCTTACATAATAAAATAATATTGTGTAAATTCCCTTTAAAATATTAGCGCCCCAATACTTTCTTTGGAAGCTTTTTATTTTGGCGCCCAACAAACCCTTTTCAAAAAACGCTACTCTTCTTCATCTCATTTCTGAATCCCATTTTCTTGTTTCAATCTCAAATAACAACAATGGATCAAAGACAAAGAAACCAACAAGAAAATAATGATGATGATCAGCTAGACGATATTCAACATGGCCCTTTTCCAATTGAACAGCTTCAGGTTTTTAATCCAATCCAATCTTTACATATTTTTATAAATTTTTATTGCTTAATCTAGTCTTTTTATTTATGGGTTTTGTTTTAATTTGATTATTAGTGCTTATTTTGCTATGTTCTTGTTTATCCCCAATTTTTGTTCTGTAAAATTAGGGTTTCTAGATTGAAATTGGGAAATGGGTATTGCTTAATTTAGGGTTTTTATTAATGGGTTTTGTTTTAATTTGATTATTTTGTTGTGTTCTTGTTTTTCCCCAATTTGATTTAAGTGTAAAATTAGGGTTTTTTAATTGAAATTAAGAAATGGGTATTTGAATTTAGTGCAATTTGATTCATTTGGGATGTGGGTTTTTAATTGTTTTCGTTATTTTTTAGTTTTAGGGTTTTTCAAGATTTGGTTAAATGGGTCAGTTTAGAGTTATGGGTGTTTGATGAAGATCAAAACCCGATATGTGGGTTGATGATAGTTTTAGAGGCTAACGTTGACATGTGATTATATTTTGAAGGCGTCTGGGATTGCTGCTCTTGATGTAAAGAAGCTGAAAGACGCGGGTTTATGTACAGTTGAATCAGTTGCGTACTCTCCACGAAAGGAGCTTCTGCAAATTAAAGGAATTAGTGAAGCGAAAGTTGATAAGATTATTGAAGCAGGCATGTCATTCGTTATAGTTTGCTTTGAGTTTTTAGGTTATTGGCTTATTGCAGAATGCGAGGTTTTAAATGCTGGTTTGGTTTGTGTTTTGACAGCTTCGAAACTGGTCCCTTTGGGTTTCACTAGCGCAGGTCAACTTCATGCGCAGAGACAGGAAATAATTCAGATATCTTCAGGGTCTAGAGAGCTGGACAAGATATTAGATGGTACTTATACACGCCATTTCATGTTAAAGTTTTCTTAAAAACACCTTTTAATAATTATTAATGTTACATTTTCTGTATTTGAAGGAGGAATTGAGACTGGATCTATTACTGAGTTGTATGGTGAATTTCGTTCAGGAAAGACTCAGCTTTGTCACACTTTGTGCGTGACTTGTCAAGTAAGAATGCATTTTTTGATTAAGTTGAATCAGTGTTTGTTTTGCATTGGATGATAAATGTGTTAAACTTTTACTTTATAAATTTCAGCTCCCATTAGATCAAGGTGGTGGTGAAGGGAAGGCGATGTACATTGATGCTGAAGGTACATTTAGGCCACAAAGACTGTTACAGATAGCAGACAGGTTGTGTAGAGCTTCTTTTAGATCAACGCGTTGTTTTTTGGACCGTTAGGTTCTGTACATTTGCTTATCATATATTCATTTTGCAGGTTTGGATTGAATGGTGCTGATGTTTTGGAGAATGTAGCTTATGCAAGAGCATATAATACAGATCATCAGTCTAGGCTATTGCTCGAAGCTGCTTCAATGATGGTCGAAGCCAGGTGTTCTTCATTTATTAACATGAAACATTTCTTGCTATATGTTTACATCCTTCTGTTTCTTGTAGCATTGTCTTAGTCTCTTGCATAATGCAGGCTGTAATCTCATTTGCTAAGTGGGTGTTTGGATGTTTGTAGCAAAATCGTTTATGTGGTATAAAGTAGTTAGTAGTTACACTTAGATAATTAACTGTAATAACACAACATGTAGCAAATGGTCTTTGGATGTGCTTTAGCTATTTGAATTTGCAACAATTAAAGTAGTAGATGCTTTGATGTTTGGAAACTTTTGATTATACGAACTAGATTAGATAACCAAAAAGACATTTTTGTGAAAAGTGAGTGTCTTCTTGTACTCGTGTCAAATGGGAGTAAAATTCACCCTAATTAGTTTAAAATAACGTGTAAATAGTTAATATCATTTCATTTATTGATAACAAAGCTTTGTTGCAACTGCTATGCAAATTTAATAGACGACTGATTTTTGAACATTAAAGTGATTATAGAATTAGAAGCAGATTAGGCCGTAAGAAAGAAGTTTGAAGCAGATTATATTAGTAATATGCTTTCATGTGCATAATAGATTTAGTTGAATGTGGGATGTGGCTTACCATATATTCTTGATTATAGTAAAAGAAAAAATTGTCAGCTTAGCTAAGCTAATTCTAGTTCTGGTTTCTTCAAGGTTTGCGCTTATGATAGTGGACAGTGCAACTGCCCTCTATAGGACTGATTTTTCTGGGAGAGGTGAGCTGTCAGCGCGACAGATGCATCTTGCAAAGTTTCTGAGGAGCCTTCAAAAGTTAGCAGATGAGGTAATGTTTGTACCATTAGTCACCAACCATTTTTTACTCGTGTAATCGTGTTAAAGGTTTAAGCTTTGTTTAAATACTAAACGTTTTTATACATTTTATGTAAATCAGTTTGGTGTAGCGGTGGTGATAACTAACCAAGTGGTGGCTCAAGTAGATGGTTCTGCTATGTTTTCTGGGCCTCAAATCAAACCGATTGGTGGTAACATCATGGCTCATGCTTCTACAACAAGGTATGTTTTATATTACAGTATATGTTAAGATGCCACGTGTGGTAGTCTGCTTTTGCAATTATTACAATTTAAGGTAGTTACTTACCATTTGTAATGTGAAACAGGTTAGCTTTGAGGAAAGGAAGGGGAGAAGAACGGATTTGTAAAGTAATTAGCTCTCCGTGTTTAGCTGAAGCTGAAGCAAGGTTCCAGATTTCAACTGAAGGTGTTAATGATGTCAAAGATTGAAAAGCTTGTCAAGATCTATTGTTTCAGTATTCTGTTCCAAATTTGGTTCTGTATCATCAACATGTCATAGTATGAAATACAGTAGTCGGAAATAGCTTTTTAGCCGTTTTGATCTTTAGTTTTTTTGGCGTTTTTGTCTTGAAAACGCATCAGAAAGGAAGAGAGATTAATTGTACAACAAAATACTTGATAAAGATTTGACATCAATTGAAGATTTTCCATTGGCAACTACATGAATTGACTTTTTATCCCGGCTTAAAAGTTTTGATATACACATAATGGTTGTTTGGATGTGAGTTTTCTAAGTGACTACTCTAATTAGGGATGATTTAATAACTGTACTTCATTTCTCATTTGGGTCTAGCATTCGTTTTTATTTTATTTCAATAATGGATCACATGCCATGTGGATCTGATAATTTATCTCATTAAAACTAGTCACATTATTTTGTTTCTCATGGAACTAGGGGTCCGTTTGGTTTATAGATTGGTTTAGGATTAGGATTAGGATTAGGTTTTAAATTTGGACTAGGATTTGGATTTGAATTTGATATATGAGAGAGAAAATAATATATTTAATTAATAATAATTAATTTATAAATAAATAAATGAATTTTAATTTAAAACTATACATTTATAATGTTAAAAAAAATAGAAATGATAGAAAAAGAAAAAAAGGAAAAAGAGTAGGTCCAATAAAATTTCAAAAACCTACCCAACACCCTTACTTTTACACATCCTCAATTAATTTTGTGGGGATCACTCCTAAATCATAATCTTCAAAGTTCAACCAAACAATTAATAAAAGTCTTGTCAATTAAAAACCAATGCCAAAGTACTCAACCAAACGGGCCCTAGAATGTTTCTCATGGAACTAGAATTAGGGGTGTTTACTTTCTTCTCGGGAAGGAATGTGAGCCCAAAACTTTAGTCCCTCTTAATTGAGAGACATTAAAGCTTCACTCTCTTTTATAGGAGGCTAATTAAACCATTATATCAAATCACTTAATTTAGCAAACACCCCTTTAGCTTAGCTAAAGTTACAATAATGGTAGTGTTACACCTCAAATTTAATACTACTTCCGTCTCAAAATTATTGTTAAAAGACAAAAAGCACATGATTTAATAAAAATATGATAACTATACTTTTGAACCTATCAACTAAGATATTCTCTCACTAAAGTCTTTATTTATTGGTTAAAATAAAAAATAGACAATTATTTTTATACATCATAAAAAGAAAATATGAACTATAATTTTGAGACGAAATGAGTATTAGTCGTTTATATCATACCTTTGTGTACCTCACTCCGGCGAAATTGAGTATTGGTGTTGTTGATCGGAAACTACTGTAGTAACTTACCCGCAAAAGCTATATAGTTATTTCAGAATGTTTCTAGCAAGATTAAAATTCAGATTACAGTAATAATTTTGCATAATGTTTCATTTGAATCTAGGGCTGAGCATCGGGCCGCTCCCGACCCGTCCCGACCTGAATCCCGACAAGCTGGAAAACACAAACCGAGTCCCGACCCGATTAAGCACGGTTCGGTTTCGGGACAGTAGGGACGGGACGGGATCGGTCGGTTTGATCGGTTTTGTTTGTTGTTTTTTGGTTTTCGGCCCGTCCCGACCCGATCCCGACTATCCCTAATCCCGACAAAACGAAAAACACAAACCGAGTCCCGACCCGTTTAAGATCAGTTCGGTTTCGGGACATGATTCGGGACTCGGGATCGGGACGGGATTCGGGATCGGTTCGGTTTTGCTCACCCCTATTTGAATCACTTTTATTAACTTCTAGCTAATATTTTTGATATTATCACGTGTCTGCCTGACTAGCTAGCAAATATGTATTCGCAAGGTTACTTTGGTAAATTAAGCTATACCAACTTTGGTAAAACATAGATAAAGCACTAGTCATATAGCTTTTTGGAGTATATAAGATACGCAGTAGGAATTATTAAACTTTTTTTTATGGCATCGCGTGTGAAAGGTCAACATAGGTTTTAATGTTTACAAGAAAAAGCATACACAATAAAAATAACGTGGAAGAAAAGAAAACCTATTTTAGGCTCTTATTGTGCCACGCATTAATACGCCAAAACAACAATTATTGTAGTTGTGTCATAAGCAAATGCTCCCACGCAACAAGTACCACTTGAGATTTGCTAAACACATGAGGAAACTGTTACTTTCAACTTTCGAGTACACAATCAAGTAAAAGAATAAGTCTGGTGCGTTTGGTTTTTAAACGGGGTTATAATCGAATTTGAATTTAAATTTGAGATTAGTTTTATAGGATAAGGATCAAGGGTAAGGATCCAGTGAGAAGAAAACTTAAAATGAGAAGGATGAGAAATAATTATAACCACACATTTGAGATGCATCGACTTGATTTAGATGCATCTCTATTCATTTAGATGCATCCCAATTAGTTTCGAAAGTGATTTTGAAGTGAAAACGATGCAAAATATTACTAACAACAAATTTGACCTGGACAAAAAATGTATAAGATTCGTCTAACTTGATGAAATGCATCCAATATATGTATATACATCTAATTTTTTGCTAGAAAATATATTATGGTGTATCTAAAAGACTAGAGATGCATCTAATTTAACTCGATGCATCTCAAATATGTATTTATAATTATTTCTCATCCTTCTCATTTTAAGTTTTCTTCTCATTTGATCCTTAGTCTAAGGATCAAATAAAAGACAAATATTCGTACATTTTTTTTCTTTGAAAAAAAAAATAAAATAAAAAAATTCACAAGATCGGATATGTTGGTGTATGAAAAAATTGTAAACGGCGTTTTTCTAAAAGTTGATACTTTTTCCGAAAAAAAATTATGAAAAAATACTTTTGTGTATTAAATCGTTTTTTTATGTATCAAAAATTCATTTTTGCACCTAACTTCTTTTGACTTTTTTCATTAAAATAACATTGCACATCTAATTAAAACAAGTTGAAAATTTTGTGCATTAAAATTTTTTTGCGCATCAAAATTAGTTTTTTGTGCATTAAAAAAAACGTATAAAAATTCAAAATTAGAAAAGCTTCTTTCACAAAAGTTTTGTGCACCAACATACCTGATCTTGTGAATTTTTTTTGAATTTTTTCGTGACATTTTTGGAAAAAAAATCTTTATACCTAGTGTACGAATATTTGTTTTTTATTTTAACTTTACCCATTGAGGAGAGAGAAATAAATATATAATCAAAAATGTTATATAATTTAGAAATTGATAATGAGTTTAAAAGTGTTATTTAGAAAAAATGGAAGAAAAAAAATAGATAAATTAAGAAAAAGTTGGTGCAATTTGTGACGAGTTATGTAATTAAGACCCCCTTTATGATGTGACAATAGAAAGTTTTGGTTAAAATGTACAAACCGCAATATACATTGTATAAACCCGCAATGCACAAGGCTTCACGAAACCCTATAAACTCCCTCTTTGTGACTGAGAATAGCATATAGCTCAAAGCCTCAAAGTTGTCAGAATTGCAGAAGTATTACCTCAAAATCTCTTAAAATATAGTGGAATGAATATTTGGTTCAAATCCAAATTGCATATTCAAGTTAGCATTTCATTTCATTTTTCATCCCTTCTCTCTACTAATACTTTTCTCCCACCTCTCTCTACTAAACCAAACCAATCCGACCAAAATCATCCTTTCCGGCGGCCGGTTTTGGCCGGCCGTCCGGATCTTCCTTTTGTTCTTTCCTTTTCCACAATAAAGACTTTGCTGCAGATCTGTCATCTCCCTTTTTTGTAGTTGCTGCTGTTGTTGCTGTTGACGCCGCGGTTCTCTGCTCAGATCCGTCCCCAGTTGGTCTCTTCTGCTCAGAGCTGTTGTGGTCTGTCATCGACGGCTTGTTGCTGCATAGGGATCTGTCTTTAGATCTGTTAGGTTTTGGTCTAGCTCCTGTTAGGATGCTTACTTTTTTCTTCTTTGTATGTTTTATGTACTTAGTGTACTTTTGTCAAGCTACACCTTTAAATGGTTGTGCCTACAAAAAACTCACTTTGGTGATTCCCCCCACCTCTGAATGGTGTTGCTATAGTGTGTCACAACTATTTTGGTGTATGTCTTGTTTTAGCTTAACTTGTTATGTTCGATGTAACTTGTTATGTTCTATTTTCCTCCTTTTGTGAGGTGTGATAATGATATCTCTGTTCAAAAAAAAAAAAAAAAAGTTAGCATTCCATTCTATAAAGGTAAAACATGCATAATAAACGGCCCCTTTTGTAATAAAATGGCTAATTTTAGTCATTTATTTTAATAGCTATTTTCATTTCATGACTACCTTATTTGTTTTTCATTTTATTTCTTCATAGGGAGCATTTTCATCATTGTCCATTTTCTGTTTTTTTAGCAGATCATTGTCCATTTATCGTATTCATTCTTTTTTTCCGTCTTCATTTTCCAACACGACAACCAGATAAACCCAACAGAAAAAAATTAATAAATCATTTAACTACTATGTTTATTCCATTTCATCATCATTTTATTATGCTCAATGCTAAATAATAGTAAGAAATAAATTAATATCAACACTAACTTCAAAACTATACTGTATTTCAATAATAAATAAATAAATAAATAACCACATTGGAGTACTCATTAACAAATGGGATATACTACTCGAACTCCTTTATAATCAATCATACAAACCGCGAAGCACACAATACAATATCGCGATGCACACAATACAACCCACCGATGCATGCTACTGTTCTTTTCCCCTGAACAAATATTTGGGATGGGAAACATGTCAAAGAAAGGTTTTGACCATTTGACCCATCAGTCGACGTTTGTATTCCAAACGACTCAGCAATTTTGGAAGAATGTTAAAACGGGTCCACAAAATAAAGGAGCAGTGGAACACCATTGGTAGTGAATAGCATCTTTCTAGCTTTTAGAGAAAGACGACAAAAAAGCTACAAACGTGACTGGGATTTAGCAAATTCATGTGTCTAACCTCATTATACCGCACACTTATACTAATATTTACTCATTAAACGATGACCAAGATATGATGGTGGTCAATAGGGTTGTAATCATGCTAAGTCGAGCTCGAGCTTGACACGCCTTGAGCTCGGCTCGAAAGTCATAAGCACAGGCGGAACTACATACAAACTATGGGGTGGCTGTGCCCTCTACAATTCGCAAAAAATATACTCCGTAAGATTTTAGTGTAAAAAAATGTTTTTTTTTTTACCTTTTTATTAAAGTGTACCACCTCACAAAATCAAATTGCCCCCCACCTTTAAGCCAAACAATGTAAAAACCTTCTATCGATCTCTATCTTTATTTTTGTGTGCCCAACGACTTTTTACATTTATTTTTTTGTGCACAACGACTTTTTTCAAAAAATAAAATTTTGCCCCCGTCCTCAACATTCCTAGGTTCATAAGGTGGGTTCGGACTCGGCTCATAACCTTTAAGTCATGAGTCCGTCATACCTCAATTCCGTATACACTTAAGGCTGGTTACATGTTTTACTTACTTAATTTATTGTATTATGGATAAAATAAATGCGAATCCAATCACTTATAGTCATGAGTCCGTCATACCTCAATTAAACCGTATACATTATGTTAACAACTAACTACTACTATGTCATTGTCAGTTTACATAATATATAGTAGTACTCATTTATACACACGTAAATAAACAGTTATACAAACATTGTTCTTTACTTCTTTTCCCCCTCTATACCATTAACATTCTTCTTGCAGTTTATCATTTTCTGCAGTTATTTTCTTGTTTCATTGCTCATCAAGGTATGATCATTTCTCTATCTCATATTACTAGCTTACTTTTGTTGTTGTTGTTGTTGTTGTTGTTGCTGCTGCTGCTGTTTGTGAACTAGATCAAGAAAGATTAAAAGAATGAAGGGTAATAAAAAAATCCGTAACTTTTTGTTCCTAGAATAAGGGGTGTTTGATGACACTAAATATCATAAATCTACTAGTTTTAATGTTCATTAAAGTTTAAAGATTTAATGGATGAGTTCATATTTAAATAATTTGATTTTGAGTAGTCAAATATAGTGGGCCATTAGTTGACTTTAAATTGTTTATGTTTTTTGGAACCTTTAAATCTTTTTGTCTTTCTGAGCTTTTAAATGTTTTATAGATAAATCTCTTGACTTATTATGTTCATGCGAGGAAAAATAAACATGTAATTGATGTTGAGGGACTCCCAAAAGGCTTGTATCCTAGCGGCACAATGAGATGGTTGTGGGTTCAAGTCCTGTAAGGGACAAATGTGGTATATTTGTATTGTATACGGTTTGTGTAATACTTTTTCTTTATAGAAATAGAAAACTGAGGTTATGGTATAAAGGGTAAAACGGCATTCGATCTCTCTAATCTAGATAGTTTTGTGAAAACTTTTTGCACAAGTTGCGGTTTTTTTGCACTAGTAGTTGGTTTACTATTAATTCTATAAGGGTGTTTGAATCACTGTTGGATACGTTTGATTTTGTTTGTTACAGCAAGGATTCATAGCTTGGCTAGTTATGGCTGATCGCGTTCTTACCGGTGTTCTTAGTCTACGTGAACGCCTCAATGATGCTCTTGCCATTCAGGGTAATGTGTTCGCCGTTCTTCTTAAAAGGTACTTTAACATTAGTGTAATTATTATGTGTAATGATTTTAGTCTCATTATAAATTCGACTAATTGTTTTTGAAACAAATTTGAAGGCTTGAAAGCAATGAGAAACAAATTCTGAAGCCCAGCGAGCTTAAAACCGAGTTTGAAACGATCTGCAAGGATGATCAGAACAAACTTCATGATGGTTTCGTTGATGAAGTTATCAAAAGCACACAGGTTCGTTAGTCATTGCATATCATGACACATATGTCTAATTTGAAGTAATTTATCACATGTGATTGACCTCAAGTAAATTGCATATGATAGGAAGCGATTGTGTTGCCTCCATGGGTTGCACTCGCTGTACGTCAAAGACCTGGTGTTTGGGAATATGTACGGATCAATGTAGACACCCTTCTTGTTGAGGAATTAAGTGTTCCTTGGTATCTCCATTTCAAAGAAGAACTCGTCAATGGAACGTAAGCTATCTTGTCGGCATTTCATAATAGTCACTGTATATAAAAACATGAAGTTGTTTGGAATTACTTATTTTAGACTGCTTATCGGCTTAAAAAAATAAGCAGTGCTTATTAATAGCTGTAACCAAAAACTCAACACTCTTTACAATTTTCATATGTTACAGCTCTAATGACAACTTTATACTCGAGTTGGACTTTAAACCTTTCACTTCATCCTTACCGCGCCCAACCCTTACCAAGTCTATAGGAAACGGGGCCGAGTTTCTTAATCGACACCTCTCAGCTAAAATGTTTAATGAAAACGATAGTATGCATCCTCTCCTTGGTTTTCTCCGGTCGCACCAATATAAGGGGAAGGTATGATATTGTCACGAGCTAATTGATTTAAACCTTTAGACAAATTTTTAATTTTTTTGATGTTGATATGAAATGCAGACGATGATGCTCAATGACAGGATCCAAAGTTTGAGTACTCTTCAATCTGTGTTGAGGAAAGGTGTGGACTATCTATCTAAATTTTCTGGAGATACTTTGTATTATGAGTTTGAAGATAAGTTTCAAGAGATTGGTTTAGAGAGGGGCTGGGGTGATAACGTGGAGCGTGTGACTGAGATGCTGCAGATGCTACTTGAGCTTCTAGAAGGTCCTGATCCGTGCACTCTCGAGAAATTTCTTGGAAGGATTCCTATGGTTTTTAATGTTGTTATACTATCTCCTCATGGCTACTTTGCTCAAGAGAATGTATTGGGATTTCCTGATACTGGCGGCCAGATTGTTTACATTTTGGATCAAGTCCCTGCTATGGAGCGTGAAATGATTAAGAGGATTAAGGAACAAGGACTTGATATTGTTCCTCGTATTCTCATTGTGAGTCAGTTTGCGGATTATATGTTCTATATCTGGTCATTTTATGAATTTATACTCATGGGTTGTCATGCCTAGGTGACGAGGCTCCTCCCTGATGCAAAAGGAACCACCTGCGGGGAACGTCTTGAGAAGGTCTTTGGAGCAGAACATTCACATATTCTACGGGTCCCCTTTAGAACCGAGAAGGGGATTCTAAGAAAATGGATCTCTCGTTTTGAAGTTTGGCCGTATCTTGAGACTTTCTCCGAGGTAATCTCAAGCATAACCTTTCCTTTTAGGGAGTGTTTGGATGTGCAATTTCATAGTGATTATGATAGTATTAACTATATTAAGGATCATAAGCAGAACTAGTTTCAATACTACGTAATCGGTAATTAAACAAGTCAGGTGTGTAAGCATAGGGATAGTTAGGTAAACTCACATTTATCTGAAGAATCAAGTTTTCTCACATCAACAGTCATCTTTTTCAGCTTAGTAAGACATCCAAACACCCCCTAAATAACTTATGGTGTTATAATAAGATTTATTTATTTATTATTACTTTTTTAAAATTTTTAAATTTTTTTCTTTTATATTAGGATGTTGCAAAAGAAGTTACAGCAGAGTTACAAGCGAAGCCGGATCTGATTATTGGGAACTACAGTGATGGAAACCTCGTTGCCTCCTTGCTCGCTCACAAATTAGGTGTCACTCAGGTATATATTGGGACTTCAGTAATCAGAACTAGATATCGGAAGTGGCAAGATGGGCGGTTTTGGTAACAGGTCAAAATGGGTTCGGGTTTAAATGGGTCATTTCTGTATGTTTGAAAACACGCCGCTTCAGATTGAGTTGGCTTGCAAGCATATTTTGTTTTCTTTACACAAACAATGCTAGTATTACTGTAACTATATATTTTTTTAACTAAATGATTTAGGGAACTTATATGCGTTAAATCTAATTTGGGCAAGTGACAACCCGCTGTAGACTTGTAGCCCCAATCGAGCCAGTAGACAGGTTGCCACCTCTAATAGACATTTTTGCTAGGTTTAGCTGACTAGAGCACGGTTTCTTTCCTGCAGTGTACCATCGCTCACGCATTGGAGAAAACCAAATATCCTGATTCTGACATCTATTGGAAAAACTTTGAAGAAAAGTATCACTTCTCGTCCCAGTTTACCGCTGATCTTATAGCAATGAATCAGACTGACTTCATCATCACAAGTACTCTTCAAGAAATTGCTGGAAGGTAATCTTTTGGTTAATCGAATATTATCAGTCATTTTGTCCTATTAATAAACAAATTATAATATATATGATTGATGTTATTGATAGCAAGGAAACGGTTGGACAGTATGAAAGCCATACAGCTTTCACAATGCCTGGACTCTACAGGGTGGTTCATGGGATAGACGTATTCGACCCAAAGTTCAACATTGTTTCACCTGGTGCTGATACCGGGATCTACTACTCGTATACAGAGAAAGAGAAGAGATTGACATCATTTCATCCTGAAATTGAGGAGCTTCTCTTTAGTTCTGTCGAGAACGAAGAACATCTGTAAGATTTTTTTTATCTTTTTTTTATTATTATTATTATTTTTTTCATAATCTTTTACTCTTTATAAATTGTCAAGCGATTGTGTAAAAAAATAACAATGTTACAGATGTGTTTTGAAAGACAAGAGTAAGCCCATTTTGTTCACAATGGCTCGTTTGGACAATGTCAAGAACTTGACAGGACTAGTGGAATGGTACGCTAAGAATCCAAGGCTTCGTGAACTGGTTAATCTTGTTGTCGTTGGTGGAGACAGAAGGAAGGAATCAAAAGATTTGGAAGAACAATCTCAAATGAAGAAAATGTATTCTCTTATAGATGAGTACAAATTAAACGGTCAGTTCAGATGGATATCTGCACAGATGAATAGAGTAAGAAATGGGGAGTTATATCGTGTGATTGCTGACACCAAGGGAGCGTTTATTCAGCCTGCGTTATATGAGGCGTTTGGATTGACTGTTGTCGAGGCTATGACTTGTGGTTTGCCCACATTTGCAACACTTCATGGCGGGCCTGCTGAGATCATTGTTCATGGGAAATCTGGTTTTCATATCGATCCTTATCATGGTGATCAGGTTAGTAATCTGCTTGTTGACTTTTTCGACAAGTGTAAGAACGATCCTTCTCACTGGGAGAATATCTCGAAAGGTGGCCTGCAGCGTATTCAAGAGAAGTAAGTAACTTTTCGATGAATTTCACCTAAAAGTGAAATATAATAGTTAATAAAGTTTAACCTGTTTGTTGCTTATGTTAAAACAACAGATACACATGGCAAATATACTCAGAGAGATTGTTGACACTTGCTAATGTGTATGGATTCTGGAAGCACGTTTCAAAGCTTGATCGCCTTGAGATCAAGCGCTATCTTGAAATGTTCTATGGTCTCAAGTATCGGCAACTGGTAGAGTTTTTTTTTTTTTTTTTTTTTTTTTTTTTAAAACTGGTGCTTTGGTCTATTTATGTTGTCAGTATAATAATATGACATGCATTGACATGGCCTTTCTGTCAAATTACAGGCAGAATCTGTTCCGTTGGCGGTTGATAACTAAGCATTTACTTCTTGGTGCCTAAGCTTCTCATATTGATGTTCTAGGAAGGAGTTTAGTGATAATAACGGGCTTTGTGTAATTCATTTCCTTGCCATTACAGTAAAGCATAGTCCAAAACTGAAACAAATTTAAATCTTTATATGATTTGTTCATGTGATTGTCATCTATATCTACATGCTTTTTGTTTGGATGAAAATACAACTGCTTATCTACTGATGGTTTTTTTTATACAGCTAGTTAAGTAGTTTTGTGGGTATTATAGATTATAAGCACACTGTTTGTCTGATTATTGTGACTGAAATAAGCTGTTTTTTATAACAGCTTATTACGGAGTATAAAACTACAAAGAAATAAGACAAAAATACACCGTTGGTCCCTATACTTGCCCAAAAGTATCGCCGGGGCCCAAAACTGTCCAAAAGTTGGGTTTTTGAGGCCGATTGCGTCCATTGACCCGTAAGCTCAGGTCAACGCCCATTTTGCGTTATATTTTCAAGGGTATAATAGTCCAACCACATTTTAACTTTAATCTAGCCCAACCTAACCCCGACACTCAACTTGAGGGACCAACTGTGGAATAATATAATTTTAACTATTCAATTTGACCGTATCTTCTCTGATATGCCTATTATTGTTTGCGCGGAAAATAATATAATCTATCATACACATTGTCACATACAACCCCTACTGAACACAACCCCCAACAAGCTACCAATATTTGTCCAAAAAAAAAAAAAAAAAAAAAAAAAAAAAAAAAAAAAAAAAAAAAAACTCTTAACAATGACAGACAAGGATCTTAGTATGACACCAGTCACGGATGATATGGTAGAGTATGTGAAGGCCAAATATGGGGATGCTTGGTTACAAATAGATGAAATATGTGATGATATGTGTGAAGATTTATGCATATTTGTGAAAGAAGCCGAAGTGATGACATGTTAGTTCATTTTTCTGTATTTGTGTGATTGACATATTAAGCTTAGCAGTCAATTTTGTGTCCCTAAATAACCCTATTTTATTCGCAAGAAATCCAAGCAATGGCAAATTCTGCAAAAAAAAAAAAAAAAAAAAAAAAAAAAAAAAAAAAAAAAAAAAACTCTTAACAATGACAGACAAGGATCTTAGTATGACACCAGTCACGGATGATATGGTAGAGTATGTGAAGGCCAAATATGGGGATGCTTGGTTACAAATAGATGAAATATGTGATGATATGTGTGAAGATTTATGCATATTTGTGAAAGAAGCCGAAGTGATGACATGTTAGTTCATTTTTCTGTATTTGTGTGATTGACATATTAAGCTTAGCAGTCAATTTTGTGTCCCTAAATAACCCTATTTTATTCGCAAGAAATCCAAGCAATGGCAAATTCTGCAAAAAAAAGAAAAAAAAAAAAAAAAAAAAAAAAAAAAAAAAAGGATTATAGCAAACTAAAAGTCTCTGACGATATGATTGACTATGTCATGGCTACTTATGGGAATAAGTGGGATATAGAAGATGAAATTACTGATGTGCTACTTGAAGACTTGTGGAAAAAGTATGAGAATAAAGAGGTTGCAAAAGGTTAGACTTAATGATTGAAAAGTAGGATAATAGTAATGGCTGAACTGTGATGTCTTTCTGTTTTTGCTATCTTTCAAGATACCAACTCTAAAGGAAAAAAGGTTGATGTTATCATTATTTCAGACACATCTGGTGATGATTTTGGGTTGTTGTCTTCTAAGAATACTACTTCCACATCAAGGGTTAGAAAGGGAAAGTCTTCCATTTTCAAAGGGTCCACTCCCCAAGCTTCCAAGGCTTCCACTCCCAATGCTTCCAATGTACAACCAGTTAGCACCCTTGTTTCCATTTTATCAATTTGCATTTGCATATGTAGTTTAGGGGGCTAATTGGAATAACCAATTGACTTATAAAGTCAACATATACCAAAAAATTATAAACCAAAGTGTATTGTTATAATCTTTTAAAACATTCTTTGTTTGCATTTGTAGTTTTAGTTTTGCTGTTTACATTTTTCAGTTTACAATTGCATATGCAGTTTAGTGGACTGTTTGGAATAACAGAATTTGACTTAAAAAGTCAACAGATACAAAAAAAATTAGTAACCAAACTGCATTGTTATAACATATGAACTACAACATATCAGTTAAGTTACGTTTATACTAAAAGACAACATATCATTTCTTGCAGGTGATTCACTTGGTTAATTGACTAGCAGGTGAATCACTTGCTTTATGACTTGCAGGTTCTTCACTTGCTGTTTGACTTGGGCATACTCCACTTGGTTTTTAAGTTGCAGGTGGTTCAGTTTCTTCATCACCACTGCCCAAGTAAGTACCAAATCTAGTAGATGCAGTAATATGTAGGCCCACAGCCCACTACATATCCACTACTATTTGTTGTGGTTGTGTTTTCCCTTGTAACACCACCTCTACTAGTATAAGATGTGTTTCCCCTTCTGTCAAGGCACACTGGACAAACATACCACATGAAATCTCTATAAGGGGGACGCCTTGCAAAAAAGGTCAATCCAGCCCTGTTTTCACTTTTAACCCAACAGTCAATGCATACCATTTGACAACCATTTTCTGCATCCATGGTGAAAAACATTTGATATGATAAAGAATTGATGAAACGTGGGGTATTATATAATACAGGTAAAAAAATTTAATATGGTACAATGTGGTTGTTGAACAAGTAGATGGGATTAAAGACAACATAAATGCTTAAAATTAAGCCAAACCATTGTGAATTTAAAATTTTGACTATTGCATCCTAGGACTACCATTATGGTGTCCAAACTTACACACTGGTAAAACCAACTAACATCATTTAGGACAACCATTTTTTTGCAAGAAACATTGTGAAATCTATATCCAGTCCAAAGCTGGCCTAATAATCTGCCTCTTCCCTTGCTTCCATTTCTGCTTCTTTTCTAGCTCTTTCATCTTCAATTTTTTTTGAACATTCTCCCCTCTTCCAAAAACTGCTAGAATGCTTTTTCATCCGTCCTTGTCTACTCTTCTTCTTGATCTAACCTTCTATGTTCTTCTTCTTGAAAAAAAAAATGAACTTCAAGAAACTCTTGTTCCATAGTTTGCCTTATCTCGTCTTCATCCATCCACTGCAAAAAAGTAATAAATGCATACATCAACTTCAATGTAAAGACACAAGAACCTCTGTCATTCATAAGATAAATATATGCATAGTTGTTGCCTTCTGCCATCACAATGCCTTTTCTTCCTCATATGTTACTTTCTTTTGGTGGTTTTGGAACTTGTTCCTTGTGACACTTACTCTTATTATGTCCAATGGTATGACAATTAGAGCATTTGATCTGTTTACGAGATCTAGATTTACCCATTGTTAAGCAATTTCAGTAAAAAAAGACTTTAGTGTTTTTGAATTTAAATTCGGGGATAATTGTGGTAAAAAAACACTCGTACTTTAAATGCATTCCTACACTTTATGCTAACTTGTCCAAATGATATAGGACAAAAACATTAACCTTATATGTATACACTGTTTCAGCAAGGACCAACCATCTAACAACAATGAATATAATCAAGACAAGCAAAAAAACCAAACACAAATGCAGAATAATATAAATAGATCTTCATTCATTCCATAAAATATTACTATACATGATAATAGATGATTTAGCAAAATACAATTTCAAAAGCCCCAAAAGACAACAAACATTAAAAACTTCATGTGCTTCATTACTGCTTAACAACAAAATCAGGTAGTCCTAAGAACATCAAGGAAGTTATTCATGTCCAACACCTGAGCATGGGTTTTAGTAATCGACTTCTTAAACTCCAAAACCTTGAGCACATTTTTCCTTTGAACCTTGTGAAGATCCTATAGAACCTTGTACGTCATAGCCGATGGACGATATTCTTCAAGTTCATTTATGAACTCTTATGTTTCTTTTATAACACCAACCAAATCAACATATGACTTTTTGATTCCCTTGACAAAATGTATATCCTTGTCATTCTCCCTTTGATAGTAAACAACAATGGAATCAAACATGGAGTAGGAATCTGCAGCGGCGGTAAGTTCTTGTAGACGTGGGAAATTCCAAATTTTGTTGTTGTTTTTTTAGGGTTGGGAACTCTGTTAAATGTGTTTTGGGTATGAAAATGATTTAGGGTATGATCCCTAAAATAGTAAAGGCAAAGATGACCATACAAATTCAGGGACCAAATGTGAAATAATTCGATCATAAAGAGTAAAGTTATTATTCGGCGGGAACTTTAAGTATAAGAACGACAAGATTGGGGACCAACTATGAAATTATGAAAACTTCCCCAATACGCTTAACTTTTTTTTTGGCGCGACCCACTAAACCCTCAAAAGATCAAAATACCCAATTCAGATGAAACCAACGTCATTCTACATTGTGAGTGAAACACATAAACTCATAGCACAACTCATTCGCAAAATGGAAATGAGCATATTTGTGACAACGTTTAAAGATATACAACTAGAAGGAGAAGTGTGTTCTGGATTCACACAAGCGGGATATTTAAATATACTCCACTCAGGTATGAAGGAGGATCCCTTATTAATGTTAGTGCTTTTAGCTGTGATAGGGATATCTTTAGTTCAACCCTTGATAATCTATTATCAGAGATTAAGGAACCAAAATGTGCGCTGTTTTTATGTGATCTAAAAAAATCCCTAGAAAATGGTTTGTAATTGATTAATAGGGATGATGGTGTTCTTAAGCTGTATGAGTTGGCTGAAACACATGAGTCAGTTGATATCTTTGTTGCTCATAAGCCCCAAATGTTAGCATAATGTTACTTGAAAAACATTGGTTTTGAGGTTGTGGGTTGGGTTGAGGAAGATGCTAACTTTAGAATGTCAAGTCCAAGACCTTTTAGGACTCGACGTACATAAGAGGGGATAAATAAGAACAAAACGCAAGCGAGTGTAACTAAAATGCAAACAGGTCAAGGTGGTGTTGTTATCAAAGAGGAAGAAGGTGTTTTTATAACATCCCGTAAAATTTTCCTACGATTAACATATTATTACAACATAAATTAACCATTTTTACCCATAACAATTTTTTTTTTTTTATATATGCTTGACAATCATAACATTTTAACGATACTCTAACTATATCAAAAGCCTATATACCACAAGTAATTCAAAACGTTTATATTTAATAAATATACCTTTCGATAAATTAACCAAGTACGATATATATATAAAATTCCCTAGCTCACTAAAAACTTCCTAATTATGTACTTGAGCCTCAACCAAAACACACGACACCAAATCAAACCTTATAAAATAATATAATTAGTCTCTCCAAAATCTTATACAACTTATATCCTATCTCTACAAATACATATTTTATCCAATACAACAACTTATATAGACACATCGACATACATATTTTTTCATTCTGTTTCTCTTCATAATAAATCACTACTACACCAAACGGACTCCATAATCTTTCAAATTCTCTTTTCATTTGAGCTTCTTGAGCAAGTCCACTAGGCCACATTACAACATGAACCGTAATCCATTTATATTATATCTTCTTATTTTCAGTCACTAGTAAAATTCACTATGCTCGTTCCTCTCACATTTTCGACATACAAACACACCCCTTTTATTTATTCGACCACATGTATATATCTATTTAACGTACATCTCATTTCCTTCAGTTAACCCTCCTCTTGCAAAACGTATTTTACCTATTCACATAAAGAGTTTCAGCCAATGCAACTACACCCAAGCCCCTTTTCTTTCTTGTTCCCTTCTCTTGGTCGACTAGGTTAGATCAAGTAAATCTTTCAACATATATAATGACAAGTCACTCATCCTTCCTCACTCGTATATTGCCCTAGAAACAACCCAAATAAACTAGAAAAGATCACCTAGAATAAGAAATGGTAAGACTTATCGTAAGTTTCCTATGCACCGCCTTTGCTCCCCAATGAACATAAACCAACAAGAGGCATTCTAGAAACTGTCAAGAATATTTGGACACATATCTTCTACAATCTCTTGCTCTCAATTGCTATTCGATCTCCATTTAGGTAACATGTAAATCGACTGCTCAAATCCCACCCTAAATCTTCCACCTCTAGACCTCCCCAATCAAGAGGCATACACCTCAAAAACTCTCATGATTACCTGCTCCAATTCGCCACTTGTCTAAACCTCAACTTGTGCATATAGAATACCCTCCATCACCAGGTTCGTCCACACCAAAAACACAAACACACCCCTTCTTTCCTTGTTACTGTCGTGAGTAAGAGGAAGAAAGCAAGACATGAGTAGGATTGCAAGGTTTTGCAAGGCTCCTTGTGTTTAGTTCAATACTCGTTCAAGTACTTGGCAATCTCGAGTCACAAACAATTTTGATCCTTACACCCCATACGATCCCACCATCCACTGAAAGCTCCAACCTTTTTCCTCACCCATACTCCACGTTGTTTCGAACCTCATGCATGCACCACATGATGATAACAAGTAGAAACTAGACTAATTCTAGATGTGTTGCTCGACAAAAGGGTGCTAGTCTTGGTTCATCATTGGGAGTCTCATGCAAACCACATCAACGTTTTCTGATCATAGGCCATATCAAGTGTCCTCCCCACCCATAGGGGTGTTGTAAGTCTCCTATATATCCTTTGTTAAGTACACTCTAAATGAATCGATATCGCAACAGTTTGCTCGAATTGATGCGTGCCCTTGTATTTGTTTTTCAATTCAAATATGGCAAACCTTAAACTTTTACGTGGCTATGCATGTAGTGGCTTAATAATATGTAACTAGAAATATAACGTATCTTTGTACATAAAGTTCTTGTGTGATCATAACGAAGAAACATGAATATAAACAACACTTAAGTTTTGACTCTTATTGCCTTGCACTCATTTAGAAATACATTGTTGGAATAAATGGCAAAGCTCAGTTGAGAAAATAGAAAACAACTAAAATAGGTTCATTCAATGAAATATGTACTGAAAGAAATATAACAAAGAGTATAAACACATAAACTTGACTTTAAATAGAGCCCAACATATAAAATAACACAAAAAGAGCTTTAACTCAGTTGGTTGTTTATATTATAAGTAAAGGGTCTAAAGTTCGAATCCTGCATATGGCAGATTCATTTTTAAAATAAACTATTTTGCAACCTTCACAGTTTAACAGTTTCAAACCCCCAACTAAACACTACTAGACACATTTATGAAAACTTTTATGATTATTAAACTCTTATATTTTTGTTATAAATATGGCACCTCAAATCTAATACGTGACATTTTCCACCTAAAACTTTTATGACCAAACATAGATAGTTTACTATTCTTCGTCTAAATGGAAAATATGTCTAACACTAATTTTTATTTAACAACTACATTGGAGTAAACAGTAAGCTATATATATTGGTCCTAATAGATTATCATGAAAATTAATAAATATATACTTGATATATTTTTTCACACTTCGAAACCTAACAAAAATGATAAACATAAAACGACGCATATAGAAACCTACATTTTTAGACGATAATGAGGTAATAATTATGAATAACAATATATATATATATATATATATATATATATATATA
Source organism: Artemisia argyi (assembly GCA_030686995.1). NCBI lineage: Eukaryota > Viridiplantae > Streptophyta > Magnoliopsida > Asterales > Asteraceae > Artemisia > Artemisia argyi. The sequence goes on from CM060678.1 coordinate 148,514,529, forward strand.
TATATATATAATTTATAACATAAATTATATAACTTGACATTATTATCAGTTAACTTGAATACATATCAGGAAATGTTTATTTCTCATAACACACCAATTCATTAAATTAAAGATAATTGACATTTACTATAAATTCATCATTCACCAACTTTTGATACATATTATAAATTCATGACAAGAAATAAGTAAACATTAAACAATACTTATACATAAAGACAAGTTATATTGTATATAACTTTGCTCTTGAACTATTAAAGCATTTGCCACGCAAGCCACCTCTGCCACAAATCATCATATCATTTAACACTATTCAAATCACAATCCTCGATAAGTCGAACTTATCTCGGGCTTCCATAACATTCAGGTTATCTTTGAAGTCATTTCCATTCTACCTCTGACATTACGTTATCCATGCCTATCATGAGTCCTAAGGTGAGTTCTTAGCCCCATTTTTATAATTATTTTATAAACATTTTTGGGGGAGATACATGCTTAACTATTGTTTTATACTTTTACAAGTACTTGTTAACTATTTACATATTACTGTGATTTCATAGCCTACTCTTTAACTATTTTCCCGTGGGGGAGATACATGCTTAAAACTCGAACACAAGTCTTTTATACCGGGTATTGAAATACCGTCAGGCCAATGTTATTTGCTTAAGTCACTATTGCCAAAAGTCCCTCGATCATGAACCTTAATCACTTGAAGGGTGAACGTAAATAAATGTGGATAGTACTATTAGTGATTGACAATCCTCGTTTGGTTGTTAGAGAAAACACCAGGCGCACTTTATTGTTCTTATTATAGGTTATTGGCAAATACCTACCTTGAGGGTCTACTACTTACCGTCATAACTTGAGATTATGATTGGCTGTTAATCGTTGAGTATCATGAGCTTAAGGCAATAACAGGAACATTGATTTAAACTTATTGATTGTATGTGATTACAATACATTCTTAACTTGTGATTCAAAACTCGTGTTAAATGGATTTATAAACCAATTACTATTTTTGATGTTGACCCGGTGAAGGGCAAACCAACGGATTGATTTGTATTGAATTGATAAGGAAATCACCCATTTTCTAATTAACGATTTAAACTATAAACTCTATGAACTCACCAACCTTTGTGTTGACACTTTTTAGCATGTGTTTATCTCAGGTAACTATACAAGAAGGAACTTGAAGGCACGGAGTGGGCTTGTAACCCGGCATGGGCTTAAATAAACATTTTGACATATTTTAAATAAACTTGTTGTTTAAATAATGAAACATCTTAATGTCTCGAATATTTGGTATTTTGAATGAATTAAACTTTAAAGCGTCACTTTTGTGTCGTTTTCTATGATTGTGACAAAGATCCTCGAAGTAACACCCAAAAAGTCTTCCGTTGACATTTTAAGTCTTCCGCTGACGTGACGATTTTGGGGGTGTTACAGATTGGTATTCAGAGCCACGGTTATAGAGAACCAGATGTTTTTAAACATTGGACTATAACTACACTTTAACTGGACCATTTTTACAAAATACCACCTTATGCCCTCCGTGCCTACGCGTTTCCAACATCTGGTAGAGACATTACTTTTACATGATTTCTTATATATGATTACATGTGATAATTATGCTAATGACTTATATTTACTAATCGGGATTATTACAAATACCGTGTCTTCATATTTCCGTTCGCCCGACGATTATGTGACTTTTAAATAGTTTATGGTACAACTACGCTCTAGTATATATATATATATATATATATATATATATATATATATATATATATATATATATATATATATATATATATATATATATATATATATATATATATATATATATATATATATATATATATATATATATATATATATATGCTCCCCCAACTATTTTGAGTACTATACCAATCCTCCTTAATTATCTTGCCCTCATCTGTAACACCCCCAATTCATGGTTGCAGCGGAATTCGAACTGGGTGTTACTCGACGGCACAATAGTCACAATAATAGAAAACGAACTCCAATTGAGTCGTTTTAAAAGATTTATCATTCAAATTGTATAAATATCAGAGATTACAAAATGAGGTCCCAATTGGTTCCATGTTTACAATGTATAATAAATGAGTTTTGAATGATAATAAAATTTATAGCCCTCTTGAGTATCCGTGTCCTTCCGTGCCATCCTTGATCGTCATGAACCTGAAATACATGCTTGAGAGGTCAACACAAAGGTTGAGTGATATTCATAGAGTTTGTTAAATGTTTGAACACAATATGTTGGTAGTGTGAGTTATAGGCTCACACCAATGTTTGGAACACAAAACAGGTAGGCTACGTTATTATACGCCCGGAACATGTATTATCAAATACTAAGCTTATGACACCAAAACGTTAACGGGTACCAATATCAATCGGCGGAGTTATCCCGGTAGGTATTTTGCCGTCATACCTAATGTCTCAAATATTAATGCATTTGTTTGAACTTAGTCAATACAAATGGGATTCGTCAATCCCAATAGGCCTATTCACAATATTCGCGCTCACTTGCAAGTAACCCTCGCAAGTGATTAAATGGTTCATAATATGGGATCTTGGTTTGGCAAGGATGGTACTTAGTGATTATAAAACAATTAGGCAAGCATACAATTTAAAAACATTGTGCTCGGTTAAAAATAGCATGTATTCCCCCCAAGGGTTTGTAAAACAATGAAGTAATGTAAAGTGGGGCTATGAACTCACCTTAAGTAAGATAGCAAGTAATGAATGTAACGGTTGAATCGTGAAGGTTCTATGAGCAACCTATAATGGAATGTCGCGACTTAGGATTGGAGTAAAGAATATGAAGTAGTGCCTATATATATATCTTGCATTTAGTCCATGATGTGGTATGATGTATATTGTAAGTCTTTGAAAGAAATGATTCATGAAACATGTATGTTTTGTATATCGTTTACTACCGTTCGGGCCGACATAATTCAGAAGTCATGTTAGTAAGCGTTCGAGGAGCCAGGACACTTTAACTCGTAAATCCACAACTCAACTCGACGGCTTACATAATGAACTCCTCACATGAGGCTCCCTACTATTGTAGTAGTTGATAAAGTATATAGATATAAGTTTTGATCCGAAAAGTTACTTGTCCGATATTTGAATAAACTTAGGAAAGTTTATTAGTACATGAAGATTGTTATTAGGGTATGTTTCATAAGTTTTGTATGACCATTTTCTCTTGGTAATATCTCATGGTTCCCTTTTAAGTGAAGTAGATCCAAATTGCTTGTTCAAGTTCTCGTCAACTCTTTGTTTCATGTTTACGCCTATGAAAGTTGGTATGGTCATTTCGTCATGGCCTAGCCATGACCGTTGGTCCTTGTTTCAAGGTCATGAGACACAACCTTGGCTCTAGCCATGGTTGTGGTCTTGATTATAGGTCATAAGACCTCTTGTTCCTTTTAAAGTATAACCATAATATAGTGACTTTGGTCTAAAAATGGGCTGTTTTGAATTTGAAGAATTTTATCACTCGGAAACCGTTTTCAGGGCTCGAGCTTCTTTGTTCCTGAACGAAAACGTCGTTCCGGACAACTTTCGTGTTTTAACTTTTTGATGAATCGGACCAGAAGTGGGACTTTCAAAACCCAAATTTGATCAGAATGGTATTTGGCAGTTTGCCGCAAAGTTTTGGTAACTTCAAATGGGCGTAACTTTTGACTCGTATACTCGTTTTGGGTGGTTCAAGTTGCTACGGTTTCCTTGTTAAGTCCTCTACTGTAATATGTAATGATCAAATATCATATTTTTACCATTTTGATCAGGTCTTACCAAGAAAGTCACTAGTTTACTTGTTTTAGTAACTTGTTGTAACAATCAATAACAATAACTTGTTTTAATCATTTTTATACATCATGGACATAACTACAAGACATAATATAGCAAGAATAACATGTAAATAACATGAACATGATTATTTAACAAGAATCAAGTTAGTGTTTGGCTCACAACTTTTGGCTTTCAAATATGAAAGGAAGTTAACATGTAAGGATAGGACTTTGATAGACTTGCTTCAACCCACTTCACTTCATGCAATCTTTCTACTCTTGTAATCTTGAAAGAGAGATGATGAAAATTGAGGTGACTTGAGTGGATTCAAAGTCAAGAGAAATCACCAAAGTTTCTAAGGATTTGAAGTAGTTTTGATGAATCAAAACTAAACTAGGGTTTATGTATGGATATTGCACTTGATTTCTTGGATGGAACTTGAAGTAAATGAGCTAAGGATGAGATGATGGTGTGTTTTTATGTGTGTGGGTCGTTGGAATGGCCAAGGAGTGGGAGGAGAAGCATTTATATGCAAATGAGGAGGTTACATTGTTGACTAGTCAACACTTGGAGGCCAAGTTGAACACATGTTCACATCTCATGACACAAGGCATAAGATCAAGCCACATGGGTGGTGAATCCCCCCTCCTAGGCAGTTCACAAGCTTGGGGGACAAGGTGTGGACTTTGCTTGGTATTATCCAAGTATTAGGAAGAGTTTTGACTCCGGGAAATGACAACCGTAAATGATTAGGCCTCAAAACGTAAAATCGGGTGTCGTAAAATTATGGAACTTTAAAGTATTGTTAGACATGTCCATATGTCCCATAATAAAATATAAAATGAGTGGTAGGTTCCATTTGGGTGGTAAAACCCTGCTAAAAACTGGAAACACGGGTCTAAAACGCGTAATACGTAAAACGTACGAATATTGCGTAAAATTGAGAAAAGTAAAATGTTACTTTTCTAATGTGATAAAAATGATTTAAAATGACTTATAATGTCTAGACTGGGCTCAGTCTAGTGTCGGTTGGTATTAAATGTCTTTTAGACATCAAACCGTAAGCCTAAAAATCAAGGAATGACTTATAACATCAAGGGATGATTTTTGGTCAATGGAGGAGGGAAAAATATGTTGACTTTTTCTAATAAGTTGAAAACTCAAATCGTCTTAGAAAAACGTTTTGTGGTCTAACGGTTAATCGCCCATACTGTTAAGCGTGCTTATGCGAGAGTAGTACAGGCTTGGGTGACCTGCCGGGAAGTCTTTGGTCATATTTTTCTCAGTCACGATTAATTCTCAAATAAATCATGAGTGTGTCAAACATTTTTCTGATGCGGGGTCACTTAACGCGGTCGAGTTTCGTTGTACGTAGAATTTCTGAATGACGTTTTACCCTAAAACGTGTAATTCCGTGTAATTCCTTAATAACTTTCACGAAAATGATCTGACGAATGTCAAACATTTAATTTGCCATGGAAATGATTTATCACTTGAGAATATCAAATAAAAATCAACTTTCGGGAAAATTTTCGGGAAAAATGAATAGTAAAAGTGAATAGTGAAATTTTCCAGGAATAGTAATTATCCTGAAAATGCGAATTGTTACATCATCTTTATAGATGCGTATGTCATACTCTTTTCGTACTCTCGGAAAAATCTGCGCACTACCTCGTCGATCAATATGGATGTTAAGTCAGAAATTCTTAAGTAGGATGATTTACAATGTCTTTATTTGAATGGATTGGGACGCCTTTTTATTGAAATAAAGAAATTGTAAACCGCCGAACCATAAGTTTATACTTCGTTATTTACATCGTTTGGGACGCTTCTCTATGTAAATAATGAATTATAAATAAGTGGGCTTAATTTTTGTCTGAAATGGCATGCGTATGAAATCAAGGATCACTAAAGTTCATAAAAACACTAAAACTTCAGCCAAAGATTCACAATTTTCTTCTGCGTAAGGCATTACGGCACAATCACATTTCTTCAATCATGTACTTACCTTTACATTCTGGCGATATATGAAACCTTTTCACGACATTGTACGTGATTACAATGGTCTCTCTTGCTTCTCTGGCACTATGAGTGATATAGCGATCTCCGAACCTTTCACAACCTTACCTAAAATCCATCGAAATCTATAAATCCCTCTAATAGAAATACAAGATATGGAATTGCTAAGGAACAAACAAATTCATTATCTACAAAAGCTTGGAACCAAATACCGTGTTGTCACTTAAAACTATATTTAACAAGTTTTCTCTTTACAAAAAAAAAAAAAAAAAAAAAAAAAAAAAAAAAAAAAAAAAAAACTGAAGTTCAGCAACTTTCTCTTCATTCAACAAGTTTCCACTTGAAAACTCTTATTATTAAAAATCTGTTAACAAGCAACTAGTTTAACGGGTAGGTTACCCTACAGATTTTAAACAAGATACTGTGAACCATGTTTATCTTCAAAACATGTTAAAATAAAAATCTTCATTCGAAAATGGAATTGTTTCTTAAAGTCAAGTTAATCAAAAGGAATCGAACATAAGACAACGTAAGTAATTAGAACTACTATGAGAACTACTATCATCAAGGAAAAAAGCTAATGTAGTAGTAGATACGTTAAGCTAGAAAGAAAAATTAAAAAGAAGAAGCTAATGTAGTAGTAGATACGTTAAGCTCGAAAGAAAAATTAAAACCGCTCAGGGATTAAATCATTAGGAATGACTATTTGTTCACCCTTTCCACTCACCTTTACAGCTACCTTATCTTAGAATCTCGGGACGAGATTCAGTTTAACGGATAGGTAATATAACATCCCGTAAAATTTTCCTACGATTAACATATTATTACAACATAAATTAACCATTTTTACCCATAACATTTTTTTTTTTATATATGCTTGACAATCATAACATTTTAACGATACTCTAACTATATCAAAAGCCTATATACCACAAGTAATTCAAAACGTTTATATTTAATAAATATACCTTTCGATAAATTAACCAAGTACGATATATATATAAAATTCCCTAGCTCACTAAAAACTTCCTAATTATGTACTTGAGCCTGAACCAAAACACACGACACCAAATCAAACCTTATAAAATAATATAATTAGTCTATCCAAAATCTTATACAACTTATATCCTATCTCTACAAATACATATTTTATCCAATACAACAACTTATATAGACACATCGACATACATATTTTTTCATTCTGTTTCTCTTCATAATAAATCACTACTACACCAAACGGACTCCATAATCTTTCAAATTCTCTTTTCATTTGAGCTTCTTGAGCAAGTCCACTAGGCCACATTACAACATGAACCGTAATCCATTTATATTATATCTTCTTATTTTCAGTCACTAGTAAAATTCACTATGCTCGTTCCTCTCACATTTTCGACATACAAACACACCCCTTTTATTTATTCGACCACACGTATATATCTATTTAACGTACATCTCATTTCCTTCAGTTAACCCTCCTCTTGCGAAACGTATTTTACCTATTCACATAAAGAGTTTCAGCCAATGCAACTACACCCAAGCCCCTTTTCTTTCTTGTTCCCTTCTCTTGGTCGACTAGGTTAGATCAAGTAAATCTTTCAACATGTATAATGACAAGTCACTCATCCTTCCTCACTCGTATATTGCACTAGAAACAACCCAAATAAACTAGAAAAGATCACCTAGAATAAGAAATGGTAAGACTTATCGTAAGTTTCCTATGCACCGCCTTTGCTCCCCAATGAACATAAACCAACAAGAGGCATTCTAGAAACTGTCAAGAATATTTGGACACATATCTTCTACAATCTCTTGCTCTCAATTGCTATTCGATCTCCATTTAGGTAACATGTAAATCGACTGCTCAAATCCCACCCTAAATCTTCCACCTCTAGACCTCCCCAATCAAGAGGCATACACCTCAAAAACTCTCATGATTACCTGCTCCAATTCGCCACTTGTCTAAACCTCAACTTGTGCATATAGAATACCCTCCATCACCAGGTTCGTCCACACCAAAAACACAAACACACCCCTTCTTTCCTTGTTACTGTCGTGAGTAAGAGGAAGAAAGCAAGACATGAGTAGGATTGCAAGGTTTTGCAAGGCTCCTTGTGTTTAGTTCAATACTCGTTCAAGTACTTGGCAATCTCGAGTCACAAACAATTTTGATCCTTACACCCCATACGATCCCACCATCCACTGAAAGCTCCAACCTTTTTCCTCACCCATACTCCACGTTGTTTCGAACCTCATGCATGCACCACATGATGATAACAAGTAGAAACTAGACTAATTCTAGATGTGTTGCTCGACAAAAGGGTGCTAGTCTTGGTTCATCATTGGGAGTCTCATGCAAACCACATCAACGTTTTCTGATCATAGGCCATATCAAGTGTCCTCCCCACCCATAGGGGTGTTGTAAGTCTCCTATATATCCTTTGTTAAGTACACTCTAAATGAATCGATATCGCAACAGTTTGCTCGAATTGATGCGTGCCCTTGTATTTGTTTTTCAATTCAAATATGGCAAACCTTAAACTTTTACGTGGCTATGCATGTAGTGGCTTAATAATATGTAACTAGAAATATAACGTATCTTTGTACATAAAGTTCTTGTGTGATCATAACGAAGAAACATGAATATAAACAACACTTAAGTTTTGACTCTTATTGCCTTGCACTCATTTAGAAATACATTGTTGGAATAAATGGCAAAGCTCAGTTGAGAAAATAGAAAACAACTAAAATAGGTTCATTCAATGAAATATGTACTGAAAGAAATATAACAAAGAGTATAAACACATAAACTTGACTTTAAATAGAGCCCAACATATAAAATAACACAAAAAGAGCTTTAACTCAGTTGGTTGTTTATATTATAAGTAAAGGGTCTAAAGTTCGAATCCTGCATATGGCAGATTCATTTTTAAAATAAACTATTTTGCAACCTTCACAGTTTAACAGTTTCAAACCCCCAACTAAACACTACTAGACACATTTATGAAAACTTTTATGATTATTAAACTCTTATATTTTTGTTATAAATATGGCACCTCAAATCTAATACGTGACATTTTCCACCTAAAACTTTTATGACCAAACATAGATAGTTTACTATTCTTCGTCTAAATGGAAAATATGTCTAACACTAATTTTTATTTAACAACTACATTGGAGTAAACAGTAAGCTATATATATTGGTCCTAATAGATTATCATGAAAATTAATAAATATATACTTGATATATTTTTTCACACTTCGAAACCTAACAAAAATGATAAACATAAAACGACGCATATAGAAACCTACATTTTTAGACGATAATGAGGTAATAATTATGAATAACAATATATATATATATATATATATATATATATATATATATATATATATATATATATATATATATATATATATATATATATATATATATATATATATATATATATATATATATACTAGTTTTCGAAGCCCGCCCGATGGGCGGGTATGACTTATAATTATCGTAGGAAGGTATTAGTTAACAGGAAATAATATATAAGGGATGCGGGCATGACTTATAATTATTGTTGGAATTATGATTATCGTTGAAGAAATGAGATATAGACATACCAAATTTTTTATTGAATTCATTAAAACGAAAAGAAATAAACGGTAATCGAATATGAGATAAAAAAAAAAGTTTCAAAGTGGTACGCAAGAGCAAAGTATCAAAGCATAAGCAAGCCTTATAAATATCATTAAAAACTTAAGTTAACGAAAAATAGACTATAGGTATAATCAACACTCAAATGATTCTTTACAGGATGTGCATATCCAACTATTTGAACGGGAACCATTCCTCATGGTACTTGTTGCGTCTGCATCCCTTTTTTCTCTGGTTCAAGCTTTACTATGATGTTTCTACTCTGTGAATTCACACACATTTGTTATTACGTAGTAATAAATTTAAAAAAAAAAGTAATTATAGGTCACCCCGTCCATTTTGACACCCATTCATCGGTATTAACCAATTAACTTACCCCCTATTTTTCAACATCTAAATATTCCTTATAGTAAAGAAAAGAGTAATTATATAATGATGACCTTTTTTTAAATAATATAAGCTTTTACTATACGGCCTCTTCATACGAAATGAGAAGAGAAGATCACAACATTAAAATTATCACAAAATATCAAACTATGTACCAGGAAGAATGATAATCAATAGCTGTTGAGGGCTATAAAAGAATTATCACATTAGGTTTGACTTGTATTTTACCCGCTTTTCTTTCCCTACCATGACATATCAATGATCGTGCAAAATTCAAAGAGTAAGCAATAAAAGTGGCACCTTTATGAATTTAACGACTTTATTTTCCAATTATGTTGTAGCCCTCGACCGTGTTTACTCGAAATGCCATGATATTGTTTAGCATTGACAAAAACATGTTTCTCTTCAATTATGAACCTACCAATTATCAAAGCAATTGATATTGATGTAAACAAAAAATAATGGTACTCTTGAGTGATGAATAAGAAGATAGTTAAAAAAAACGCAAACAATGCAAATAAATCAATCGGATGGGAATTAATAATGAGATACTTTCGATCTGCTAATGATTTTTCTTTATATATAAATAGCCAAACCCCAACCCATTTTAACATGCTAAAATGCTCACTGAAGATGTGTAGAAGAACAATTCTATATAACATGGGATCATATAAAATAAATATATTCCAACTACTATAAATTATAAATGAATCAATACAAATTAATAACATGTCAAATATACCATTAGTGGATTCATTGTCCGAAAACTCTTTGTCCAAGACATGACCAGACATTTTGGCAATACTCGCGTCGCCGGAATCCGGTGCAGACTAATTCACCAAGTTTCTGTAGAATCTCTCTTGCGTTTCTTTATCAAATCTCGCTCCAAAAAATGTGATCATCATCAGCATCCAACCATCTTTCTGTATACAATATGAAATCCGCTTGTGCTCATTCTATACACTCCATACCGAAACAATTTAACTACAAACTAACCCGTTTGGAAAACTTGATTTTTGCTATATAGTTTCATTTTGTAGAGATCAAAGACTGTATTTCAAGTTGCTCATGTAGTCTTTTTGTAAACTTCCACCTGTAATCGTAATGCTTGTTCATTAGTCTTGTTAGATTTGAGACCATGTATGTGTTTATCTTGTGTTATTCTAGTTGCAGCTCTGCCTTAAAAGGTCGATTCAATCTTAATATCATCTTTGCCAGATCACGAATATCATCTCTGCTGGATTCGACTGAGATTCTTTCAAGTTGTTTAACTCCTCCACTGGTTACTAAGTCCCTTATATTGTCCTCTGATAATAAATAGCAAAGTTAGAATATATTATGAAACACAAATTAACCTATGTATCAAAGTAAATGTGTACCATTTTGTGGTAAATGACAAAGAGCAAGCTCAACTATGTATCAAAGTAAATGTGTACCATTTTGTGGTAAATGACAAAGAGCAAGCTCAATGTGATGCCCGGTTGATATTGAGGCAATATTTGAGTTTGCAAGCAACCAAGGAAGCACACCGTCATCCATTAGAAGAGACCGACCTTTCTTATGTCCTGCACAATATGAAACCATCCAAGGTTGTGTTATAAATAATTTCTGACCAGTATTTATAGGGCGAATTGCAGGTAACCGTTGCCTAGACCGTGCTCTCTAAGGGAAAGGGCCTCTGAATTTTGCTTTTATTCTTTTATATGGGTCATTAAAAAATGTTCTTAACTATTATTAAAATTAACTCATATCGGACGTAAACAACATTGTTAAAAAAAAATACATTTACACTCTAATATGTGTCCCCTTCATAGTGTTTAACAATGTTAATGTACACATATAAACTGCATATTCAACTTGTACTATCGATCACGTAGATACACCATTTTAGCATTCATATATATATGGTTTTTACATATTTATCGTGCATATGCATACATTTCTTGCAGTCTTAACAGTTTCACCCTTGAACTCTAATCTTTTTAAATTAAGATGATGTTAATGGTGCATCACTGCATCTTACAGAGTACTAATCAGATATGGACTTTATTATCTTTACCTTGACAAGCTCAATAGTTTCTAACAATCAAAAGTTCTAAACTCAGCAATTCCACCTCAAAAATTATGAGGGTGATTGCCACATAATGGTGTTGTAATGTCCTTATGTGGGGAAATTTCAAGTTCCTAACGATAATTGAATTCCAGACAAGTTGCAAAACTTCCAACCCATTCGGAATTGGACAACACTCGTAAAAGTCATGTCTTAGTGGTTACTGTAATAAAGCACGGGTCAAGATGCATCATAACAAAGTAACCAAAAGACTCTAAACTAATAATTAGAACATTCTAACGATAAGATAGCATCTGATTACATATAACATGCCATTAACAAAAGAGATGTACTCTTCCGAAGCTCGCTTTTCAACCTCTTTTTCTTTTAAATCTAGAGGTCTTAGAGACATCTTTATCTGAACTGAATGGTACAACTGACTGTTGATAAGTGGAAGCGTTAACCAATTTAATGACTTGCTCATTAAGGTTGTTCGCTGCTGTCTGTGTATTTATGGCAGTGGTGTGAACCTTTTCTTGAATAATTTTTAAAATTTTCCATCTGCACAGAAAAACAGAAATACTGCGTTTTAATTGCATCAATGTCTTCTGTCAGCTAAGCATTGGAAGTGACTGTGTTGTCTTGTAGGGTGTGAAGGGTATGACGAACGACCTTCATCTCAGACTCCAAAGCTGAAACTTGGGAAGTCAAGCCTTGGACAGAGGTATGATGGCTTTGGTTTTGGGCTTTTAAAGTGGTTAGCTCTTGTTCATGTCGGTCTTGTTGGTTAATGGTCTTGGTTTGAAGAGTAGCTGTAGCCATATAGGATTTTATATTTTCCAAATTTGAGCTCATAAGATCAACTTTGCAAGTCAATGCCATGATAGCTTGAAGTATGGCGTCAGTGTTGGTTTGATGATCTTGTTGGTTTGAGCAATGACATCATTATTTACGGATCTAACCATGCCCAAGAGTGCTCTACAAAATATACGGATTCAAGCTTTAATCTATAGAATTCATAAGGTTCATACAAAAATTATATAGTGGTTCAAACTTGCCTTCTTCGCATATCTTAGCAATAGTGGTTCGCTGAAAAGAGTTTGAATTGTGTAATCTCAAGGGGCGCCACTTGCAGATCCTCTTGCAATGTTTTCTTTCATGGATGGTCTCTTATCCTGTAGAAACGTTAGACATTCTCTTAATATTTTTACAACTGATCAGTGGGTTTTAGGCACAAAGTGCATTTGATTGCTTTAACTTTGTCCTAAAAACTTAGCCATTTGACATGCTAGAAATATAACCCAAATTGACCCAAACATGTTCTTTCCCAACAACTCTTAAAAAGTTCTGTCCAAACAGCCCCTAAAATGTTCTAAATCTATCTTATTTTTGAATAATTATATGATTATCCAAGTAACAATATAATTCCAAATATGCTTTTTTCCTAAAAGGCCATAAGACATTTTTCAGTCCAAACAACCTCATGATCAAATAATAAAAGTTTGTTGCAACCAATTGTCAAACTGTTATGAAAATTTTAGTTTTTATTTTGACACTTACCAAACATAATGGCAAACACCCCCTTTGATTATTTCACATAATCACGCAAAGCACTACTAATTTAACATATTCGCTATCATAATAAGCTTTATTCTAATAAACATTGACGATTTAAAAACTAATTAAAATCAAAGCAATAATTTATACCTTTTAGTTTAGTCTTCCACCAGGTACTATGAAACCGTGCATAGTTGGGATCAATCAAGAATCCAAATACCCCATCGACAATGATCTCAGCTAGACCGCCTTGATGTGTGGAAAAAGTTAGCAAAAAACAGTTCATTGCTACAATGACCGTGAGTCCAAACGCTTCGTAAATAACAGGTTGAACGAACGCCCCCTTTGAGTCAGCAATGAAACGACAAAACTCAATGTTTCTGTTTCGATCAGTTTTTGCTGCTATCCATCTTATTTGACCTTTAAGTTGTCATTTTTCTATCAAGAAGTGCATTTTATTTATCTCCGCCATTTCTTCTCGATCTTTTGATGTTGAAAAGTCAAAGAAACCAGCCACAATGACGAGATTGACCAAACTCCAGAGCCTTTTATTATTGCCATTGAGAGGATGATTGGCTTACTTATTGTCTTCTAAGTATCTACTGTTTCATATAAAACATATATGTCTAATAAATTTACTAATTAAACACACATAACACAATTTTTCAAGGTCATGAAATTTACATGTGTTCGTCATTGTTAACTTTACTAAAGAGAAGTTCCTCGATGGCGGGCTGAAATGAAGTTAGCCGCTTCTGTGTTTCAGTGTATGGGAAGTAGACAGATTGATCAGCTCCTAGTGAGGCAATGTTGAATTTGGGATCAAACACGTTTATGCCTGAAACAACTCTATATAGCCCTGATAGTGTAATTGCTTGATGACTTTCGTACTGTCCAGGTCTATCTTTACTGAAATCAAACATCAAAAAAGACTGAAAACCATGTTTTTGTTTAAAAAAATATTAAGTAACGTGGTTGCGCCTTGATAACAAACCTTCCAGCAATCTCTTATAAAGTACTTATGATGATGAAATCTGATGAATTCATAGCAATCATATCAGCTGTAAATTGACAAGAAAAGTGATATTCTAGGTCCAGTTCCTTCCATTTCATGTCCGAATTTTCGTACTTGGTCTTCTCTAAAGCATGTGCAATCGTTCCCTGAAAGTTCAAAAAAATGTATTATCAGTCTGATAATTTATTCATACAACAATTTTAGTACGATGGACATAGAAGGTACCAATGTGGTTCCATGTTTGTTAGCCATAAGAGATGCTGCCAAATTTCCATCGGTATAGTTTCCAATGATAAGATCTGGTTTGCTTTCAATTATTTCAATGATTTTTTTCACTTGCATCCTATTGAATAATTTATATCAAGTGATTAATATCCTATCAAATGAGCACAAACACAAAGCAAAATAAAGGGAGCGTACCTGAGTGAACTTCTCAAGGTATGGATAAATATCAAACCGAGAAACCCATTTAAGAAGAATGCCTTTTTCTGTCCTAAATGAGACTCTAAGAATGTGTGAATGTTTTGTGTTGAGAACTGATTCTATCTCCTCGTTACACTTGGTCCCTGTAGCATCCGGAAGAAGTCGAGTCACCTAATTAAATCAAACCAACAAAGTTAATATCAAAGATATGTGTCTAAATACTCCATGGTAGTTAAATTCTTTGTATTGAATGAAGTTTAAATTTTGCATGTGTGGGTTTGTGGAGGCTTCAGTGTCTGCACAGAGGAAAGAGAAAATCAGAATCAAGATTCACTGGTTAAGAGACGAAATCGACAACATTAAGAATGGAAAAAAAGAAGCTACATCTGAATGGATATTTAAAAGAAAGATACGACAGATACGAGCTATCCATTGCCTTGATAATATAACATTGATGAAGCCAGGACCACCTATGGAGCATTTTTCTATCATGTCAGTTGGCACAAGATTATCCATGATTGCCTACATATTTGAAAGATCACACGGAAGCTCTCCACACTATATATTACCTCTGCAGATTGGGCACATAATAGATGAATAAAAGAACCATTATTCCATGATTGAACAAATACAAAAAGAAAAACTTATTCACTACCACATGCTTTAAAAAAAACAGCTTGTGCTTTGATTTACTCACTTGAATATTTGATTTGATAAACAATATAAGCTCCATGCACAACGATTAAATAACCTCCGGTGAATCCTTGCGTGTGTAGGCAACAAAAGAATTGAGGTTAGTTGCACACTTGTTTGTTGGTGAGATAGAGATTTGCAATAAAGAAAAAGACGTTGCCGTAATATATAGATATGATGCATTTACCTCTGTTCTCAAGACTCAGAGATCTCTGTTATTACATTCCTGTCCACGGTGTTATCGGTTCCAGATTCCAAGCATTTTGTATACTGCTTTTCAGCATTTTCAGTTTATCCCATTGCAAGGTAACAACTGCATATAGACAAATTATACCAATGAAAGTTACAAATAGTAAATGCTATGAAATATAAGTTTATATTGTTTTGGAGGTTAGCATATAAAGCAATGTATGAAATGTCGTAACATCTGGGTATATATTTACATCAGATTTTACATGATCCTAGAAGCATAAATTCATTAGCAATGAACTACTTCCATACACATTTTACGATTCAATTCTTTCTCTATTTGATTTCACAAAAATATAAATCTTTTCACATATAATAAGGGAATAACAATAAAATTAAAACACCATATAACTTCATAAAGAAAGTAACACTTAGTGTGCTGCTCGAACTTGAGCCTTGAGAAAGACAAGATCTATGTTTACAGCCATGGGCAATCTCCTAACGCTTCTTTCATCCTTCCAAGCGAGATCATAGTTGTTGTAAGGTTGCTATGGCACAGCATTAAAGCCTTCAGACAACTTCTGAATTTCTCATTTTGAGAAATAGAGATTGCACCTCCATCTTTCGATACTTATCATGCTTATAGTCGATCATCACCATCCAACTAATACGCCAACAACCTAAAAGAATAAACATCAACATTCATAACAACAATTGGTATGGCTGCAAGCATTACAAACAATAAAATTAGTTTAAGTAAGTGAATCAACAAATACAAAAGGACGATAATATTAGGGTGAATCAACCAATTGGTAAATGACTAACCTTCAAAGAAGACGTCTAACATGCAAAAAGCTCCAAATCATTAGGGTATTGAGGGAAAGAAAACAGGCGTACCTTTTTTTGTGTTTGTAACAAACCGTGACAGAGAAGATAAATATTAGATTTATATTCTAGGGTTTTATTTAGTAAATAATGTGGTGTAATTAAGACATTACATTTTGATTTTGAATTGGCTATCACAACTTCTGGCTTGCTCCATTGGTTGAAGCACTTATTTGTGAACTAATAGACCCAAGTTCGAATCTTCTAAATGCCAAACTACATATTAAATTTTTTAGAAACAACAATTTGGCCAAAAAATTAAAAACGAATTTTAATAAAAAATCTGCTTAGGTGGCATCAATTTGTGATGACATGGCAGAAAATGAATTACATGGCAATGACTGGGCAATGAGGTGGCATTGACGTGTAACGCCTCCTGTTATATATATATATATATATATATATATATATATATATATATATATATATATATATATATATATATATATATATATATATATATATATATATATATAACATAAATTATATAACTTGACATTATTATCAGTTAACTTGAATACATATCAGGAAATGTTTATTTCTCATAACACACCAATTCATTAAATTAAAGATAATTGACATTTACTATAAATTCATCATTCACCAACTTTTGATACATATTATAAATTCATGACAAGAAATAAGTAAACATTAAACAATACTTATACATAAAGACAAGTTATATTGTATATAACTTTGCTCTTGAACTATTAAAGCATTTGCCACGCAAGCCACCTCTGCCACAAATCATCATATCATTTAACACTATTCAAATCACAATCCTCGATAAGTCGAACTTATCTCGGGCTTCCATAACATTCAGGTTATCTTTGAAGTCATTTCCATTCTACCTCTGACATTACGTTATCCATGCCTATCATGAGTCCTAAGGTGAGTTCTTAGCCCCATTTTTATAATTATTTTATAAACATTTTTGGGGGAGATACATGCTTAACTATTGTTTTATACTTTTACAAGTACTTGTTAACTATTTACATATTACTGTGATTTCATAGCCTACTCTTTAACTATTTTCCCGTGGGGGAGATACATGCTTAAAACTCGAACACAAGTCTTTTATACCGGGTATTGAAATACCGTCAGGCCAATGTTATTTGCTTAAGTTACTATTGCCAAAAGTCCCTCGATCATGAACCTTAATCACTTGAAGGGTGAACGTAAATAAATGTGGATAGTACTATTAGTGATTGACAATCCTCGTTTGGTTGTTAGAGAAAACACCAGGCGCACTTTATTGTTCTTATTATAGGTTATTGGCAAATACCTACCTTGAGGGTCTACTACTTACCGTCATAACTTGAGATTATGATTGGCTGTTAATCGTTGAGTCTCATGAGCTTAAGGCAATAACAGGAACATTGATTTAAACTTATTGATTGTATGTGATTACAATACATTCTTAACTTGTGATTCGAAACTCGTGTTAAATGGATTTATAAACCAATTACTATTTTTGATGTTGACCCGGTGAAGGGCAAACCAACGGATTGATTTGTATTGAATTGATAAGGAAATCACCCATTTTCTAATTAACGATTTAAACTATAAACTCTATGAACTCACCAACCTTTGTGTTGACACTTTTTAGCATGTGTTTATCTCAGGTAACTATACAAGAAGGAACTTGAAGGCACGGAGTGGGCTTGTAACCCGGCATGGGCTTAAATAAACATTTTGACATATTTTAAATAAACTTGTTGTTTAAATAATGAAACATCTTAATGTCTCGAATATTTGGTATTTTGAATGAATTAAACTTTAAAGCGTCACTTTTGTGTCGTTTTCTATGATTGTGACAAAGATCCTCGAAGTAACACCCAAAAAGTCTTCCGTTGACATTTTAAGTCTTCCGCTGACGTGACGATTTTGGGGGTGTTACAGTTTTCATGACAAAAGGGAGAAAATAAGGGAAAAGGAAAGCTGCTTCAGATAAAGGAAGTTTTGCAACAAGAAAAGGGCTAGGAAGTTGTAAAAACTTATAAGCGAGGTTTTGATGGGAAGGGGAAGCCTATAATGGTTGAGTTTCCTGGTTTTGATGGCGAAAACATGGCTGCTGGTGATGGTGTTGAAAGCAGGGTTGGTGGTGCTGGTGGTCTTATGCCTAGTGGTGTTAAAAAAACCTTTTGGAAGCAGTGAAAGGATTACCAACTGCCTACTTGCCCTTTTTGCCAATAGACAATCGTAGCTGAGGTTTTAATGTTGAATTGCATGGCTTGTGTTTTATATTTTGAAACTGCAATTATACCTTATCTAACTTGAAAATTTGGTATTTGGATACTTGTTTTTCCAGGCATAGTTGCAGTTTGATCAGTAAAGTTCAATGTTTTGTTTATTGATCATCCAGTTCCAGTATGTATATCGTTAAAAGGTTCATCAAGTGAAGGTTGTTTAACGGAAGCTGCATCTTCTTTTCCATTTTTTGTGAATTATCAGTAGAACCTTGTATTAGACAATGAATCTATATTTTAAGTCATTTTCATGTTGTATCAAACAATGTTTCCCTAGTTGACTACTATAAGTCAACTTGCTAAATTGTTGGTTATGTTACAATATGTGTTTATTTGTCTTATATGTTATATTATATGTGTACATATTAGTTTGTCAGTTGACCTTTATAAAGTCAAACTAACCAAATGCTCAATGTCATGGTATAATCACCACAAACGATCACACCTTTGTATCAGCAAAACCAAACACAATGGGCATTTAACATTTGATGCATGGAACATATGTTCAAACCATACCTAGTAATTGTAAATGATTACATGTATTCAAAATGCAAATGCTTTAGATATTTTGACATCTAATTCCAAAATGCAAATGCTAATCCAAACACCCACAATATTCCAAAAGGCAAATCATTTAGTTACTTAGACATATTATAGTCAGGCTGCCAAATTGACTTGTAAAAGTCAAACTAACCAATTACCAACAAGAAGGAAACTTTTGATTGTCAAACACTACCAGTTAGTAAAAACCCAAATTTTTATTGATCGGTTTCATGTTGACAACCATTACAAACTTCCCTATCATCTAAACATACACTTCGCTAAACCCACAACTTTCCTTTAGATATTTAAACACAGCTTCAAGATTCTTAATCCTTGTTTCCAAATCAGAAACCTTTGATAACCCGATGTCGGCAGCATCTTCCTTCTCCTTCTTAACACCCAGACGGTCTTCATTAGATCAATCCTCTTTCCTCAACCCACTGTACAAGGTCTTCCCTTTATCGTTTTGCGCCATTGTTAGTGATTTGAGTTGAATGTGTGTTGCTGGTACTTAGGGTTTTATCGAATTCAAGCAAGAGGGAAAAAAAATAATACGATACAATTTTGGGTTAGATTTATCTTAGATATAGTTAAAATGTGGTTGGACTATTATGCCCTTGAAAATATAATGCAAAACGGGGCGTTGACCTAAACATTACGGGTCAAGGGACACAATTGACCTAAAAAAACCCAACTTTTGGACTTACGGTGATGATTTTCTCAAGTTTTGGGCCTAAGCGATGCTTTTGAGCAAGTTTAGGTACCAACGGTGTACTTTTGTCAAGAAATAATTATATTGCCAATAAATGAATTTGCTTATAAAATGTCATTATTTCTTGGCTCATAAGAGAAATCCTGGTACATTAAAATTGTAGCTAAAATAGTAAAGTCATACAGTAAAAAGACTCCAGATTCTAAGCGATTTGTAGTAAAAATAAAATACAATATTTAGGAAATGGTACAGACCCCTAAAGATCTTGCAAATTGTGAAAGTTGAAAACAGACTCCTTAATAATAGGATTTTTGTTGATACATCCTTTAAAAGCAGATACATGCATTTTTCGAGTATTTATCGTGTTGACACTATTTTACGAACGTCTATAACTCGACATGCCTAATTAAGATCCTTTCAAGGTATTATGAACATCGACATCCCAGAAAGCAACGGGCTTACTAAAAAACCCGATCTTTTTATAAAATAAGGGATTCATTGCATTGTTTCATAAAGAAAACACTTAGGATAACCACCTAAAGACATGTCCTGTTATATCATTAGAGACACACCAAAAGTCGGAATGGGCCTAATGAACTCTTAACTTATTATAATTAAGTCTAATTAATCTACAAAAGTTGGTGGATTGCTATTACAATACACAATATACTCTCATTTTATAATTTGTAATTAGGAAAGTAATCAAAAGTGATTGATAAATTTCATGACATATTATAATGTGTGTTCTTGGAAGGTCTCAATCACATAGAAATCATAATAATATTTTATGAGACAATCAAATATGGCCTTAAACACCTCTTTGTTTGTCTCAACAACACCAATTACATGTATTTTATTTTAACATTTTTTTTATTTTTATATATTTTCCATATGAGAAATATCCTGTCCCATGCCACAGGTTGTTTATATATAAGAAACCAACTTTCTTTCAATCATATAATTCTCTCATTGTCTCAATAACTAAAACCAAAACCTCTGGTTTTCCAACTGCAAACCTATGGCAAAAGGTGGTAAGCTTACGAAAATCAGGTCGGTGCTAAAGAAATTGCACTCGTTTAGCAACGGCAAGCCACCTAGTCATACGAAAGACCGTGCTAATGCATCAGCTTCTGATGAAGAGGACTACAACAACTTGAGTCATTCTCATGCAGTTTATGTAGGCAAGACAAGGCGTCGCTACCTTATAAGCTCGGATGTGGCCCAACATCCTTTGTTTCAAGAGCTTGTGGAGCGTTCGGGTGATGGAGAGGATAATGCGACTATTGAGTGTGAAGTTGTGTTGTTTGAACATCTACTTTGGATGATTGAAAATGCTGATCCTCAACCTGATTCTTTACATGAGCTTGTCGACTTTTACGCTTGCTAATGATTTTTCTTTTACTTTCTATATTCATTCTTGTAATTTGTTCTCAAATTCATGTTCTTCAATATTTCTTGGATAACAAGCAATCCATTAATTAGTTTTCTTCTTGTTTCTTTGTTTTTGATTTGATCAAGTCGATATATTGAATATAGTTAATTTTGTAACTCACCAAGGTGTGTTCATCACGTATGTTAGTTGATGCAGTCTAAATGAAAAATGTCATTCTCTTAAAAAGGTTGATTTAGTAAATACCAAAACATGAACTCCATTACTCTTATAAAATCAATTCGTGTTTTACATTACAATAATTGTGCCATTGCTTATATTTTACAAACTGCTACAAAAACAAAAATGAAGACCAAGGTGTGCACTTGGGAGCATGATATGCCTGCTGCTCCCAATTGGTTTGCTCCGACTTTGAAGCTGGTCCTGACTCCTCAACAAGTAAGACAGTTGCTCAATAGATATAACGATAATGAGATAAAATATGTCACCTTAAAACGATCATAACTCTTAAATCACACGTATGGGTACCACGACTAGGTTCCATATATATTAAAACAACGTGTCACCAAATCGGAAGCATGGGGTTCATTCACAATGGGACAACTCTAGTCAATATGGAAGTTTCAGGCCTAGCTTTGGGACCAAAATCCATGGTTTAATTTTTCAATATCAATTTTAACTTCCTTCCCCCCCCCCCCCCCCCCCCCCCCCCCCCCACCCACCCACACACACACACACACACAGAGACACACACAGAGAGATATTACCAAGTTATTTTGTCCATGCTGATCTTCTATTATATTTTTGTTTTGTAGTTTAGACTTTAGACATGATTTTGAACTTTTATATATTTTTGGTACTTGCCATAAAATTGTTGTGTCCTTCATAAACAACTACAATACTTAAATATGTTATGTTTATATAAAACGTAGTTGTCACCATGGTTTGATGAAGGTATCTAGGATGATTTTGTTTTTGTGTCAATGTCACAAACCGTTTGCTGAATGCGACAACACTGACCAAAAATTGAGTTGGTAGACATGAAAAGCAAGAAAAAGTTTGGAAAGTTGATAAGCTAAACTAATGAAAAAAGATTAAATTAATTGTGAAGGTGAAGGAAATGATTGGGTTGGTTGGATGCTTTTTATTTGATTAATCAACGTCTATGTACCAAACAGCACAAGAAGCAGACCCCTTCTTTCTCTTTTCTCTTGAGTTCAACACTTTTTTTTAGTATTATATTTATTTACATGTACTTGTTTAGTTGTTTATATTGATATGAAAGCAAGCATGTAGGAAACAAAAATTAAAAAATGGAGTAAACGCGTTTTCAGCTGCTTCACCTATGGGTTTTGTTTAATTAAATTGTAATTATGTTTTTAAAAGTAGCTTAAAAAGCTGTTTGGACGTGGAATTATGTCAAGGTAATCATATGTCTTATTATAAAAAAGTACTTCAGTTCAAAATTAATGTCCACTTTGTTGGTCAAGACATCACATGGCTGGGCCCAGGCTTCTAAAGCAGCTGATTGGTATCATTAGAGCTTATGGTCCTTAAGTGAGGACTTCCCGGACGGTCACCCGACCCGGTACTACTCTCACTTAGGCACGCTTAATTGCTTAAGCAACTACCACTAGACCACAAAGCCCCATGATAATTAATGTCCACTTTTACATTGCATAAAATTTTAGAATTTTTTATCAATCAAGTATCATTCTACCACTAAGGACCTGTTTGGTTTGTAATCCAAAAAGGGCTAGCGGCGTAGCTTGTTGCTCGTTTTCCTTCAATCACTATGTAAATTCTATTTTGATGAAATAAAATTGCTTATTCTCAAAAAGTTTGTAAACCGGTTTAGGATCTGAATTTTGATTTGAAAAGAGAAAATATATTATTATATTTAAATAAATTTAATTTATAAACAAAATATTATATAAAAAATAACAACTTATTTAAAAAAAATGAAATAATAAAAGACACATGTACGTACACTTGTGGCTATGAAATCAAATGAGGTACAAAAGTCAACAATAACCTGCGGTATTGTCAAAAAACTAGAGAAACCTGGTATAATTTACTGTGTCATAACCCAAAACTCAAAACAAACAATTGTTTTCAAAAATAATTCCAATCTTTGAATCTATAGGCCCCAACACAAATGACCCCTATGACCTCTTTTGATTAATTGAAATGCAAAGTAAACATATTTATTTGTAAACGGAAGAATTATTTGGAACATTTATTTTGAAACGGAAGGATATTTGATAAAAACCAGATTTTGACCATTTGAGAAATACTCACATTAGTAGATACAAGTGTATGTGTATGTCAATATTATGATTTTGTATGTACTTATCGAGTTATCGGTCATGTTTGGCAACAAGCATTTGGAAGTGTTTAGGAGCGACAAGCGGTAAATATTTTAGATGAAAAGCTTGTTTGGAAACACTTCAACAAACGTTTAAATATTGTGTTACCGCTCCAATCTAAATGCTTCTTGAATAAGCATTCTAGAATTACTCCAAGCGTTTGGATAATGAAATTACATATATACCCTCATTTGTTTAATTATTTATTTTATTTTAATGTGTATATGACATTTTTCGTAATTTTACACTTTATAATTACTGCTACAGCTACGTTACCAAGCACGTTTTCTAAATAAATAACTACTGCTAACAACTCACTGCTACTGTCAACTGCTTACTGCTACTGCTACGTGTCGCCAAACATAGCCGATATAAAAGTCAAATTGTTTGTCTATTAGACTCCTTAAAACAAACTCAAATAAATTAAGATGCGAGTCCAAAGACACCCCATTGTGTGTTTGTACGTTTTTCGTTTGTTTCTTTTCTATTTCTTAAAGGGTGACAGATAGTATTCCATGCATCTTAATCTAGATATAATCTAAAAATTCCATATCGATTACGTTCCGCTTAATATTCTAAATACATATAATTATGACCATCACTAATTTACTAAAAACATTTTAATAAAGATGAGAATGTTTGATTTAAAATTTACTATCATATAGAAACACAACCTGTCACAAAACACAAACCATTACCTACTTCTGAATTTTGATGAAGAAATGTGATTTGGTTAAAGAAGTTGTGATGTGTTTTATTTTGAGGTGATGAGCAATTATAAATGCAAATTTTGATTGTGTTAATTATTGGTTTAATGATGATGTAACCTCCTAGTATGGTAAATTCCAAACAAAATAAATTGCATGTGATGTGATGTAAGGCCCATCCTAGTATGTCTAAAAACACAATACAAGAAGAATGTTTCATGGGCAAGGGGGAGGAATGTGGTGGACAAATCTTGTTTCTTGATATTATGTTGATTTTAATCCATTTGTGTAAAGATCAAGCTTTAGAAAACACCAAATTGAATATACGAAGTATCCAAAACTTTATTGTATGAGACTACAAATTTAAAAATAACAAAAAAGATAAAATCTGAATCTACGAGTAATCATGGACGGAACCAGAACATTAATTCACCAGGTGTTTTAAAAAAAAATAAGCGACTATATACCGAATTTTATTGAACTAGATGAATTTAGGAAATATCAAGTATTTTTACACAAATTAACACTATATCAGGAAAATCCATAAGTGTCCTGAGACACCCTGAAACCCACCCTGGTTTCGTCATGAGTAATATTCATTAATTATTTTGGAAAAAGCGGAACCCTAGTTAAAATGCTTTTACTTCACGTTTCTCGTTCTTTTTTATAAGTAAAAATGATCAATTAAAGAAGTAGCATCGCGATAAAATAAGAAACCGGGTTTTATATTATATGTTTTGATATAATAGACTCGTCGGGACGAAATCAGAGCAAAAAATAACCGGGTGCATAACTTTAAGTAGTATAAGGAACAATTTATTTATTTATTATTATTTCTTTTAAAGTACGACTTTCAGTTAAAATGATTGAGTTTAAAGAAAACTAAGTTCAATTTTCACCTATTAATATACTAAGCAAGAACTCGAAATATAATGCATTGAGACTGGGTGCATTGTAGAAAATTTCGCGATTTTTACAAAATTTATCACTACAAAGCAAAATTTTATCTGAGTCCCGTAACACCGTGGGACCCTGTTCTGTCCCTGCAAACGTGCCGACTTCTCATGGTATAAATAACACGGGACTTTTACTGACTTTTGGTGTATATGCGCCTGTTAACCCGCGACACATGTCTTTGGCTTATGAATTGACTCAAATAGGTAAAACTAACAAATTGAGGGGATGTTTGGTTTGTTGAAGGGTGTTGTTACTTGTTACTAAAACTAAGGGCATGGGTTTGGACTATTTATGTGTGTTTCATATCTGTTTTCAAAAAACAACTCCATTTCAAAGAAAAAACTAATATAGTTCTAACAATAGCAAAGCCGAGATATGAGCTAAAAGCTTAAGCACTTTTGTTTGTTGATGGTATGTGCATCTAAAGTACACTGGCCTCTTCTATGTAACTATGGTTTGGGCCTGGGCTCTATATAAGCTGAATCGTGCTTAAGCTTTTATATGCTTTGATGTGACTCGGCCTTTACTTTTTAATATTTTAGTTTTTGGATGTTAAGCTGTTGGGCCCCTTTGTCTCGTTTCTATGTTCAAGAGACGAAGTCTTCACGTAGAGGTGGAAATGACTCAATGAGTTAAGTCGTTCGTGAGCCTAAAAAACTAATATGAGCCGAGCTTAAACGAGTTCGAGCCTAAATTTTTGCTCATTTGTTAATCGAGTTCGAGCTTTAGCTTTATATACAAAGCTTGATTGGGCTCGCATGTCTAAAACTAAGATATTTTAAATATTAAATATATATAATATGTTCAGGGGTTGATGAGGTATGTTCTCCTCCGGACACTTAGGAGGAAATAATCACAATTAGTCCTTGATATGTCTAAGATCAATGTTGCAAAAATCGTAAATCGGTACTGAGGCGGTCGAGGGCCGATTATCGATTTTTGACCGATTAATTGGCCGATTTTCTTGACTCGGCCGATTACCTTGGAAATCCCTCCAAGTTCCAGGGCCGATTACCGATTAATCGCCGATTAATCGGCCGATTAATCGGCCGATTTTTGCAACACTGTCTAAGATAAATTCTCTCAATGACCACCTCAGTGCTTGCTCAAGAAGCATAGCAACGG
This sequence comes from Artemisia argyi, assembly GCA_030686995.1. Lineage (NCBI taxonomy): Eukaryota > Viridiplantae > Streptophyta > Magnoliopsida > Asterales > Asteraceae > Artemisia > Artemisia argyi. The sequence goes on from CM060678.1 coordinate 148,541,264, forward strand.
AGCAGTGCCTGCTCATGAAACATATCAATGGAGCAGGACCTGCATCGGAGTTAGTACACTGACCATCAGAGCTAGTACACTGGCAACTGACATACATAGTACGATGACGTATGAATAGCGCAGAGCCACAGACGCTTGGTCCACAAACTAACATGGAGACAACTTTGACCCCGAAGACCAAACCTGATGCTTATCAGCGCTTCAGGCGCTGCACCTAGAAGACAACTTAGCTTCCACAAAGGGTTTTGTCATAGAGCTAATCACAGGTAGTATAAAAGGAATTGTTCACACACATGAACAGGGATCCTTTTACACACACACACACACACTCCGATACAACCTTCTCTCCACTATACCCTTACTCTTTTTACTTGCCACTTATTATTTACTTATACCAATTACTTACTCTAACGCCGGAGTTGGTCTCGGACTAAAAACCCGAGGCGAGCTAACGGTGTTCTCTCTTATTTCAGCCTACAAGACGAAGGAACTGCCGCGGAGTCTCCTGAAGCTTAGGGCTGAAGAGCATCTACGGAAATTTGCTCAAACAGGGGCGGAGCCAGGATATTAGGTTGAGAGGGGCCGGAATTATTCATACTAGTAGCAGTATATAACCTAGTAAGAACCGACAACGGTATCTCATGTTTAAAACCGACAATGATTTCACTAACACGAGTCAACCTAAAATCATAAACAAATGAAAGAACTGTGACTATTAGTTTTTGTATTACCAAATGTAAACAATCAGAAACATGTTCAATTGTAAACGAATGTTTGGCTACCACAATAGTTTAACGAAATAGTTCATGCCTTTAAAATCTCAAATAAACTTCCTAGCCTAGTTAGTTGAAAAATTACCAGGCTATCACAAATTAAGAAAGTGTTAATTTTTTTATCTATACTTATGCTAATAATCACATAACTTGAGTCACATAGCGGAAGTTTAAGCATGAAAACAGTTCATATTCAACAAAACTATAAATAAAAAAGAAAAATAAAAAATAATTAATGAACATAACATTCTAAAGTGCTTGTAATTGTTTGTTAGAAAATAACTATAAAAGCATTTAATTATTCTGAATTGGTACACAACAATGACTAACCACGAGATAAGTGAATCTTTGAATTTGTCGATTTGTTTTTTTGATTTCGCAACAGAGAATATCAAATGTAACGTCAATTAAAGGGGGCTTAGTTATGCAAATCACATATATTATGGGTTATTGGACTTACTAAATGCTATGTAATTGGACTCATTGAGGGGGGCCTAGCACCCACTAGCTACCCCTCCCTCCGCCCCTGAATATGTTATGCATTTGTATTATATACGAGCTTATTAATGAGCTCAATAACAAGCTTTTTAACGAGCTCAAAATAGATGTACTAAGAGTAGTGCTCAAGCCAACCTTTAATTTTTCATTGGCACATTGTAAAAACGAGCAGAGCTGAGCCTAAAAAACAAGGCTCTAACAAAGCCGAGCTCGAGCTCGAGATTTATAAAACTTAGTGTTGCAAAAATCGGCCTTGGCGGCCGATTAATCGGCGATTAATGGCTAGGTGGGGATTAACCGCCACGATTTTCACTAATCGGCCTTATTAATCGGTTTGGTAAAAAATCGATCAACATACCGATTAATCGGATAAAAATCGGTCAAATCAGGCATAAATCGGCCAAATCAGACAAAAATCGGATAAATCGGCCAACTCGGTTACGTATTAAAATCGTCCAAATCAGGGAAAAATCAACCAAAAAAAAAATCGGCTAGATCGGACATATTGGGCATATAGTTTCAATTTTTTTTTTTTTTTATTTTATATATAAAAGATCCAATCCGATTAATCCCTGATTAATCGTTAGGCAGTACCTGGCTGCCACGCTACCGCCTAGCGATTTTTGCAACCTTGATAAAACTTAAACAAGCCGAATTCGAGTTCTGACATGCTCGGGCTCGGCTCGGCTTGTTTCCACCCAAGTCTCACGTATTGACTCCAAACAGACAAAATGAGGTGATTTCGAGTGGAAATAAATCCAAAGCGTATATACCAGTCGAACACGATAAATTAGTATTGGATCAAATAATAAAATTTTTAGAATAATATTTTTGCAGGCTCTAATTCATTAATTTATAGATAAATTCATAACTATTTTAGTTAATAAATTTAAATGGTCCCAATTATAATTCGTATTGCAGTAGCTTTAATAAAAGTAAGCAAACAATATTAAAGTCGAGTTAGAGCAAGTTCAAGCACGAGCAAGTTGAACTTTATCAAATTTGAGCTTGATAAATTAAAGTCAGACTTTATTACGTCCGAGCTCGATGAGTCCGACTGTGTTGAGTTCAAGTTAGAGCAAAGATGAACTTGAAACATATAATGAACATATATTGAGTTTGTAAACGCTTGAGGCAGCGTTTTACTCATGTGGGTTGTCTTATTTATCATCATCAACAACAACAATACTCAATCTTGCCAGAGCGGGTATGGGTGTGATGTCTTATTCATGTGTAAATATAATTAGGTCGACCTGCATTCGAACATCGTTTTATAAAACATAGTTCTCATAATTATTTTATATCTTTTCGGACTCTCAAATCAAGCTTGAATCAATCTTAATCTGGTCTCATGCCTACTTCAAGAAATTCGTCAAGCTTTATTCACCATATCTGGAACGATATTATACTTTTACGCATTGTGTTTCTATATGAACAAGATCATCCTAATGATCAGTTAGCAACCTTTGATGGCTCATAAATCATCACCGAGTGACCACGACTCATAGAAAACTTGAAGTTTGCTTGAATCGTTACAAACAATCATTTTTGCAAAGATATCCCATAAGCTAGTTAGGGAGTATATGATGTAATCTTGAGATCTCACTACACAACCCAAAAATTCAAACTACATAAGACAGACTACGATACTGGCCTTCTTTATTCTCTTTTTTCTTGTCATCGTAGACTCGTAGTCTCGTACTATACTACTATCTAAGATTTTAACCCATACAATACAGATAAATACCTGGTTTTCCAAACCAATGCAATATCTCTAAAAAGAACCTAGTTAGAACTCATTTCATCATGAACTAAGCCAGCAAAACAATGATTTTCCTAAGATACCCAAAATCTTTTTCATAACTAAAATACTAATTTCTATGAGGTGTCTGATATCATGTTACTTATATAATACAGATCTCTCCATGATCCATTATCTTTAAGCACATGCACCCATCAATCACATGATCCCTAATCCTTTATTATAATCCCTTATTTCAAACAACAAGTATACACCACCTAGCAACTTACTCTTTACCTTAAAGCATTCACATTGTTAATTCCTCATCACAAGTGTTCCTACATACACCAATCAAATGGTCTTTACAACTAAGCCTAATTTCTTTTGTACTAAAAAAGGTACATGTAACATGGATATTGATTATTCTTTGACATTATTCCAATCTAAAATGAAGTGCCAACAAGATTACACGACGAGGTTTGAAAATAACAAACATGGGCGGAATAACAGATTTTTTGTTAAACAATGAACAAATGCTACAAAGTACATCAACACAACAAATGGACAACACAAAGTTAAACTAAACCTAAGAAAACACAAGTTTTTCTACAAACTATAATCTTCGCCTATCTTTCACTTTTGAAAGAATGAGAAACAGAAAAAAAAAAAAACGATAAAAGAATGTTGAATCTGCATACCAACAAGAATAAGCTCCATCCAATCTTTACTTACAATACAATCCATGCATTAGTCTTTATGCTCACATCATAGCTGCAAAATCAATTAAAAGAGCATAAATATAACCAAGATTCTAAATTTCTGATAATGAATTAAATCATCCAAAGTTGATAATATTACTTACCATGGTTAATATCATGATGATCTTTCTGATGGTGTTCCATACAATTAAGAAGATACTTAAACGTCTCAATCTCGCAGGGAATAGTAAGAGCACCACTATGATCAAACCCGAACTCTTCCTCAACTTTTTCAAGCAGAACCTTAAACAACGGATCACTAAGATAACTCGTGGGAATAATAAACCTACGAAGCTCACGTCCCACATAAACTGCTAAATACCCTTTAGGCACATCATTTGGCAAATCAGGACTTTGACAACCATCTTCGACATCCGAATCAGAATACACATTGTACCCTTTTAATCTCATACTTATTGCTGGATTGATTCCGCCATTAACACGATTATTACCCATTCCAGGACTATGATCATTATGATCATGATCATGATCTTGATCATTTTCCTTTGGACCAAGCGTGACATGTTGCCACCTTTGTATGATTTCTTTTATTTTAATGATTTGTCGAATTCCGTTTAATCTTGTTCCTACATTTTCTTCCATTTCTTGTAATTATACTCCAAATCAGATCTTCCCCTGTATCATTTAAACAAGATTAATAACCAATTAGTACAAAAATGATTAAGATACTAATTAAACTAGATCTTAAACACAATATATAAAATTACGAAAATTAAATAATATAGAGAAAACAAACCTTGAATTAGTGTATGTGTGTGTAAAATGAGAAAGAAAGAACAAATGAGGAATTTAAGATTGAATTATGGATTTGGGCTATGCTTGTTTTTTCTTTGGACTAATTAATAATTATGATTTCTTAACGCTATTGGTTGTTTTGCATCATTAGACTTATAATTTATTTCCTTGTGTGGAAAGTAATGATTAAATAATTCAATATAATACATAGGTTATTCTTCTTGGTTTCATACTATATGTTTGTGTTTTATCGAGGGGTGTGATTTGTAACTTTAATATTATTACACGCGGTAATGTAACAAGATTTTATATTTAAGAAACAAGTTCAAGGTTGAGTGTAATACTCAAAATTTGAAGGGAAATTTAAATAGTATTTATACAGTTTATGATATTACAAAAAGTTACTAACGAATAAAGACCGAAAACATAACATAGGTTAGCTGATTAGCATATGCGAGTGAGACAGTCGCACAAAGCCATCATTTGTGAGAGGTCTCTAATTTAGTATATTTCCTTTAGTATTTATACATGTCTAAATATATTAGGTTTTGAATTTTCCATAATAATTAAGCTTTTCGTGAGTTACGATGCTTCATTCGTAGTTTCGCAACGGACACCCAAATCAATGGGACGTGCTGATTAGGACCAATGATTTAACCGAACTAACTAAAGGGACTAATTTACCAAAGTGTGAAAAACGTGCTAAAAGACATAAATGCTCTAAAGGGCTTGCCAAAAGAATCCTAGGTACTTAATTTCCCTCATTTTACACGTATAGGTGTATGTGTATATGTTGGTGTTTTTCTAGTTTCATGGTGAAGATCTTATGATATAATCAAGAATCAAGATTTAGTGTTAAGGGTTAACTTAAAGGGCTGCAACAAAGTCTTGATTTGGGTTACAAAGCTTGAGTAAAACATGTATATTTATTGTGAATAATTATGCATTTATGTTTATACGAAAAAAGTTGTTAACCGTGGATAATATGTATGATTAGTGCAAAGGATTGTAAGAGATAAATAGAAGATTGATGAACCTTAGTAGAAACTGAAATATAAAATAGCCTAGAAGTGTTATGATTAAAAGGGTAGTTACGGTTAAATGATACGTTACTAGAAGTGTAAGTTATATGTAGAAAGAAGTTGAAAATGGCTTCTGCCGCGAATAGAGTATAGTAAGAGGTGATTGAATTAGTAATGTGGTAAAGCAAGATTCGAAGAGACTTATGAGAATAATGATTTATTATAATCAAAGAGCATAATGATAAGCTTTATGATTAGAGTGAATGGCTATAGAACTAGAAATGAATCTTAGAAGTAAATGAGGGAGAAACAACTAATGTATCTTAGAAAACGTGGTTAGATACTAAGAGTAATTCGTGAAGACACAAACCGTTTAAACGAGGAAGAGTTGTAACACTCCAAAATTCCAAGTTTTAGTTACAGACATTTAAATGGTATTTTTGTACAGTTTAGAATATTAAGAAAGTTAGTTTTTAATGGATAAGGACCTAAAATGTAACGTAAGTTAGCTTATTAGGACCGACGATGTAACGGAACTAACGATAGGGACTACTGTATCAAAGTAAGAAAGATAAGCGGTGCTATGGGGTGGATTTGTTTCTCAAAAATGTTTGAGCATTTGAATATGTGAAATGCGTACTAGTAAAATGGGCCGTCCTAATTTAATTACGATTGAGCCCATGACCACTATTAAAAGAGAATGTTTACATTTCAGTTTAGCAGCTAAGTTGGGGTTCAGCCCGGCCCATTACGAGAAGGGCTTTGTGCATATTTAGTTGAACCTAGTGTACTTGTCTAACTATAAGTGGGTGAGATTGATCAGAAGTCGATTTATATCAATTTGTTCCAGTTACTTTGACAGTTAAAGTGATTTTTCTTGCGTGTTTTCACATAATGTGATTACTGTTTTCGAGTAATCGTTTTAATACCGATATGAGACTATGAGTTACTAGGTGACACGTTTGTTCATACACTGAAGCATATGTGAGTAAGAGTTTAAGAGTAATTATGAAGTACATTGACACTCGCTTACAGGATGAATTCAAGCATTCTCGTAAGTTTTTGGTTTGAATTTCAAAACAATTAACTTGCTCACATTATATCTACTACAAATCTTGGACTTCCTTTTTTTGGATATTGCATATCGACAAATTAAGGCGTAATATGTACTTAACTGTTATTTTGAGTAGAGGTGCACAAAGCTTGGGTCATGTCGAGCTTGGATTGGGCCGAAAAAGCCCGGGCTTTTATAATTTAAGAAAGCGCGGGCCAGGCTAAGTCGGGACCTTAACCAAAATATTAGGCCTATTTTGGCCAAAATGATTCGGATCTGGCTTAGCCCGACCTTGGCCCGGGATTTTTTTTTTTTTTTTTTTTTTTTTTTTTTTTTTTTTTTTTTTTATCATATATATTTTGTATTAATAATATAGTTATTATATATAATATTTGATCAATATATGTGAATACATCATTAAAAATTTAAAATTTACTTCCTTCATCTTAAATAATGTCACCCTCTATATTCATGAGTGAATCTTTCAAAGATATCTAGTCTTGTTGTCATTTTACACTATCAAAGTAAACTTTCAAGCAAATGCACATCTTCATTGATTGATTCGAATGATTCCTCCTCCTTACGCTTCAAATCTTGCATCTTAATGAAAAACAAAATTCCAAAGGTACGGCTAAAGCTTGGATTGTTAGTAACTTAGTATATCTCATGCCATAACGGACAAAACTGGATACTGTAAAGATTTTTCTTTCCACCATGCTAAGATTTCAAAAGTGCAAAGATTTCAAAAGACTCAAAAACATTCATAATTAATAATTATTATATTGTATGTTAAATAACACATAATTTAGGCATTTTTTTTTAAAAGACCGGCCTTTTTGTTTGTAAAAAGCCCGAGTTTTCGGGCTTTTTCGGGTTTTGGGTTTATCCCGGGCCAAAATTGGATTTAGTTGAAGACATAAACACTATTTAGGTCGGGCTTTCTTGAGTCGAGCTTTTTCAGACTCGCTCAGGCTTTAGCCCATCTTTGCATCTCTGATTTTGAGTACCAAATATAAGTAGGATTTACATGGTCCATTTTGTGTATCTTCGTTTATTTTGTAGTGAGTGCAAAATAAAATTGTATCATTTTTAGTTTATCATCTAGAAGTTTTTTTTTTTTTTTTTTCTTCTTTTTTTCTTTTCTTTATATGCACGTAATCATCTTATAACTACTACCAAAAGCACCATACATTGGTACGTCTAGTCGGGAGTTGTTGAACATGGCAATTTAAGTTGTCGTATCTAAAGATTAAAGACCATATATCGTTGTTGTTGCTGATATTGAAGTTGATTTTGATAGATTATTGTGCATCTTGGAATCTTTTAATTTCATTCTCAACTTTTTCAACTAGACACTTCAGATTGATTTATAAGGAGATTCCAAGAAGAAAAAGATACTTTAATGTACCAACCTTAATGTCTAAAACCTTACACTTAAAGAGAAGGCCACAAATGAAAGAAAGAACTTTAGTAATGACCACCTACATCTCTCTTTTTATATGATTTCTTAAGTTAGTATATTGCAAAGATGGAGAAAAACTAAAGAAAGAGTACAAATGTATACAAAACATATAAAAGATATATTTGAGAACGGTAGGATTGTGAGAATACCCTTTGATTTGCGTATGACTTCTCGTATCTATACTACTTATAAAGAGTGTATATCTTTTTATAAAACTTTGTCTTAGAAACTTAAATTAATATAGTTTGTCTAAATTACCTCTAAGTACCCTTTAAATTTTGACAATTTTTCAAAAACATTACAACCTAAATTAGGTCTTTTCTTAATCAATTCTAAACTTGGTAACTTTACGCTTTGCATCAAGGGTCGAACTAAAATAACGATTTCGCAAGTATAATTATTTGTCGCAATACACAGTCGCTTTGCACAAGTATAAAGTAGTTGAATACATAGATAAACACAAAGGTTACAATGTTGCATATTAAACCCTACAGTATACATCATTTATAATAAAGATATAAACATAACTATTCTAAAGGTATATTTAATACACACTCCGTAGTTGAAGCGGGAGGTTCCTAAATTCTCATACTGGACCTGAACCCGAAGAACATCTGCAAGGGTAAACCTTTAGTAAATATATACGCAAATGGATGTGTCGAAGGAACATGTAACACACGAACCTATCCAATCGCAACACGCTCCCGAACAAAGTGTAAATCTATTTCTAAAGATTTAGTTCTATGGTGTTGTACATGGTTAGAAGCTAAGTATACTGTACTGACATTATCAAAATACAACAATAGCACGAGAGAGAGGATAATGTAACTCGAGAAGTAGATTACGAAGCCAATCCGTATTAGCAACAACATTGGCGACACCGCGATACTTATCTTCAACACTAGAACGAGAGACAACATCTTTTCGCTTGGAAGATCAAGAAACAAGGGTGTCACCGAGGAAAACACATAACCTGAAAGTAGACCTACGAGTCTCAGGGCAACCCTGCATAAGTATAAGATATCAATCTATCAACTAGGGAGGGACGAATAAATAAACCCTGAGAAAGAGTGCCTTGTAAATACCTAGGAATTAATTTCAAAGCATTCATATGAGGTTCAAGAGGGTCATGCATGTATAAACACACTTTTTGAACCGCATATAAAATACCAAGATGTGTAAAAGTTAGGTATCTTAGGCATCGACGAGGCTACGATAAAGAGTTGGATCAGAAATTGGTGTACCCTTCAAAGAAAGCTTTGGTTTAGTGTCAATCGAGGCACTATGCGGAGTGCAATCTGATATATCATCGCGAGCAAGAATCTCTCGAGAAAAGGTAGAATTGAGTAAGATGAAACGCCCCAAACGAAACACGATATATATATATATATATATATATATATATATATATATATATATATATATATATATATATATATATATATATATATATATATATATATATATATATATATATATATATTAAATTTATCTGAACAACCTTTAACTGATGGTTGGGATAATTCCAACCGGCGATTAAACCCTTTGGTCATTTCCAACTGCAAGTTAAAATTTTTGTGACCGGCGGTTAAATGGATCTAACAAGCACTATTGCGTTTTTCGGAAAACATACTTCCAAGACTCTATAAATCACAAAACCTTGCAGATATCTTTCATACAATATATATTTGATAGTTATGTACGAATTTGGCATAAACAACAAGCGGAAGCTATATTTACGAAAATACAAGTTTTATACTAGATAACCCTTTCAATACACCAAAACATGAATTGTACATTACACCTTTTTATACAATAAAATCTGCAAGTTTGATTCTAAAACACATAGGATAGTCAACATGTCTTAACTTTTGAAAAGACTACAACTTCAAGACACATGGAGGTTTAACTTGCTTCAAGCATGGCTATCTATCACTTCTTACCTACATGCAACAACTAGTTCTTCCAAATCTATGCTTCTCATCCTAAGGCCCTTACCCGAGACCTTATCGCCACATAAACCTACAATACATTTATCAACCAACAAGTAGACTTACTAAGTAACTATCAATAACACATAATCATATACGTAATTTAATCATACAAGCATCATGCACCTTCATAAATAGTCCAAATCACTAATATCCACCAACACTTGTATCACTAGCACTTAACAACTATCATCAAGTCATAACAACATAAACATTCCATACCATGACTAGACCATAGAGATAAATCATACTAACTCTTTCATACATAGCACAAGGACCTTTCATTAGGGATTAACAACATAAATCCATCACATATCTTAGTTAGTTCATGACCACTAGACTAACACTCACCTTAGCTAAATATGTCTAACTAGCCAAATCTCTAGTATTTATCCATGCTTTCTAAACTAAGGTTCATATACCCTTAACACATTCATTCACAAAACACATAAAATGATAGAATCAATATAAGCACATGTTATAACCAAATTTACTTACCTCAATTCATAGTTGTTTTACCAAAAAATGTTATCACTAAAACCTCTTGATTCAAACAAGAATCACCATTAACACTTAACACTTCTCAATTGCTAACTTTAAAGACGTCTAGTTTTACCCATTAACATACCTCTATATATCTTCTTACATGCATATGATCATATGATAAAACCCCAAAAATCACCAATATAACCAATACCCATTAAAGAGACTTAAGTCTTTAACATCATTACTTCATCACTTTGGTTTAAAACCTTGTTTACCCAAAACCCCAAAGCAACTCATGAACCCTAACTCAAATTGATAAAGAATTAAGCATCATACCTTGTGGGTATTGTTGCTAGGGACTCATTCTTGCATTAGAACACTTCATTCATCATGAATTTGACCACCAAGAAATTATTGTCTTCCCTCCTCTTTTGCTAGGTCATGTTCCACACACACCCTCCAAAACAGAAGTGTTGTGAAAGTGGTAGTTACTTTCTATAAATTCTGGTATAAGTATTGGCATATGACAGAAATGGTCCCTCATGTTTCTATCTTATGATTTGTGCCACATAACACTTCCATAAGCATTTTATTAACTACTTTGACTTTTAGTTTGACTTAAAAAGTCTTTCAACACTTAAATATCAAATTCAAACTATTACAATAGCATTCTAGTAATAAAATAAAATTGGTGTTAGGGTATAACACAAGAAACAAGCCAGATGAAGAACGAGTAGCTAATATCCCTAGAAAGTAGGATAAGGACCCTATCTGTTATAGTAAACTCAAAAGAGAGTCTGGAAATAACTCGACTGACCAATGCAGATGAGGAAGTTGTGGGAATAATGTAATCGAAATATAAACGTAAATATATAGTATCGAGACTGTAGAACCTTGTAAAAATTTCTTGTAATTATATCATTATTAAATAAATAATCTTTCGTTACCGTACTAATTCCCATTTTCTCAGAAAAATTTAAAATTTTTCTTATTATATTATTTTGTCGTTATCACAAAATAATATAATTCACGAAATGACGGAACCAATCCTCGACACGTTACTCGAAACCTAAAACATTTCATAAACACTAATTACATTTCCTAAACCTTAATTAAATTTCCTAATCACAATTAAAATCCAAACGGGCCCTTAATCAAAATTCCAGCCCAACTCTCGTACACTATTCATCAGGCCCAAGTTTCAAGCCCAACTTCCAAATCTTATTATTTCACCTAATCGACTAGTTACATGCCTCCAAAATGCTGCGCGTATTCACGATTTTTATACACGACATACCAATATTTTTACACCACCCCCACCTAGCCAACTATTAGTGTGTCAAGTGTCATGTTCATAGGACGACATTTGATACGTTTTTAAGTGGCGAAGTGATTGACATATATACGACCCAATCGATTCATATTTAACTCAAATCTTAACCGTTTTGATTCCCGTTTGTTCCTACGTGTTCCTAATAACATTTCTAACATGTTTTCATGTTTAAATGTCAATGATAATCAGCTATGTTCAAGTTGTACACGATTTATCAAATCGTGTATAGAAATAATAGGTGGTCGACATCATTGTGATTCACCAAGGACACCCCCTTATTTCATGCACTCTCAAACTCATATTATATGTTATAATATCATCCTATAAGCCTATGTTTGCTGACAATGCATAGTACTTGTGGTTTCCTTGAAAATTTCACACTTACGTGTGATAAAATGACACCATATATACTACATATGCATGCATCCATTTCTTTCAATTATCATACACTTTCAAAACTTCCTTTCTTCCTAAAAACTATTCCTTGAAGGCCAGAGGTTGTTTCAATATCGTTTGGATGCAAGAAAGGGTAATCGGGTTTTAGTTATACGTTTATTTCTTTGGGTTTAAGTCGAACGTGACCAATCTTGTGTTTCATTCATCCACTCTCGACTCTCTACCACCCTAGAGGTGTTGTAAGTTGTTTCAACCAATTCTCAATTCATTTCACACGTTACAATTATTCCATGCATCATATATACATATTATCGATCGTATATAAACTTTACTTATCATTTTACGTACATACTTACACATAGAACACCAAACATGGCTAGCCTCTATCTTGGAAGGCCTAGGAGTCACGTAGCACACATATTTCACGTTAATTTCACTCGACATGCATCAAACAAACCCATTTTTGAACCATGCTCAATCGTATGAAAAATCATATAAAGACTTAGTAAATTTGTAAGTTTTCACATATATATAAACGTCCCTTACATGCTACAAAACGCTCGTATATCTTTAAATATCACGTAACAAGCATATCATATTTTTACACGACTTAATAGACCTCCTATCTAGCAAACAATTTCGTATATATAACTTGTGAAAATAACTTGATCTCGACACATAATTTTCATCAAAGTAAATCGTTACCGATCACCTTTAAAAACCTATTATTTTACCGATTGGGCCTTAAAGCCCAATAAGCTAAAAATAAGCTATTATGATAAGCTAGCTTATCTAAACGTTTTGATATGAAAATAGAACAAGAAAAATGATATTTTTGATGAGCCCAACTCGTCTCATGAAGTACGGATTTTAAAACGTTAACGGGTCTTGAATTCAACTCGTTAAAGGCCCATTTATAGAAAATAAGCACTTTTTAATCAAATAAGCAGTTAAAATAAGCTTATTATTAACTTAATAAGCCACGGAAAATTTTATATAATTTTTATAATCATTTTTGTAACTTTGGACTAAAAATGTAACGCGACGACACCTAGAAGGACTAAAATTGTAAATATTGAAAAGAAGGACTAAAACTGTTAATTCAGAACCATAAGGGTAAAAATTGATAAAAGTTAATATTCTAAGCCTAGGTTTGACTATTGGACAATTAGAGGACTATAGTTGTAATTTATTTATAAAAAGGACTAACGATGTAACGCAAACGTCGTTAGAGTAAAAATAGTAAAATTAAAAAAGGACAAGGACTAAACATATTCTATTTAACATTCTTATTTATTTTCTATTTTCATAAATTTATTTCGTATTGCATTTAAACTTTCATTTTAGTTATATATATATATATATATATATATATATTATTTAACGTAAGGTTAATAATATATATAACGATATCACAAAAATTAATATTTTTACTTACGATTTAAAAGGTAAAACTTTGATGGATAATTTAAATAACATATTTTGTCATATCATGCATATCATAAGAATTACACTACATATCATCTATTCGTCATAACGAATAATTATTATTCGTTATTCGTTCATATTTACCAAATAGTATTTGGTCAAATTCTCAGATAAATATATTTATCAGGTTCTATTTCGAAGCCGCTATCATAAATTCGTCCGACTTTATTTTCTTTATTTCAGTATCAATCAAGGTGAGTCATAGCCTCACATTTACTTATTTTCAAACTCCGTGAGGGGGATACATGTTATAAACAGATCACAAGTAATTTTCTGTATGCTTCCTGACTTGATATATGCCTAAGTTACCTATTGCCAAAAGACCCTTGATCATGAGCCATTAATCACTGTTATGTGAACGCGAATATAATGAATAGATCTATTTAAGGTTTGACAGCCTATCCCATTAATACTTGACGGAATGCCATTATGCATGTGGTTAGTCGTATTAGTCGTGATATATTATATTTTAGTAAAAATAGGAATTGGCAAATCACCTATTACACGATGGCAAAATTATCATTAATTTGATAACACCTCCGTATTTACGGTATTTGTTAACGTTTGCGTGTCATGAGACTTAGAGCAATATATATACTGCAATATCAATTTTTAATTGATTGTATTTCCAATACAATCATACTTGTGTATCAAAATGATTACTAAATTCAAACTCTATAATATCACTCAACATTTTTGTTGACTTTTAAACATGTTATCTCAGGTAATTAGCAGGGGAAGCAAGCATGAAACGGGCGGAAAAACTTCAAAACTTATCTACTTTATATAAATAAAGGTGTAAAATAAAAGATGTTTGATTCAATTTAAAACATCAAGACTTTTATTATAATACTCTGATTGTGACCTCTTGTATTTGAATTTTTATTAATGAACTTATATTTTAAAACATCTCTTTCGAGTCATTTTCTATCATTATGACTTCGATCCTCACCGTAACACCCTAATTACTATTCCGCTGCCACATTTCAAATTAGGGGGTGTTACAGAGACCATGACATATTTGAGAACCTAAACCGAATACCGAACCAAAATTACTCGGTTTTACTCGGTTCAGTTCGGAACGAGTCGGTTTCGATCGGTTTAGTCGGTTTTGGTTGTTTTTTCTCGGCTTTTGGCCCGAACCGACCGAGCAGAGAAATCCCGAAGCTGAATACGAGAAAACCTAAACCTAATACCGAACCGAGTATGGTCGGTTCGGTTTCGATTCACCCAATTCACTAAGTTTCGGTCAGTTTTGCTCACCCCTACAATAAACTATATGTAAATGCAACTTACTGCAAAAACATTGAAATCCACAAGGACCAAGACTAAAACTAATGACGTAAAATAAACATCTAAATGAATCAATAAACTATATGTAAATGAAACTTAGCAAATAGTTTTCTCCAAGGATCCATTCAGGTTTATATTATATAAAGACCAAATGTTACAAATATAGCCACTTATTTTTTCATCTAAATTAGAAAATCAATTTACATATTTCTTAACTTTATCTTCGAGTTTTTTTTAGTGTCGAAAATTACGGTTAGTAAAGTCATATGTGATTTTATGAAATTATATGTGATTTCGTTTTAATATTTGATATCACAAAAAATGAAAAGAAGGTTGTCAAAAATATATCGAAGTGTCCGTATTAAAAGATAAAAAAATTATCGCCGCAATGATATATTTTTTGATCACTTAACAATTTACCGTTTAAAATATATGTATTTGTTTTAGTTGAAAAACAATTTTAAATTTGGATCGAAAAATGAGCAGGTATAATTGCTACATTTGATTTTTGATTTTCTTATGATCTTTGTCGACATGATGAATGATGAATAAAATTCACCCCTACGAATGACATGATGAATATTGAATAAAATTCACAATAAGTCAATAAGATGGGAAATATTTTACGTAAATTAGGTGAAGATTAGATTTTAAATTAGATCAGTGACTTTTACCATCCCCATCTTATCTTTGCTTTTATTTTGTTGGTTGAAACTTGGCTATTTTCCATAATATTCTAACCAATGCATGCTTTATCATGTCAAATTACCAGTTAATTTACCACCTTTCCATTATGAACATTTCCATGCTAAATCAAGAAACATTCAAAAGTTTCAATATTACCGGTTAATTTACCACCTTTCCATTATGAAACATTTCCATGCTAAATCAAGAAACATTCAAAAGTTTTATTATTAATGCATAGGAAGCCAAATTATCCGAAATGGTTCTTTTTTGTTTGTCGTATATTTCTTTACTACGAGTAATATTACTCCTCCCAGGCTCCCATGCATCTTAAACTGTAAGTCAATTTTCATACTGCAAATAGTTTAGTAAACGTAGAAACTATTACATCGTACATCAATAACATGTCATATTCACGTTTGAAAATTATTCTGTTTGGTTGGAATAAGAAAGATAGATACTTATTTTGAGACAAATCAAAATAAACAACGGAATTATAATTTAGGAAGAAGAAAATAGTAATACTTAGGTTATGTACAATATGATGCTTGAGTTTAAGCTCTGGACAAACCAATATTCTAGATACGACATTCATCCACAAATTAACAACCGTGTCGTGCATGTTCGTATTGTCGTCCTAAAAGGTACAAGAATTGTTTCGTTCTCAAACATTACGTAATACCCAATCATAATAGGAGCTACTTCATTAAATTACTATAGACTCAACATCTCTATTGCAGTTTTGTCTAATGGCGAAGTGAGATTCACCTAAGATCGTACTACATGCATAATTGTTTCATTTTTCTCTAAAAAAGTACAGGTCGATCGAATGGTTGATAGTTGTAACAACTTGTCGTATTGTTACACTAAATCCTACCAACCAATCCTCTTCAACAAAAAATAGAACAAATGTTTATATTTTGGTAAGATAGACACATGTGCATAGTTCCAACTTCCATGGACATTTGTATTTACAGTATTATATGAAAAGCTAGCGTTCCGTAACAAACAGTGTGTATCATAAAAATAATAAAAGTTACAAAACGTACTATGGGTGAGCATGGGGCGGTTTTAGGCTAAAACCAAACCTCAAACCGAAAATTCGATTTTAAGATTTTTAAAACTAAACTCGCACCAAAAGTTCGGTTTGGTTTTTGGTTTTTCGTGGTTTGTTTTCGTTTTTTTCGGTTTTCTGAAATCCAAAATTTGAGTTGATTGTTTTATGTTAGACCCATTATATTAACTAAGTTCTTAAAATTCGGATATCCGAAATTTCGGATAACAGTTTTATATATCCGAATATCCAAATATCTATTTTTCAAAAAACTTTTATCTAAGTTCTAAAACTGACATTTCATAAAACCCAATCTTTTAATAAATTTTGATCAATTTTTCAGATATCCAAATATATATATTTATTGAACTTCCAGAACCAGAATCAAGAAATCACAAAATGTAAGTTAAATAATTTATCGTAAAATAATAAAATTACATAACATGTATATAAAAATGAGATGTGCCAACAAATATGAAATAAAGAAAATTAACTTTATGAATTTTTGGACTTTGGTAATTACTTGTATCAAAACTAATACGTATACATTTTTATTGGTTTTATGAATATTAGTATTTGGCGGTTCGATTTTTTCGGTTTGGGTTTTCATATAAAACCAAAAACCGAACCAAAATTTTTGATTTTTTTAAACCAAAACCGCACAATCGGTTTTAGAATTGTTTCTTTTTTTGGGTTGTTTTTTTGGTTGTTTGTGTTTTGGTTTCATTTTTCGGTTTTGTTGGTCTCCCCTAACACATATATATTTGCATTTTAAGATAAATAGAGACGTTGTCAAAACCAATTTGCATTTTGGTTTTGCAATATATATGAGCTCAATTCATTTAGGCTTTTTTCCCCCTCTTCTAAAAGGCCTTTCATCCGATAAAATATATTACTTAAAAAAAAAACAGTTAAGTACAATGAAATGATCAACTAGCTACACACAACTAGAAACCAACACAAAAACAAGCATAGACAAAGACACATCAACCAATATGCTAAACAAAGGAGAAGCAACATATCCGAGTCTAATGTAATGGATGGCAACAACCTTTAATTGGGTAGCAGATAGATCACAATCATCAAAGTAATCATATTTATAATCATTGTAGTTACATGTACCATCTTTTCATTGCTCCAAAAGACTCTTATTGTCCCATCCACTACCAAAATAAGTAGTCTCGTTATTATATTCCAGAACCTCATCATCGTCGCTATCAGAAATAACTACATTACCCACCTTAGAGAACGGGTTACACACCTTAGTTGAAGAAGTACAAGTAGAGGAAGAAATACTAGGCTTAGTAGCCGCATCCTGCTCCTTCTCTTTCAAATCACTCAAAGGTTGATCTTTACAATCATGATCACCCGGGTCAATCTTTTTTTTTGAGGTTTACCATCATCATCATCCACAAGAGTAACTTTCCCCTCAATAATTAGCTCTTCAAGCTTCCAAATCTTCTCAACAATAGGAGTAGTACTAGTGCTACCATAATCGCCCAAATCAGAAGTACAAGGAGAGGAGGAGGTGCCAGGCTTAGTAGTCACAACCCGCTCCTTTTCTTTCAAATCACTTACAAGCGGATCTTTTGACCCCATACCATTTGGTTGAAACCTATCTACATCTTCCTCTCCCAACGTGGCCAAAACATCAAAATAATTAAAAGACTTAATGTGCGTACCGGATTTAGCATTAGAAGAAGAGGTCTCCTTTTACCTTAGACCCTGAACTTTGATTGGTAGTTGCTATCAGTTTCGGTTTCCAAAATTTAGGTTTTGACTTATTAAGCTTCATACCTCCAATAGACCGAGATTGATCATCTAGCTTTTTTCCTTTATCTTTATGATTCTTTACCTCGATAAAACCATCATCATTCTTTTTCAAAGTAGTAGAAGACTTAGCTGCCACATTGGTATCACTTTGAACAGTCTCCTTAACATATTTTGGACAATTGATACGATTATGCCCAAAAACTTTACACACACAACAATTAGGAGGCTTCCATTCATATTCAAGTTTAATGATCTCCGTAGTATAACCACTATCCTCCTCATTTGGAATAGCCATAGTAACTTTGCTTTTCAAATCATAGTCCGAGCTTAGTTCAACTAAAGCACGACCAAAACTAAGACGTCCCTAAGAATCAGCACACATCGAGCTAGTAAATGCATCCAACATAATAGGTTTCCCTACTTGAGTAGCAATTAGTCTCAAACTGTCTTCTGAATACGTAAGTAAAGGAGCATTATGCAATTTGATCCAAACAGGAACTTTAGTTACCTCATTTTTGGTTAAAGATACATTAGGGGTACATTTCTTTAGGATGAGGGGCGAATTACGTATTAACCAAGGACATCTATCAAGAACACGATCTATACGAACTTTAGATTCAAACTTAAAGAGGTACACACCAACATCATTTTTCATTAGCTTTTTCAAGCCAAGTCTACCCCCACGTATTAGTCACATAATTTTTAACAATAGGAAATGCAATAGTCTTACCGATGAAATACCCAATAAGGGTATTATCATATCTGTTGAAGAATTTTTCCATAGCGGCCTTAGGCAACGTGGTATCAGTAAGTCCTTTGTAACTTTGGAAACGAATGATGAGGGTTTTATTGAGGCCAAGAATCGTAAGGATAAAGGGAAGAAGATCGCTGATCAATCTCGGCCTATTGGAGGTGTTAAGCTTAATAAGCCAAAACCTAAATTTTGGAGACCGATAGGGACGACAACTACCAATCAACTTTCGGCTTCTAAGGTTCAAAAGGAGGCTTCTTCTTCTACTACTAAATCAGGCACAATCAATAAGTCTTCTAATTCTTTTGATGTTTTAAACTCGTTGGGAGAGGATGATATGGATGAGGGTCAACAGAATTGTAAGGGGACACAAGATCTGTTTGTGTGTGATTTGAAAGAGAAGGAACACGCTACGACTACTAAACCTAGTACTTCTTCCTCTCCTTGTAATTCTGCTTTGGGCGATTATGTTAGCACTAGTGCTACTCCTATTGTTGATAAAATTGGGAAGATTGAAAAGCTAATTATTGAGGGGAAAGTTACTCTTGTGGATGATAATGGTAAACCTCTTAAAAAGGTTGATTCTACAACTAAGGTGGGTAACCCATTCTCTAAGGTGGGCAATGTGGTAGTTTCTGACAGCGATGATGATGAAATTTTTGATGATCACATTGGGACGTTGTATAGTGGAAGTGTAGGTAAGGAGCAAAGTCTTTATGAGCAATGGAAAGCGGATACGGGTGACAGCAACAATTATGATGATGATGATTTTGGCCTCTCTCCTGCACAATTAAAGGCTGCTGGAATTCAAGATTTTTGTCTTAACTAGGTTGTTTTTTATTTTTTGAATAAAATTTTCTTTTTGTGTTGGTTTTGATTTAGTGGTCTAGTTGGTTGTAGCTAGTTGTCATTTATGGCCTGTCATAAGTGATTTAATGGTTGTATCAAGCGATTGCTTGTGGTTAATGTGGTACTTCAGCCACATTCCATTGTGCTTAAACGTTTTTTTGGAGTAATATATTTTACCGGGTGGAATGCCCTTTACCAAAAAAAAAAACATGAAACTCATTGATCAACTGTCTGAAATTAATCTTGCAAGTAGAGCGAACCGACTTATAAATATTAGCAAATGAAATAGACGCACTTGGAACAACCCCTTCATGCACTGTAGCTTTAGAGCTTTCATCGCCATTAGTATCAATAGCACGTGAAGAATCATTAGCAACCCTTAAATCAATATTAACTGTTGATATAAATAATGTTTAAAAAGGTTATTAATATCTCTCAATAAACCTATGTTTTGATAATCACAAAACTCAAATCAAATTAAGTCAAGATTAAGACGTAAACAAGTATTTGGTAACAAATATTTACATCTACATCTTATATCACTTAAGGTATGCATAAACTAAGCATCTTATGCATTACATGATCAAAGGAAATTTTGTCTTAAGACATAACATCTTATAAAATGATATAAACATTTTATATATATATTTGTAAATCATTTTTGGTAATGCTATATTAAACCACAAAGATATGATTTCAAATTTCCAACCAAAAAGGGCAAATTTTATCCAGAAAAACTTTTCCAACGTTCAGGAGGGCGGCCCCCTTAATTTTACTAGGCGGCCCCCTTAATGATTAAGAGGACCGGCCCCTAATTAAGGGGACCGGCACGCTCCAGAACAGTAAAATCTGGCCCTATAAATACTGGATCATTTCACACATTTTTCTCACCTTTTTACACTATAAAATTTCTGATCTAACCTCCATTTCTAGATCTAAAATCCTTTGATCATATATTTCATAAGTCTTTGTTTCCAAGTGATCCAAAGCTTCATCCATTCAAGTGCAAGAAGAAGAACACTCCTCTACATCCATCTAATTGTAGTAGTGTTGTGTATAGCTAGTTTTATATTGTAGTTGTGGTAGATATTTGCAAAAGTGTTGTGTAAATTTGTTGATTGTAGAAACTAGGTGTGTTGTAAAGTAGTTTAGTAGTTGTAAATTAGTTGTGCATAGAAGAAGGTGTGAAGTTGTGAAGGTGTGAAGAAGGTGTGAAGCCTTGAAGAAGTTGTGAAGTTGTGAAGAAGGTGTGAAGCCTTGAAAAAGTCGTGAGATTGGTTCTAGCTACGATTAGAACTCGATATTTAGCTTAGTGTCGTTAACTCGTGTAAGCCAAGGTGTGTAAGGTTTCTCCACCATAAGGAGTTTGTTGACATAGTGAAGAAAACTCTCGAGTGTGGTACTCGGGGAGTGGAGTAGGACAAGGAAGGTGTCCTTGTAGCCGAACCACTATAAATTCGCGTGTTGTGGTTTGATCTTTCTAACTCTATCTTTTCTTCATTACATTTCAATACTTTCATTACTTGATTAGAATTGCTTATATTGGTTGTCATTTGAATTCACTTGAGATCGAATCGAAAGTTTTTAATAACCTACAAAATATTTTGGTAATAAACTTTTAAAAGGACGTAAAACTATTCAACCCCCCTTCTAGTTTTTCACAATTGGTATCAGGAGCCACGTCTAGCAAGATCTTTAAAATATATTGTATTTTAAAACTTGTAACGATCTATGAAATCTAAAAAATATTTAGAAGGGCAATCTATGCAAAGACCACCACTATTTGAAAGTGATGGATTTTTATATTGGAAAAATCGATTCGAAACTTATGTGAAGTCAAAAGATCTAGATCTTTGGCATGTTATTACTAATGGTGATTTTTTACCTATTCAAAATAACCCCGAAACTAAGAAAGATGAAATCGTACCTTTTGAAAAACAAAATGATGATTTAAAAAGAAAACTTGCTAAAAATAATGAAGCAAAAATGGTTATTTATAATGCGCTACCACGTAAAGAGTACGAAAGGATCTTTATGTGTGAAACCGCAAAAGAAATTTGGAACTCTTTACTAGTAACTCACCAAGGTAATAGTCAAGTCAAAGATAATAAGATAGATCTACTTGTTCAACAATATGAGCAATTCACGATTCCGGAAGAGGAATCAATTGATATTGCTTCTGCTAGATTTAACACTATCATCACAAGTTTAAAAGCACTTGATGAGAATTTTTCTAGTAAGAATTTTGTTCGGAAGTTTCTTAGGGCTCTTCATCCAAAATGGCGAGCTAAAGTGACGGCTATTGAAGAATCGAAGAATTTGTCAACATTGCAACTTGATGAATTAATTGGAAATCTAAAAGTTTACGAAGTTATCATTAAGAAGGATTCCGAAATGGTCAAAGAAAAATGAGAGCAAAGCAAGTCAATCGCCTTGAAAGCTAGAAAGGAATCTAGTATCGAAGATAGCTCATCTTCCAAAAGTGATGACGAAGAATATGCCATGGCTGTAAGAGATTTCAAGAAATTCTTCAAAATGCGAGGAAGATTCGTAAGACAACCGCATGATGAAAATAAAACATTTCAAAAGAGTAAAGATGACAAGAACAACAAGATTGAAAGAAAATGTTTCAAGTGTGGTGATCCAAATCACCTCATCGGAAAATGTCCAATGATGACAAGAGATCAAAATCAAAGAGCTTTTGTTGGAGGTGCTTGGAGTGATAGTGATGAAGATGAGAAAGAAACGACAAAAGAAGAAAAGTGTCTTATGGCGAATACATCAAATGAGGTACGTTCCGAAACCAAATATTTTAGTGATGAAAGTTTATCATTAGATGAAAAAGATCTAGATAATGAATATAATAGGCTATGCAAATTAGGACAACTAGTAATGGCCAAAAACAAATCACTAAAATACATAAACAATCAATTGGAAAATGAAGTACTTGAACTAAAAATTAAAATACATCAACTTGAAAAAGGTAAAGAAATTTTTGAAGAATGTAAATCATGTCAAGTGCTTAAAAGTGAAAACGAAATACTTAGGGAAGAAATTCGCAAACTTAATAAATTTGAAAATAGTAGTCACTCACTTAGTAAAATAATAAGTATTCAAAGAACATCCGGAGATAAAACCGGTTTAGGATTTAACTCAAATGAAGCTTCAACAAGTGAGATTAAAAATGTCAAATTCGAAAATGAACCTAACGAACAAAAATCTCTAAAATCTAATCCTAAGTATATACTTATTAATGATAGAAAAATACCTCTTGCCAACAATGAAGAAGTAAAAGCTTTTTATAAATCGTCTTTGAAAAACGAGGTAGGATCTTCTAAATCTAAGACAAGATCTAAAACACCACCACCTAGAAAATCAAATAATCCTAATCCTAGGTCTAAAACACCTCAACCAAGAAGAAACCAAAATAGGCAAAACTATAATAACAATAGTAATCAAATGTGGAACTACCAACAAAGCTACAATCCTTGGGGTATACTACCACCTTTCATGCATCCTAGTCAAATGTTAAACATGTTTGGACCAAACAACTTTGGACCAAAGAGACAATGGGGATCAAATGGCTAGATGAACATTCCTTGAGGCAATCTTGAAGTTTTTCTCAACATAGACTTTTTCAAAGTCTATATATCATCTTGATGATTTTGAAGATTTTTTGAAGACCACCGGGTACGCCATTCTTTCATAACTCATTGTCATGCTTAGATAAATATGCTTTAGTTGATTACATTGTTTGCATAGATATAGCTTGCCTTTTTCTCTCTATTTGTTCGATCATATATATACTTATATTTACATATACTCTTAATACCTAATATATTAAATACACACACATATATATATATATATATATATATATATATATATATATATATATATATATATATATATATATATATATATATATAAAATTTCTTGCACATAACCTAGATACGTCATTAGTTGACTTTCTAGAACTCCAGGAAATTGTTCTTTATCGAACCCTTTCCTTCCCCCCCTCGCGTTATTCTATTAAGTCCTCTTTTAGGAGACTCATGATGATGAAGGGATATGAGTCAAGTGGACTTTTATCATGCAAGAACGCCTTCGCACGTGAACACTATGGATGAAACAAACTCCTCTCGCCGACTTTATCCTATCTCCGCTACTATCTTTCAAACCTCACCCATCAACCCATCTTTCACTCACGCTTATACTTATATATATATATATATATATATATATATATATATATATATATATATATATATATATATATATATATATACACTTATTCACATATTCCCGAACACACCTCAAACCCTTCATCAACTTAACACTTTGATCGTTTTATCCAAAATTGTCAAAGGTATATTTTAATTATCGAAACGGTAATTAAAAATTGTTAAGAATGTTATCATCGTGCCAATAAACGTTTACGTATTTTTGATATATTATAAATCTAATTATATACGTATAAATATTTTTGTTCCAGAAACTAATTTCACGAAATTTCGAAAATTTCAAAGGCGGCCCCCTTAAAGATTAAGGGGACCGGCTTGTTATCGAGGGCGGTCCCCTTAATGTTTAAGGGGACCGGCTATCTGACACTTTCAAATACGTTTTCCACCTTATTTCCATTCCCAAACACCCCATTTGCTCATTCATCTCTTCCCCATTGCTGCTGAGTACGAACCAAAACACCCAAAACCATCAAAATCCTCCACCATATCACCAATCCGGGGTTGTTTCGAAAGGGGCAAACATCAACCAAACATATAACAACATCTTTTGTAAGTTTTCCAACATGCATTTCATCACATTTCATTCGATTTGGTGTCTAATCAATAATTATGCATTTATTAAAATTTATTTTAATTCGAATTTAAGTG
This sequence comes from Artemisia argyi, assembly GCA_030686995.1. NCBI lineage: Eukaryota > Viridiplantae > Streptophyta > Magnoliopsida > Asterales > Asteraceae > Artemisia > Artemisia argyi. The sequence continues at coordinate 148,566,318 of CM060678.1, forward strand.
TAATAGAAGCTAGAAATTGAACTACCAAATGCTCCTCATAGGATTAGGATGATGTATTGCAACTCAAATTTAGTATAACATATCATTTTGTCAAAATCATTAATCGCCCATAAACCCTTGTTGAATTTTATTTTTCAAGAGGCACATTGTTGATATAACTCTCAAAAACTACTTAAAACTTACTACATTACATTGTTTTAACGTCCTAAACAATCAAAACATACTTTTCAATTTGTTATAAAATGGTTCATGAAGACAACATGGGCGTTTCGTTCATGAACAAACTATAAATATATGTAGTTATTTGAAACTTAAAACTTGTTCATAAAACTTGTTAATACTACTAAAATCAATAGACGTTATCAAGATATATAATCAATATATATATATTGATGTTTTAGGATGTTTTTATCTAGTTAAGGGAGTGTTTAGTTTATCTCGAAAATGATATTTTTGAAAACTAAAATTCGCAGTTTAATATTTTAAACAAGCTTATGTTGTGTCAAACTCTTACGAAATGGAAGATATATAATCTAATATATATCTAGCCTTATTTCGAAATGAATTATAATATCATACTCTTTGATATTATATATTCTAAACGAGTTTAAAATCAATATAAAAGGAACATTATGAAACTACTTCATTGAATATTTTTTTTTGTCGAAGTAGAATTTCGTTCCACATATATTGCATATAATTATATATACATATATATAACATATGCATGATAGTTGTTTTTATATTAATTCTAGTTTTGTTGTTATATTGTTTAGGTGAAAATGCCTAAGTCCACGGTTGGTGATGTCTCCAAAACCAAACAATACATTCCAAATGTCTCTTCTACTCCCGGCATGTCTCCTTCAGTTGCATGTTTCTATCGTCCTATTGAAAATAGAAACATTCATGAAGGACGAATTGTCGATCCATATTTCTATGAAAATGATCAAACCGAACGAATGTTCACCAATATTCGTTTTGAATGTCTTTTCCAAATCAACAAACCAATCATTCCTCGTTTTATCCTCGATTTCTATAGCTAAGTGACGGTGCAAACCGATCCCTATGGTCATCTCCTCATTTCCTTCATGATTTAAAATCAATTCATTACTCTTACTCTTGCTCAATTTGGACAAATTCTTAGAATCCCATTCAACGGCCAAGCCGTTTTCTCAAATGAATGGGATCTCTCCACTCTTGAAAGAAATCGTCCTCAGGATGGCCCCTACTATTATGAGATTCCTAGTCCTGAAGACATTCGTCGAATGCTTGAACTAGAACGTCGTACGACTAGTCGAGTAATCAAGTCGAAGAATGTCGATATTCATGCCAATCAAATCCTCCTCAAAGAGCTAAGCCGAGATATGAAAAAGTGGGAAGAACTCATTCGCGAGAATGCGTTTGGTACTGGTGGTCATCGTGATCATGTAACGGCGAGCATTGCCCACATGTTATATTGTGTAATTGCTGAAGAGCAATACAATTTGGCTTATCTTTTTATCCATCGAATCATGTCCGCCAAGAATACCCCAAATGCCAATCTTCCTTACGGTATGTTCCTTACACGACTTTATCGTTATGTCATGGAACATTACCCTCATCTTCAAAGATATTACTACGTTCAAATCCTTCCTACCTTGAACCAACTCACTCTTGTTCGTACTCGTCGTCCTCGTAGTGACAAAGGAAAATCTCATGTTCCTTTGTACTCTAGGCCTCGTGGTTCTACATCTCATCGTGATGACGATGATGATGAGGAGGAAAACACCTCACGTGTTAGTACTCCATCCCCCACGACCTTTGTTGAAGATCTTTCCGATATTGATGATACCGAGTATCAAATTCCTCTTCCTCATGAACGTACCGATGAGCTTCTCTTCACTCGTCAAACGTCTATCATCAATCGTCAACAACAAATGCATGAAGAACTTCGAGGAGGTTTCAAATTCGTTGGCAAGATGTTTAGGAAGATGCTTGGAAAGAAGAAGAAGTAGGAGATATTGATGTATTGCTACTTGTTATTACTTGGTTCTATTTGACATTTGTATGATTTGCTATTTGTCCGATTTATTCGAAAATACTTGTATTATTTCTTGTTTATCTCTTGAATGATGTTTAGACTTTAATTGTTATCATGCTACTATCTTAATGTTATGCCATGCTTATTTTCAAAATGGATTATAATATGTTTATTTGAATGAAATTTGGTTATATATATATATATATATATATATATATATATATATATATATATATATATATATATATATATATATATATATATATATATATATATATATATATATATATATATATATATATATATATATATATATATATATATATATGTTTATATAGCATCATTCCTAGAGTATATACTTCTAATAGAGCTTGCTGGGAAAACACACTTGAAAAATCACCAAATTCTGCAAATTTTGGGTTTCTGGTCGTCTGGGAAAACACCAGATGGGCGGCCCCCTTAATTCCCCAGGCGGTCCCCTTAATTATTAAGGGGGCCGGCATACAATTAAGGGGACCGGCCATCTGGAACTGGATTCACTGTTTTCTTTTGCATCTTGTAAACCCTTTCTTTAGTTTCAGCTACCATTTCCCATTTTAACCCAACTGATTTTAGAATCTCATTCAACCATTTCAAATACATACCTAAATCAACCATTTCCATACTATAAATTCCCTCCACAATCACCATTATTCATCTCATCATTCACCATCTTAATCATCATGACTCCACCAAGCACCTCACACTCCAAAGCCTCCAAGAAACAAAAACTTGTGGTCATCCTCCCAAAACAACTCTTCATTGACTTAACAAATGAAGACAACAAAACACCATCACCTCCACCCAAATGCTCATCCCCAAGTGCACCCAATGCACCATCTAAAATACCTTCCACTCATGGAACTTCCTCATCCTCCATACCCTCAACCTCATCAATCAATGACTACATCAACTCACACTTGTCACCACAAGTATCATCACCACTTCCTACACAAGAACCCATGTCCACCCATCTTACTATCTCACTTTCACCAATAACACCACTTGATGCTCATCTCTCATCTCCACCAATTACACCACCATTCTTTGCCAATCCCGTGCTTTGGAGGCTACTTGAATCCCATGGGGATACTTGTCTTTGTTGCATCCACAACCGCACGGTCATCTTTGGCCTTAGAGATGAAATTCAATATATGTTTTCATATATTGAACATTTGCTTACCAACCCACCACCACCACCAAATCCACCATCCGCTCCAATCATTCCTCCACCACAATTCTCACCCATTCCTTCACCATCACCATCATGCTCTCCTAATTAAGCATTTCACATGCTTAATAAATAAAGCCTCTACCACCCTTTTGCTTGCAAGCTCTATGAAGACCATGTACTTTTTGCATGATGATGTATTTTCCTAGTTATTTATTTGTGAACTAGCTTTTCTACTTGTAATTCAAATTGCTACTTGTATGTTGTGTCTTGACACAACCAATTATTTAATATGAATGCTTTCTTTTCAAACATGCTTTATTTTTTTATCACCTTATACATGTTTGCATGCATATACTTGTGCTTCTAATATTTTTTTTGCAAAGCATTCCATAGCTCGTTCTCTTGGTGCCCCCAAACGAGGGGGAGTACACATCAAGGGGGAGATATCTACCCGTTAATTTTTCACGTTTAAAAATTATCGGCATAACCTTTTTGATTCTACAAAAAGGGGGAGAAGTAAATATAAACTCACTAAAATACTTGTTTAAAAATTAATTTTTGAGTTAATGAGTTTAAGTTTTGTAATCATCAAAAAGGGGGAGATTGTTGATATAAATAATGTTTAAAAAGGTTATTAATATCTCTCAATAAACCTATGTTTTGATAATTACAAAACTCAAATCAAATTAAGTCAAGATTAAGACGTAAACAAGTATTTGGTAACAAATATTTACCTCTACATCTTATATCACTTAAGGTATGCATAAACTAAGCATCTTATGCATTACATGATCAAAGGAAATTTTGTCTTAAGACATAACATCTTATAAAATGATATAAACATTTTATATATATTTGTAAATCATTTTTGGTAATGCTATATTAAACCACAAAGATATGATTTCAAATTTTCAACCAAAAAAGGCAAATTTTATCCAGAAAAACTTTTCCAACGTTCAGGAGGGCGGCCCCCTTAATTTTACTAGGCGGCCCCCTTAATGATTAAGGGGACCGGCACGCTCCAGAACAGTAAAATCTGGCCCTATAAATACTGGATTATTTCACACATTTTTCTCACCTTTTTGCACTATAAACTTTCTGATCCAACCTCCATTTCTAGATCTAAAATCCTTTGATCATATATTTCATAAGTCTTTGTTTCCAAGTGATCCAAAGCTTCATCCATTCAAGTGCAAGAAGAAGAACACTCCTCTACATCCATCTAATTGTAGTAGTGTTGTGTATAGCTAGTTTTATATTGTAGTTGTGGTAGATATTTGCAAAAGTGTTGTGTAAATTTGTTGATTGTAGAAACTAAGTGTGTTGTAAAGTAGTTTAGTAGTTGTGAATTAGTTGTGCATAGAAGAAGGTGTGAAGTTGTGAAGGTGTGAAGAAGGTGTGAAGCCTTGAAGAAGTTGTGAAGTTGTGAAGAAGGTGTGAAGCCTTGTAGAAGTCGTGAGATTGGTTCTAGCTACGATTAGAACTCGACATTTAGCTTAGTGTCGTTAACTCGTGTAAGCCAAGGTGTGTAAGGTTTCTCCACCATAAGGAGTTTGTTGACATAGTGAAGAAAACTCTCGAGTGTGGTACTCGGGGAGTGGAGTAGGATAAGGAAGGTGTCCTTGTAGCCGAACCACTATAAATTCGCGTGTTGTGGTTTGACCTTTCTAACTCTATCTTTTCTTCATTACATTTCAATACTTTCATTACTTGATTAGAATTGCTTATATTGGTTGTCATTTGAATTCATTTGAGATCGAATCGAAAGTTTTTAATAATCTACAAAATATTTTGGTAATAGACTTTTAAAAGGACGTAAAACTATTCAACCCCCCTTCTAGTTTTCCACATTAACCGAACCATCACTCATCACAACATTGGTACCAACATCTTTGACGTTCCCATTAGTTGTAGTAGTACCTTCGGTCTAATCAACAGTCGAATTAGAATTACTCGGGACAACACAACTTGTCACAGAAGCCTGCCCCATCATCACCTCTTTCATCCTATCATGAATACCATGATCATACACCTCCTGATCAACTACATTGGTGGCCTTGGTTACCTGATCAGTAACCTTAACATCGTCAAGCAAACCATGTTGTTTTTCCTTTACTCCTCTCCCTCCCCCACTCCCCTTATGACTTAAAAATCCACGCTTCATACCTGGCATATAAGATCCGTACACAACTAGAAACCAATCAACATGAATTGAAACACCCAAACGCATGAACGACCAAACAACAAGTAACACACCAGGAATTAAGATCGACGGATAAAAACCCTAAGTCGACAAAACCCTAATTAAACAATAATTAATATTTCGACTAACAATTGGTAAGTTGGGGATTAGGAACGATTTAAAGCTCAACCAATCAATTAAGGAATAAAGATCAGTTAACAAAACGAATAATCATAAGAAAAAAAAATCGGTCGGTTAGGATTATGTCATTTTTCTCTATTATCGAGAGAGAGAGAGAGAGAGAGAGAGAGAGAGAGGGAGAGAGAGAGGCACAGGCTAATCACTTTTTTTAAAGGATTTTTCTTCATTACTATTGTTAGGCTAGACACAGAAGAGAGGGTCAACCCCCCTCCTTTTCTCTGCCACGTCAGCTTTCTCTCTCTCCAACGACCTGCAAGCGATTCAGTGCCCCAGTAAGGGCGACCAAGTTCATTTTTTTTCTATTTTTTAAAACATTTTTAACACAAACTAAAATTTCATTCATAATTAAAACGTTACATATTAATTCAAATAAAATAAAAACATTACAATAGAATTCAAATAACATTAGGTTGGACACAGAAGCAATGCACGACTAAACTAGTTTGGATTATAATGCTGCCAAATGTCTTCCACCAAATCGGCTTTGAGGCTAAGATAAGTTGTTCTATTTCATATCTCCCTAGTAATTTCCTTCCTCATGCGTTCTTAAGAGATCATAAGAATGTTGTTGCTCCGCTGGAAAGAATTCGGGAGATATTGGCCGCCCTTCGTCTTGAATTATCATATTATGTAATATGATGTATGTGTACATAATATGTTCATTGTCGTATGTTAGGTTAGCGCAAAAGTAAGAAGTCACTAAACGGTCTTGAGCACCCACACGATCCCTGGTAACATGGTTACGTGTTTCTTTAGGTTGTGACGCTTGATAAACCTCCCAAAAATCTTGCGCAAACATCAAAAACTCAGTACTAACATCATTTTCATCATCCGAAGACGAATCAGCAAAAAATATCTCGAAAGAATTCATGGTGTGGCAAAAATATAGAGAGTGTTTGAAATGATATTGTGTGAATTGAAGTGTGTTTATGTTGTGTATTTATAAGGATTTTTTTTTTTAATTATTTTTTTTTTTTTTACTTTTTATTTTTTTTGTGCCAAACAGCTAGTTTCAAACGGATGGATTTTTTATTTTTATTTATTTATTTATTTTTTATTTAGCTCTAACGGTAATAAACATTTTAATTATAATTATTTAGTATCAAAATATTTTGATACTACATATATATTTTTTTAATATGTATTATAATTATTTAATTACTATTAGTATTAAAGGTTAAATTTAAAACCAAAACTAATAATATGTTAAGCTTCAATCACATCAAAGATCTACACTTTAGTAATAAGCTTGGTCTTTTGTTTTTATACACCGCATATTTCATTCCTTTTGTCTCACTAATCTAATGTGGGATGTAAAATTGAATCTTTTTTCTTTTCTTTATTTCATTCAAGCTTACAAGTATTACTTGGATTCCTAATATATATAAATAAGTTAAATGTGTTAAATAAATTCTTACTCATATATATTTATTGATTATATAATTGTTACTATTAGTTTTATACTAGTTAAGTTTTTTATAAAGAATTAACTAATATGTTTAGTAAACCTTTATCAAATATACAAATGAATTAAACCCAATCATAAATATCTCTAAATAAGAATTATGAATCATTAGATGATTTCAACGAATCTCACTTGTATAGCTCACGTGATGTTGAGAGTTATATCAAGGTTTTTGTGATTAAAAATACAACATATGTATGTATCTTGTATATAAACGATTCAATTTTATGATTTTCACGCTTACATGCACAAAAGGCGCATACAATGAAATTCAAATATGTGTTATCACATGTGACACATATATATGATACTCAAATATATATAGACACATATGACACGTACATATGAAAGCCAAATATGGGTTGGACACACATATGAAATACATAAGTGCGACCAAAATTTACATATAAAGACACATATATGATATATGCATAAGCATAAACTCATTGTGAGGTTGCTAAAAACAATTGGTCCATGGTTCTTAAACGATAGAACATAAACAACGTTATCCATGGTTCTTAGACAATAGAACATAAACAACGTTATCATCTTCGATCAATCTGATGATGAAACATAGAAGATTGTTGTTGGTAATATTCATGTAGAAACTTTTAATCAGAGTTTAGTTATGAACTAACTAACTCTTATACTCGTTTAAATCATGTTAACTAGTTGAGATAATTATCATATTGGTATATTAATTATAATCCATTACATGTGAATACAAACATGTTTGTGCATACACATATAGGCTATGTTTGGCGCAGAGCTTTTTGGGGCGATGAGTGGTGAGCAATGAGGTTTTTTATTGATGAGGCGAAAAGTGTAGCGCTTTTAAGGGGTCATTTAAGCCCGAATTCGAGATTAATTGATCAATTATTGCCCTAAATCGTTCCTTTTGTCATTTTAGGTACTTTTGAGGAAGAATCTGAAAAAGGAAGCATTTTGGACGTTTTTGAAGCATAAAAGTGAAGAAAACGGCAAAGTCTCAAATTTCCTTGCTGGAACAGTACCTGACGGCGTCAAAGATCTGCACATTATGGTGTCAAGAGTTACAAAAGTGGTGGATGTGGAATTACAACGTGACGGCCCAGAGTATTTTCAAGCTTATGGACCTGACGGCGTCACCAAGGCTGTCAGGGTCCAAACACTAGTGACGGCCCAGAGCATTTCTCCACATGACGACATCACAAATAGATCTAGGCAATACGATTTTATCAAGGTGGCGAGTTGACAGCGTGACAAGCTAATACGTGACGCCGTCAAAGTGCAAAGTCTATATATAGTTTTCCAAATTTCATTCATTGGTGTGCAACTTTGAGGGAATAAATCCTAGTCCGAATTTTATCAGCTTTTCAAGGGTTTCAACCCCTTGATTATTCCATGTTCAATTGAAGATAAGTATTCATTCAAATCATTCAATATGTCTATGTGTTGTGTGATTATATCTTACATTTGTCTTCTCTTTAACATGCTAGGCTAGATTTTTACTGTGTTTGCTTAGATGTAGTGAAACCTAGATGTTGATTGTTTGTTTATAATTGTTACGGATGATTGTATTCGATGTTAGGCTTAAGAAAACTGGCAGACTTCCATTGGTAACTTGCTTGAACGTCTTAAGAAACATGATCGGAGGTGTACTACGATTTTTGGTTGTATTTAATGCGTAAGAGAATTCTAATGATCCCATGTTAGGAGCTTCTAACGGCTCGACATAGGAGTGAAGTAGGATCCTATAGAGTTAGGGAATGTTGTACACGGCCCTACGACTAGTATTAAGGAATATGACCCGTCATCCATGCAATAGTAACAAGCTAATCAACCTGTTAAAGATATCTAGGGAGTAATGAAATCTAAGTAAACACAACTTTCCTCATTATTGTTTCCACCACATTAGTATATTAGTTTAATTTTCATTTTTATTATTTTACTTTTATTGCATTAGTAGTAAATTGGGTTAGTTGGCTAACTAATTCCGCCAACTCCTTAAAAACCCGAGATTTTTACTTGCTTTCATAAAATATAAAAAATAAAAAAAAGAATCATCCCTCACCTCTAGACCTAGTTTAGTAGGCTTTCTAATCCTAACGACACTATTCCCGAGTTGAACGACCAATCCCCCGGTACTTGTCACTATACTATACTACAACGATCAGGTACACTGCCTGGTGGGGGTTGTAAGCTTCTCGAGATCCCTTAAGAGGTAAAACCTGTTGCGAGGGTGCAATCCCCACGTATCAAGTTTTTGGCGCTGCAGCCCGGGGAATAGTTATTGTTTAGGTTAGGATTTCTTTTTAATAGGTGTACTTGCTAGATTCCTTTCTAGTAAGATTTTATTTTTATTTTTAGGTTTTCTTTAGTCTATCTTATTTCTTCGTTCCTTTGTTCGTAATCTTTGCCATCCGACATCATAGAAGGTGGTAATATCTTTGAACCCATTAACCCACCACAACAAAACCACCCACAAAACCCACCACTAGCAAACCAAACTCCTAAGCCCCGAACATTAGGAGAGTATTCTCGTCTTAGCCACCAAGGCTATCGAAACACTATTGAGCTCACTCAAGGAGCCAATGTGTCCCCCTTGCGATCCGACACCATCCGGTTCGTGCAAAGCGGATGTGCATTCCATGGACTTCGTTCCGAAGATCCTAATCAACATCTCAAGGATTTTCTTAAAATCGTAGATTCCATAGACCTTGATGTTGTAACTAGAGAGTCGACCCGATTACGTCTATTCCAATTCTCTCTATGTGATCAAGCTAGTCAATGGCTTGAACGTTTACCCGCGGGATCCATCACCTCATGGGATGATCTCATCACTCGTTTCCTTGCTCAATTTTTCCCACCGGGGAGAACTACCAAGCTTAGAAATGATATCTTGATGTTCCAACAACGTCAAGGTGAAACTCTATACGAAGCATGGACTCGTTTCAAGGACTTACTCAAAAAAGTCCCTCATCATGGCATAGATCTTTGGCTCAAAGTACAAATCTTCTATGACCCTATCGATCTCTCCACAAGGCGAACCATTGACCCATCGGCCAGTGGCAAGCTATGTGATCTAAGTGCGGAAGAATTATGGGAACTCATAGAAGATCTTGCTCTCTATAACAACGAAAGTTGGAATGATCCCCGTGATTTGAACAAAACGGTCAAGGCAATATCTTTGCCTTCAAACAATTCTAGCACTCCCGACCATAGGATCATGGAACTTGAGGACCAAGTCAAGTTTCTCATGAAATCCTACAAAGCTCCTAAGCCTTCAAGCCAAGTGAACAAAATCACTTCTTCATGTGAATTATGTAGTGGTCCCCATAACACTCGTGATTGCGTGGAACTCCCCAGACAAGCTTTTGCGGATTACGTATCCTCGCGTACCGACAAAGCAGGAGACAAGTGGTACACTTTTAAACCCGAGCCAAACCCTTACGGTGATTCTTACAACCCTTCTTGGAAAAATCACCCGAACCTTAGGTGGAAACAAAACTTAAACATGCCCCAAAACAATTCTTCCAATCCACCTAATCGTAACCAACCAAACGGTCTACCCTCTAACCGTACTTTCAACAACAATCCTTTCAATAACTATGGTAGTACCAATAATTTTAAAGGATTGATGTCCAAGTTTATGGCATCTCAAGAAGCTCGCATATCTAAGTTTGAAGCCGATTTCAAACAAAAGCAAAGCGAGATGACCACCGAAATCGACACATTGTTGAAAGTTCTCAATGACCGAGAAATGGGAGCACTCCCAAGCGACACGGTCAAGAACCCGAAGCTAAACATTAATGCCATATCATCAGTTTCGTCACCTACTTCTTACCACAATACTACTCGGTCAAAGCAATGAGTACGTGTTTCAAGCAAACCCAAATTCTTCAAAAGGACCAATAGAATAAAACATCCGATATCAAACCGGTCAATCACATAGTTGAAACACCTCCTACACAAGACCTTGACAACGAATTCAAGGAGCTCCACCTTGAACGCCCCGTCATTGATGTCTTAGCCCGTGCTCCCTCCTATAGTGCCCTCCTAGAAAAATATGAAAAATTTAAATTGGGTAAAAATGGGACCGCCTTCATTCAAAACAAGTTGCCTAAGAAGCTTGATGATCCTGATATATTTGTTTTGCCTTGTAAGATAGGAAAATCCAAAGCTTTCGACACACTAGCCGACTTAGGATCAAGCCTCAACTTGATTCCCTTATCTCTTTTCACCACTCTTAAGCTAGGAAAGTTAGAGGAGACGGAAGTACTAATTGGTCTAGCGGATGGAAGTATTGCCCACCCGGTCGGAATGATCAAGGATATAGTTGTTCACGTAGGAAAATTAACTATTTTAGTGGATTTTCACGTCCTAAATATGGTTAGTGATACTACATGCCCATTGTTAGTAGGAAGAGGATTTTTAGCAACCGCTAGTGCCATGATAAATTGTAAAGTCTAAGATAGCGGTAGGAGAGGGTGAGACTTGATCGGTTTATGATGTTAAGAAGTATAGCTACGATTGTGAGGACGAACCGACACCACATTGGGTAGAGATGAATAGTAGACCATCTAGATATGGGCCTTGGATAGAAAGAAACTTTATAGGACCTCAACGCCCATTCTATCTAGAAAAAGATTTCATCGATAAAACACATTCGGTGGAACAACTCATAGCTAGAGATGAGGAACTAGACCCTTTTGAGGATCCCCTAGTCTTTAGGAAAACGATTGAGTTCTTAAGCGTGATGCCTATCAAACTAGAGATGAACAAATGGAAAAAGGAAAGGGATAAGTGTAAATGGAATTGGGACAAGCCACCTAAGGAAGGTGACGGATCATGGCATATGAAGATGATTTTATATGAACCGGATGGAGAAAAGTTTGAGAGGTCGTACCGTACCAAGAAAACCGATAGGAAGTTGAAACCCAAGTTTGATCCCAAAGATGTCCTCAACGAGGAGCTCACACATATAGGATATCCCATGACCTTGAGTCTAGCTACAAGACTCGTAAATAAAGAAAAGCGCTTCTTGGGGGGCAACCCATGTTTTGTGTGTTTGATTTTTAATTATTTGATTGTTATTTGCTTCTGTATGCATGCTTTATTTTTATTGTTGGTAGATCATGTTTCAAACTAAAATTGTGAAAATGCTTTATTTTGTTGTTTAACTTTGTCTTAACTTCATATAAAGGTATTTTGCAAAAGCTAAGTGTAAAGGGAAACCCCAAATTTATTTCTAAAAACGAAATTGATCATGATTCGCCACAATATTAAATGAACATGTATATTAGTAATTGTTAGAGTCAAATGCTTGTATCGAGTCATAATGATGTTTTGCAGGATTTTCCAGGAAGTAGGACATAAGTTTTTCTAGAAATTTTCCGAAAACTTAACATAAAGATTTCTGCAGGTCACTTCTGACGGCGTCAGGGTTTAACTCCTAATGGCGTCACGTGTAAAATTCTGGAAATTTTGCGAGTTTTGTTTTTCTAACGGAGTCTTAAAAGTTTTTGTTAATTCTTTAGTTTTATAAACTCCAGGAAATCTGCAAACATTCATTCCACAAGCATTATATCTTAAATTGCTTTATAGGATTTGTTAGTATATATAGATTGCCTCTGATTTTACGCGAGGTTGCCTTGTTTGTTTTCTCAGGTTTAACAGGTTATATATGACAAGAATATGATTTATATTTCTGGAAGGGAAGCTTTAAACGTTTATTTTCTTGGAGGAAGATCTAACCTTGTTGACACACTATCCACACCGAACGAATCAGGGGAGTATTTGTTTTCATTCTTTTACCTATTTTACTTTTACATTCTTTAATTGAATATTGGGGACAATTTTCATCCTAAGTGTAAGGGGAGAGTAAATAATGATACCTTATAGGATACAATTGCACTTGAGTTTGGTTGTTCGATGGTAGGTGTGTAATAAAACTAAGAGAAATACTGATGCGTAGGGATTGCACCAGGCTTTACCTCTCGAGGGATCTCGAGAAGCTTACAACCCCCACCAGGCAGTGTACCTGATCGTTGTAGTATAGTATAGTGACAAGTACCGGGGGATTGATCGTTCAACTCAGGAATAGTGTCGTTAGGATTGAAATTAATCTAACTAGGTCTAAAGGTGAAGGATGATTGCTTTTGTATTTTTATATTTTATGAAAAGCAAGTAAAAATCTCGGGTATTGGAAGGAGGGGCGGAATTAGTTGCTAATCAACTAACCCAAAAGCTACTAATTAAACTAATTAACAAGAAAAGTAAACTAGGGTTCTACAAGATAAGTGAAGCATGTCTACCTATGATATGGTACTCCTTGCTAGCTATCCAATTCTACCTATTGAATTGTCACACCTTGCTTTAATTGACGGGTTGTATTCCTTAATACCATTCATGAGGTGGCGTACTTACTTCCCAAATCCTATAAGCTCCTACTTCACTCCTATGTCGAGCCGGCTAAGAAGCTCCTAACATGGGATCACTAGAATTCTCTCATGCATTAAATACAACCAATAAAACCTAGTACACATCGGTTCATGTTTCTTAAGACGTTCAAGCATGTTACACAATGGAGATCTGCCAGTTTTCTTAAGCCTAACATTGATGAGACATTCAATCAAAACAAGAATCAATAGGAAACAAGAATTATAAACTAAACCAACTAGATCTATTGAAGTTGTCACGCCTTAGTTTATGGAGTGATTGAAACTCTCTAAGTTGCTGTTCCCAAGGTGAATTAGCCAAGCATAATTAATAAAGAAAAGCCTCTTGACGCCGTCAGGTACTGTTCCCAGCAAGGAAAATTTAGACTTTGCCGTTTTCTTCACTTTTATGCTCCAAAAAAGTCTAAAATGCTTCCTTTTCCAGAATTCACTCCCAAAGTACCAAAAATCACAAAAGGAACGATTTAGGGCAATATTTGATCAAATAAATTCAATTCCGGGCTTAAATGACCCCCTAAAAACGGTTCATTTTTCACCTCATCATATACCCTTACAATTGAGATTTGCTTGTCCTCAAGCAAATGCGCTTTTATTCTAATCAAAATACAAGTTAGGGGTCATTTAACACTAATATAAAAGTAATTACAACAAATAATCATTCCACTGAAGACCAAAGGCAAGCACGGAGGTCATATACTAGCACCTCACAAATAGTGTTTAGATACTCACATCTCTCGGGTGTAATAAAGTATATATCACATTATGGAAATGGAAAACATCTCTCACTACCTGTCATAGCAAAATAGATTACCATAGGCTTGAGAAAGGATCAAACCTCCACCATATGGCGTAAGCACCTAGGATAAACTATCAAAGATGTCTTTTAAAGGGTTGTAACGTTAGGTGTAGGGATATGGAATACACGGTTTTGTTGGATATAGGCAGTCTTTACTGGTGGCGAGTTAACAATCTCGGTCAATTACATGTACAATATGGCGTTGCTAAGCCAAGACTAGACTCGACTTAAGCTAATAAATCAAAAATAACAAAAACATAAAACAAACATAGAATGAAACGGGATGGTAGTCCGTATGTTTTTTCTCTTTTCTTTTTCTTAATTTTTTTCGATTTTTTTTATTTATTTATTTTTTATTTTTTTATTTTTTTTTTGCATATACCCTTACCCTAATGATGCGTGGGAATTGCAACAGGCTTTACCTCTCAAGGGATCTCGAGAAGCTTACAACCCCCACCAGGCAGTGTACCTGATCGTTGTAGTATAGTATAGTGACAAGTACCGGGGGATTGATCGTTCAGCTTAGGAATAGTGTCGCTAGGATTAGAAAGCCTAAATACTAGTTCTAAAGGTGAGGGATGATTATTTTTGTGTTTTTATATTTTTTAGAAAGCAATTAAAATTCTCGGGTTTGAAGGATTTGGGCGGAATTAGTTGCTAATCAACTAACCCAATACTAAAGATGCAATCAAAATAAAATACTAAAAATGAAAACAAACTAACTTATACTAAAGTTGTGAGCAATAAGTGGAGAAAATGTGTTTACTTAGATTTCACTACTCCCTAGACATCTTTTACACGTTAATTACTTGTTATAAATGCATGGATGACGGATCGTATTCCTTAATACTATTCATGGGGTGGCACACTTAACTCTCAATTCTATGAGCTCTTATCTCCTCCTACACCATGCCCAGCACAACTATAGGGATTATAAACAGTGGCTCATGCATTAAATACAACCAATAAAGACCTAGTGCGCGTCGGTTCATGTTTCTTAAGACGTTCAAGCATGTTACCAATTGGAGATCTGCCAGTTTTCTTAAGCCTAACATATAAATCATTCATCCAAAACAAGTATAAACAAGTAATCAACATATAATTAACATCTAGGTTTCATTAGATCTAAGCAAACACAAGATAGATCTAGCCTAGCATGATGGAATTAAGACAAGAACAAGATATAGACAACCAACACATAGACATATTGATTGAATTGAAAGAACACTTATCTCAATTACACATGTAAGGTATCAAGGGCTTGGAACCCTTGAAAATCCTGTAAAATTCGCACCAAAATCGTACTTAGGGTTTCTCCAAAACTTCTATCTTTAAATTTGAAAAATTAGAAAACTATATATAGGAAAAGAGGTCTGACGGCGTCAAGACAAAGTTTGTGACGCCGTCACCTCGCCGCCAAAACTATTCTCGGACTGCCTTGATCTACATTTGACGCTGTCAAGACTTAATCATTTTCAGGCCGTCATGACTTTTACTCTTGACGCCCTACCTTCATGACGCCGTCAAATCTCTTCTGGATCGTCATGGAATTTTGCTCTTGATGCCGTCAGGGAGTTACTCTTGACGCCGTCACCTACTGTTCCCAGCATGGAAAATTAAGACTTTGGCGTTTTCTTCACTTTTATGCTCCAAAAACGTCCGAATTGCTTCCTTTTCCAGATTTCACTCCCAAAGTACCTAAAATCACAAAAGGAACGATTTAGGGCAATGTTTGATCAAATAAATTCGAATTCGGGCTTAAATGACCCCCTAAAAACGGATCATTTTTCGCCTCATCATATACCCTTACACTTGAGATTTGATTGTCCTCAAGCAAATGCGCTTTTATTCTACTCAAAATACAAGTTAGAGGTCATTTAACACTAATATAAAAGTAATTACAACAAATAATCGTTCCACTAAAGACCAATAGACAAGCACGGAGGTCATATACAAGCACCTCCCAAATAGTGTTTAGATACTCACATCTCTCGGGTGTAATAAAGTGTAAATTACAATATGGAAATGGAAAACATCTCTCACTACCTGTCATAGCAAAATAGATTACCATAGGCTTGGGAAAAGATTAAACCTCCACCACATGGCGTAATCACCTAGGATAAACTATCAAAGAGGTCTTTTTAAAGGGTTGTAACGTTAGGTGTAGGGATATGAAATACACGGTTTTGTTGGATAAATGAAGTTTTACTGGTGGCGAGTTAACAATCTTAGTTAATTACATGTACAATATGGCGTTGCTAAGCCAAGACTAGACTCGACTTAAGCTAATAAATGAAAAATAACAAAAAACATAAAATAAACATAGAATGAAACGGGATAGTAGTCCGTATGTTTTTTTCTCTTTTTCCTTTTTTTTTATTTATTTATTTATTTATTTATTTTATTATTTTTTATTTTATTTTTTTTATTTTTTTTGCATACACTCTTACCCTACCATCCAAAATAATACATCATAGGGAATGAACATTTCCCTTACACTTGAATCTTTACATACTTTACAATTAACTAATCTAATGACTCAAATTAAGAAAATTAAAACACTTGGAGCACTTTTAAGATTAACGTACATATGGGGGTAATAAGTGATGTTCTTCACCATTACTCCATAAAATAAGTACTTTACCCATGAGTCCCAATCGTCCCAAAACAAAATGTACAAGGATATGACTCGACTTAGCAACCATGTAATCAATTAGAAAGTTAACTTAGGGTTTAACAAATAACAATAATGCACTAAAAGTGAGCGCATACACGGAAGGCTAAGGCGATTTGGTTGTACATTTAAGTGAGGTGTAACAAATTCTTCCTTTAAGTAAAATGCTTAAAGTTAGAAACGAAAAGATAGGCTCGGAGGGGTGTACTAGGGGTTTCGTGTACTAAAAATGAGTACAATGCTATGGGTGTGGGAAAAATTAGTTGACTTAACTAGCCAAGTAATATGACTTAAATGGTCAAGTAATTATGATACGGGTTTAACACAAGGGTGATCCTAATGCCTCTTATCATGTAGTAAATCCTACCGGTACACTCATAAGCACTAATAGTAAATGCTTTTCCTATCAAATCTAAAGGCGAACCTCACGTATTTGGGTGGAAAATTTTTCTGAATATACGGTTATGTGCTAGTCATACAATCTCCTATCCATGAGACGCTTGCTATGGCTAAAGTTTCACTCCTAAATGTTGTAAAAAATTTTAAATTTGGCGCTAAAATTGCACTAACAAGTATTTCTCATAGTTTTATTACACATCTACCATTAAACAAAACAAACTCAAGCGAAAGTGCATATGTAAGGTATCATCTTTTTACCCTCACCTTACACTTAAGATGAACATTGTCCCCAATGTTCAAGTAAAGAATGTAAAAGTGAAAAAGTAAAGAGAATGAAATCAAATACACTCCTGATTCGCTCGGTATGGATAATAAGATGGCCAGGTTAAATCTTCCTCCAAGAAAATGAACAATCAAAGCTTCCCTTCCAGAATATAAATCATCTTCTTGTCATACGTAACCTGTAAAACCTGACAAAATAGACAAGACAACCTCGCGTAAAATCGGCGGCATCCTATATAAGCTACTAAATCATAGAAAACAAGATAAGATATAATGCTTGTGGAATGAAGTTTGCAGATCTTCTGGAGATTATAAAACTTAATAATTCACAAAAACCATAAGACTCCGTTAGAAAAACAAAACCAGTAAAATTTCCAGATTTTTACACTTGACGCCGTCAAGAGTAAACTCTTGACGCCGTTAGAAGTGACCTGCAGAAATTCTTATGTTAAGTTTCCGGAAAATTTCTGGAAAAACTTGGTCCTACTTCCTGGAAAATCCTGCAAAACTTCATTATGACTCAATACAAGCATTTGACTCTAACAAATACGAATATACATGTTCACTTAATATTGTGGAGAATCATGATCGGTTTGTTTCTTAAAAACATATTTGGGGTTTCCCCTTACACTTATCTTTTGCAAAAATACTTTTAGGTGGAGTTAAGACTAGGCCAAAACAACAAAGTAAAGTATTTTCACTATTTAGTTTAGAAACATGATCTACCAACAATAAAAATTAAGCATGCATACGGAAGCAAATAACAAACAAACAAACAAAATCACACAAAACATGGGTTGCCTCCCAAGAAGCGCTTTTCTTTATTTACGAGTCTTGTAGCTAGACTCAAGGTCATGGGTTACTACGTGACCTCATCATTGGTTCCACTCTCTAGGTCGTCTTCTAAACCAGTTTTGTATTCCGGACCTAGTTGCAAGCATTCTTTGTAGAAACCAAGCATTCTATTCTTTACATACTCTACTCCTCTACGTCTATCCTTCTCATTCCTATAATAAGCCGCTTACTTGTGTTCCTTTTCGAAATTAGAGAGAAGGCGGTATTGCTCAATTTTGTAGGGCATTTGATAGGCAACCTCATCATTCTCTTCCTTAAATCTAACTATCCCTAAAGTCGGATCATAACTCATCCTAGTGGCCTCAACAAATGGTTTTCCGAATATTATTTGGCTTAGGCAAGCATCTATCACTGGACGAGTGTCCTCAACTATCATAAAATCGATTTCATAGGTAAGATTCCCTATAATCACATGCAGTCCCTTCACTCTTCCTGCAAAATTACTTATCAGATTCTTACCGGGCATCATCCTAAAATCAAGTTGCTTCTTCATCACCCAATTGTAATAAGTCCTAGTCATGATATTCACGGGGGATCTAGGGTCGATGTAAGCTTTCCATATATGCATGTGCCCGATATTGCATGGGATGTTAATGTTAGAGGGGTCTCCCATTTTGATAAGGGGGTGCCAAGGATATATGGTCTCTCGGGACTATCGAATAAATCCTTGTGGTATTCCCGTTCTTCCTTTGTGGGCAACTTATCAAAGTACTTTTCTATAGGTTCTATCTCCTCTAATTCCTCTTCCTTCTTAGCCTTAACTTCCTTACTCTCATCCTTAGTCTCGGCTTCTATTCTAACTTCATCCTTGTCACTCTCTTCAATCTCCTTATCTATCGGCTTAATGGTGACAACATTGACAAAGTGGACATGTTTGGATAATGAGGGGTCCTTAATTTAGCTTCCGTTATTGGTGTCCCTAGTGTCTTTCCTAGGTGTGACTAGTGCTTGGTTGTTGAGGGCCTTCAACAAGTTGTCAATCTTGTTGGTTATCTCTGTTTGTTGTTGGTTGAATTCGGTTTCAAACCTAGCTATGCAAGCCTCTTGAGATGCCATGAACTTAGACATCAATCCTTCAAGATTGTTGGTACCACCAAAGTTGTTAGGAGGATTGTTGTTGAAAGTACGGTTGGAGGGTGGACCGATTGGTTGGTAACGATTAGGCGGGTTAGAAGAATTGGGTTGATTTTGTTTCCACCTAAGGTTTAGGTGATTTTTCCAAGAGGGGTTGTATGAATCACCGTAAGTGTTTGGCTCGGGCTTGAAAGTGTACCACTTATCTCCCGCTTCATCGGTACGCGTGGATGTGTAGTCCGCAAAAGCTGTTCCGAGGAGTTCCACACAATCACGAGTGTCGTGGGGACCACTACATAATTCGCATGAAGAAGTGATTTTGTTCACTTGGCTTGAAGGCTTAGGAGCTTCGTAAGATTTCATGAGAGACTTGACTCGACCTTCAAGTTCCATGATCCTACGGTCGGGAGTGCTAGAATTGTTCGAAGGCAAAGATATTGCCTTGACCATTTTGTTCAAGTCACGGGGATCATTCCAACTTTCGTTGTCATAGAGAGCAAGATCTTCTATGAGTTCCCATGATTGTTCCGCACTAAGATCACGTAGCTTACCACCGGCCAATTGGTCAATGGCTCGCCTCGTGGAGATGTCGATATGGTCATAAAAGATTTGGACTTGGAGCCAAAGATCTATGCCATGATGAGGGACTTTTTGGAGTAAGTCCTTGAAACGAGTCCATGCTTCATAAAGAGATTCATTTTGACGTTGTTGGAACATCAAGATGTCATTTCTAAGCTTAGTAGTTCTCCCCGGTGGGAAAAATTGAGCAAGGAAACGAGTGGTGAGATCATCCCATGTGGTGATGGATCCCGCGGGTAAACGCTCAAGCCATTGACTAGCTTGATCCCGTAGAGAGAATTGGAATAGGCGTAATCGGGTTGTCTCTCTAGTTTCAACATCTAGGTCTATGGAATCTACGATTTTGAGGAAGTCCTTAAGATGTTGGTTTGGATCTTCGGAACGAAGTCCATGGAATGCACATCCGCTTTGCACCAACCGGATGGTGTCGGATCGCAAGGGGGTCGCATTGGCTCCGGTGAGCTCAATGGTGTTTCGGTAGCTTTGATGGCTAGGTCAGGAATACTCTCCTAAGGTTCGGGGCCTAAGGGGTTCTAATGGTGGGTTTTGTTGTGGTGGGATGACGGGTTTAAAGATGTTCCCGTTGTCCATGATGTCGGGTGGTTACGAACAAAGGCACAAAGAAATAAGATAGACTAAAGAGAACCTAAAAATTAAAATAAAAATCTTACTAGAAAGGAATCTAGTAAGTAGACCTAATAAAAAGAAATTCTAACCTAGACAATAACTATTCCCCGGGCTGCGGCGCCAAAAAACTTGATGCGTGGGAATCGCAACAGGCTTTACCTCTCGAGGGATCTCGAGAAGCTTACAACCCCCACCAGGCAGTGTACCTGATCGTTGTAGTATAGTATAGTGACAAGTACCGGGGGATTGATCGTTCAGCTTAGGAATAGTGTCGCTAGGATTAGAAAGCCTAAATACTAGTTCTAAAGGTGAGGGATGATTATTTTTGTGTTTTTATATTTTTTAGAAAGCAATTAAAATTCTCGGGTTTGAAGGATTTGGGCGGAATTAGTTGCTAATCAACTAACCCAATACTAAAGATGCAATCAAAATAAAATACTAAAAATGAAAACAAACTAAATTATACTAAAGTTGTGAGCAATAAGTGGAGAAAATGTGTTTACTTAGATTTCACTACTCCCTAGACATCTTTTACACGTTAATTACTTGTTATAAATGCATGGATGACGGATCGTATTCCTTAATACCATTCATGGGGTGGCACACTTAACTCCCAATTCTTTGAGCTCTTATCTCCTCCTACACCATGCCTAGCACAACTATAGGGATTATAAACAGTGGCTCATGCATTAAATACAACCAATAAAGACCTAGTGCGCGTCGGTTCATGTTTCTTAAGACGTTCAAGCATGTTACCAATTGGAGATCTGTCAGTTTTCTTAAGCCTAACATATAAATCATTCATCCAAAACAAGTATAAACAAGTAATCAACATATAATTAACATCTAGGTTTCATTAGATCTAAGCAAACACAAGATAGATCTAGCCTAGCATGATGGAATTAAGACAAGAACAAGATATAGACAACCAACACATAGACATATTGATTGAATTGAAAGAACACTTATCTCAATTACACATGTAAGGTATCAAGGGCTTGGAACCCTTGAAAAACCTGTAAAATTCGCACCAAAATCGTACTTAGGGTTTCTCCAAAGCTTCTCTCTTTAAATGTGAAAAATTAGAAAACTATATATAGGAAAAGAGGTCTGACGGCGTCAAGACAAAGTTTGTGACGCCGTCACCTTGCCGCCAAAACTATTCTCGGACTGCCTTGATCTACATTTGACGCCGTCAAGACTTAATCATTTCCAGGCCGTCATGACTTTTACTCTTGATGCCGTACCTTCATGACGCCTTCAAATCTCTTCTGGATCGTCATGGAATTTTGCTCTTGACGCCGTCAGGGAGTTACTCTTGACGCCGTTACCTACTGTTCCCAGCATGGAAAATTAAGACTTTGGCGTTTTCTTCACTTTTATGCTCCAAAAACGTCTGAATTGCTTCCTTTTCCAGATTTCACTCCCAAAGTACCTAAAATCACAAAAGGAACGATTTAGGCAATATTTGATCAAATAAATTCGAATTCGGGCTTAAATGACCCCCTAAAAACGGATCATTTTTCGCCACATCACCTACCATCCAAAATAATACATCATAGGGAATGAATATTCCCCTTACACTTGAATTTTTACATACTTTACAATTAACTAATCTAATGACTCGAATTAAGAAAATCAAAACACTTGGAGTACTTTTAAGATTAACGCACATACGGGAGTAATAAATGATGTCCTCCCCATTACTCCATAAAATAAGTACTTTACCCATGAGTGCCAATCGTCCCAAAACAATATGTACAAGGATATGACTCGACTTAGCACCATGTAATCAATTAGATAATTAACTTAGGGTTTAACAAATAACAATAATGCACTAAAGATGAGTGCATACACGGAAGGCTAAGGCGATTTGGGTGTACATTTAAGTGGGGTGTAACAAATTCCTCCTTTAAGTAAAATGCTTAAAGTTAGAAACGAAAAAATAGGCTCGGAGGGGTGTACTAGGGGTTTCGTGTACTAAAAATGAGTACAACGCTAAGGTGTGGGAGAAATTAATTGACTTAACTAGCCAAGCAATATGACTTAAATGGTCAAGTAATTATGATACGGGTTTAACACAAGGGTGATCCTAATGCCTCTTATCATGTAGTAAATCCTACTACACGAATGTAGTCTCACTAGCGGTCTCGGGATGCATCACTAACGCAAGTTCTAGAATCTAAATGCTACCGGTACACTCATAAGCACTAATAGTAAATGCTTTTCCTATCAAATCTAAAGGCGAACCTCACATATTTGGGTGGAAAATTTTCTGAATGGTACGGTTTTGTGCTAGTCATACGACTCCTATCCATGAGACGCTTGCTATGGCTAAAGTTTCACTCCTAAATATTGTAAAAAATTTTAAATTTGGCGCTAAAATTACATTAACAAGTATTTCTCATAGTTTTATTACACATCTACCATCAAACAAACAAACTCAAGCGAAAGTGTATCTGTAAGGTATCATCATTTTACCCTTCCCTTACACTTAGGATGAACATTGTCCCCAATGTTCAAGTAAAGAATGTAAAAGTGAAATAAGTAAAAAGAATGAAATCAAATACTCCCCTGATTCGCTCGGTATGGATAATAAGGTGGCCAGGTTAGATCTTCCTCCAAGAAAATGAACAATCAAAGCTTCCCTTCCAGAATATAAATCATCTTCTTGTCATACATAACCTGTAAAACCTAAGAAAACAATAACAAAAACCCAAAGCATCAATCCGAACAAAGAAAACTCACATCTAGATGTAATTCCAGACTTAGGAATAAAAACAAAAAAATTAAAGATATAATGCTTATGGAATGAATGTTTGCAGATTTCCTGGAGTTTATAAAACTAAAGAATCAACAAAAACTTTAAGAGTCCGGTATAAACAAAACTAGCAAAATTTCCAGAATTTTACACATGACGCCGTCAGGAATTAATTCCTGACGCCGTCAGAAGTGACCTGCAGAAATCTTTACGTTAATTTTCCAGAAAATTTCTGGAAAAACTTACGTCCTACTTCCTGGAAAATCCTGCAAAACATCATTATGACTCGATACAAGCATTTGACTCTATACGTGTTCATTTAATATTGTTGTGGATAATGCTCAATTTCGTTCTTATAAACAAATTTGGGTTTCCCCTTACACTTAGCTTTGGCAAAATACCTTTATATGTAATGAAGACGAAGTTAAAAACAAAATAAAGCATTTTCACAATTTACTTTGAAACATGAGCCACAAACAACAAAAATAAAACATGCATACGGAAACAAATAAAAACAAATAAACAAACAAACAAACAAATAAATAAATAAATAAAGCTTGGGTTGCCTCCCAATAAGCGCTTGTTTTTGTACGAGTCACGAGCCCGACTCTACCCTTATTTACCGGAAATAGGGGAGGTTTTCTCTACACTTAAGATTAAGTGCGGGTGGAAGTAGCGAGACACACCCTTAGGGTGGAAATATGCCACGTGAGGTGAAGGGGGTGAGTGAATGGCTTCCTTCATCCTAAAACTACCCGGATAATATTGGTTGATGGGTGGGTCGGTTCCTCTTTTGTCTCCTAGATGTATATCTAAGGATGGAAAGTTGTGTAAAGGTTGAGGTTCCGGTTCATCAACATTAGGAAATTCCTTAGAACTAGGAGTAAGGTTATAACTACAAGTATTCAAACCTATATCCTCTAGTGGTGCCTGGTCTAAGGGTTCTACCTCTATCGGAATTCCTAAAGTTTCTTCTACTTATCCGGGTAAGTCACGGGCGGTGTGTGTGCCTCAAATGATGGTTGAGTATTTTGTGGGCTTATGTTAGTGACCTCATCATTCCATGTGTCAAGATCACCTATATCCTCATCATGTGTTTTGGTAGAATCTATCCTAAGCATTCTCCTAAGTATCTCACGTGCTTCTCTAGTCATCTCAACTTCTATGTCCGAATCATAAGGATCATCCTCAATATTCTGACTGCTTTATACAAATTGCCCAAGAGATTCATCATCTGTTTCTTGAGATTCATCATCATCGATCATAAAACCTAGGTCTTTTTGATCAATGTGATCATGCTCGGCTAAATCCTCCTCAATTGTTTTCTTAGGTAGTGATAATAGCAAACCTAGTGCTTCATCCAACTTATGATTTGTTTCAATGGCTCTCTCCATAATTCCTTGGCAAACTAGGTCGCATTTCCTATTGGCCTCACTAAAACTAGATCTTAAACATGGAGGTTGTTCATAAGAATCTATCCTAGGTGAAGGCTCATATGATTCATAGGTGTCTCTAAATGAGGTATTTTGAACTCTTTGGTGCGTTAGCCGCTCAACCTTATCTTGTAATCTTAGAAGTCTAAGTGTAAAGTCCATTTGAAGCAAATTACAAACAAAATCACAAAGAAAAGATAGACTACGAGAAAGCTACAAAAATAAAAAGAAAAAAAAAATCTCACTTGATAGGAATCTAATGAGTAGACCTAATAAAAATCAAATTCAACCTAAACAATAACTATTCCCCGGGCTGCGGCGCCAAAAACTTGATGCGTAGGGATTGCACCAGGCTTTACCTCTCGAGGGATCTCGAGAAGCTTACAACCCCCACCAGGTAGTGTACCTGATCGTTGTAGTATAGTATAGTGACAAGTACTGGGGGATTGATCGTTCAACTCAGGAATAGTGTCGTTAGGATTGAAATTAATCTAACTAGGTCTAAAGGTGAAGGATGATTCTTTTTGTATTTTTATATTTTATGAAAAGCAAGTAAAAATCTCGGGTATTGGAAGGAGGGGCGGAATTAGTTGCTAATCAACTAACCCAAAAGCTACTAATTAAACTAATTAACAAGAAAAGTAAACTAGGGTTCTACAAGATAAGTGAAGCATGTCTACCTATGATATGTTACTCCTTGCTAGCTATCCAATTCTACCTATTGAATTGTCACACCTTGCTTTAATTGACGGGTTGTATTCCTTAATACCATTCATGTGGTGGCGTACTTACTTCCCCAATCCTATAAGCTCCTACTTCACTCCTATGTCGAGCTGGCTAAGAAGCTCCTAACATGGGATCACTAGAATTCGCTCATGCATTAAATACAACCAATAAAACCTAGTACACATCGGTTTATGTTTATTAAGACGTTCAAGCATGTTACACAATGGAGATCTGCTAGTTTTCTTAAGCCTAACATTGATGAGACATTCAATCAAAACAAGAATCAATAGGAAACAAGAATTATAAACTAAACCAACTAGATCTATTGAAGTTGTCACGCCTTAATTGATGGAGATAGACACACACATCAACAAGCCCTCATTGATGGAGATAGACACAAACATCAACAAGAAATCAATGAGATCTAATTAATTATACACAAGTTTCACACAATCATAAATAGACACAAGTTGAATTAGCTAAACATAATTAATAAAGAACAAGCAACAATAATGATAATTGAAAACATGAATTAAGATAGAATCATCAAACCAGTACAAGATGTTTATGGAGTGATTGAAACCCTCTAAGTTTCTGGAAAAACACCCATCTAAACCCAGGAATCGACCTTAGGGTTTAGGGCTTAAAAAAAGTGAAGTTATGATGTTATATTTATAGGCATGTTTTCTGTCGGCCCATCTTGACAGCGTCAGCTCATTTCTCTTGACGCCTTCACGACCATTTTTTCACCAAATTGTAGATCTCTTTGTCCTCTTCGCGTGGGCTTTTGAATCACCTAAATCCGAGTTCGTATGTAAAAGTTATGACCAAAACAATATCGACTACTCCGCGCGCAAGTTTTGACAAGTTAACACGTGACGGCCTTGGGTGACGCCTTCACATTTCTTCTGGGCCGTCACCACTTTTACTTTTGACGCCGTCATGAAAAGCCTCTTGACGCAGTCAGGTACTGTTCCCAGCAAGGAAAATTAAGACTTTGCAGTTTTCTTCATTTTTATGCTCCAAAAATGTCCAAAATGTTTCCTTTTCCAGAATTCACTCCCAAAGTACCTAAAATCACAAAAGGAACGATTTAGGGCAATAGTTGATCAAAAAAATTCAATTCTGGGCTTAAATGACCCCCTAAAAACGGTTCATTTTTCGCCTCATCAAATACTTGTTAGTGTAATTTTAGCGCCAAATTTAAAATTTTTTATAACATTTAGGAGTGAAACTTTAGCCTTAACAAACATCTCATAGATAGGAGTTGTATGACTAGCACGAAACCATACCATTTAGAAAAATTTTCCACCCAAATATGTGAGGTTCGCCTTTAGATTTGATTGGAAAAGCATTCATTATTAGTGCTTATGAGTGTACCAGTAGCATTTAGATTCTAGAACTTGCGTTAGTGATGCATCCCGAGACCGCTAGTGAGACTACATTCGTGTAGTAGGATTTAATACATGATAAGAGGCATTAGGATTATCCTTGTGTTAAACCCGTATCATAATTACTTGACCATTTAAGTCATATTATTCGACTAGTAAAGTCAATTAATTTTCCCACACCTTAGCGTTGTACTCATTTTTAGTACACGAAACTCCTAGTACACCCCTCCGAGCCTATCTTATCGTTTCTAACTTTAAGCATTTTACTTAAAGGAAGAATTTGTTACAACCCACCCAAATGTGCAACCAAATCGTCTTAGCCTTCCGTGTAGGCATTCATCTTTAGTGTATTATTGTTATTTGTTTAAACCCTTTGTTAATTATCTAATTGATTACATGGTTGCTAAGTCGAGTCATATCTTGTACATATTGTTTTGGGATGATTGGGACTGATGGGTAAAGTACTTGTGTTGTGGAGTAATGGGGAAGAACATCATATATTACCCCCATATGTGCGTTAATCTTAAAAAGTACTCCAAGTGTTTTGATTATCTTCATTCGAGTCATTAGATTAGTTTATTGTAAAGTATGTAAAAATTCAAGTGTAAGGGGAATGTACATTCCCTATGATGTATTATTTTGGATGGTAGGGTAAGAGTGTATGCAAAAAAAAAAAAAAAAAAAAGAAAAAAATCAAAAAATTAAGAAAAAAAAAATAGAGAAAGAAAAGAGAAAAAAACATACGGACTACCATCCCGTTTTATTCTATGTTTGTTTTATGTTTTTGTTATTTTTGATTTATTAGCTTAAGTCGAGTGAAGTCTTGGCTTAGCAATGCCATATTGTACATGTAATTAACAAAGACGATTAACTCGCCACCACTAAATATTGCCTTTATCCAACAAAACCGTGTTTTCCATATCCCTACACCTAACGTTATAACCCTTTAAAAGACCTCTTTGATAGTTTATCCTAGGTGCTTACGCCAAGTGGTGGAGGTTTGATCCTTTCCCAAGCCTATGGTAATCTATTTGCTATGACAGGTAGTGAGATGTTTTCCATTTTCATATTGTGATATATACTTTATTACACCCGAGAGATGTGAGTATCTAAACACTATTTGTGTAATGCGTAAGAGAATTCTAATGATCCCATGTTAGGAGCTTCTAACGGCTCGACATAGGAGTGAAGTAGGATCTTATAGAGTTAGGGAATATTGTACACGGCCCTACGACTAGTATTAAGGAATATGACCCGTCATCCATGCAATTGTAACAAGCTAATCAACCTGTAAAAGATATCTAAGGAGTAATGAAATCTAAGTAAACACAACTTTCCTCATTATTGTTTCCACCACATTAGTATATTAGTTTAATTTTCATTTCTGTTATTTTACTTTTATTGCATTAGTAGTAAATTGGGTTAGTTGGCTAGCAACTAATTCCGCCCACTCCTTCAAAACCCGAGATTTTTACTTGCTTTCATAAAATATAAAAAATACAAAAAGAATCATCCCTCACCTCTAGACCTAGTTTAGTAGGCTTTCTAATCCTAGCGACACTATTCCCGAGTTGAACGATCAATCCCCCGGTACTTCTCACTATACTATATTACAACGATCAGGTACACTGCCTGGTGGGGGTTGTAAGTTCTCGAGATCCCTTGAGTGGTAAAACCTGTTGCGAGGGTGCAATCCTCACGTATCATTTATTTTTAGTGTTCGTTTGGCAACAGAGCTGTGAGCTTTGCTATTTTTTAGAAAATCTCATTTTTCCAATGCTTCTTTATGAAGATGTGAGCGGTGACCAGTGAGCTGTGGCTACAGCTCACAGCAATTGCTCACAGCTCACTGCTACTGCTACTTTTGCCAAACATAGCCATAATGTCTCTCATATAAGCATTTAAACATAAAAACACTAGCATACATTCTTACATATGATTCACACATACATTTACAAGAGACACATGAATATACATAAATACACATACACATACACATACACATAGGACTGTAAACGAACTGAACGTTCAATATACATTTCATGAACTGTTCGGTAAAAAGTTTGTTTATGTTCGTTTATTTATTAAATGAACAAACATGAATAATATTTTATGTTCGTTTAGTTAAATGAACGAATATGAACAAAAGTCGCGTCCATTTATAATTACTTGAGCTCATTAAATAATTTATGATCTTGACTCTAACTCGAATAACAAAATTTCCTTGACCAATTTCATGAATCAAGCTTATAAAATTATATACTTTGCTATGCTCTTTCGAAAATCATGTATATAGAAAGAGGTAAAATATATATTAGGGAATCATAGATGATACAAGTATTTCAATTATGTGTTATATATGAACCTTAATTAATAATCAAAATTGTTTTTCTTTTATATTATTAGATCTAGTGTATTAACTTTGTTATTTAGTTTAATTAGTAAATTTGTTTGTATAAGTTAATGAAAAAAATATCATTTTTTTAAAGGCAAAAAAAAAAAAAAATGTGTCATATTTTTAATTAAATATAACAATACAAAATTGATGTTTTGAAAATTTTGTATAGTAGTTGTATATTGTATAATCAAAGAAAAAAGATGAAAAGTATCCACATTGAAAATAATAAGAAAAATGAAGAAAGATGGACACTATAAATCAACGACCCACTTTCTTTTTATAAAAAACCACATATACTTGAAATTATAAAAAAAATATAAGTATAATTGTTATACACTCTTTTGCTTCAAATGCAAACTAGTATTTATTACTCCCTCCGTCCCAAATTTATTGTCCACAATTGACTTTTTTAGTCTTTCTTCTTAAACTTTGACATTAAATACTTTTGTGGGTGTTACATAATATTTGATACAAAATATATAAATGGATTGAGTTTTAAGTGTACTTTTCAATGGTATAATTTTTCATCAAGTATTATATAAAAAAATATATATATATTTATGGTCAAAGATGAACCATTTCAACTTTGAAAATTCAAAGTGTACAATAAATTTGGGACGGAGGGAGTATAAGTTAGTTTAAGCATTAGAACAACTTTTATAATTGTAAACGAGCTTTCGAGCTCGAGCTTGAGTTAATAAACGAGTCTATCAAGTTCGATCTTTTATATGAGCATCTTAAGTGAAAATTTTTAAACGAGCTTCGAGCTCGAGCTCGAACAACAAAAAAATATTCAAGCTCGAGCTCGAGCCAATTTATAAAAGTTTATTTGAGCTCGAGCCGAGTAGTTAATAAACAAGCCTAGCTCGTTTAGGCCAAAACTCGACTCGGCTCGGATCGTTAACACCACTCTAGCCTTAGGTTAGGGTTATGTCGTTTTTCTCCATTATTGTTGTTAAGAATCTCTTTATGCGATTATCAAAATTCATACCAATTTTGAGTTACTTGAACGCATGTGCAAATAAATCATAACTATTTAGGCTATGGTTCATTGTGTTAAGAGTGTATCAAAAGCATCATCTAGCTAAAAGGTTTTGGTTTAATGTTAAGATGGTAACTTAATAAAACTAGTTTCACTGATGTTTATATCAATACGATAATCATTTGGTGCACATAATGAATTAAAATCCATCATAGCAATTATAGTTTGAAGAATATCATTTTGAATTATAGTTTGAAGAATATCATTTTGAGAATTAAAATTTGTGATGTGTTTCTGTTAGAGACATACATATTAACAAACTAAAATTCGATCAACCACTAAAATCGTCGCTTAAAGTCTAAATAATGACATGAGAGCTAGCATCAAAGATAACCACCGTTCGTCTCGATGGAAGTAGATGTGAAGCAAAATTCGTGGTGATAAATTTTTGTAACAAGGTGACAAAACATATACGTAAATTATTTGGTGAAGATTGGACTTATAATTAAACAAGTAACTTTATCTTCCACATCTTTGTCTACTTTTCTTATGTTTGTTGAAACTTAAATGTCATTCCAAAGTATTCAAACTCATAGATGCTTCATACGATCAAGTTCATTACCGTATATAAAAAAAGTCTCTCTTCTTTTGAGTACAAATATTCAATGATTACAAATACTGATCCCTAAGAAGCCAAAAAGGTCATTCTCTATCAACTACTTATAAACATTTTGTCTGCAATTCATTACGTTATATCTAAATATGGTATGCATATCATGTCGATCTTTAGGCTTTGCCGAAAACAAAAAAGCAGTTGAATCATTTGGACAAATTGATTCGATATCATAATATGATACGATCTTATGCCGACCAAGATAATGTTGGATTAAATACGTATATATATGTTGGATATTTAATGACGCCGCGACAGCAATTTCATTTTATTCATTACGTAACATTCAAAAGGTCGATATGAACTATTTCAGATAGTACTAATAGAGTTGTATATATTGTGTCTATCGATTCGTCATTAACTCTGGTATGAAATCATTATCATTACAATTTTTAAATCTTGTATGAACGGCATTTCATCAAAAACTAGTAAGTAGTTGCAATTTTCATTTTGTTTTCTATTCTTGAACGATTTGCATCACTGACTTGTGACTACTAATATATGCCATTCAAATCTTGAAACAACTCCGATCATTAGTCAAATACAATCTAGAACTTATAATAATTAGAGTTGATAGAAACTTTGTTGAGAATTATTTTGGGGACATTGATATAGCTTTTGTTAAGCTCTTGAAGTACAAACTAAGAGTGTACTACAAATGCACAACATTTTACATGGTTAGTACTAGTCGTATATGTACCTAACAGACATCTAATTAGATGGCTTCAAAGGATTGATTTCAAAGAAATCTAACTTTCTATCGACGATTGTTATAATATTTTTTGTTATCTGCAACTAATAAAGATCTTAAAGCAACAAATTTCTTTCTTTGTCATTGTTTTGTTACTTTATTATAATTAATATTTTATCTTTTAACGTTGTAAACATTGTTTAGTGTAAATACACAAACATTTTGGATTATATATATCAACAAAAAGATAGATACATATTTGGATTTGCACACGAAATTTAAAGGAAATCTTAAGATATGAATCAAAGCTCACTGATTAATACTTCGTACAAATGAATTACATTATTTACTTCGGTTTTAATAAATTAAATTATACTTCCTTAAGAAGATTGAAATAAGAAAAGAACATAAAAAAGCAAAACGGTTGTAAATAATGTGTGTTAAACGCTAAAAATAAAAAAATAAAAAATAAAAAAGAACACGAAACAAGCTCCGTCGTAGGTTCGTGTTTAAATAATATTTAACTAGTTAACAGAAAGCTCATTGCCAACTTCATGTTGATATTATAAAATTTAACTACTTGGCTAGTTGTGTATCTTCATGATGAACTTGCAAGAGATCTCTCGTTTGATCATCACAATACTCATCTTGAGAGTGATTTATGCAAATTGTGCATACATTGATGCTTCGGTTAAACGTATATACGCGTTGAATACATGACCCTCTCCGGATAACCTAAACATAACACCTCACTTTTCGACTTGTTTAACCATTTTAAATAACATCCTTAGTTTCCTTAAAATGCAATTGACATCTTAATTACCTTTGATCACAAAGCTATATTTCAAATAATTATGGTACATGTCAGTTTTCATATAATTGTTTTTAATCTAACTTTCACACGATTCATAAACGAGTACAAGAGTTCTAAATGATTACATTCCACATTTATTAACATATTGATTAAGATTAATAAGTATGATTGTGTCAGTCGATAAATATTATATATTTGTTAGATTTTTTCAATTGCTTCTAGAAAAATAGATAGAATAAAGTGCACCAACCATTTATATAAGAATGAAATATATGGTAGTGAATCAGAAGAGTGGCAAACACGACGACTACAGCTGATGGCTAGCTAAAATAAAAATTAGAAACAATTAATGGTTGCTACCAAATTACCATTTTAATAACAAATATTGGTACGTAAGATAGCATGCACGTATATTTATTTACAGCTCATATAGTCATATATATAGTCTCATAAATAGTAACATATTCGAAATCACTTTTTAATTGTTTACTGTGATGTATTTTTGCTAAAAACAACATACTCTAAAATAAAATAAAAAAGTTCTTAATAGTTGTATCATTTAAAGTTTTATATTGTACACCTATATTTATTAACTATGTCTCAACTAAAAAGGACAGAATTCAAATGTTACTGAAGATTACATTGTGTATACACTACTTTGATAGCCTAAAATTTTCATCCAACAAATTATTTTTATTTTGATTTATGTGTAAATCAATGAAAATGATATTGTAGACACATGCCTCTAAATCATCATGCCCAATTGAAGCTCACAGCTTTTAATTTACCAAATATGCATGTTTTGTTTCTTTTAACATGATAGGGAATCAAGACAAAGACATCTCAACTCAAGTAATACATATCTTGTAGACTTGTACTACTTTGTAAGTGCGTACAAATTAAATGATACTTAAAGTTTAACAGTATAGCCAATAGACGTTTATAGTGCTATACTTTATAAACTATTTATAGTTGCTTCAGGAAGTAAAAAAGCTAAAATCACGAAACCATAATTGTTTCACGTTATTTCTAGTTTTAACATTGCTTTCAAATAAGGTTTAATTGACTGATACAGTTTATCATTTTCACTTTACTTGCAATCTCTACAGTCTACTAATTTATATGAAATGGAGATCACAAAACTTAAGATGATCGGTTACTTAACTAACTCGATACATTTTTAGTAGCAACGCTCGTGATCCTTTTGTACTTCTTGTATGAAACTTTTTATTTTTTAATTTGTTACATGGTGCTTTTAACTTTAATAAATCCGGCATTAGAAAAATGTTTAGTAGCAACTAGCAACGCTCATAATCTTATTAAGAAACGAACCATATTCATAATAGGATGTAAAATAAAACATAATTAAAAAAGAAAAGATGACATGTGTGTTTGATAATTAACACTTAAAAGGAAAAGAAAAAAGAAAATACGTTGCAGAAAATATAAAAAGTGTTCGCAAAGATTAAGAGTTGTTGAATTTTGTTTGCTTTCTATTTGTGTGATAGAAAAGAATTGCATAACTTTTTTGTTCACAAGAAATAGCGTACAATTTTTATTTCGAAATTTACCTTACAAGGACTTTGATAAGTACATGAAGAAGTTAATTCATTAACAAAAGTTGCAGCAAACATATACATGGATTGTTATATTAGATGATTAATAAACAGACATAGCACATGCTTAGGTCTATTTATTAATCATATAATATGCTACAGAATAATAGGAGCCAAACTAGGTCTATTTATCAACTACATGGACGTTGGAGCATTTAAATTGATTTGCTTAACCAGCTGCGCACTACTTTCCAGGCGCAGGCTCGAACCAAAAAGTTCGATGCAATTGTTAATCTGAGCAATTACAGAGGGATCACCGGTGAGTGCCCATGTAATCAAAATGATTGGGCATATCAATCGCATTGAAAGGCTAGGTCACGCAATTGCACTCGAGCTTGTTATTGGTTTCATCTTGAACTCATTAAGTAAGGAGTTTAAGCAGTTCATACTTGACTACAACATGAATAATGTTGACGGCGGGACCGTATCCGAACTACATAACGTGCTCAAGACGGTCGAAAGGGGTCTTGAGAACAAGTCGAAAGATGTGCTGGTGGTGAATGGGTACAAACCCAAGTAAAAGGGCAAGTGGAAAGAGAGAGGAAGCGGTAGGAAGAAGAAAGACAAATCTTCCCAGGCAGTATTCAAGGGTGGTAAACCCTGGAAGGGTTTTCCTTGCTTTAAGTGCGGGAAAGAAAGGCACTAGTCAAGGACTTGTCATGCCAAAAAAGGATAAGGAGAATACTGCTAAGACCTCAGCTTAGTACATAACTAATATTGTTGTCTCTCACTTCGTTACGTAAGTAACATGATCTAACTTGTTGAAATATACAATGTATATGAGAAGTGAAGAGGAATGTTGGACAAAAGCTGTGGAAGCATCTAATGAAGAGTGCTGGGAAGTTTGCGGAAGATGCCGACTGTGAGCGTGCATCTGGTTTTGCGATTTAGGATTTTTAGAACAATTCAAATATCTGTCTTCCTTTAAGGGTTAATTACTTGAAAATGTATCGTATTTGTCACTTTTTGTTATTTTATGTATTGAACTTATTTTTTTTCTTATTGTGTGTACTGAACTTTCAAAATTTGATTATGGGTGTATTTTATAATTATTCAGCCATGTAAAATGACTATTTTACCCTTCAAAATTTGAAAAAGGTAAGGGTTAAATGGTCACAAAACACACTCAATAATCGAAATTTGAAAGTTTAGTACACACAATAAGAAAAATAAAAGTTCCGTATATACAATAATAAAAAGTGTCAAGTATGATACATTTTCAAGTAATTAACCCTTCATTTAAAACATTTTTTTTGCTTGTTTAGGGATTGTTTTAAATTTTAAAGTTTTAGGTTTTAAAGGTTTTTTTTATTATTATATTTTTATTTTTTGGAATTTACATTTATTTGACAACTTATAATTTAAAATCTATTATTAAAAGTTTTGGACAAAACTTAGAGGAATCCCAAATATAACTGCAAACTAAGACATCAATTTATCTGTTTTGATCAAATGAGTGATCATTCTTTATGGGTTCCCCTAAAGAGGAATCGGTGAAGTAAATGAAGTGCTTGGAAAACCTTTAGGCTTAAAGGCAGAAGTAAGCTTTGATGAATCCATCTGGGATGGAGGTTCAAAGTAGTAACAAGAGAAACTTTGATTCAAACCTATCGGGGATAGTGGAATCAAAAAAGCACTTTTGCCAGATAACCAATATACAAAATGGTCTTATGGGTTGTCTGCCTCAAGTTTTGAAAGACATCAAGGCGTATAACCCTACGTGCAATACATTCAAATACCAGAAGTGTTTGAGGGATAAGATTTCTTGTAAAAGAGAAACACATGAGTAATAGTGTTTCCAATTGAAATCCAGTAAATCTAAGGATCTGTAAACCAAACTCATGCCTTTTTTAGTTTGGTTTACAGATCCTGAGATTTATATAGAGGTTAAGTAAATCTCAGGATCTGTAAACCAAACTCATAAGGGCATGAGTTTGTAGATCATGATTAAGGTCTCGCAGTTGCTTTGGAATGCTTAGGTAAGACTGGAATATGTCTTACAAGAGGAGCAGTTAACTATGTTAACAACTGTTAAATTGATCAAGTTAATGTACTCAAGCCAATGCGTCCTTAATACGACAGGGAGTTAAAAAGTTCAACTCAGAGTTACCAATGAAAGAGAGAGTAAATGATAAAGTGAACTTTTGATCATTTAACTAAAAAGTACAAAGCATGATAGGAATTATAGATCAAGGTTGATCTATGCGGGAATTCCCAAGTATTGCAAGATTTAGTGGGAGGTGTCAAAATCACTAAACGAGACGTCTTTGCCCAGAAGAGCAAAATAGTCTGGCACAGGGGAACATATTGATCTTGAGTTGTTAGGGAACAATTAAAGAAGCCATGTGACTTAAAAGATTTGAAGGACAACAAATCAGAGAACACGCAACTACATTGCGGTTTGAAGGAGGCTTGTATTGAAGTTCTTAGGGACTTAGGAGAATCTGTAACAAGGAGTCATGGTTCTTAATTGGTGGTATAATTCCATTTTAACTAATCCGGTAAAATGAAGTGCATCATTGAATACTAAGCTGAGTGTGTCACGAATTTAGCTAAGTCTGTCATCCAATAATACTAAATTTCTTTCTACCAAAACTCACTTAGATTCATTAACAGTAAGACAAGGTACGGTAAGTGAGGCTCAATGGTTATTTTAGAGAGAATTTTCAGGGGGTTTAATATAGTAGTGATTCTCTCACATCATCTCCTGATACGAGCTAAATCAATCGCACAAGAATCGAGGTCATGTAGCATAATCGTGCAAATTGACGAGACATTACAAGTAGATTCTACTTAGTGTACTTTGAATTCATGAATGAAAGACATTTCATTCTAAAAGGATCTTTAGTTGATTATCATGGAGGGATACCAAGATAATGTTGTACGACTATTATGAAACGAGAAACATTTAGGCGAAGATGGTGAGTTTCATACGTATTTGCGGCGTGAAATGTTGGATATGACTGTGATCGAGAAGCAACCACATGGAAAATAGTTAATGGCGTTCTCTTCGTAACAGACTATCCTAATGATCCGAGGATGTGAAATGTTGAATTTTGTTTCTCACCGAATTTAGACTTGGTTTCCAGTTACAGCATAAAAGTGTAGTGTTGTGTGCTAAGGTCAGGTTCAATGGGAAGTGGGGAAAAAAATGATTCATTAGCTAATAGGGCGATTCTGTAACTCCAAATTGAAATAGATTGAAGAGAATGATATTTTCCCTGGGCCCCTTGCGTGCTATGATTTGAGGAGAGTACGCCCGTACGAAAAATGTGCCTAAAGCACTGTGGGAGTTCAAATCATACACGAGAAAAAGAAAGGATGAGAGTATCTTGAAGGATAATATATCCATGCCGGGTACCTTCAAAAAATATCGAGAAAGTGCCAAGGAATACAATCATATACCCTGGGCTCAACCTGAAATTTGAGACGGGTTTAAACCTAAAGTTGAAGCAGGACTTAGTTGGCCCTAGCTAACGACAGTAATATCAATACACAGGTATTGAATCGGTTTCTGTGAGTGAGGTATTGCAATGTCTTGCTCGAGACATCTTGGTACAATGAAAGAAGTTGCTGTGTTGCTGTGTTGCTGTGTTTGCACTAGTGGGAGTCTAAAAGGATTTATGTGTGCAAAAACACAACAAGCTTTCATAACTTACCTTCACGAAAATGCCGAAGAGTCACACCGATGCACAATAAACAGAATGAGCAAGCGAAAATAAGAAATGAGTATACGAAATGAAATGAGATGGAAATGGAAATGAAAATCTAGCAGTATTTTCATTTAGGGACTAAATTGTTATTACCCAAAACTTGATATTTATCAAGGGATAAATATTAAGGGGTAATTAATAAAAAGAAGCAAAAGAAACAACCCTTCCCTAAGGGTTGTTTGGTTTCGTTCAACCGACCCTAGGGGAGAGGAGGTGTTTGTTTCCTAGCTTCCTTATAAATACAAATGGACTTTGAAGGATCCTCATAACTCATACAATAACCCTAAAAGTCTCCCATTTCCTCCTCTCATCCCAAGATCGGCTATCAAGGGTTTCCCAAACCTAAAACTGATCGCTAAACATCCCTAATCGACCTGTAGTCGATTTAGGGTTTACCCGGTGTTTCGTATCTCGCCTAACTTGCTTAGGTTCGAGCCCTGTTCTACTTTTGCAATATCGGTGGATACGTGACGCAACCCGAAGTAGGTTTTCTCTTGAAAACCCTAACTTGCTCTGTCAACTCAGAAGGAAGGCGAACCCGCACAACATATTCATTCAAGAGCTTACGCTAGTGGATAACAAGTAAGTCTTTTGTAAATACCCTTCTTACGTGTTTAGGATTATTTTATATCAGTGATTAGGTTAAGATAAGATTGGTCAAGGTATTCTGGTAGCATGACCATTTTATCTGTTTTATTCCACTATTGCATGTTTTATTGGTCATGCGGGTAACACTAGAACCCTAAAGTTAGGGTTTTGGCCAAAAATGTGAAACTTTTATAAACATTGAAACCCCGTAGTAAAAATTACATGGAACCTTAATAAGCCTAAATCCACAATTGAGCTTAGACCTCTAATTTATCTTCTAATATTTTGTAGTCATAGTTTTTTCATTATTATTTTCCTCAACAATCCATTTAAGTGTAAAGCTTTATCTCAGCTTCTAGAGTGATTTTAAATATCCTAACTAAGGTCGTCCTATACTAATTAATTTTGAACTTGAGCATCTTAAAGAGTTGGATCATACTTAAAATTTACAAATTAGTTTTGCTATATGAGTTGCTTTCCAAAATAGGATAAAGATCAAATCAAAAGACAGATATCCGTACACTAGGTAATTTTATTTATTTATTCATTCATTTATTTATTATTATTATTTTAGTTTTCTCAAAAAATTCCAAAATAATTCCAATATCTGGTGCATGAAAAAGTTGTAAAGGAAGTTTTTTTTCTTTTTCTAAAAGTAGATATTTTTCCGGGAAAAAAAATTATGAAAATATACGTTTGTACATTAAATTATTTTTTTGTACATCAAAAATTCATTTTGTACCCAACTTCTTTTGACATTTTTTTCGTCAAAATAACATTGCGCATCAATCTAAAACAAGTTGAAAATTTTGTACTTCAAATTTTTTTGCGCATCAAAATTCGTTTTTTGTGCATTAGAAAAATGTATAAAACTCAAAATTAGAAAAACTTATTTCACAAAATTTTTATGCACCAAGATACCCGATCTTCT
The DNA here is from genome assembly GCA_030686995.1 of Artemisia argyi. Taxonomy (NCBI): domain Eukaryota; kingdom Viridiplantae; phylum Streptophyta; class Magnoliopsida; order Asterales; family Asteraceae; genus Artemisia; species Artemisia argyi. The sequence continues at coordinate 148,605,842 of CM060678.1, forward strand.
GGATTTTTTTTTGGAATTTTTCGCGAATTAAAAAAAAAAAATAATAAAAAATAAAATAAAAATGTTTTTATCTAATGTACAGATATTTGACCTTTTATTTTAGCTTTAACCTTCCAAAAAAAGGTTCTGCCATATGAATTATCAATATTTACTTGTTAATTATTTTACGTATAAAAAATTAAAATTATATTTTTATTTATATATGTAACAACTTGTTTAGGCTCGTAAGTAGTTATGAGCTCAATCCTGAGCTAATTAATCAACTAAACATATTCTAAGCTAAGCTCCTGTTGATTTAGCTAGAGTTCAAGTCATGTTTCAATCGCTCGACTCACTTACACCCTTTAACATACGAGCAAACTACAATAGAAAATATTTATAGTTCTTGTCATCTTTAAAGAGAGTGAAATGGCATAAAATGTGCCAAAAAGTAGTAAGCTTAAGGAGTGAAATTGTAAAATAATAATATTGAAATAGAAAAATATGAAATGAGTGGGTGTATTGTATGTATATATAGTTTATAATTGGTAAGGTAGGAGTTGGAAAAGATGAGGGGTTAAGAAACAAGACTCAACTACTCTCAACACACACACAAACGTTGAATTCATGTGTTCCAACAATCAGCTGAAACTTCTTTGTTTTCATTTGATGCAAATTTACGCATGTAACAATTACACACAATGTTCTTAACTTATTAACCCCCAAAACATTTGAAAAAAAAAAACATGCCCATGTCTTCTGATTCACCAATGAGTAGCCGATCCGACAGAATGTCGAATTTGAGCCGTATGTTAGACGACTCAAATGACGTATACGGGATAGGAGGAGCAATGCTTCCTATGTTTCTCAAGGATTTACAACGAAACAACGACCAAGATTTAGTTGAAGTAACTTTGGAATTAGAAGATGACAACATTATATTATGTAGTGTTACCCCTACCGCGGAAAACAGCAACATTAATTCACATCTTCTTTCGCAGTCGCCACGTGTGGATGGAGGCTTAGGTTCCACGTCTAGCCGGCTTAGAAGGAAGTTTTCGTGGCTGACGTCGTCTTCTTCACGAGCTTCGTGTTCTTCGGATAATAGTGTTGATCGTATGGACCGCTTGGTAGCGTCTAGAAATGTGAGGAAATTGAAGGCTAAATTAATTCGTGATAAATCTAGCGCGCAACGAGCTCTTGGTGGTCTTAGGTTTATTAGCAAAAGTACGAGTGCATCTGATGTTAGTGAGATGTGGAAAAACGTTGAATCGCGGTTTGAGTGTCTTGCTAAGGATGATGGATTGCTTGCTCGAGAAGATTTCGCCGAATGCATAGGTAAAAGTTAGAATTTGGTCGTTAGCCTTAATTCAGTGGCAGATGCATAATTGTTTAAATTCACTTGTAATTTTGTACAATTTTTTGTAGGAATGTCGGACTCGAAGGAATTTGCATTGGGAGTATTCGATGCATTGGCACGAAGACGACAACAAACACTGGGGAAAATTACGAAAGCTGAGCTTTATGACTTTTGGTTACAGATTTCGGACCAAAGCTTCGATGCTCGTCTACAGATCTTCTTTGATATGTAAGTCCCTATCTCTATGAGCTTATTTCTTAATTATATAATCATGAACATATATTATGTGCTCAAAATGATGTTAAAGTTGCAAAAATTCTGATTCGCGGGAAACATGTACGTACATAATTGATAGTTTGGTGGCATATCATATCCAAGCTTGGAAAAGGACATACAAAAGTCCCTGTGTTTCTTCCATCAAATTTTGTGTTTCATGACGTTTTATTTAATTGATTTGGCCTTGATGTTATTTAACATAGTGGGTTCCATGTGAATATGATGCAATATCACAAGAAATAATTACATGAGGGATTACTTAAAAAGGAAATTACATGGGAAAAGAATTGTGATTTTGGTTCAAGGAATTAGTGTGGTCATTTGCATGCATTATTAGTATTATCTACTAGTAAGACGTCGACTTCTTGCCATGGTGAGAAAGATGTAATTAGATTTTTCAGCAGAGTTTTTTGGTTATAGCTTTCCTGTCAATAATTTTTTAATGAAGTGTAAACTAAATGTTCTTAAATTTGTTAAGGGAATATATTAGTTACAATTGAATTATAGTAAATTCTTTATAATTTGTGCTATAAATTAGGGTCCTGAGTCATTTTGTGGGTCTCTGACTATTTTCTGTGGTTTCTGATTCATTTTCTTGTGTATTTTCGTAGAGGATTGTAGCCAATTAACTAAAAAATTGTAGGTAAACTATCCCCTTTTGTTAATTTGTTTTGATATTTACATTAAAATTTACTAGTTTTTATAAATCAAATACTCCATACCTTGGCTTGAATTAAGACTCTGGTTAATTCTATGTGCTTTATATGTAGTTAAGATACTCTTTATGGTGAAAATGAAGCCGCAACCGTTTTATGAAATAACCTAAACCCAAATGAAAATTATCAACTTTGACACTCGATTCATTTGCCCTTGACAAAAGAGCAACAAAATTGATTAATCAAACACGTCTTAACAAACATTAATTATTTCGTCATTGCGTACTAGACTTCTTAAGTTTGTATTATTGATTGTTGAAAGTCTAAACTCGTGATGTGAATCATCAAAGCATATAAATGTTAGTTAAGTTAAATTATATGTTACGGTTTTTTCATTCTGTTTTCATACGTACGCAACCAAAAATCGACCAAGCCTTCGTTTAAAGTCTTGTTACACCGAAACCGCCCTGTCGATTTTTCACTTGATTTAGTTTTGGGGGTTTAGATACTTCTTGTGTGCTCAAAGAGTTAGTCCTTTATAGTTGACCATATATAATAGTTTGGTGTTTGGTGTTAAAGATACGCTACAATTTTCTTTATCATATAAAGGAATAAAAGTTGGTGAGAAACATTCAGTCTGGAATACTGTTTTTGATTATTAACAATCGTTACAAGTTATATACATAGGTGCTAACTACGAAGTCAAATGTTCCAATTTGTTTTAAACAACTAAAAAGACAAATTAATATTGAATGAGTTGACTCTCTACAAGTTGCTTATAATATATTCTTGAACACCTTTGCGTGGAATATTCCCGCCAATCTACACCTAAAAAGGCACCCGGGATCAGGGTGTTCCCGCCAATCTACACCTTTATGTGGAATATTCTTGAACGCCTCTGATGATGAAGTTCACCAATTGGTAACTTATCCTTTTTACTGCTAAGCAAGTTTAAGTAATTTTTTTTTCCTCATATAAATTCAGGGCAGACAGCAATGAAGATGGAAGGATCACAAGAGATGAGATACAAGAGGTCTAGTTCTAAGTTCTATGATCCATATGTTATAATTAAACGGCATTTGGCTAATGGATAAAAAAATTTATATAACCATATGTATATCCAGTCTTCGGGATACTTATTTTAACAAAAATATGTTTTGAATTTGGAGCAGTTGCTAGTTCTTAGCGCTGCTGCAAACAGATTGTCGAAGTTGAAAGAACAAGCAGAGGAGTATGCTTCTTTAATTATGGAAGAACTAGACCCCGAAAATCTTGGCTATATTGAGGTAAACTGTTAAAACTAAAGCTTAGGCTTCTTAGGATCCATGAGTGAATGAAAATGATTTGTTAAGAGATGACGCTTACGGCCTTCTTTATTTTTTTCAGTTATGGCAGTTGGAAACGCTTTTACTACAAAGGGACGCATACATGAACTACAGTAGACCTCTAAGCATAGCAAGTGGAGGGTGGAGCCAAAATTTGAATTCATTGAAGCCAACCAGCATTTTCCATCGGTTAACTCATTTTGTGAGATGGGCTTTGTTAGAACATTGGCAACGATCATGGATCTTACTGCTATGGTTTTTAGCAATGGCGTGCCTTTTTACGTGGAAATTCAAGCAATATAGAAACAAGGCAGCATTTCATGTAATGGGATATTGTTTGACTACTGCTAAAGGGGCTGCCGAGACCCTAAAGCTCAATATGGCTCTTATACTTTTACCCGTTTGTAGAAATATGCTAACTTTCCTTAGGTCTACACGAGCTCGACTTTTCATCCCATTCGATGAAAATATCAACTTCCACAAGGTGACTAACCACCCCTTAAATATTACACCATGATTTTTTTAGGTCACTACCACAAAGGAAGCTGTAGAAACTTTTTTTACATGCCATGAACTTGAATTGCAGATAATTGCTATTGCTATAGCCATTGGGATTGTGCTACATGCCGGGAACCATATGATTTGTGATTTCCCTCGGTTGGTTAACTCTTCAGCAGAATCTTTTGCTCTTATAGCATCAGATTTCCATAATAAGAAGCCTACTTACAAGGACTTAATACTTGGGGTTGAAGGTGTGACCGGTATTTCTATGTTGATATTGATGGCCATCGCCTTCACATTAGCCTCACGATATTTTAGGAGGAATATTTTGAAGCTGCCATCACCTTTCAACCGATTGACGGGATTTAATGCCTTTTGGTTTTCACATCATCTTTTTGGTTTGGTGTACATACTGCTTTTGGTTCATGGATCATTCCTGTTCTTGGTCCATAACTGGACTCAGAAAACGGTAAGATGTTTGTAGCAATATATACTTAACCTTAAAATTACACTAAACATATATGTTTCAATGTCACAGACATGGATGTACATCTCCATTCCGCTCTTAATATACGCAGCAGAGAGGAGTCTGAGAACAGGACGGTCAGAACATTACTCGGCTAAAATAATAAAGGTGACCATACACTATAAATACTTTACTTGTGGTTATAAAATTTAGCAGACTGATAACAAGTTGTTTTCAGGTTTCGATCCTACCAGGAGATGTATTCAGCATAATTATGTCCAAGCCGAATGGATTTAAATACAGGAGCGGACAGTATATATTTCTGCAATGCCCTTCAATATCTCCATTTGAATGGTATAAATTACATATTTTTACATTTGATGTGTAATTATCTGAAAATTGAAGTGCTGCAGCTATTAAAAATTTAAAATGGGTAGATAGTGGCATAAGTGTGTGCACGAAATTTTGTAAGAAAGAAAGAGATTTTTTTTTTTACCAGCAACAAAGAAAGAAAGAAAGAGATTTAATGCGTTTTATAAATTGTGCAATACTTTGGACTGTGTTTTCATCATTTTGCCAGTAGTAATGCTTATGTTTTACCTATGATAACTTTCAGGCATCCGTTTTCAATTACTTCATCACCAGGAGACGATTACCTCAGTGTTCACATTCGAACAGTTGGAGACTGGACACAAGAACTGAAGCAAGTACTGACTGACGATAGTGGTTCTAGATGTACAATTGGACGGGCCAAATTTAAGAAGCTAGGCGAAATGGATTCAAAAGGGTAATTGGTTATGGCATATATAATAGACTCAGTGTCCTTATTTGAATGATGAAACTTATACAGATAGTTAAATAATGCAGATTACCAAGGCTACTGTTGGATGGGCCTTACGGTGCACCAGCACAAGACTACAGGAATTATGATGTACTACTCCTTGTGGGGCTAGGTATTGGAGCTACTCCTTTTATAAGCATTCTAAGAGATCTTTTAAACAACAATCGGGCACTGGAAGACCAGACGGTAAAAAGCTTAAGTTTTGCCAGTATATTTAGGTTTATGACCAAGTTCACGGTCAAACTTTTAACGTGTCTTTTGCTGATGGTGGATAGGATTCAAACACAGAGACGAGTATATCCGGTGATAGTCTTACGAGTATAGGATCTTCAAGTATGGCATCAACAACAGATAAAAAGAAATCCAAAAAGACAACAAGTGCAAATTTCTATTGGGTTACAAGGGAGCCTGGATCATTCGAGTGGTTTAAAGGCGTCATGAATGAAGTTGCCGAAATGGATCATAAAGTAATTTTTATGTTCAAATCTTGATGATAACAATTTACCATTAATGATCTACTGATTGACTCCAATTTGATTAATTTGAAACAGGGTCAAATTGAGATGCATAATTATCTTACTAGTGTTTACGAGGAGGGTGATGCAAGATCAACACTAATCACTATGGTCCAAGCACTTACACATGCCAAACATGGTGTTGACATCCTATCTGGCACTAGAGTATGATATCTGAACTACAATAATTGAATTAATATGTCACGAAGCGTTTTACTTCAACGCTAAGTTTTGTTGCAGGTAAGGACACATTTTGCTAGGCCTAACTGGAGAGAGGTATTCAGTAAGGTAGCATCAAAAAATCCAAATACAACCGTAGGTAAGTAATCCTCAAAATTCCCTACTTAGTCGTTTATCAAATTGTTAATTGTGGCTTAAAGGTAATAAAGCTTGTGATTGCGCAGGAGTGTTCTATTGTGGGATGCCAGTGTTGGCAAAGGAGCTAAAGAAACTTTCATACGAAATGAGTAGTAAGACATCAACGCGGTTTGAGTTCCACAAGGAGTATTTCTGAAGTATGAGAGCATGTATGCATTTTATGTACTTGCATATTATTTCAAACCATACGTTACAAAAAATGTAAATTTGTACACTATACATCAGCTAGTGTAGGCCAACGTGTATAATCAGAGTATACAATTAAGAGACACAAGAATCCTGAGTCTCTACAATTAGTCATAAGCAGTTAAGCATTCCATCACGCGAAAACTCTAAACTGCAAGTTTATACATATATGGTTGCCTGTATTTACTTGTGTATTGTTGGCTCTTGTGACAAGTGACAACCACACTTATTTTTTTGGTTCAAATGATATTTGATGTGTTTTCTACGATCAACATGTGATCGAGGCCCCACCGCCTCAGTGTCGAATGCTATTGGGACTCCAATTTGGCTCCAAGTCAAAAGTAGGACATGGAAAACATGTAGATGTTGGGTTGGGTCAGATAATACAGCAAGATGACACTCATATAACAAGTAAAATCTATCTACAAAGTTTTATTTATTTTAATGATGTTTGTCCAATTATACCTACAAAGTTATGGCAGCCCAGTTTCACAATCACATGTCCATGCTGACCAGCTGCAATTTAATCTAACTAATTTAGTTAGATATTGTTTTAATTTTACTCATATGAACGTGGCCCGCACCCAAACCCGAACCCGAATGCCTGACCCCTCTTATCTTTATTTCATCCACAGTTATGGCCAACAAATGTAGGTGGGCATTTACTGCTAGAGTTTCTTTTTGTTGTCCTTGCTTCCTCTTTTCATTTAGTAACACATTCTCCATTTATACAATCATCAATACATTCATTTATTTACCTTTTTTTTTTTTTTTTTTTTTTTTTTTTATATATATATGAAATTTTAGAACACAGTGTAATGTAAGTCTCTATAAAATACCAGTTCTATATGAATGAAAAGAAAGGGCAAGGATCCAGTGAGAAGAAAACATAAAATGAGAAAAATGAGAAATAACTATAACCGCATATTTGAGATGCAACGACTTGAATTAGATGCATCTCTATTCATTTAGATGCATCATAATTAGTTTCGAAAGTGATTTTGAAGTAAAAACGATGCAAAGTAGTACTAATAACAAATTTGACCCACAGAAGACAAAAAATATATATGATTCGTCTAACTTGATAAAACGCATCTAATATATGTTTATGCATCTAATTTTTAGTTAAAAATTATGTTATGATGCATCTATAAGATTAGAGATGCATCTAATTCAAATCGATGCATCTCTAATGTGTAGTTATAGTTATTTCTCATCCTTCTTATTTTAAGGATTCTTCTCATTTGATCCTTAGTCTGAAAAGAATAACAAACTTGAACACTAAAATCAAAACTTGCTTCCCATCAAACAAAAACGCGCAACCATTAAAAGCGCTAATAAAACTTGTGGAATTTGAACTAGCTAGATTTGTAAAAGAGATAATAAGCGAGGTCTCGGGGTTCAAATATGAGCAACGCCTTCTTTGCTTTGGATACATGTCGATTTACCTCTCCTATGTCGATCGTACGTGGACCAGATGGTACGCGGACCACTTGACTGGAGCGCCCAGAAATAACGTTTTTACCCAATATTTACATTTATGTCCAACCAATCATGCTTTATGTCTCATAAATATTATTGTCACTTATTTAGTTGCTTCCCACCTACTAGTACTCTAGCTAGTAACACTTCACACATTGCTCATTTCACTTCCTCATGGCTAACTCCATCTTCTTAATCATTATCTTTGCTCTCACATTCTCAGCAGCCATCATTGCAGGCCCATTACCGGAGCTAGTCCGGTCTTCGTGCCAGCATGCCACCTTTCCACAAGTTTGTGTCCACACCTTATCAGTTTGCAATCCACCAGCCAACACCCCAAGGGAACTAGCACTAGCTGCCATCAAAGTCAGCATTTCTAAAGCCTCAAAAGTGTCTGAGTATCTTTCTGGCATGCAAAAGGAAGCCAACAAGAGGGAGAAAGGAGCTGTAAAGGATTGTGCTACCCAGATATCAGATTCTGTTGATAATCTGAGGAAAACGTTGAGCGAGATCAAGGAGCTTAAAAGAGGGACATTTAGGTGGCAAATGAGTAATGCTGAGACATGGGTTAGTGCAGCATTGACTAATGAAGATACATGTCTTGATGGGTTTAAAGAGGTTACAGGGACAGTGAGATCAGATGTTAAAAAGAAGGTCACAAATGTCGCGAAAGTTACTAGTAATGCTCTTTATCTTATTAATCGTCTTGATCACCCCTGAGCACATTAGCCATCTTGTGTTCTTACTGCTTTCACTAGCTATCAACTATGCCAGTGATTATTATGCTATATATATGTTACTTGATTGCTATGTTATTGTTATAGTATATAGTTTAGTACGTAATGGATAGGATGGTTAATTACTGTGTCATGTGTGTGGTCTAAGTTAATATTTTGTAACTAGTCTTTCTAGTTATTGGTTTGATATAAATAATGTGTTCATATATATCACATGGTTTAAAGTCTGGTGACATAACTGCTAAAGTTTGATAAATATCTTGCCGTGCAAAAAGTTATAATAGTGGTAACATATGCAACATCTATTGAAAAGGTGCAAATAATATTGACGAGTTGTGACCCCCAAACCCGAAAGAGTTTGATAGCGCCACTTTGATATCGAGTCTTTCTTTCTTTTGCCCCACAAGCAAATTCATGTCCTGTTGCAGACAAATTAATGATATTAATTAGCTTAATTACAATACAAGAAACCGATAGCATGTAATAGTATAACACATTCATACCACGTCTTTGTCTGGATTGTCAAGATTAAGATTTGGATGTACCCAACCTGTCCGTATCGCCTACATAACATACCAACACAAAAATTAAAAAGTATGGTCCAAGAGAAACAGAACTAAGTGAGTTTGGTGAGGTAGTGTATAGTATTTTATTTCTGTTACTTGTATAGCTGCAACTGCTTCCACAGCACCGGCAGCTCCCATAAGGTGGCCTATTATGGATTTTGTAGAGTTCACCCTCAACTGTGACATCAAAGTTCAGGTCGAAAATAATTAATGCTAATAATTAGGTATTATAATGACAATTAGTAACGTATCGATTATGTCAACCTCTTTATTATGGCCAAAACAATGAACAATAGCTTGGTATTCCTTAATGTCACCAGCTGGGGTCGATGTAGCATGTGCGTTTATGTAGTTAACATCTTCCCTAGCCACCCTGGACTGTGATAACGCCTTTTCAATGCATAATATGATACCACTACCTAATAATAGTTCATACATTTGACCCAATGATAAGTTAATCTTGCTCATATGTCAGACATATATAAGAGGTACAGTTATTTGGTTTACCTTCAGGGTGAGGCTGTGTCATGTGATATGCATCAGAGCTGAAGCTTCCGCCCAAAATTTCTGCATATATATTAGCACCTCTTTTCTGTCCACCAATTACATGTAAGTATCGAGTAGAAAATGGAAACATAATTACGATACAGCAAACTTCAGTTATTTAATACCTTAGCATGCTCAAGTTCTTCCAGCAACAGAACTCCAGATCCTTCTCCCATAACAAATCCATCACGCCCCTGTTGAAGTTAAATGAAAACATCAAAGAAATTTTTTGCAAGCTTCAGAATATAGAAAAAATGATACAAGAAGATATACCGAATCCCATGGACGTGAAGCTTTGGAAGGATCATTGTTCCGCTCACTTAAAGCCTTACATGCCACAAAACCGCCCACTCCTGCATAAAATTTTCTCGTGATCTTCAAGATTCAACGAAACTTATACAAAAAAAAGGGAAAAATACCTAATGGTGTAACGATAGATTCAGAGCCACCACAAAGCATCATGTCCTGCAAGATTCTCAACACTATAAAAATCAATGTTTGCACCACAGAATAATTATGACTGCAAAAACAATACTCACAGCATCCCCGTCGATTATGTGATTTGCAGCTTTCAATATACAGAAATTGCTTGTGGCACAAGCTGTCGATATAGAATAAGTTGGACCCATCCAACCCTGAAGTAAAACATTAAAATTATTATTCTGTTATAAAGATATAGCAATGTTTTTAATCTGGTGTGAAAGATGATAGATTAACAGGACCTAACCAGATCAATGGCGAGCAAGGATGAACCAATGTTAGTACTTGAAAAGGGTACGCAGAAAGGAGTCATCTTCTTATATGACACTCTTAGAGCTTCTATAGCATCACTCACAATCTAAAATAGAAGTAAAATGACTAAACATGATGCTGAGTAGATTAATGGCCGGTTAGCTAGCTTTTTCATCGAACAGTGGGAGCATGACAACGAAAGAACACAATTTTCTATCGTGAATACTGAAAAGTCACGGAGCCTACAATATATTTTATGAAAGCTCAACATACCAAACCTTATTGACCCAATTGTCGGTCCGGAATCGAAATTGGAACTTTTCTGTTTATTTTCTAATTTTAGTTATTAGATGAGTTATATCGAATCAGTACTATATGTAATTTTCACGTGTTGTTTAACCTCCAATAATAAGAGCAGGTGTTGAATTTGAAATGTTGGCGACCTTGTCAAAGATAGAATCTTCTGTGTACTTTTGTAACCTTGCAATCATATTGAAATATCTGAAATTTTATGGTAAAAGGCCGGTGTTTTATCCGCAGTCTTTTACTTACATTATGCGTCAAAATCAAACAGTAACTAGTCTTATCACGAAAGTGTTCTTTGAATATACCTGCATACCACCCATACCGGATCCAATCAGAACTCCACATCTGGTTTTATCGATTTCCTCCATTCCATCTTCTGTCAAGCCACCATCAGCTAATGCTTTCTTGCCTGCGGTCAGCATGTAAAGCATAAACTTGTCAAGCCGCTTAGAGAGCTTTGGTTTAACCATTCCATCTGTTGTAAAATTTTTGATCTCTCCAGCTATTCTCTGTTATTAAAACTTTGTTACGGCTATGCTAATCCATAATGATATACGTACTTATGAGCAATGAAGTATTAGTATATGACATACAGTTGGATAATTTGAACAATCAAATGCCTCGATATCACTAATGCCACTAACACCTTCAAGCAGATTATTGTAATATTCATCTGGATTATGCCCAATTGGGGTTTCCACGCCCATGCCTGTCACAACTACTCGTCTTTTTGTTGGATGCTTGCTTTTCATTTCAGGCTCGAGTGATGGTTGGTTTGTTAAAACTATTTGTTTACCTAAAGTTCAGCTCAAAAACCAAATATCTGACTTTAATAAGCAAAAATATTACCATATAACTACTACACATTTATAAGTGTGTCACAAAACTATTATATCTATACACTTGTTAGTGTATTCTTTTACATGCAATTTGACTTTAATAGAACATGTATCAACCAAAGTTGTGCAAGATTTTGGGTATGGTAGAATATGTTACCAGAACTGGGCGTATGGGAACAAAGACAACGGCGTGTGTGTTTGAAGGAAACTTTTGTGCATCGATAAACAGAAACAAAATCAGCAGGAGGGACAAAGCAAGAGGTAAGCGAAAACCCATTCTGGGATCCAACAGAAACAGACATCTTGCTAGCCATGTCGAAAGTATGAGCCCAAAAAAACCAAGAAAAGAATATGAAAGTTTACATGAAACTTAAACATTATACGTTTGTCTGTTTACATAGATAGGGCTAAGGGGTTCAAACATGAAGACAACGTGAGTTCACTCAACTAAAAACATCATTCCTCAATTACTACTACATTAATGTATTATAACCAAATTCTGTTAGATATATTCACATATTCTTTTCTTAAAGGGAAATGCAAACTACTCTATGTTTGCGTAAGAGAACTGGAATGTGGTTATGTATGATATAAGTACAGTCGATCAGGTAAGGTGTCAAATCAATTCCTGTATGGGTCGATAAAATTCAGTCAACTTCATTAGTGCATGTGTGCCTTTGATGTTTGTAAGTGATTGATATGAAAAAGGGTATTTGCTCTCTTTATAATTTTAGCATGTTTATAGTTTGGGTTAAACTGAGGCATGTGGTGGCTACTTTAAGACTATCTTTATCAATAACCCATCACAAGTTCACAACCCAATCTCTTAATAAAATATTATTTTCTCTTTCCTCCACCTATACAATCAATACATACAAGTCAACCAATCTATATTTTTTTTACTACCTCCGTCCCATAAAAACTGTCCAGTTTGACTTTTCAGAGTCAAACTGGTTCAAATTTGACCTTATCTATTTTTGTGAGTATTATATAATACTTTATGAAAAATATATGAATGGATTGAGTTTTAAGTGTGTTTTTTATTGGTATAATTTTTCATTAAGTATTATATAACACATAAAAAATATTTAAGGTCAAAGTTGAACCAATTTGACTTTAGTTTTTATGGGACGGAGGGAGTACCATTTATCAACAACCCAATCCTCCACCAATAATGATAAATGCAGTTAATATATTTCATGTGCAACTACCAATAAGAGTTTGAGGTTACCCATCCAATTTGAGAATCACAAGTCAACCAAAATTTGCAACCCAATCCTCTATCATCTATTCACTTCTAATATAATATATATATTTTTTTGTTTTTTTGTTATCTATTAGGTTACCAATCTTAGCCAATCTTGTTGATAAACATAGCCTAATAAGTTAGCAATGTTAGATGTTTTCTTTGTAGCATCTCACAAGTGGTATATTTATTTATAGTTTTGGGTCATGCTAATAGTTTCTATCTGAATTACACGTGTCATCCATAATTTGAGGATCTTTAAAAATATTAAAAGTGTAAATTTTTTTAGCTTATTACAAAAAATCCTCAAGGTTCAGCATATGCAAACCTCATATTCAATAGTATCTTTTTCATTTCAAACTAACATTTGCATGGATTTCCTCTTCTCCCTCGGCCACTTTTTGTTGCGTTTATGTAAGGACATTGAACTCCAATCCATTATGGTTTTACAAGGCCAAGAAACTTTCTATTCCAAGTATCATTGCTAAATCTAAGGCTTTGTATAGGCAAAGGATTACAGGTATACCAGGCAGGTTCTAATTGGTGAACCACGTTATAAGGCAGGTTCTAATTGGTGAACCACATTATAACATAACTGCTACATCTAATTAGTGAACCACATTATAACATAACTGCTACATGCATTATTCAGTAGATGCTTATCTCTTGTTAAACAAAACACCACTGACATTGCAAAATCTGCAACATCTTTTACCTTGACTTGTACAACTGGATCCCAAATTACCTGTACGATAAAAGTGTTAGTCAAAATATTATTCAATATCTATCCCGAATATATATCAAGAACACATATGCATTACTATACAAAACATTTAATTTGATTTTCTGTACTCTGAAGTATTGAGAATAGTATTATGGTAAAACCATTAATAAACTAACAAATATCCTTCCCACTTTTATTATTACATCAATGTCATTCTAAAACTTTTGTAATTATATCAATATCTTTCCCGAACTTTTAACTTCTCATATATATCCATAAATCAAAATTAAATTTGTATTATATTAATTTTAAATTCTGAAATATTATTTTACTGATATTCATCATTATTATATAGCTCATATATATATATATATATATATATATATATATATATATATATATATATATATATATATATATATATTTGGCTTCGATTGATGAAAGAACACGATGACGAATTACAAAAGTTTGGATATATATATGAAAGAACATATTGTTCATATTTATTTATTTGTTCATATATATTTTTTAGCCTTGAGTGATGAAAGAACATGTTGATTTTGAGATATATACGAGAATTTAAAAGTTTGAGAAGGACATTGATGTAATTACAAAAGTTTGAGAAGGATAATGACGTAATTATAAAAGTGAGAAGAATATTGATGTAATTACAAAAGTTTGAGAAGGATATTGACGTAATTACAAAAGTGGGAAGGATATTGATGTGATATTGAACTTTAGTAAGGATATAGATGTAATTGCCCCTATAAATAATATAACTCAATAAAGGCATCAAGTAAGTGACACTAACTTAGAGTCTTTATTGGTGAAAATCCCTCTTTCTAGCATTAAAATGAAACCAACGTCGATTTCTTTCATCTTCCTCACCCAAGCATATTGTATCAAAGATATTAATGATTTGAGTGAGATACCATGTTATGTACAAAACAATTTTTTTTTTTTTTTTTTTTTTTTTTTTTTTTTTTTTTTTTCATTTTTGACATCCGATTAGCCAAACATTGATAAAACAACGTACCAACATTATAAAAAATTAAAAATAAAAAGACTACAACTCGTGACACTGCCAATCACCCTGTCAATAGCTTTAGGTTTGGGCCTTCCCCATGATACAGGCATAAATAGCAACCTAAAAGACGAATTCAAATATTTGAAAAAACCTTTATTGAACCTTGAAGAAGCAAAACAAATCAAAAAGCTATATTAAAGGAATCTACTAAAAAAAGTAATTCATGCACATTCATCTATAACACATCTTATACAACAACGCATAATTTCCACAACACACATCAGATTGCAAAACAAAGAATATATTCCTGTTTTCAACTAATTATGCAACTTATAGCAATAGTTATGACCAAAACCTATACACAACATATAAAACTCAAACTTATGGCTACATATCAGATGTAATAAGATCCGGTCAAAATATTATGTTCATGAACATTATCAAGATAACATTTGTCATACTAAGGTCTCCTACTCTATAATCTGAGACTTATATACTTCTTCCTTAATAGGCGCACAAATGTACTCTAGTTATATGTATTCAAGTGTAAGTAAAACTCCGACTTCAAGCACCATACAGAATCCCTCAATCAATTTCTCCCATCCTCCTTATCTATTTTTAGTAACCTACAACCACCGACCTAAATTAAAGATTTTTAATCTGCATTTACAAAAAATTCGGTTCCTTAAACAACAGAATAAAAAAATCCATAAACTAACGCATACCACAAAACTCTTTTAGGAATGCATCTTATAAAAGTTGCATAAAATCAAAGCCTATGGCAACATATCAAACTTAAAATGATAATTATTAAAACACAAACTCACCACCTATCCTCAATAATCTATAACGGGTCTATTTAAAATTTTTAGAACGCATTCATTGTAGGCACAATTCCCTAAACATGTGGTCAGATAAAACCCAAGCACTCAAAAAAATCAGCTTCAAAGTCATAAAAGTTATGCACCAAAGAAAAAGAGTATTACACATGTAGTAGCAAGTCAAACTTACAGAGATAAACGTAATTATGATAACAGGAATCGAATGCAAAAAATAATAGGATATGTACATTTGCTTTTAGAAACTTATTTTATACAAAGATACATCGTGTCCAAACTTACTTTATACACAACATACATAAAACAAAACTTACAGCTACAAATTAGTCTTCAAATGATACCAAACCCAATAAAACAGGCAAGACCTATAAACAGCAGGCTGTTATGAAAGACTACCTTTAAGGATTTCAAATTGAATTACAGAATATTCAGTTCCTTGAACCACGGAATCTAAATCCTCCGCATGTTAAACTCAAAATCAGAAAACCCAAGTAACAAACTATAACTCAATATTATACAATCCATTTTGCTATTAAAATTCAAACTGCATTTCCAATACCATGGGATCGAAACCTTTATGTATTAAACTTAAAATCAGAAAACCAAAGTACTTGCAGCCTCAATTCCATTAAACACATAGTTAGATAAACCTTAAAAGTCCACATATTAACTTCAAAATCGTAAAATTCATGAACTAAACTAAAACACAGTGTTACACATATGGTATCAAGTCAAAACTTTCAGAGATCAATGTAATTATGATAATAAGAATTAAATGCAGAAGATCATAGGATATGTACACTTGTTTTTAGGAATTTATCTTATACAAAGATGCTTTGTTTTCCTAACACACGTCGGACTGTAAAACAAAGAATAAGTCTCGTATTTTAATCAATATTATTACATATAAAATAAACAGTTATGACCACAACTTATATACAACATACAAAACCAAAATCAACGGCTACATATCAGTTACTAAGCAATTATTTTACAAATCTAAAAACTATGCAAAGCCTATCGACAGCAGGTTGCTACCAACGGCATCTTTTAAAGATTTTAAATTGATTAACAAATATATTCAGTTGCTTGAACCATGGAATCAAAACCTTCCACATATTAAACTCAAGATCAGAAAACCCAAATGCCAAACTAAAACTCAAAGTTATACAATCCATTTTGCTTTAAATTTTTCAAACTACATTTACAAAAACCTTCTACGTATTAAATTCAAAATCAGAAAACCCAAGCACTAAAATAAAAGTAAATAATTTAAATTCTATTTTAAAATAATCAAGAAGACCAACAGTAAATCAGCAACTTACACTCACATCTACACACATGGAGCAGCTAAAGAACCTAAGCAAAACAACTTGTTCTCAAACCCTAAACGATTTTATTCTTACAATTGATAAATCACATACCTATAACTATCACATTTAGAAAATGAATTTAACCAAAAAGATCAACTATTAACAACGAATATCTTTGAGCTTCTTTCATATTCTGTGCAGTTAAGATTATAAAAATATTGGACACCCAAACACTCTCTCACAATCCTCCACACAACAATTTCTGAAAAAAAAGAAGAAAAAAAAGAAATTATGATAATAATAGAAAAACAACATATACACATCACAAAACAAAATACCTTAATTCACACTATTAAAAATTAAAAAAGTATCAAAATACCTTAATTCACACTATTAAAAATTAAAAAAGTATCAAAAATTTTAGAAGCAACACTAAATCTCACACGAATATGAACATAAACTAATCCATAAAAACTTACTATTCATTCTAACAAATACAAATCATCAGACCTAAATAGGAAACAGATACATGCAATAAAAGCTAAACTCTATCGTATCCATAATCAATCGACATAAACTAACAATTTACGAACCTCCCACATGCAATTGAATCTACGAATATCTAATCTTCCCCTCCTTTGAATTGGTGACAATATTAAGATAAACAACACAAAACAAACGGTCTCTCACACACAATCTCGTTTTGTAGGTCACAATACGCTGCACACGTGTTCTTCAAGAGTATATATGTAAGACAAGTGAATATATACCAAAAGACATGTATAGGCTAAATAAGAAAGCAAAACTGCGTCGTTTTGGTCCAACATTATTTCCACTCATGAAATGGTGCGTATGATGGCAAGCAAAGAATTAAAGAAAACATCGTTTTAGAACCCCTTAAAACGGCGTCGTTTTCCCACGGTAAATGTATAATATAGAAATAATTGTAAGTCATTGCAACCATTGATGAATACAACCCTGAGTGTTAAATAAAAATGGTCCATGAACATTGTTGGTATTCTCAAACATTTTTTTTCAACAAAAAGTAAATATGTGTCAATATGATATAACCCTTTTTCTACGACTATTTTTTCTTACTATAACATATTCGTCAAAAATAAGGGAATTCATGTTTCCTTTTCTTTAGATTTTTGAACAGATATCATACTTGAATTGGCTCCACCGCAACGCGTGGTAGCCAAATTCCTCGTAATTATAAAATTACGTTATTAGAAACTCAAAAAGATTTACAAAAAATTCATGGGAAGCCATGATACTATAAGCCCCCCACCACTTCTTTAGTTATAAATTAATCAAATTAAAGATATGAACAGCAGAACATGCCCTAATGTTTTGAGCCATAGAGAACTTCCGGATCCGCTTCAGCAAGGTAACCGCATCATCTTTCTAATTCTCTCAAGGAAGAAAATTAAAATGGGAGAAACCCATATCCAATAGCCGCACACTTAGCCTCATACTTGACACGTTTACGTTGTGCCGAATTAATCACCGCACAACTGGGCACGAAATCAGCCATCCCAGTCTGCGTCAAAGGCGAAGACCCAGATAGATCCACACACACATCAAGCCCTCCATCCAACGAATAGAGTAGCATATCTGCTGGGGCGTAAGTGTTTGTCACACCCTATCCAACCCGATATCAACTTCTTTACCAGCTGAAATCATTAACCGATAGAATATGTCAACAAGGGTATCGCGCACAATATATAATACCATCACACGATACAACATGGTCTCCATAAATATCCACATTAAAACCATAGAGCAAGCTGAACAGGCTTCAAAACCGATAATAAGGGTATATCTACTCAATAACATAATACACAACGGTAACTCTTACCGTTCATAGTTTGTCGCAACCCATAAATCGGAACCGCCTTTAAGCCAATCAGAAGTGTGATCCTCTATTTGAGATTTCCACAAAGCCATTGTCGAGGAGATAAACAAAATGTGGATTCTGTAGTTTTAGTAACCCGTGTGACCAGGGGCGGAACTAGGAGCCAAGTTTAGGGGTAGCGAAATACGAAAATTTGTTTAGGGGTAGCGAAAATTTACTTCAGGGGTCGCGAAATCGCCAAAAAATGGCAAAAAATCGCCAAAAATCGCTAAAATTACACTACCGGGTAAAAGTTCAGGGGTAGCGACCGCTACCCCTGGCTTCTACATACATCCGCCCCTGCGTGTGACAAATGTGTTTGCCAGTTTTTTCAAAATGGTAACTAAATTATTTTGATTGGATATTTAATAAGAAAAATCAAACCAAAAAAATTAGTATATTCTTTTTTCTTAAGGACATGTTAGGTGTTTAAAAATAAGGTTTACTTTAATTGGCTATTTGCTGCCAAAGTACATAAACATTAAACACAAACGTACATATGATGTTGTTGTTTCTGTATTAGTAATTTGGGAATTTCTAATTTGTGTCATAGGGGTTTAAAAAGCGTTAAAAGTACTCAAATCACCATACTCATGTTACTTCATATTAATAATTTTCTATATTTATGATGTTTACCAATATTAATTTTCTATATTTATGAGGTTTACCAATATTGCTCATATTTTATATGAAAAATAAGTTATTTAAAGAAACATTTGTTATCAATAAACACTTTTAAGCTTGTGCTATTATGGCACAAGTTAGAAAAACCATAGTAATTTTGTTATCCTATTTTTCTTTTTGAAATTAAATAAAATAAACTCTTACGATTTTGTTATTCTCTTCGTCTCACATTAAGTGTCCACTATCACTTTTTAAAATATCTTTTCTTCAACTTTAACTTTAAATAGTTTTATCCGTGTTATATAATATTTGGTGTAAGATATATGAATAAATTAAGTTTTAAAATATATTTTTATTTGTATAATTTTTATTAAGTATTACTAATACAAATAAATATATTTTTAAGGTAAAATTAAAAATTTAAAAAGTATAATAGACACATTAAAGTGAGACGAATGTACTTTTAAGTAATGGGTGGTAACTATAGAGGGTTTTGGAACGTTTTAACTGTTAGTTGAAAACATGGACATGCATTAATTCATTTCATCCGTTTAAATTGCTTTCACCTCTTTTCGAACCGGCCAACTATACTTAAATTCGTTATTTTGAGGACTATATGCACAAACTCTTGTAAAGTCCTCAAATAGATTTGGTTTTGAAATTTTGAAAAGGATTTTTAAGTCCAAGTAGTTGACTTTGCTTTAACAATATGAATTAATTGTTAGTTCTGAGGTCTAGTCTATTATTGTATGCCGTATGCATGTTTGATGGGAACATGTCCAATATAAGCTGAATCAATGATAAATATATCTTAAATGTATAAAATAAAACTTTGTGTGAACATATGACATCAATTTTAAAGGTCGCAGTCTACAATGTTGAAGTGAACAAGTGTATGAGGTCCTCGACTAATTCTTAAAAAGGTTTTGTCAACGTACACAAAGTCGATGTCGTTTCCTTTTTTTGGAACGTCGTCAACAACACTTTTATGTACATGCATGTCGACTCTTCTAGGCATAGTCTAGACGTTGATTTTTGGCCTTTATATTTAATTCGATAAAGTGGTACGTGTAAAACTGTGAGCTCTTAGTTGATTGCATGTATGTTATATTGCTTTAATTTCAACAGTCAAAACTAGTAATCTTATGTTTGACAAAATACTTTAAAAACACGCATCTTTAATATAGGGGTGTTTGTTTAAGCTTATTTAGAATATGTTTTACACACAAGATTGTTGAGAGATTATGCTTATTTTTTTTAAAAATAAGCTACTTAAAAAATAATTTTTGTTTGTCAGACATAACTTATAAGAGATTAAAAAAAAAAAAAAAAAAAAAAAAAAAAAAAAAAATCTTTCAGAATCTCTGAAACCCAAAGGTTACTTCATGTATCTTAAAAAAATAATCTCTTTTTATAATCTCCAGTTGCAACAACAGTTACTTTCGCCAAACATAAAGAGCTTACTAGCTTATTAGCTTAAAAAAATAAAATAAAATAAAATAAAAATAAAAAATGTTTTGATAAGTCCAAACTTTGTAGCTTATTTGAGAAGAGATGAACTTATATAAAAATATTATATAAAAGAAACTTTTATATTCTCATCTATTACTCACACAATTTTTAGGTGTATATATATATATATATATATATATATATAATGTGAGATTAAACTTAAAGTTATAAAAATAAGATCTAGTCTAAACAATCACATAAACCATTTTATAAATAACTATATTGGCAATAATACACAAAAAAATAAATTATTAATACGAATTAACATTTTAGCAATTAATAATCAACTGATAAATGAGTTTGGATTAGTGATACACAACTATAAATTTACATGTGGAATCAAAGTGTATCACCTTGGTTTCGTCAATATAAAAAAGAAAACCATCGGAACTTTAACAATTTTAGTTGCACTCAATAAAAAATTTTAATTTTATTTTAACGAGCGTGTCACTTGTCAGATTTTAGTTGGATCTTAGTTTTACAACTTTAATATTGATCTTATTTGATCTAGATTATATATATATATATATATATATATATATATATATATATATATATATATATATATATATATATATATATGAATGAATGATTAGACAAGTCAAATACTTAGCAAATGCTTATGAGCTCATGATATATAAATCATAAGCCGGTTCATGTCTTTTTCGTCACATATATTCCCCTCCTATAGCATTGTTTTTGTATTATTTCCTCAAGATTTAGTGGGTTTTGAGGTTGCTTATTTTTTTTCTGCTTATTACTAATTTCAACATAATCAATTTTGTGTTCTTCACACTGTTTTTGCTAATCTACTTATTTGAATGTGAAATAAGTATATGTATATTTTGATAAACAAGTAAGAAGCTACATATTTCTAAGTTAATATTGATTGAACAAATAATTATCCTCTATGTAGGTTATTGTTGTAGTTTATATCTGTTAACTGAGCATTAGCTCAGCCGCATTTTCTTTTTCCTGTGGCAGGTATCAAGTTGGAGGCTGGGATTAAGTGATAAGAGTAGGAGCTTTTAGTGGACCAACCCTACCTTAGTATTTTTGGATTTTATTTCAGATTTATGTTTGACTATTTCATTTCTTTTAGAAGTTGGTTTTGGTTGTTTTTGTTTTATTAGTCCTTTTTAGTCTCAAGATTTGTAATTTATTGAGCTAAGTCTTCCGCTTGTGTTTTATGTTCTGAAATGACACCATAATGTTACACTTTAGACCCTTGTCGGGTTGGGGTGTTATAGTGGAAACGGGAAAACAAAGCGGGAAGGGCTTTTCCTACGAGAAAGTGACACCAACAATTATGGGAAAAGAGGTGATGAAAACGCTTGCAAGCGGCATTTGAGTCCCGTAAGAAAAACAAGAGCGTGAGAGGTGTTTAGATGAGAGACGGTATTATTTAGTGGTTGTTGTGTGTGTGGGTATTTATGTTTTGAGTGTATTTTTATATGATAAAAAAATTAAGGGAAGAAAGAGAATGTGTTGCAATGGTTGATGAAAAATTCAGAAAAAAGATAAATGAAGCGTTTTTGGTGACGTAGACCTGATGTGGCGAGGTAAAACCCTCAATCACACCTTACACACTTATATTAGATTTGTTCATAACTCATAACATTTGATGCCATTTTGTCTTACAAAGGTTTTTGGAATGTGTTGAGCGCTCCATCTTCTTCTTCTTTTGACATCATATTTATAGTTATTGATGGAAAACAGTGTAACGAACAACAATAGTAAAAATTAATTTAATAGTTAAGTAAGCAATATTATTTGATAAACATGCACAACAGAATACTCAATAAAATTACTTGTTTACTCAAAAAGGTTCCCCCCCCCCCCCCCCCCGAGATCTATGCGAGCTATTTACCTAATCATGCATAAACAATCATTGACATACCTTAGGGCAAACCAGCAACACTGACAGATGATCTTGATCTCCCCTTGGTTGAAACAAAACGGGAGTTTCATGCAAGCTTCAAACTTCTTATCAAGTGTAGATCAGACCAATTAGTATACATGCTAACACTCAGGCAATCTCCTATAGCCGCTAGGCTTGAATCATGTTCATACATGAATCAACTTAATTGATCAAATAAACAAAACAAAAACACCTAGGGTGTTTTGGTTTTCGGCTAGACACAAGAGGTGGATGAGTGGAGAGGTTTTTAGGGTTTTCCCAAATTTGCAATTATCACATATCCCTAATTCTAAATTAGGTTTATATTTAGAGTTTTCTTAATCCTTGTCCAATAAGAAAAAGAATTATCATTTAAGGAATTAAATATCTTTTAAACATCAAAAGATATTTATCTATTTCTTTAATATAACTTTCCCTCCAAGACAAGTTACAAAATCAACAAAACACCCTTTAAGGAGCTTCGGCTGGTTGGGGCCCTATTATAGGATTCACAAGCCCTTATCCAATCAAGTACAATTAAATGTTTATTTACTTGTTAACTTAGTTAACTTCAATTGTTAAATAAGTCCAATAAGTAAATACCCTCTTATTTAATAATTCTCAATATATGTATATATATATATATATATATATATATATATATATATATATATATATATATATATATATATATATATATATTGTGAAAAATAGAAGGGGTTGAATAGTTTACCGGTTTTAAACTTGATTTTCTTCTAATACTTTTACGTGTAATTACTAATTAAGACATATCAAACAATAAATTATATGCAAGTATAAAGTAAGAAACGATAAAACCATAACACGATTGTTTATCGTGATTCGGCTATAAGGACTCTTTTTCCTTGCCCTACTCCACGCCCTGAGTATCCAACTCGAGAGCTATCTTGCACTAGTCAACAAGCTCCTTTATCCGGCGGAGAAAACCTTACACATCACTTACACACTATTTCCGACACTAAGCTAGATGCCGAGTTCTTTCACAAGGGTACAACTACCCCCGATAGTTCTTTTACAAGGGTAGAACAACTCCCAACACTCTAAGTATTTTGAGGACTAAAATACTAACCGATCACTACAAATGGATACAATACAATGAAGTATAAACTTTACTAGTTTACACTAATGCTATGCTAGACAAGCCTTGCAACATTGTATTGAAGCTTGTAAGATCGTGATCTTCTTGCTACAAAGAGAGATTCACAAATATGAAAGTTTACTGAGTTAGAAATGAAGTATATGCAATGAAATATGATAGAGAGTGATAACCAAAACTCCAGAAATGAGTTGCTATTTATAGGCCTTCAAACAGAGCAACCCACGGATACGGCGGAACCCATCTTTGGTTCCGTCCGTTGTATCTGAGGGTTCCTCCAGCATGTCTGACAGAATCCTGCACAAAATATTTCACAATCTAACACAATATTCTCAAGATCTTCCCAAAGTCAACTTTGATATCTTGAGTGTGAATCACTACAAAATAGAACATGTTTCTTACACACTTACACACATGTTTCCTTGAAGGGACATGTGTGATGCAAGCAATGATGCAACTAACATATTATTTCTAATTTTAGATATTTCTAAAAAAGAAAGTATACTTGTGAAAATAATTTATGTATAGAATCAAAACATGTTTGTTTGAAATGTTTAACAAGTGAATGTTTTACTTGAAAGAGTTTGTTTGCTTATATCTTGATATGACAAACTAATTAGTAAACTTGCTAAATATACATGATGAGGCGAAAAATGATCCGTTTTTAGGGGGTCATTTAAGCCCGGAATCGAATTTATTTGATCAAATATTGCCCTAAATCGTTCTTTTTGTGATTTTAGGTACTTTGGGAGTGAATTCTGGAAAAGAAAGCATTTTGGACGTTTTTGGAGCATAAAAGTGAAGAAAATGGCAAAGTCTTAATTTTCCTTGCTGGGAACAGTACCTGACGGCGTCAAGAAGGAAAAGATGACGGCGTCATGAACAAAATGGATGACGGCCCAGAGAAAACGTGACGGCGTCAGAACAAGGGCGTCAAGAGTAAATTTGGTGACGGCCTGGAAGAAGATTACACATGACGGCATCAGATCTGGATCTAGGCAATCCGTGAAGATTTTTGGCGGCGAGATGACGCGTCAGAATTTTACTCTTGACGCCGTCACCTCATAAAATCTATAAATACTTTTCTAATTTTCATTCATTAAAGAGGAACGTGTGTGGAGAATTTTAGGGCCGAACTTTATAAACCCTAACTCGTTTGTAACAGTGTTTTCAAGGGTTTTCACCCCTTGAAACCCTTCATGTTCAATTGAGATAAGTTTTCTTTCAATTCATTCAATATGTCTATGTGTTGTTTGAATATATCTTATGCTTGTCTTGATTTTAACATGCTAGGCTAGATCTTTTGTGTGTTTGCTTAGATGTAATGAAACCTAGATGTTGATTGCTTGTTTATAGTTGTAATGGATGAATTATTTCAATGTTAGGCTTAAGAAAACTGGTAGATCTCCATTGTGTAACTTGCTTGAACGTCTTAAGAAACATGAACCGATGTGTACTAGGTTTTTATGGTTATATTTAATGCATGAGCGAATTATAGTGATCCCATGTTAGGATCTTCTTGCAGGCTCGACATAGGAGTGAAGTAGGAGCTTATAGAATTGGGGAAGTAAGTACGCCACCCCATGATTGGTATTAAGGAATATAACCGGTCGTCCACGCAACTGTGACAAGTAATTAACCTGTAAAAGATATCTAGGGAGTAGTAAAATCTAAGTAAACACAATTCTCCCATATATTGTTCACACCACATTAGTTTAATTAGTTTTATTTTCATTTTTGTTATTTTATTTTGATTGCATCTTAGCTATTGGGTTAGTTGACTAGCAACTAATTCCGCCCACTCCTCTAAAAACCGAGATTTTACTTGCTTTCATAAAATATAAAAAATACAAAAAGAATCATCCCTCACCTCTAGACCTAGTTTTTAGGCTTCCTAATCCTAGAG
Source organism: Artemisia argyi (assembly GCA_030686995.1). Lineage (NCBI taxonomy): Eukaryota > Viridiplantae > Streptophyta > Magnoliopsida > Asterales > Asteraceae > Artemisia > Artemisia argyi. Next base: position 148,631,656 of record CM060678.1, read on the forward strand.
ACACTATTCCTGAGTTGAACGATCAATCCCCCGGTACTTGTCACTATACTATACTACAACGATCAGGTACACTGCCTGGTGGGGGCTGTAAGCTTCTCGAGATCCCTCTAGAGGTAAAGCCTGGTGCAATTCCCACGCATCAATACATATTGGACATTTTCAATACATGTACTTAAACTAATGTATACTTTGCTTAGAAATGACATTGTGAAAACATGTAAATGTAGTTTGAGTGAAGTTAAGTAAAAGACTTTTAAACTATATTTATAATTTGCCAAAAATAAACTTTATCTTTTGTAGTTAACAAAACTAAGAAAGATCGTAAAATATAAATAACGTTTTTAGGCGATATTTGAATTAACAAACTCCCCCTTTTTGTTGACGACAAAACATAGATTTATTTTTACGCAAATGGATAATTATAGATTTTTAGCCTTTTGAAAATTTACATTTCATATGATTATTTCAACTTTTGAGTTTGTCATTTTAGATGATGTATTAAAAGTTGATTTGGTAAAATATATATCCTATCTCCCCCTTTTTGTCGAAATAAAAAGAAGAGTAGCGAAGCGGAAATGTGTCAAGCCAAATGCTCCCCCTTGGACAATACTCCCCCTAAATGGAGTGCTAAGAGAGGATACATGAATTTTGGTCCTACAAGAAAAGGTTAGTTTGTTGTAGAGATAAGGATGATAATACCAAGTATAAGAGAGTAAGTATGCATCACATGACAACTACAATGAATAATCAAATGAAAATGACCAATACACTATAGATAAGTAGAACCATTTCATTTCAAGTAAAATTTAAATTTTTACTATAAAAAGTCTAACCTAAAGACTTGAAAAAGTCTACTATCTAAAGTACAAACAAACAAAGTGAAATGAAAGCTACACCTATAAATAAAAAGGATCCTAAGTGAGATTCTACCATTATTAGATCCTAAGAACGCTCTATGCTTGAGGCAAGTGAGAGATGGCGTTAAGACGCTCCAAGATGTGGTTAAGGATAAACCTCATTTCATCTTGGAGTTGATGTACCAAGATGTTGCAACCTTCACTTTGGTGAGCAGTTCTTTCGCACATGGTGCAACCATGGAGAGGAGGTGGTGGTTGAGGAACTTGGTTTGGAGTTGGTGAATCATTGGTGGTGGTTAAAACATTTGTTGCGGGAGCAAAGGTGGATGGTTGAGAGGTGTGTCGGTTTCCTACAATGGATGAGTACATTACGGTTTGGAAGTCCATTGCTTGGGTGAGATGAGAATCAATCATGTGCTTGAAAGCATAGAGGCTTTCCAAGCGAGTATTGAGTTCTTCATGAGAGTTTGGAGATTTGGTCCACAAGGAAGCTTCAATTTCCTCATATGTAGGAAATATGGATTCAAACTGGGTGGAGGAGTCATGAGGTGGTTGTTGTTGTTGATCATGATGATGAAAACTTGGTTCTCCATAAAGAGGACCGTGGATGTCATTGTAAATTGGATGAAACAATAATGGTTGTTGATGAGGATGGTCTTGATCTTGTGGAAACAAGGAAGGTCTAGCATGCTTGTAAGCCAAACGCTCTATTAGCGATGGTTGATGAGGTTTTTCCTTCAATGGGTTACTTGAGTGAGACCTAGGTTGTTGTTGAGTTTCCATTTGTTCCATAGTATCAAAGAGTGGCAATGGTGGTGGATTTGATGATCTTGGTGGAAGGTCATCCAAAGTTTCCATAAATGGATGTGGTGATGTTGGTGGTGTTTTGAAGAGTTCCATTGGTGTCATTTTTGGTGATTGAGGTGATGGAGTTTTTGAAGGTTGACTTGGTGCCGAAGGTGGTGTTGGATCACTTGGAGTTATGGTTGGTGGAGGAGTGGTGATTTTGTTGATAATGCAAGGATTTGGAGATGGTGTTGGAGTAGCAAGGTTTAGGAAGTTGTTATCATTGATGGGTGATGAAATATTGAGGGATGAATCACTTGATGATGATGAGCTAACTTAGATGGTTTTGTTGAAACAACAAAGTTTTACACTTATTCTAGCAGTTCTCCTAATTGGTCTTGATGATTCGGATGAGGTGGTGGATTTTATCATTGCAAGACTTTGGTAGGATTAGAAGTATGAGATTTAAGAGAAGTGAATGAGGTGGTGTGAATTGGATGTATGCATTGTTGATCAATTTATAGGAGGAGCAAGACATGGAAATTGGTGTTTAGATTTGATGTTGATCCATACAATGTTGGAGGTTTCTAATCATATGGAAGAGTTCCAAGAAGTTGTCAAATCATTGTAAGTCAATCCAATGGAGTTGGATGGAGTGAAAGACTATGTGGGGAAGTAAATGCTATGTGATCATGGTGGATACATGTTGTCAAGTTGTTCTACGGATTGGGAGGATCCAAAGGAATGGTTCTTTCCTTGTATTGTAAAGGTTCCTTGGGTCAGTTAAGGCAATTTTGACTTTTTGGCGGGAATGATGATGCTGTAGGTTAATGGGTGATTAGATAGCTCTAGAATTACTGATAAATACTAACTAGCATGTAGGAAGCAAGTTTGGATCCTAAGGAATGCTAGAAAAATTCAAAAAATTCAAGAAGCAAAAATTGCAGATGATCCGCGGAACCCTGCGACAACACAGACGAAACCTATTTTTGGGTTCCGCCGTATCCGTCGGCAGGAAACTTGGAGGAACTAAGTTGCAACACGTACGGAACCAAAAGTTGGGTTCCGCCGTATCCATGGAGCCTCAGAATCGAGACAGAGTGCATTTTACGAGCACGTGAGTTTCCCGAATTCCAAAATTTTTCCTAAAACTTAAGCAATCAATTTTTTGTAGATGAAAGAAACAAAAATTGCAGGTTGAAACATGCATACCTATATAGTTTGAGAGAGCGATTCTAGCACTCAAAATATTAGCCGAAAAGTGAAAATAGCATAGTACCAAATTATTATCCCCTGCAAATTTGGTTAGTTCACACATAATCCAACAACATAATATCGTCCAAAGACATCATAAAATCATAACATAACATTGTTTTGATGACCAAATTGTTTAAATGCACTCTTGTGCCAAACACCCTCTTATCTAGCTCATTTCTTGTTCACCTTCTTGTAGATCTTCCCAAGGTATCTCCCAAAGCATTTCCACATGCCCTTGGTCTGTTTGTACTCCTCTGACTCATTCTCAATGGTTGGAAGTTATGAGAGGTACTCAAGAGGAGGGAGCCTAGAGTTTGGTAGATTGTCATCTTCACTCATGGAGGAAGATGATGATGAGGTTGGAGGGTGAGGACGTTTACCTTTGCCTTTGTAGACTCCCTCATCAATTAATGGCACAAAGGTGTGTGGAATGAGAGGATAATCTAGGCGACGACCTTTTGGAGATGGAGGAATGGGTTCACAAAACCTAAAGAGACGGGTAAGAAGCATCCCGTATGGAAGAGCGGTGGTACCTCGAACTAAGATGTTTGCCATCCTTTTGGCAATGTAGTAGGCTAAGTTGAAGGTTTGTCGGGTGGAAACACTATAGAGCATGTAGGAAAGACAAGTGTTGATATGGTCCCTATTTCCTAAAGTGCTAATGACATTAGCCCTAATGATCTCCTCCCACTTCAAGAATTGTGGTCTCAACTCATTGAGCTCCATTCCAAAGGGGTCTTTGGCTACTTCCTCTCCTCCCCGGGTTCTCCTAGTATGAGTAGTCCTAACAAAAAGATGGTCACGAATTTCCTCTTTGCTCACTAAAGGGGTATCATAAGGATGAATGCGGTCATGAATTGAGTCAAGAGTTGAAAGTGGCCATTTGTCGGTGTAAAGACATGTGCCCCGATTTGGAACACGAAGGACTTGAGCAAATTGAGCTAAAGTGATTTCAAACTCATTTTGGTTGATAGAGAAGTTTAGTGACATGAGACCTTCATCATCCGTGCTAAGGGTCACGGAAGTATAGAATTCTAGAATGAAACGAGGACAAATTGGCTCATCTATGTCTAAGAGACAATCAAAGCCAATAAAAGAGAGTTATTCCCTAATGTTGGTTCCGGCAAGGAAGTAGGATCAATGGTTCAACCCTCATGAACATAACGCCTCTCAAGGTTCTTAAAGATTTCTACTTGGGCCGAGGTTAGTCCTTTGGTCTTGTGGTGTTTGGGTAGGTATTTGGTGGTGTCTTTGTGGTCATAGAAGGTTACGGGAGGCATGATGAACCTAGAAACATAATTATCAAAATTTTATGTAAGTAGTTGTTTAAATATCAAAAAATTCTAGTGTGTGCCTATATGAAAACAATATGGAGTTGTGAGTATCTCGACTCATTTTAATGTTAAAATGGTTTTACTTATGCAATTTTTGTGTAAATTTTGAGATAATCGAAATGCTCCTAGTTCAATGTAGCTACGGTTGAAAGTACCCGAAAATACATATTAGTTATGTATTCCCTTTAGCTTTCAAGAGACGTAATGCAAGTGATGTTTTAAACATAACGTTTTTATTTTGTATTATCAATGAAAAGATATTTTTCCTAAATGTGAGAAGATTTTTCAAAATTTTGACATGGGGTGTTTAGTACAATGTGATAATGTGTTACAAGATGCAATTCCTAACTAATGAAAAACATAAATTGTTTTGTTTATGATAAATTTTCTTCATGAATTCCTAAGTTGATGCATTACCCTAAGTTTTAGCTTTTGTGCATAAATAGAGTTTCCTAAACACATATCAGGAGGGTAATTGTGTTTAGAATACTTACAATGATGGTAGGAATGAAGAATGGCTGAGCAAGAACATCAATTTTCATGTGAAAATGGATGTAGAAGTGAATAGTAACTATTTTTGGTGAGTGGTATAAGGTATGGGGATTGTATGATTTATTATATAAAAAGAGAATCTGTGCAGGTGGTTGACGGACTAGGCGGAACCAAAAATAGGGATCCACCCTTTGTGTTTATTGGTTCCGCCAGTCCTGCAGTTTAAGGAAGTGATTTTTTTTTTCTATGATTTTATTTAACGTTTGAACTATGAAGTAGGTTCCATAAGTCCTAGTCCTAATCTAAGAAGATTAAATGGTTCACGTTTAAGAGGTTTTATAAGGATGTCGGCAATGTTGTCTTCGGAGGATACTTTCTCAATGGAGATGTTTCCTTTTTGAACATTGTCACAAAGGAAATGATGACGAATTTCTATATGTTTAGTACGAGCATGTTGGACTGGATTTTTACTAAGGTCGATGGCTCATTTGTTGTTGCAAAGGATATATATGTCTTTAGTCACAATTCCATAGTCCACGAGCTCTTGCTTCATCCAAAGAGCTTGTTGACATGCTTTTCCGGCCGACACGTATTCGGCTTCCGTTGATATTGCGAGTGCCGTTTGTTTGTTTGAGAACCATGAGGTGAGACAATATCCAACAAAAGTACAAATACCACTTGTACTTTTTCTATCAACATAGTCACCGGCATGATCCGAGTTGGCATACACTATGGTTTCTACACCCGTTCCTTTGGGATACCATAATCCTAAATGTGTAGTGCCTTTGATGTACCTAAAAATCCTTTTTATGGCTACAAGATGGATTGATTTTGGATCTTCTTGAAAACGAGCACATAGACAAACGCTAAACATAATGTCGGGTCTACTAGCTGTGAGATAAAGTAGACTACCAATCATACCCCTATATTTAGTGTTATCTACGGATTCACTTTCCTCATCCTTTGTGAGTTTGGTTTCCGAGGACATAGGCGGTTTGATAGGTTTTGAATCTTCTAAACCAAATTTCTTAAGCATGTCTTTTATGTATTTAGATTGATTAAAGAATATCCCATCTTCTAATTGTTTAATTTGAAGTCCTAAGAAAAAGTTGATTTCTTCCATCATACTCATCTCAAACTCGTCATGCATGATTTTAGAGAAATCGTTGCAAAGCTCTTGACAAGTTGATCCGAATATTATGTCATCAACATAAATTTGAACTATGATAATGTGTGTGTTAATACAAATATCGCCTAAAAACGTTATTTATATTTTATGATCTTTGCTAAGTTTTGTTAATGACAAATGTAAACTTTTGTTTCTAAGTAAAACATAATCTTAGTTTTAAAGACTTGCATAAACTAGACTTTTGCTACATTTTACATTTCATAAAACACAACACTTTTTATTTTCTAAAAATAGAATTGTCACATCACATTTATGGCAAGTTTTGTCATTATACATTTATGGAAAGAAATGTGTTTGACTTACTTAGATGTTGCTTGCAAGTTTAGTGTTTGACTTGATATTATGTGATGTGACATTGTTTGGTTTGCAAGAGTAATGAGATGTGACTTTCTTTGGTTTGCAAGATTTATTGCAAAACCAACTGCAAGCCTGGCGGTACCCTGGAGGCACACGGGCGGAACCCTTTTGAGGGGTCCGCCTATTCCGCCAGACCTGCAGAAGGTTTGGCTATAAATATCAAGCCACAAGTTGAATTTTGGCTTATCACTTGACATCGTATTTTACACACACATTCATTCTTTCATCTAACCTCTTAACATTTCATATGTGAAGTTTCTTTTTGTAGCAAAGAGATTCACGAGCTTACTAAAAGTAACAAGTATTCAACACAACGTTGCAAGACTTGTTAGCTTAGCATTGTGTAGACTTGTGTAGTTTACACTTTATTTGATTGTGTATTTTCAGTAGTGATCGGTTAGTATTTTAGTCCTCAAAATACAAAATGTATCGGGAGTAGTTGTACCCTTGTAAAGAACTAACGGGAGTGGTTGTACCCTTGGTAAAGAACTCGACATCTAGCTTTGTGTCGGTAAAAGTATAAGCGACGTGTAAGGTTTTCTCCGCCGGTGAAAGGAGCTTGTTGACTAGTGAAAGTAACTCTCGAGTTGGATACTCGGGGCGTGAACGTAGGGCAAGGAAAAAGAGTCCTTGTAGCCGAACCACGATAAATACTCGTGATGTGGTTTGATCGTTTCATTCATTTACTTGCATGTTATATATTGTGTTTGTGTATATATCTTTGATCAAACGGAAAGTTTCAAAGCTAACTTAACAAGTTAAAAAGATTTTAATCGGTAAACTATTCAACCCCCCCCCCCCCTTCTAGTTTTCCACAATTGGCATCAAGAGCTATGTTACTCAAGCTTTTAAAATATATTGTGTTTTAAAACTTGAAACGATCCATGGATTTTGAAAATTACAAAGAAGGGCAATCTATGCAAAGACCACCACTCTTTGAAGCAAATGGTTTTGTATATTGGAAAAACCATTTTGAAACTTACGTGAAATCTAAAGATATAGATTTGTGGTATATAATTATTGATGGTGATAACGTAGTTACTAACATCAAAGATGATGATCAAAAGAAATTAATTGGTAAAAATAATGAAGCTAAAATGATGTTTTACAACGCTTTGCCTAAGAAAGAATATGAAAGAGTCTTTTTGTGTAAAACCGCCAAAGATATTTGGCAATCTTTAATTGTCACTCATCAAGGAAACTCACAAGTTAAAGATAACAAAATTGATCTTCTTGTTCAACAATATGAACAATTTGTTATTTCCGAAGATGAGATTATTGATAATGCTTTTGCTAGGTTTAATACTATTATTACTTCACTTAAAGCACTTGACGAATCTTTTTGTAGTAAGAACTTTGTCAGGAAATTTCTTAGAGCACTCCATCCGAAGTAGAGAGCAAAAGTGACGGAAATTGAAGAATCCAAAGATCTTTCAAGCATGTCACTTGATGAGCTAATTGGAAACCTCAAAGTTCACGAAATGGTAATGGAAAAAGATTCGGAACTAGTAAGAGGCAAGAAAGAAAAAGTTAAGTCCATTGCCTTGAAAGCTAGAGTCCAATCAAGTGATGATGAAGAATCTACTTTGGATAGTGATGATGAGGAATATGCTATGGCCGTTAGAGACTTCAAGAAGTTCTTTCGTAGAAGAGGAAAGTTTGTAAGGCAACCTAAAGATGACAAGAAAACTTTCCGAAAAGATCGTAATGATAGGAAAGGAAAGGTTGAAAGAAAATGCTATAGGTGTGGAGACACAAGTCATCTTGTAGGAGAATGTCCAAAACCACCCAAGAGCAAACCTCAACAAGCTTTTGTGGGTGGTGCTTAGAGTGACTATGAAGGAGATGATGATAAGCCAAAGAATGACGATATTGCTCTAATGGCTCACAACTCAAATGAGGTGTGCCTCAAAGTTTGTTTGGAACCGGATGAATGGATTAAAGATAGCGGTTGTTCAAGGCACATGACGGGTAACAAAAGCCTCTTCACTTCTTATCACAAATGTGATGGAGGTAATGTTATGTTTGGTAGTAATGCTAAGAGCAAAATCATCGGAAAAGGTACAATCTCTCATGACTCCCTTTTTATTGATGATGTAGCTCATGTTGATAACTTAGGCTTTAATCCCCTTAGTATTAGTCAACTTTGTCGTAATAAGTATAATGTTCTTTTTAGTGAAAACGGAAGTAAAATACTTAAAGATGGTATAACCATAGCCAAAGGTGTCTTTAAGAACAACGTATATGTCATGAAGATGAATCCAACATCTAGAGACAAACTTTGTCTTACCTCGTTAGATGAATCTTCAACTTTATGGCATAGACGTTTAGGACACGCTAACATGAGACTAATCCAAAACCTCTCCTCCAAAGACTTAGTTCGAAACCTACCTAAGTTGAAATATGACCAACACTTTTGTGATGCTTGGAAAGTCGGTAAACAAGTCCATAATAGCCATAAGGCTAAAAACTTGGTTTCTACATCTAGGTGTCTAGAACTTTTGCATATGGATTTATTTGGTCCATCCGCTATACAAAGTTATGGAGGTAACTTCTACACTTTGGTCATAGTTGATGATTACTCAAGATATACTTGGACAAAATTTTTGAAAAGTAAAAATGTAGCTTTTGATAAATTTGAAATTCTAAGTAAGAAAATTCAAAATCAAGTAGGGTCTAATATTGTGTCTATTAGAACGGATCACGGTCGTGAATTTGATAATGAATTTCAATTTGGAAACTTTTGTGATAATAATGGTATAACTCATAACTTTTCGACTCCACGTACTCCTCAATCTAATGGTGTAGTAGAACGTAAAAACCGGACATTACAAGAGATGAGTAGAACAATGCTTAATGAACAAAATATTCCACAAAAGTTTTGGTGTAATGCCGTTGACACATCAACGTACATTTTAAATCGAGTCTTAATTAGACCATTTTTGAATAAAACTCCTTATGAACTATATAAAGGTAAAAAGCCTACATTAGGATACTTTAGAGTGTTTGGGAGTAAATGTTTCATTCTTAACACAAAGGATTATCTCACCAAATTTGACCCAAAGTCTTATGAAGGTGTATTTCTTGGATATTCACAAAATAGTAAAGCATACATTGTTTTGAACAAAGAAACCTTAAGAGTCGAGGAATCGTTGAACGTAACATTTGACGAGAGTCCACCTCCCTCTAAGACATCACCTTTGGTAGATGATGACTTAGTTGAAAGCCAAGCAATAGAAAATCAAGAAATTTTAAGTGATGACAAGGAAGATGAACTATTAAACAAAGAAATTGTCAATGTCAAAGAATCTAAAAGTCATCCATTAGATGGTGTCATTGGCAATATTAACGAAAGAACACTAAGGTCAAAAGTTCAAAATGAAAGCAACTACTTTTGTTTCGTGTCAACCATTGAACCTAAAAATATTAATGAAGCCATTAAAGATGAGTCTTGGGTAATTGCAATGCAAGAAGAGTTAAACCAATTTGTTAGGAATGATGTATGGACATTAGTTCCTCAACCAACGAGTCAAACTATAATTGGAACAAAATGGGTATTTCAAAATAAAATGGATGAAAATGGAATTGTGTCTAGAAACAAAGCTAGGCTAGTTGCACAAGGATATAACCAACAAGAAGGCATTGACTATGATGAAACTTTTGCTCCGGTTGCTAGGCTCGAGTCAATTAGAATCTTACTTGCATATGCATGTGCACATAATTTCAAACTCTTTCAAATGGACGTCAAAAGTGCATTTCTAAACTGAGTCATTAATGAAGAAGTGTATGTTGCTCAACCACCGGGCTTCATCGATTTTGAAAAACCAAATCATGTTTACAAACTTAAAAAGGCTCTTTACGGACTTAAGCAAGCTCCAAAAGCATGGTATGATCGACTTAAAACATTCCTAGTTGACCATAAGTATACCGTGGGCTTAGTTGATAATACTCTCTTCACTAAGAAGAAAGATTCACATATTATCATCGTCCAAATCTATGTTGATGAGTTTATATTTAGATCAACTTGTTAAGAATTATGTGTGAATTTCTCAAAAATCATGCATGACGAGTTTGAAATGAGTATGATGGGAGAACTCAACTTTTTCCTAGGACTCCAAATCAAACAACTAGAAGATGGTATCTTCTTTAACCAATCTAAATATATTAAGGACATGCTTAAGAAATTTGGACTAGAAGATTCGAAACCTATCAAAACTCCCATGTCCACGGAAACTAAACTCACCAAGGATGAGGAAAGTAAATCCGTAGATAACACTAAATATAGAGGTATGATTGGTAGTCTACTTTACCTAACGGCTAGTAGACCTGACATTATGTTTAGTGTTTGTCTATGTGCTCGTTTTCAAGAAGATCCTAAAACTACCCATCTCGAAGATGTTAAAAGGATTTTTAGGTATATTAAGGGCACTACACATTTAGGTTTATGGTATCCCAAAGGAACGGGAATAGACACCATAGTGTATGCCGACTCGGATCATGCCGGTGACTATGTCGATAGAAAAAGTACAAGTGGTATTTGTACTTTTGTTGGACATTGTCTCACCTCATGGTTCTCTAAGAAGCAAACGGCTCTTGCTATCTCAACAACGGAAGCCGAGTACGTTTCGGCCAGAAAGGCATGTCAACAAACTCTTTGGATGAAGCAAGCTCTTGTCGACTACGAAATTCAACTCAACGACATCACAATTCTTTGTGACAACAAAGGTGCCATTGATCTTAGCAAAAACCCGGTTCAACATGCTCGTACCAAACATATTGAAATCCGTCATCATTTCCTTCGTGACAACGTTCAAAAAGGAAATATCTCAATTGAGAAAGTTTCTTCCGAAGACAACGTAGCCGACATTCTCACAAAACCCCTTAAACGTGAACCTTTTAACCTTCTTAGGCTAGGCTTAGGACTCATGGAAAAATCAAAACAAATCCATAACTATTTTTCTCAGCAGGGTCGGCGGAACCCTCAGACATGACGGGCGGAACCCATTCCAGGGGTCCGCGGTATCCGCCGACCTGCAGAACCAAAATCTTTGTTTATATTAAACCAAACACCCATTATCTCATACCATCACTTCCAAACTGCTACTATTCACTTTACCATCCATCCATACCTACGAATTCTTGGTCTTCCATCCATTTACATTGCAATTCAATCATCATTGTAAATATTTTAAACATGATTAAAATCTTGATCTGAGTCTAGGAATTATATTTCTTGCACAAAAACAAAAACATGGGGTTATGCATTAACTTGAAAAAACTCATGCATAAGATTAGGTGTTTAACAAAACTAATCATGTCTCCCATAGTTAGGAATTGCATCCTTAATTAGTATAAACATGTTTACTAAAACACCCCATGTCAAATCCTTCCAAAAATTTCTCACAAGTAGGACGAATATTTTTTCGTCTCACATTGAGAATACAAAATCAAAACGTTATGTTTAAAACATCACTTGCATAATGTCTCTTGAATGCTAAAGGGAATACATAACCAATATGTATTTTCGGGTACATTCAAACGAAGCTACATTGAACTAGGAGCGTTTGGGTTATCTTTTGTTTTATAACAAAACTTGCATAAAACGATTTTGAAGCATCAAAATGAGTCAAGATAACCGCACCTCCACATTGTTTTCATATAGGCACACACTAGAACATCCACATTATAATAGTGGTTTACTTAAACTAAAATGTGAAATTTTGTTGTTCTAGGAATCATCATGCCTCCTCTAACCCACTACGACCACAAGGACACCATTAAGTACCTACCAAAACACCACAAAACCAAAGGCCTTACCCCAAACCAAGTAAACATTTTCAAAGCCCTAGAAAAACACTATGTCCATGAGGGTAGAACCATTGACCCGTCTTTCCTAGAAGGCACAAACCTTTACGCCGAATTTGCCATAATCAACTTTGAGTGTCTTTTGAATATCGACGAGCCTATTTGTCCTAGGTTCATTCTAGAGTTCTTTGCATCCTCCGTCCTCTCCACGGATGATTATGGTCATATGTCTATCAACTTTAGGGTTAGCGGTCATCAATACTCCTTCACTCTTGAGGAGTTTGCTCAAATCCTAGGTGTCTCAAACCGTGGTACTTGCCTCTATTCCGACTTGCACTCCCTCTCAACTCTTGACAACCTCCAAGACCGTATCCACCCTTATGACACACCCATTGTCTCAAAAGACGTACTCCGTGACCACCTCTTTGTTAGGACCACCACCACTAGGAGAACCCGTTCGGGGAATGAGGTCGATAAGGACCCATATGGAATGAAAATGAACGAACTCAAACCCCAATTCAAGAAATGGGAGGAAGTCCTTAGAGCCAATGTCATTAGCACAATAGGAAACCGTGACCATATCAATCTTTGCCTTTGCTACATGCTCTACTCCTTGTCCGTTAGGCAACCCTTCAACCTTGCCTACTACATGGCCAAGAGAATGGCCGACATTCCCGTCCATGGCACAACGGCTATGCCATATGAAATGCTCTTGACCCGTCTCTTTAGGTTCATCTCACCCATTCCACCAACTCCAAATGGTCTTCGTCTTGACTACACTCTCATTCCACACACCTTTGTTCCACTTAGTGATAAGTGAGTCTACAAAGCCCAAGGAAAACGTCCTCATCCTCCTACCTCATCATCATCTTCCTCAATGAGTGAAGATGACAATTTGCCAAACTCTAGGCTCCCACCTCTCGAATACCTATCCCAACTTCCGGATATTCCAAATGAGTCGGCGGAGTTCAAGCAAACAAAGGGGATGTTCAAGAATCTTGGAAGATTCCTTGGAAAGCTCAGGAACAAGATTGACCGTCAATGAGTGCGGGTGTGTAGGAGTGTTTGGCATTAGGTGGTATTTGAACAAATTTGGTCGTTTAAACAATATTTGTGATGTATTTGTGTGTTAGTACAATGTTTGATACAATTTGGAACATGTAGTATCTAACTTTGATGCAGGTAGACAACTCTTGGCAAGTTGTCAAATTTTCAAGTTTATGATATTTTCACTAAGTATAGTAAAATTCTCGACCTCAAGGTCAAAGTCCTATGAAATGTGTGTTTACGTGTCTATTTTTTGCATTGCCCAAACAGAAATGCCTTATCTTTTGGATTTTAGGAGTTTTTGAAAATTTTGAAAATCATCTCGCGGGTCAAAAACGCGGACTGCCCTTTTCTGAAGCTCTGGCGGATCTGGCGGTACCCAAAATTGGGTTCCGCCAATGCAATTTCTGGGAATTCCAGAAATGGCCCAACGGACCAGGCGGCACCCTCAAATGGGTTCCGCCAGTGTATTCTGAGGGTGCCGCCAACATCCTGCAGAATTTTTGTTTTCATTTTCACCAATTCAACATCCAAACACCAAAATCCAATCCTTTTAGGTAGAAACCCATTTCTTGCAATGTGTTTAGCATAATAGGGTACTCCTTCTTCCATAAACTTAACCAAAACCAATTCCCGCCAAAATTCAAAATTTGCCATAACAACCTCAAGGACCCCTCACACATAAAGGAAGGAACCATTTTAAGGGATCCTTGAAATCCCTGAGATCTATACTACCACAAATCCACCAAAACCACTAAGCATTTAGTGCAAAACTTGTCTTCTCACTTCACCATTTTCATTGGATTGACTTCCATGATTTGACAACCCACAATTAGGTTTCCAAATTATTAGAAACCTCCATTTTTGTATGGACTAACATCAAATCCAAACACTCCTTTCCATAATCCTTCAACACTATAAATTAAGCCATCCTAAATACTATCAAATCACACCTTCTTCACCACAATTTCTGAAACTTCTAAACCATTTTTCACCATGACTAAGTCAACAATCACCTCTCAACCATCAAGACCCATCCGGAAAACCGCCTGGATAAGTGTTAAACCACTATGGTCTAATCAAACCATCAACCTAAGCTCCTCATCTTCGGATGAATTCACATCACCTAGCAAAAATGAACACTTTTTGAACCTTGCATCTCCATCACCATCACCAAATGAACCTAATGAGCTCACTCCACCACCTACTAAATCACCCATTGACCCAACTCCACCAAGTGCTCCAACCCAACCATCCAAAACTTCATCACCATCACCATTACCCAAAATTGAACCTATGGAGTTATTTTGGTCTTCTCCCACATCACCACATCCTTTTGTCCAAGATCTAAATTATCTTCCACCAAGACCTACACAACCACCACCTTTTGGAAATAAATCACCAAGGTCAATTCTTGACCAAAATGAACTTTTTAACCACACTCAACCACCACAACAAGTGTACCATCAACCCAAACCATTGTTGTTTCACCCCATCTACCATGACATCCATGGTCCTCTTTATGGAGAACCAAACTTTGAAAACCATGATCACCTAACTCCACCACACTCTCAAGCTCAAACCTTTGAGTCTTTCTTTCCTTCATATGAGGATATACAAAACATGGTTGAAAACCACCTCCATCAAGCAATGGAATTTCAAACCACATTGCTTGATTCAATACCAAACCCATAATCCACCCAAGAACCAAAAACCAATCAATCCTCAAACCAAGAACCCAAAACCAACCCATTTCCACCCACTCATCCCCATGTTTGCTCAAATTGTGAGCAAATGGGTGCAAGCATCAAAACGTTGCTTCACCAACTCTAAGATGAAACCCGGTTTGCATTCCAACACGTCATAGAACGTTTGGATGCTCTTTCCCACCCAAACAAATCCTAAACAACCATTTGGAGGCCGTTTGCCCCAATTTAGGAAACTAGGCTTTTATTTTTCTTTCTTGGTTAATTTTTAAGTTTTTAGAAGTAGAAGAATATTACCCATTTCATGTCCTTTGACTTTTCTAAGTAAAAATTTTACTTGGAATGCTATTTCTTTCTACTTACTTTCGTGCATTGTTGGTTGATCATTTTTATTGTGGTTGCAATGTGTGTGGTAACTACAAACTTGGCTATATATATATATCACCAACTAACCATTTTTTTTGTAGGATCCAAAATCCATGTTTCCCACCTTGGCACTCCTTTTAGGGGGAGTAACAAGCAAGGGGGAGCAAGTGCATTTTTCCGCTTCGCTACTCTACTTTTTGTTTCGACAAAAAGGGGGAGAAATATATTAAACTTTCAAAACTTAATATGATTTTCATCACTTAAGTAAAACAAGTTCAATATAAATTTTTTTTTTAAGTCTTAAAAACCAAGATTTTGTGAGTTACTTAAAAACAAAGTGTATGTTTTGTCATCAACAAAAATGGGGAGATTGTTAATACAAATTTCACCTAAAAACGTTATTTATATTTTACGATCTTCGCTAAGTTTTGTTAATGACAAATGTAAACTTTTGTTTCTAAGTAAAACATAATCTTAGTTTTAAAGACTTGCATAAACTAGACTTTTGCTACATTTTACATTTCATAAAACACAACACTTTTTATTTTTTAAAAATAGAATTGTCACATCACATTTATGACAAGTTTTATCATTATACATTTATGGAAAGAAATGTGTTTGCTTACTTAGATGTTGCTTGCAAGTTTAGTGTTTGACTTGATATTATATGATGTGACATTGTTTGGTTTGCAAGAGTAATGAGATGTGACTTTGTTTGGTTTGCAAGATTTATTGCAAAATCAACTGCAAGCCCGGCGGTACCCTGGAGGTACCGGGCGGAACCCTTTTGAGGGGTCCGCCTATTCCGCCAGACCTGCAGAAGGTTTGGCTATAAATATCAAGCCACAAGTTGAATTTTGGCTTATCACTTGACATCATATTTTACACACACATTTATTCTTTCATCTAACCTCTTAACATTTCATATGTGAAGTTTCTTTTTGTAGCAAAGAGATTCACGAGCTTACTAAAAGTAACAAGTATTCAACACAACGTTGCAAGACTTGTTAGCTTAGCATTGTGTAGACTTGTGTAGTTTACACTTCATTTGATTGTGTATTTTCAGTAGTGATCGGTTAGTATTTTAGTCCTCAAAATACAAAGTGTATCGGGAGTAGTTGTACCCTTGTAAAGAACTAACGGGAGTGGTTGTACCCTTGGTAAAGAACTCGACATCTAGCTTTGTGTCGGTAAAAGTATAAGCGACGTGTAAGGTTTTCTCTGCCGGTGAAAGGAGCTTGTTGACTAGTGAAAGTAACTCTCGAGTTGGATACTCGGGGCGTGGACGTAGGGTAAGGAAAAAGAGTCCTTGTAGCCGAACCACGATAAATACTCGTGTTGTGGTTTGATCGTTTCTTTCATTTACTTGCATGTTATATATTGTGTTTGTGTATATATCTATGATCAAACGGAAAGTTTCAAAGCTAACTTAACAAGTTAAAAAGATTTTAATCGGTAAACTATTCAACCCCCCCTTCTAGTTTTCTACAGTGTGATTCATTCTTCTTAGTGAAGAGAGTGTTGTCAACTAGGCCCATGGTATACTTATGGTCAACTAGGAAGGTTTGTAAACATGATTAGGGTTTTCAAAGTCGGTAAAGCCCGGAGGTTGAGCAACATAAACTTCTTCATTAATGAAACCATTTAAGAATGCACTTTTGACGTCCATTTGAAAAAGTTTAAAGTCATGTGCGCATGCATATGCAAGTAAGATTCTAATTGACTCGAGCCTAGCAACCGGAGCAAAAGTTTCATCATAGTCAATGCCTTCTTGTTGATTATAACCTTGTGCTACTAGCCTAGCTTTGTTTCTAGACACAACTCCATTTTCATTCATTTTATTTCGAAAGACCCATTTTGTTCCAATTATAGTTTGATTCTTTTGTCGAGGAACTAGTGTCCAAACATCATTTCTAATAAATTGGTTCAATTCTTCTTGCATAGCAATTATCCAAGATTCATCACTTATAGCTTCTTTTATATTTTTGGGTTCAATGGTTGATACAAAACAAAAATAGTTACTTTCATTTTAAGCTTTTGATCTTAAGGTTCTTTCATTAAGTTTACCTATAACACTATCTAATGAATGACTTTTAGATTCTTTGACATTGATTATTTCTCTATTTAATAGTTCATCTTCCTTGTCGTTTTCTAGATCAATTTGACTAACAACTTGACTTTCAACTAAGTCATCATCTACCAAAGGTGATGTCTTAGAGGGAGGTGGACTTTCGTCGAATATTGCATTCAACGATTCATCGACTCTTAAAGTTTCCTTATTTAGAACAATATAAGCTTTGCTATTTTGTGAATATCCAAAGAACACACCTTTATAAGACTTTGGGTCAAATTTAGTGAGATAATCATTTGTGTTAAGTATAAAGTATTTACTCCCAAATACTTTAAAGTATCCTAATGTTGGCTTTTTACCTCTATATATTTCATATGGAGTTTTATCTAAAAATGGTCTAATTAGGACTCGGTTTAAGATATAAGTTGATGTGTCAACGGCATTACACCAAAACTTTTGTGGAATATTTTGTTCATTAAGCATTGTTCTACTCATCTATTGAAGTGTCCGGTTTTTACGTTCTACTACACCATTAGATTGAGGAGTGCGAGGAGCCGAGAAATTATGTGTTATACCATTTTTGTCACAAAATTCACCGAATTATATTTCGTTATCAAGTTCCCGACCATGATCCGTTCTAATAGACACAATGCAATTTCCTACTTGATTTTGAATTTTCTTTCCAAGTATTTCAAATTGTTCGAAAGCTTCATTTTTACTTTTCAAAAATCTTGTCCATGTATATCGTGAAAAATCATCTACTATTACTAAAGTATAGAAGTTGCCTCAATAACTTTGAATAGCGGATGGACCGAACAAATCCATATGCAAAAGTTCTAAACATCTAGTTGTGGACACCATATTTTTAGCCTTATGGCTACTATGAACTTGTTTACCAATTTTGCAAGCATCACAAAAGTGTTGGTCGTATTTCAACTTGGGTAGGTTTCTAACTAATTCCTTAGAGGATAGAGATTGAATAAGTCTCATATTAGCGTGACCTAAGCGTCTATGCCAAAGAGTCGAGGACTCATCTAATGAGGTAAGACAAAGTTTATCTCTAGATGTTTTATCAATTTTCATGACGTACACGTTATTTTTAAGAACTCCTTTAGCTATAGTTATTCCATTTTTAAGTATTTTACTTTTGTTTTCACTAAAGAGTACTTTATACTTTTTGCGGCAAAGTTGGCTAATGCGAAGAAGATTAAATCCAAAGTTATCAACATGAACAACATCATCAATAGATAGAGAGTCATGAGAGATGGTACATTTTCCGATGATTTTACTTTTAAGCTTGCTAGCTACCAAAAGTGGCGTTACCTCCGTCATAGGCTTGATAGGTAGAGAAAAGGCTTTTGTCACCCGTCATGTGTCTTGACCAACCACTATCTTTGATCCATTCATCCGGTTCCATTTTGGTCCCTAATGTCTCATGGGTCCATTTTGGTTAATCATGCCATTACCTTGATTCATGTAAGGAAATGGTGGATATTGGTTCCAAGACATATAGTTTGGAACTTGATGATGTCTAGGTAAGTTTTGACCCCAGCTATGTTTAAAGTAGGGTTGTGTGTTGTAGTTGCTTTTTGGAAAGGGTGCGTTTGGATATAGACGTATTAGGTCTTGGTTGAGTGATTCTAGTTCTAAATTCATTTTTAGCAAGTCCTACTCCTATTTTAATAGCCGGTTTAAGTTTGGTTTCAGTAGAACTAGTGTTTGACTTCTTTGTAACTTTAACAAATTCACTACGGTTAGTTTTTAAGCTGTTCTGTACTGCAATAGTTTCCATGGAACCAATGGGTTCAACGGACGGAACCAAATTTTTGGTTCCGTCAGTTCCGTGGGTCATTGTTGCAGTTTTGTCATTTTCTTGTCCTTTTTCGCCTTGTTTTGTTAAACTACTTATTGATCCTGTTTTCATGAATCCTAACCCTGTTCTATCAAAGTGCGACTTTTGAAGTTTCATTATTTCATCGACACAACCAATACTTTTATCAAACTTCTTAAACTTTGAGTTTTGTTTAATGAGACTATCTTGTGTGATTTTAAGCTTCTCAATTTCAAGCTTGAATTCTTGACATGATTTGCACGCTGTGTCAATGTTTTTACTCTTTTCCAAACGTTTAGCTTTTTCTTTTAATTTATAAACTTCGTTTTCTAAAAATTCCTTTTTACTCTTCAAAAATTTGTTTTTGTCTATGATTTTCAAGCTTAACTCACAAAGTTTGTTGTATTGTTGTTCTAATGTGTTATCATCAATAGAAGAATAAGATGAATCAGAATGTACCTCATTTGAGCTTTGAGCCATAAAAGCTATTTCGTCTTTTGTCGGCTCTTCATCATCATTCTCGCTATCGCTCCGAGCACCACTCACAAAAACACTTTGAGTTTTGCTTTTAGGTGGTTTTGGATTCTCCTATTAGGTGACTTGTATCTCCACATCTAAAACACTTTCTTTTATCTTAACTTTCTTAACATCCCGATCTTTACGTAGAGACTTCTTTTCATCTTTAGTTTGCCTTACAAACTTTCCTCGTCTCCTAAAGAACTTCTTGAAGTATCTAACCTCCATGGCATACTCTTTATCATCACTATCCGAACTTGATTCCTCATCATCACTTGATTCTATTCTAGCTTTTAAGGCAATAGATTTAACTTTTTCTTTCTTGCCTCTAACTATCTCCGAATCTTTTTCCATCACCATTTCGTGAACTTTGAGGTTTCCAATAAGCTCGTCAAGTGCCATGCTTGAAGAATCTTTAGATTCTTCAATAGCCGTTACTTTTGCTCTCCACTTAGGATGAAGTGCTCTAAGGAATTTCCTTACAAAATTCTTGCTAAAAAAAGATTCATCAAGTGCTTTAAGTGAAGTAATAATAGTGTTAAATGTAGCAAATTCACAATCAATAGTTTCATCTTCGGGAATAGAAAATTGTTCATATTGTTGGACAAGAAGATCAATTTTGTTATCCTTAACTTGTGAATTTCCTTGATGAGTAGTGATTAAAGATTGCCAAATTTCTTTAGCGGTTTTGCATACGAAAACTCTTTCATACTCTTTCTTAGGTAAGGCATTATAAAGCATCATTTTTGCTTCATTATTTTTGGCAATTAGTTTCTTTTGATCATCACTATGTTTAGTAAGTGAACTATCCTCATCCCGACCACTTCCGGTAGCCTTATGATCACCTTCAATAATAATATACCATAGATCTATGTCATTTGATTTGATATAAGTTTCAAAACGGTTTTTCCAATAAATAAAAACATTTGGTTCAAATAGTGGTGGTCTTTGCATAGATTGCTCTTCTTTGAAATTTTCAAAACCCATGGATCGTTTC
Source organism: Artemisia argyi (assembly GCA_030686995.1). Taxonomy (NCBI): domain Eukaryota; kingdom Viridiplantae; phylum Streptophyta; class Magnoliopsida; order Asterales; family Asteraceae; genus Artemisia; species Artemisia argyi. The sequence continues at coordinate 148,652,267 of CM060678.1, forward strand.
AAGTTTTAAGATACAATATATTTTAAAATCTTGAGTAACGTAGCTCTTGATGCCAATTGTGGAAAACTAGAAGGGGGGTTGAATAGTTTACCGGTTTTAAACTTGATTTTCTTCTAATACTTTTACGTGTAATTACTAATTAAGACGTATCAAACAATAAATTATATGCAGTATAAAGTAAGAAACGATCAAACCATAACACGATTGTTTATCATGGTTCGGCTACAAGGACTCTTTTTCCTTGCCCTACTCCACGCCACGAGTATCCAACTCGAGAGTTATCTTGCACTAGTCAACAAGCTCCTTTATCCGGCGGAGAAAACCTTACACGTCACTTACACACTATTTCCGACACTAAGCTAGATGTCGAGTTCTTTCAAAAGGGTACAACCACTCCCGATAGTTCTTTTACAAAGGTACAACAACTCCCAACACTCTAAGTATTTTGAGGACTAAAATACTAACCGGTCACTACAAATGGATACAATACAATAAAGTATAAACTTTACTAGTTTACATTAATGCTATGCTAGACAAGTCTTGCAACGTTGTGTTGAAGCTTGTAAGATCGTGATCTTCTTGCTACAAAGAGAGATTTACAAATATGAAATTTTACCGAGTTAGAAATGAAATATATGCAATGAAATATGATCGAGAGTGATAACCAAAACTCAAGAAGTGAGTTGCTATTTATAGGCCTTCAAACAGACCAACCCACGGATACGGCGGAACCCATCCTTTGGTTCCGTCCATTGTATCCAAGGGTTCCGCTAGCATGTCTGACAGAATCCTGCACAAAATATTTCACAATCTAACACAATATTCTCAAGATCTTTCCAAAGTCAACTCTGATATCTTGAGTGTGAATCACTACAAAATAGAACATGTTTCTTACACACTTACACACATGTTTCCTTGAAGGGACATGTGTGATGCAAGCAATGATGCAACTAAAATATTATTTCTAATTTTAGATATTTCAAAAAAAGAAAGTATACTTTTGAAAATAGTTTATAAATAGAATCAAAACATATCTCCAAATGGTAACATGCTTGAACGTCTTAAGAAACATGAACCGAGGCGTACTAGGTCTTTATTGGTTGTATTTAATCCATGAGCCACTGTTTACAATCCCTATAGTTGTGCTGGGTCATGGTGTAGGAGGAGATAAGAGCTCATAGAGTTGGGGAGTTATGTATGCCACCCCACGAATGGTATTAAGGAATACAATCCGTCATTCATACAAGTGTAACAAGTAATTAACATGTAAAAGATATCTAGGGAGTAGTGAAGTCTAAGTAAACACAATTTCTCCAATTACTGCTCACAACTTTAGTATAATTAGTTTATTTTCATTTTCATTATTTTATTTTAATTATATAATAGCTTTGGGTTAGTTGAATAGCAACTAATTCCGCCCACTCTTCCAAAACCCGAGATTTTACTTGCTTTCATAAAAATATAAAAATACAAAAAATAATCATCTTTCATCTCTAGAACTATTAATTAGGCTTTCTAATCCTAGCGACACTATTCCTAAGCTGAACGATCAATCCCCCGGTACTTGTCACTATACTATACTACAACGATCAGGTACACTGCCTGGTGGGGGTTGTAAGCTTCTCGAGATCCCTCGAGAGGTAAAGCAAGGTGATATTCCCACGCATCAAAAAGCCAATTTATTATTTCAGAATATTAAACTAAGCCGCACACAATAGCGTACAATAACTCACTATATTACTAAAAATTCATCAGGAAATATAAATTTCCCATTTTATGACCATTACTAATTATTATAAATTATACCGAGAAATATCTCGCATGTACTAGAGCGCGACACCGCACGCGTACCGGCACCGTCTAAATTACAGTTTAATTTCTATAAATAATTCCCGGAGTCAATAATTTTGCTTTTATGTCATTTTTATGAAAATGTTTCCCGACTAGACTTTTGGTCAATCGGCCTAAGTTCATAAATCCGGGAATGATAAACTTTCCTAGTTGTTTATTGGTCTTGTGTGGTATGCTCCTGATATTAATGTAATATTTCATATAATCAGTAACTTATTTGTCTTTCACCACACTTTAACTCTTATAAGCCTAGTGTATCTTTTGACTATAAACGGCCTGAGTATTGGCTTATGATGGTAGTATATATCATTTGACCTTCCTTGTCAAACTTTGAGCTTTTGGACAAGAATCAGTTTGGTTCAACTTGGGTTGTCGAGAAGTAATCTGGGCCGAGAGAGATACCTCATAGGGTCTTGGTTTACTTACTTTACTTGATATTAAGACCAAACACTTAATCTGCTTAACCTGGTGTTGTTTGGTATGTTGGTGTCGAGATGACCTGGGTTACGAGTCAAAACCCACTGTGGTCGAGCCACAGTGGATGGGTTTTGATTGGGTTCCTTAAGTTATCGAGACCTATTCTAATGATTAATAGATCTTGCTTTGTAACTCGTTGCCCCGACCTGCTACTTCAATACTCATAAATGAATTTATAAACACGCGTTGTAGGTTGCTCACTGTGCTAAATGATACCTCGTGACTTCAAGTTTTCAAAACTCAAATTCGAACTAGCTTTTAAACCTGAAACTTGTTTGGCCCTGCTTTTGTTTCGACCATCATCACCCACATAAGGTGTCATAATTTGACTAACAACAATAGCACCAGGGGTGTTTGTTTCAGTGCACCACGGCCCCAAGTGGGTGCATTTGGAATGACCTTCAACCCACCACCGAGAACCCCACAAGGTTGCATTTGCTGTTTTGGATAGTATGACGAGACACCCAAGTGGCTGAGCTTGCTGGTGTGTGTCTTAGCTTATTCTTGAATGCGACTTGTGGAGCCATGAGCGTGTTTTTGCTTGTTTATTTCCTTGCACAAGGGTGCATTGGAGCTGCTGATCTCAGCCCCTAAATGGGCGTGTTTTTTCTAGTTTATTTCCTTGCACAAGGGTGCATTGGAGCTGCTGATCTTGCCCCTAAATGGGCGTGTTTTGCTTATTTATTTCCTTGCACAAGGGTGCATTGGAGCTGCTCATCTCAGCCCCTAAATGGGCGTGTTTTGCTTGTTTATTTCCTTGCACAAGGGTGCGTTGGAGCTGCTCATCTCAGCCCCTAAATGGGCGTGTTTTGCTTGTTTATTTCCCTGCACCAGGGTGTGCGTTGGAGCTGCTCATCTCAGCCCCTAAATGGTGCATCTTCTCATTTATTTTCTGCATAAAGGGGCGTATACGTGTTTCTCTTTGGGCCAACCCACTTCACCATGTGTTAGGGTGCGTTAACATTACCATAAACAAGGATTTCAATTATAACTATGCCTTTAACATAAAGCTACTGCTCTATTTAGTAAACTAATACAATATAAAGGGTTGGTGTCTCTCTTACCTGGGCTACAGTCACTGATTTCGAGCACTTAGCCATCAGTGGTTCAACCTATCCAATGACTTATCCGAACTTGTTTCCAACCCGATTCACATCACACGACCGCGAGTTCGCGACGTAATATGACGAACTATGAAATTCACT